>CM042692.1:545218964-545818964 GCA_023614405.1 Avena insularis
CTTGTACACTTAGAATATGCACAAGGCTTAAGCTATATTTTTGTACTCTTTTCAGGTGACCACCAACCATTGGAGCGCTGAGTTTCAGCGTCTCCTGGACACTCACAAAATGCTGCTCACAAAGCATAATGCACATCCCGCTGAGCACGAGAAAAGGGGTAAGTTCTCTTCCTCACATTTTTCTGTTTTCCACTCATCTCTTCTGCCGAACTAATCCATCATTCGGTTTTCGCAGCTGGGGTGGAGGCTGAGAACAAGCTTATGAGGAAGAATCTGGATCAGATTAAGGGTAAGTTACTTTTGCGCGACCTTGCTCTGCTTTCCATCTCCCTTCTTCCTTGGCTCGGCAAACATTCATACCTCGGCTTTGCCGGGTTAACAAACTATTTCAGTATCGCTGGAAGATAGTGTGCCTGTGCCTGATATGATGCTGCATTTTCTCGAACAAGCAGGGCAACATCAGGCCGAGCTCAAGAAGAAAGACGATGAGCTTGCCTTCCTCCGAACCAAGGATGACGAGATTGCCAAGCTAAAGGCAGAAATGAAGAAGCTAAAAGCACAGCACCAATCCGAGCTTGAAAAGGTTGGCCAGGACTATACTGAGGAGCGCGAGCGCCTCAATCTCCAAATCGCCAAGGACCGAGAACTTCTCTAGGAGGCCGACGTCAAGCTTGAGTCGGCGAACGCTGAACTTGTGCAGCTTCGCAAAAGACGTGATGACTGTACCAAGGAATTGACCCGGATCCACAACCACATTTTACGTAAGTTCATTTCCCTTATCTGGCATATTCCTCCGGGTTACTTCACATGTCTCTTCCTTACTTGCCTCTCTTATCTCGTTTTAGGCAAATTTCCAGAGGGCACTGCCATTGCGAGCGCCGCTGTTGCTAATTTCTGTCGAGATAGGGGTACTCCCGTTGCTCTTGATGGTGAAGACATTCCCTATGACATGGAGGACCTATTGGTCAGCCTGTCATCCTGCGTGGAAATCATCAAGAACTATGACAAGGATCTCCTTGACATTGCAGTCCGAATCTTCAACATGTTCTAGCCTGGCAAAGACACTCCGGAGAGAACCGCAGCTCTTGCTGAAAAGTTGATGGAAATCGAGACACAGCTCGACCTTTGGAGGGATTCCGCTGGACGTGCCGCAGCTGAGACCGTTCTTCACCACATACTCACGTGGTACGAGAAGATCGACCTCAACCTCTGGCGCTGCGCACGGATCAAATGGAACAATGACCCGGAGTGGGTAGCTCGGCGCCAGGCTTGCACCCATAGCCTCATTGAATATGCTCCCATTCATGAATGGACTGAGGGTCCGAGCTTCCTGGAAGCCGCTGGTGACGAAAATGCTAAGAATGTTGAAGACGGCTCGGATGAGGATGAAGAGGGCGATGCCTCCGACATCGAAGACAACGAAGATGATGCCGAACTTCCTCCCCCTGCTGCTCCTTGAGTGAAAACACTTTAAAATTTATCAGATCCCCGGTATGCCGGGTGGAATTGTATCTAGTACACATGTGATACTTTGCTACTAAGTTTTTATGCCGGATTAACTTGGGCGTAGTCCCCGAGTTTCATTTTCTTGTTCGTCCAATCTTCTGGCTCGGTTCGTGTCTACCTTGATTTGGTTTTATGACTTACGAATCCGAGCTTCAAAAATTGTCTTAACAATACTTGGAAACTTTAGGCTTAGCTCAAAATAATTGAGCATAATAATAATTTGAAAGTAAATACAAGGTTAGTCCAAAAAACAAACGTCGGCTCGATTAAATTATTTTCCTTAGTCGTTTTTCATGTGCTACACAATTCCAAACTTGTTCTCTTGCTTGCCATGAAGCCAAATCTTGTTGGACAGCAGCAATTCAAAGAGTTGGGTTTTTGGTGCTCACACACTACTAATCCGAGTTAAGTAGAACAACTTACTCCAGCTGACGCACAAATAAGATAAGACAACAAATATTATTAAGATAGTCCCCGAGTTACAACTCGAGGTGCCAATCATTTCATTGATAAGCTCATTGCCGGCATACATACCGACATATGAGAAGACTCGAATACATACACTTCTCTGCTAAGTGTAGAAAGGACGAAGTAGAGCTACATTCCATGGATGCTTAGATTCCTCGCCGGACCTGTCCACCTTGTTCTTTTCCTGTGGCTTTGCATCGATAAGATAATAAGAATCATTGTGCAATGCTTTGCTCACAATGAATGGCCCTTCCCATGGGGGGGATAACTTATGCATGCCAGCAGTATGTTGTACCAACCGGAGCACCAGATCGCCTTCCCGAAAAACTCGGGGGCCTACTTTCTGGCTATGATAGCGTCGGAGATTTTGCTGATATACGGCGGATCTGGACAATGCCAATTCTCTCGCTTCTTCCAGCAGATCAACATCATTTTGCCGGGCTTCTTGCACTTCGGCTTCTGTGTATTGGGTGACCCTAGGTGAATCATGCTCTATGTTTGGTAATACACCGCCCCATATACCGGAAAAAATGGCGTATAACCATTGTTGATCGATTCGGAGTTGTTCTTAAACTCCACAGTACCGCTGGTAGTTCTTCTATCCAGCACCCCGCTGATCTTTGCAGCGGCTCAATGAGCCAGGGTTTTATCCCGGACAGTAATAATCTGTTGGATCTTTCCACTTGTACGTTCGATGCGAGATGAGCTACCGAGGCAACGTCTAGCCGGATTTTCTTATCCCGGCAGAATCGCGCAAATGCTCCTTCAGCAAAATTTGTGCCATTATCGGTTATGATACTGTGAGGATAACCGTATCTCAAGATGATGTCTTTGAGAAATGTCACGGCCGTAGCTCCATCACACTTTCTTATTGGCTTCACTTCAATCCATTTTGTAAACTTATCCACCATGACCAAAATGTGAGTCATATTCCCCCTTGCTGGTTTGAACGGGCCAACCATATCCAAACACAATACGGCAAATGGCCATGTGATTGGAATGGTCTTAAGTTCTGACATAGGCATATGTGTCTTGGTAGCATACCTCTGACAACCGTTGCATTTTCTCACCAGATCTTCTGCTTGTTCTAAGGCACTTGGCCAGTAGAATCCATGCCAGAAAGCTTTTGCCACTAAGGCTCAGGACGAGGCATGATGCTCGCACTCCCCTTGATGTATATCTTGGAGGATGTCAAGCCCTTCTTCCGGGTCAACGCATCGCTGGAGGACATTGGTCACACTCCTTTTGTATAGCTCGGAATTGATGATTGTGTATGCCTTTGCTCTCCTCTGAGTTTGCGTGGATAACACCTCCTCAGTGGGTAACGTTCCATCTTTCAGGAATTGAAATATAGGCAGTGCCCAAGCTGGTATTGCTTTATACGAGAACACATCCTCATCAATTTCCATCTGATCCACCGGCATAACTTCAACCGGATCATCTTGAGCAGTCCACAGGTCTGCGAGGCGGTCCTCGAGTTGTTGAGGCGATCCCGGGTTTCGCGCACCACCTCCCATGTCAACGTCCATGGGCACAGCTCCGAATTCTGTATCTTCCGGGATGTAGATCGAGTCGGTTTCTAGGGACGGTCTGATCCGAGCTTTGACAGCATGTCGGTAGCCTCATTTTCCACTCGGGGTACATGACGAAATTCACACCCCTCAAAATAACCAGATATTTTCTGCACATGGAATCTGTATAATGCCATGTTTGGATCAAGAGCGTCCCACAACCCCGACACTTGCCGAACTACCAAATCCGAGTCGCCAAAGCATTGGATCCGATGTATCCCAATTTCTTTTGCCACTTTGAGCCCATGCACAAGTGCTTCATATTCAACGACATTGTTTGATGCCGCGAAATGGATATGCAACACATATTTCAGCTGGTCCTTCTTTGGCGAGGTAAGCACCACTCCGGCGCCTAACCCGGTTTTTGTTTTTGACCCGTCAAAGTGCATTCTCCAGTAGTTCGGATCTGGTAGCGGTGGTTCGTATTGCACCTCGGCCCAGTCCACAAAAAAGTCGGCCATAGCCTGAGACTTGATTGCTTCTCTTCTGTCATACTGTGGTGCATAGGGAGCTAGTTCAATTGCCCATTTCGCAATCCTACCACTCGCATCCTTGTTACTCATTATCTCGGATATGGGAGCTTCACATATTACTTTGATGGGATGCTCCTCAAAGTAATGCTTCAACTTCTTAGCTGCCATATAGACACCGTAGTCCACCTTTTGATAGTGTGGGTAATTCTGCTTTGAGGCAGATAATACCTCGCTCAGATAATACACCGGCCTTTGCACCGACTTACCCTCTTCGCCGCGCTCTACCACAATCACTGCACTTACAACTCGGTTGGTTGCGGCTATATAGAGCAACATTGGCTCCTTTGATAGTGGAGAGGCTAACACTGGTGCAGTGGCTAACATCTTCTTTAAGTGGGCAAAGGCTTCATTGGCCTGTGGCGTCCAAACGAACTTATCCGACTTTTTCATGAGTTTGTAGAGAGGCAATGCTTTTTCTCCCAACCGACATACAAACCGACTTAACGATGCCAGGAAACCAGTGAACTTCTGGACATCGTTAAGACACTTCGGCAGTTCCATTCGCTCAATGGCCCAGATCTTAGTTGGATTAACTTCGATACCTCGGCTGGATACGAGAAATCCGAGTAATTTTCCAGCCGGGACACCGAAGGTACATTTTTCCGGGTTAAGCTTCATCCGAAACCTTCTTAAGTTCATGAATGTCCACTGATATCGTCAAGGAGCGTTTTGCTTTCCTTGGTCTTGATAACCACATCATCCACATACACTTGTACATTTTGACCTATTTGGTCGTGCAAACATTTCTGCATACATCTTTGGTACGTTGTCCCTGCATTACGTAAACCAAATGGCATGGTGCGATAGCAATAAGCCCCATACAGGGTGGTAAATGCAGTCTTTATTTGATCATCCAGATTCAGAGGTATCTGGTGGAAACTAGAATATGCATCAATGAATGACAACAGTTCACATCCAGCAGTCGAATCTATGACTTGATCTATCCTTGGCAGTGGAAATGGATCTTTTGGACACACCTTGTTCAGGTTCGTGTAATCGATACACATACGCCAAACCACTGCCACGTTCGGATCATCCTTCTTCTTCTTCTCCACCAACACCGGATTAGATAGCCAATCCAGATAAAGTACTTCCATGATAAATCCTGCCGCTAGTAACCGAGCTATTTCATCTCCATTGACTTTTCTCCTATCTTCGGCGAAGCGGCGGAGAGGTTGCTTCACCGGCCTTGCTCCGAGTCTTACATTCAAAGAGTGCTCGGCCAACTCCCTCGGAACACCTTGCAAGTCCTGTGTGGACCAAGCAAAAATATCCCGATTCTCACGGAGGAAGTTGAGGAGCTCGCTTTCCTATTTATCATTCAACCCGGCACCAATTGTTACGGTGCGCTCTGGGAACATATCATCAACAGGCACTTTCTTGGTATATTTTGTGGCTTGGAATGAGACACTACCATGCAGATTACTCAACGCCGGCATATATTGCTGCGCGGACTGAGCCAACGCTGCCACCTCCTGGATTTTTTTTTCTTGCGCAATCATGAGTGACTCGGCTAGGTTAGACCCGGCTGAGGCACACTCAGTGGAACGTCGGAAATCCCCAGCAATGGTAATCACTCCATTTGGCCCGAGCAACTTCATCTTCAAGTACCTGATGTGACAGCTCGCCATGAACTTGTTCAATGCTGGTCTTCCGAGTAACGCGTGATAGGCACTTTCCAAGTTCACCACTTCAAACTCCAAATTCTCAGTTTGGCAGTTATCTCTCGTGCCGAACAATACGTCAACCCGGACCATGCCTATTGGCTCACAAGAGATGCCTGGCACGATGCCATGAAAAGTTGTTCTTGTAGCTTGGAGCATGTTCTCCGAGATACCCAACTTGCGCATTGTATCCGCATACATGATGTTAATGCTACTGCCATTGTCGATCAGTACCTTGGAGAACCTCACGTTGATGTTAGGCCCAATGAATGTCGGATCCAGCACTAGCGCATACGAACCAGGACTTGGCATAAGCTTGGGATGATCTTTGATGTTCCAGGTAATTTCCTGGACCGACCAAGGCATATACCTCGTCACCGCTGGCATTACTGCATTGACCTCCATATGTCAGTGCTGCAAGCTCTTTCTATCGGTTTCCTCAGTGGTAAACACATAGTAACTCAGATGATGCTCCCTGTACTCATTCCTCCCCTCATTTCCGGGGTACCTCTGATCCGGCTGATGCTGGTTTTCCACTTGATGCACTGCATCCCGTCTCTCATGGTTACCATACCTCGGCGGAGGGGGAGGCAACATTAGCTGTTGCATGTTTGCTCCGGAGAGCAGTTGCTATCAGGGTAACTCCTGCCGAGGTTGATCGTTCCGAGGTGCCTAAGCATTCCCCGAACCACCTTGTTCTATCTTATACATCCACTCACATTGCCTCGTTGTATGACCCGCTGGGTTACTCGGATTTGGCGTGTGAAATTTACACGGCTGATCCAACATCGACTCATAAGTATACCTCGGACGGTCCTTCTTTTCTTGCCACTATTTCTTACGCTTTCGTCCAAGTTTTCTTGCCATCATTTCTCGGTGTCCATTGTTGCCCTCAGTTTTCGGCGTTGATTGCTCCTGTTCGGGCTGATCTTGATTCACGGTACAACTTGTTGCGAACTGTACCGATGATCGATGCATCATCTCTTCTTTTACCTTTGTAATCATTCCTTCGGGATGATCCGGCTCCATCTCTCTGGTAGTACTCCTTATTCGACTCGTTTGACACGAGCCTCTGATACGTACTTGAGAAATTGCTGATGAACATTTCCTCAAAATCGATCCAGCAGGTAATACTTCCGGGCGACAAATTGTTTAACCATACCCTTGCTGGCCCCTCCAACATCTGGGGTACGTATCTCACAACCCATCTCAAGTTGCCTGTATCAATTTTCATAGCTGTAGCATAGTTTATCAACCAATCCTCCGGCTTAGTACTGCCGTCATACGTCTTTGTGCCTCTAGGTAACTGGAAGTTAGGTACCGGTGGCTCCTTCATGATCCAGGGCCCAAAACACGCAGGACCTGGAGGTCCCTGACTTTCGATCTGTTCCGACCTATCTGATCGATCCGATTTCAACACAGGGTCATCGGGCATCCACTGCTTCCCAATCTCGACCCTATCACATGATAGTCCGGCCTTGGCTATCCTGCATTCACCATTTCCGAATCTCCATCGTTATATCGGTCTTGCTCTCGTGGTGCACATCTCTGTTGCATACCTCGGCCGGCACTTTGCTCTTGCCTTGGTATATTCCGCTGCTGCGGTTGTCCTGCCGAGTTGCACTGTCCGCCATTGCCATTTATAGCGTTTCCTTGACCGACATTGCCTTGGTCGCGGTTACCTCGGCCAGCTTCACCTCGGCTTATGCTTCGTCGATGATCGTTTCTCTGTACCTCTTTTGCTTTTCCTGCCCTTGTCGGGTCATACGAAACGATCTATTTGTTTTTCCTGGCCGAGGTTACTACCTCTTCTCTCCTAGGACCACCATGAGGAGACAATGCGGCTCCAGCGGATTTCTCCGGGTTACCCACCACCGAATGAACAATCTTGGAGGCCCCAGCTCTCTCCAGGTTAGCCCTGAGCAATTCTTCATTTTGCCTGTTCGCAATCTGAACCAACTCATTGACCCTATCTTGCTGTCTCTGGCGGGCTTCACCCGTCAGACCCTCTAACTCGGACGCAGCTGCATCCGCTGCTCTGAGGTTTTTCGCCGGGGTACTATACTTTGGCAGCCCCACGGACAAACAGTTCTCTGACTCCTCAATCCTAGTATCACCCTCTTTGTTCATTTCACTCATGAGATTTCTCCCCTTCACTTTTACAGCATCTACTTTATTTGCCTTTGCGTACTCACGCAGCGTCATGTTCAACGAATCTGACGCAACTATCTTTTGCTCCTCTAGAATTTTTGCCTAGTTTCCTCTAGCTCGGCACGTGCTGAGCGGATCTACCCTTCTTGCTACCGGGTTTGCCAAGCTATCCATAGCCTCTCTCAGTACATTCTCAGGCCTCTCTAGTGGAGGACCTCTACCTTTCCTCAGTGCCTTAGGTGTTACCTCCGGATCTGGTGCCGGATCCTTGCTTGCGCCTGCGCCTGGCGCAGTCATCATCACCTCAGCACGGTCCAGGGAGCGAGTGATACACGCCCCATGAACCACGCTAAGGGGTGGCTCCCCTGCCTCGACGACGTGCCGCGGATGAATGCATGATATGTCCATAGCAACGTAGACTTTGTGCATGCCGAGCTTGACGAAGAGGCTGTTGCGCGGAAGTGGGCGTGTGCCGAAGCAGCCAGCGTTGTCGCCGACAAAGTCCAGCACTCCAAAGCGCTGACCGAGCCCGGAGACGATGCATTCGCCGGTGCCGATGAGGTTTCCCGTCTAGATCTTGACCCCTGCTAGCACCGCTAGCCCCACGATGGGCACCAACTGTCGTGGTGGTGTCACGGCAGATGCCATGGATAGGCTAAAGGTGGGGACTAATAACACTAGGGGAATCCAGGGAGGGATAGTGAGGTGATTCCTCACACAGAAGGTTTGTATTTGATTCACTTCACAGATTACAAGTGCTCCTCGAGCTGTATTGGAGAGAGGAGGAAGAAGGTACTCTCTTACTCTCCCTGCTAGCTAGCCCTCAGGAACCAAGTAAAACTAGCCTCTCGAGAACAATACAGTAAGCTCTATCCAAATGAGACCAACCCCTTCTACAGAGGCCCTAGCCCCCCTTATATATGAGTGGCTAGGTCTCCACTTAGGGCATGCGTGGAGGCATATTCCAGGGAATATGCCTCCTCCCAAAATAGTAAGCCGACCAGGTTGCTTTTCCCCCGCGTCATCCATGCAGACGCTACGTGAGCCTCTGTGGCGCCTGCGTCAGCCGACATCAGTGTCATCACCTCTATCGGCCACGCCTCGGTGGTCCTGCCCCTGTGCGCTTCGCTCATGCTATGCGTACCGGGGCTACTTTTGACCAGCGAGATTCCTTCCTTCTCCTAGAAGCTTGCTATGACCCGGATCATAGTTGATCCGGTCACACCTGTTCCTACATACAAGTTAGATTCATCTATCCGGCTTACGGATTAAGTCGGATGAGACTCAGTTAGGTGGACATCCCCTGGTCCGGGTTACCCCGAGATTCGGCCTGCCTTGAGGTAACTCGGCCAGGATTCGCTTTGACCTTGCCGTACCTCGGCTAATCTGGCCTTTATACCTAGGCGTGACCCTACCCAGGGGTATCCCCCCAACATTTAGCCCATGGTCACATGGCACTTCTCCATCGATATCTAGGCCCTCCCATTCGGAGTCGTAGATCATCTGTGGTACCTATAGGTAAACGCAAAGCTGGAATTGAACACGATTGCATGCACATATGGAGCTCAGATCGAGAGATTTACCATTGCCTAACCCTAGCCCGAGAAAACAGAGGAACTCACATCATGGAAGGAATACTCGATGTCGGAGTGAAGGCTGTCGCTGCTCGACTGGTCGTCCTCGTCGTTTAAGGACAACATGGCGAATGCGTCCATCGCCGGCGATAGCGTCGGCGTCGGCAAGGAGAGAGAGAAGCCCTTCTACTGCTGCAATAATGACTAAATTGGCATGTTACAATAGTTTAATGGATACCATGCCCTTTCCCTAGATTGCTGTCTCCTGCCTAATATGTATTCTCTTCATACATTCTTATTTCAAATATTAAACATGTACTCCCTCTATCCCAATTTCATTGCCTAACAAAAACATACCAGTATATTACATCATCTAAAGAAACAAAATCATGTCAACTACAAGGTACTTATGCATCACTTGTTTAGTCATGGTTTCACAAAACATTACATTAGAATCTCTCAACAAACATAATCACATCATGGTTTCACAAAAGATCACATTACAATCTCTCAACAAACATAATCACAAAAACAAGTATATTACATCAACTCAAGAAACAAAATCATGTCGACTACAAGGTACTTACGCATCACTTGTCCAGTCATGGTTTCGCAAAACATTACATTACAATCTCTCAACAAACAAAATAACAGAAACAAGTACAATACATCATCTCAAGAAACATAATCATGTCAACTACAATGTATTTATGCATCACTTGTCCAGTCATGGTTTCACAAAACATTACATTACAATGTCCCAACAAACATAATAATAGAAACAAGTACTGTACGTCATCTTAAGAAACATAATCATGTCAACTACAATGTACTTATGTCTTATTACAACAATGATGGTTTCAGTGAGTGACATGTCCGAAAATCTCAACAGCTCGCACATCATTATATCGCAATCTCTCAACAAACATAATCACAGAAACACACTCTAAATGCAACAATAGTCAATATTACAAATACAGGTAGGGGAACCCCGCGGTCCATATGACAAGCCTAGGGTAGCAGCTCTCATCAGATCTCATCAACATCGACCACCTCATACTGTTCAGCCACTACAGGGTCCTCTACATCCACTATAACCTATTCAATAACATCAGAAATGGTACCAAGGAAGAACACCTTCCTGGTTCGCTTCTTTCGTTGCATAATCTGCATAAGATCTTCAGTATCCAAAACATCTATAAAATTCCGGCTTCTTATGATGCCACCGCCGGATTTGTGCCATATGCTTAGGGCCAATACTGATTTCCTTAACGATCATCTCTCTCATTTCATCAAGAGTTATGTTTTTGGAATCGACAGTGATCTCCACATTACATGAAGAAACTGGCTTATTAACTCCCTCATCAAGTTTTTCCATGTATGAATCCACCTCTGTCATTATCTTGAACTTATCTAGATCAGCATCTATTGGTGCTGTATCTCTAGGAGCGAAGCTCGCAACAAGATTGTTGGGATACCCGGGTAGGGTCACCGGGTATAAAGGCCAAGTTAGCCGAGAATGCAACAAGGTCAAGCAGTCTTGGCCGAGTCACCTCAAGGCGAGCTGAATCACGGGTAACCGGACCAGGATGTCCACTGGCGGGTCTCGGTAGGCGTATGTAGTATGTCGGTAAGATGTATCTAACTCGTATGCAGGTACAGGTGTGGCCGGATCAACTAGGTACGATCCGGGTTATATCAAGCTTGTAAGAGAAGGAAGATATCTTGCTGCTCAAAGGGTGACCACTGTATGCAGAGCGTGAGCGAAGCGAATGAGGCAGGACCACCGGCGTGGCCGACAAAGGTGACGATGCACTGTGTGGATGACGGGCGCAGAGGCTCACGTAGCCTCTACAGGGATGACGCTAGGCAAAAGTGACCCAGTCGGCTTACTATTTTGGGAAGAGGCATATCCCCTGGAATATGCCTCTATGTATGCCCTAATTGGAGACCTAGCTACCCCTATATAAGGAGGGCTAGGGCCTCTGTAGAAAGGGTTGATCTCGAGTGGGTTGGTCGTTACTTGTTCAATTCCAGTTTTCTGAGAGCTTGCTTGAGGTGAGAGTAAGAGAGTTCCTTCTTCCTCCTCTCCCCAATACAGCTCAAGGAGCACTTGTAACCTTGGAATCTCATTGAACAATACAAAGCTTCTGTGTGTAGAATCACTACACTATCCCTCCTTGGATTCCTCTAGTGCATCTTGTCCCCACCTTTAGCCTATCCATGGCGTCTACCGTGACACCACCACGACAGTTAGCAGCGCTAGCAGGAGTGAAGATACGGACGGGAAACTTCATCAGCACCGGCGAACGCATCGTCTCTGGGCTCGTTCAGCGTTTTGGAGCGCTGGATTTCGTCAGCAACAATGCTGGATGCTTCGGCAAGCGTCCTCTTCCGTGCAACGGCCTATTCGTCAAGCTCGACGCGCACAAGATCTACGTTGCTGTCGATGTGTCGTGCGTTCACTCGTGGCACGTCGTCGAAGGAGGCGAGCCACCCCTTAGCGCGGCTTGCGGGGCGCGTGTCACACGCTCCCTGGACCACGCCGAGGTAATGATGATCGCTGGCCTTTGGCTGCGAAACAAGGATCCAGCACCAGATCCGGAGGTAACGCCCAAGGTACCGAGGAAAAGTAGAGGTCCTCCGCTAGAGAATCCAGAGAATGTGATGCATCAGGCGATGGATAGCTTGGCAAACCCAGTAGCAACAGTAGTAGATTTGGCTCAGGCACAGGCCGAGCTAATGGAGACTAGGCAATAAATACTAGAGGGTGTGAAAAAGATAGCCGCGGCTCAGCAGTCGTTGAACATGACACTGCGAGAGTACGCGAAGGCAAATAAGGCAGATGCTGTAAAAGTGAAGGGGAGAAACCTCATGAGTGAAATGAACAAAGAAGGAGATACTAGGATTGAGGAATCAGAGAACTGTTTGTCCGTGGGGCTGCTGAAGTATAGTACCCCGGCAAAAAACCTCAGAGCAGCAGATGCAGCTGCATCCGAGTTAGAAGGTCTGACGGGTGAAGCCCGTCAGAGACAGCAAGATAGGGTCAATGAGTTGGTTCGGATCGCGAATATGCAAAATGGGGAATTGCTCAGGGCTAACCCGGAGAGAGCTGGGGCCTCCAAAATCGTTCATTCGGCAGTGGGTAACCCGGAGAAATCCGCTGGAGCTGCATCGTCTCCTCATGGTGGTCTTTGGAGAGAAGAGGTAGTAACCTCGACGAGGAGGAACAAACAAATAGTCTCGTATGACCCGGCAAGGGCAAGGAAAGGAAAAGAAGTGCAGAGAAATGAGGATCGATGAAGTGTGAGCCGAGGTGAAGCTGGCCGAGGTAACCGCGACCAAGGCAATGCTAGTCAAGGGAACACTGTAAACGGCAATTCCGGACAGGGTAATTCGGCAGGTGCAGGGCAACCGCAGCAGTGGAATATACCATGGCAAGAGCGCAGTGCCGGCCAAGGTATGCAACAGAGAGCAGCTCCACAGGAGCAATATAGATACAATGATGGTGATTCGGAAATGGTGAACGCTGGGTATCCCAGGCCGGACTATCACGTGATAGGGTCAAGATTGGGAAGCAGGAACTTGATGCCTGACGATGCCAGGTTAAAACTGGATCGGCTTTATAGGTCAGAGCAAATTGAGTGTCAAGATCCTCTGGGTCCTGCATGTTTTGGGCCCCGGATCATGAAGGAGCCTCCAGTGCCTAACTTCCAGTTACCTAGGGGCACAAAAACATATGACGACATCACAAAGCCAGAGGATTGGTTGATTAACTATGCAACAGCTGTAAAACTTGCTACAGGCAACTTAAGATGGGCTGTGAGATATGTACCCCAGATGTTGGAGGGGCCAGCGAGGGTATGGCTAAACAATTTGCCACCCGGAAGTATAAACTGTTGGATCGATTTTGAGAAATGTTTGTTAGCAATTTCTCGAGCACGTATGAGAGGCCCAACATGCCACATACCCTAGCAATGTGCAAGCAGAAACCGAATGAGACAGACTAGGAGTTCTTAACCCGGTGGTGTACAGTGCGAAATTCATGCGAGGGCGTGATTGAGTCACAGGCGATAGCATGGTTTGCACAAGGGTGCAGATATGCAAGCATGTTGTGGCAAAGATTGCAAAGGGATATGCCAACTACATTAGCAGAGACAATCCGGATTGCTGATTCGTATGCCTTGGCTGATCCGACTCAACCTAGGCTAATGTCGAGCGAGTCAAACAAAGAGTACTACCAGCAAGATGGAGCCGGATCATCCCGGAGGAATGATTACCAAGGTAAAATAAGAGATGACAGACCGGATTATCGGTATAGTTCGCAACAAGTTGCTGTTGTGAATCAAGATCAACCTGGTGCAGGAAGCAACCAATGTCAGAAAAATGGAGGACAACAATGGACTCCAAGAAATGATGGCAAGAAAACTTGGGCCTTGAGCGGAAGAAAGCGATGGCAAGAAAAGAAGGACCATCCGAGGTATACCTATGAGGCAATCTTTGGATCAGCAGTGTAAATTTCACGCCAAATCCGAGTAACCAATGGTCACACGACTCGACAGTGCGAGTGGATGAGGAAGATAGAACAAGGTGGTTCGGGGCATGCTCAGACACCTAGGAATGATCAACCTCGGCAGGAGTTACCCCGGCAGCAATTGCTCTCCAGAGCGAACATGCAACAGTTAATGTTGCCTCCCCCTCCACCGAGGTATGAAAACCATGAGAGAAGGGATGCAGTGCATCAAGTGGAAGACCAGCATCAACCAGATCAGAGGTGCCCCAGAAATGAGGGGAGAAATGAGTACAGAGAGCATCATCAGAGTTACTGTGTGTTCACCACAGAAGAGACAGACAGAAAGAGCTTACAACACCGACACATGGAAGTTAATGCGGTAATGCCAGCAGTGATGAGGTATATGCCTTGGTCGGACCAGGAATGTGAGGTTCTCAAAGGTGCTGATTGACAATGGCAACAACATAAATATCATGTACTTGGACACGATGCGTAAGTTGGGTATCTCGGAGAACATGCTCCAAGCTACGAGGACAACTTTCCATGGCATTGTGCCAGGCATTTCATGTGAACCCATTGGTAATCTCCAGGTCGACGTGTTGTTCGGCACAAGAGATAACTGCCGAACTGAGAATTTAGAATTCGAGGTTGTCAATTTGGAGAGCGCATATCACGCGTTACTCGGCAGGCCAGCTCTGAACAAGTTCATGGCAAGTACTCACATCAATTACTTAAAGATGAAGCTGCCCGGGCCAAATGGAGTGATTACAATAACTGGTGATTTCCGACGTTCCATTGAGTGCGCGTCAGCCGGGTCTAACCTGGCCGAGTCACTCGTGATTGCGCAAGAAAAGAGAAAGATCCAGGAGGTGGCGGCATTGGCTCAATCCGCGCAGCAATATATGCCGGCGCTGAGCAACCCGCATGGAACTGTGTCATTTCAAGCAACAAAGGATACCAAGAAAGTGCCAGTTGATGATCTGTTCCCAGAGCGCACCGTAACAATTGGTGCCGGGTTAAATGACAAATAGGAAAGCGAGCTCGTCAACTTCCTCCGTGAGAATCGGGATATTTTTGTGTGGTCCACACAAGACTTGCAAGGTGTTCCGAGGGAGTTGGCCGAGCACTCTTTGAATGTAAGACCCAAAGCAAAGCCGGTGAAGCAACCTCTCCGCCGCTTCGCCGAAGGCAGGAGAAAGGTAATAGGAGATGAGATAGCTCGGCTGTTAGCAGCAGGATTTATCATGGAAGTACTTTACCCGGATTGGCTATCTAATCCGGTGCTGGTGGAGAAGAAGAAGGATGATCCGAACGTGGCAGTGGTTTGGCGCATGTGTATCGATTACACGAACCTGAATAAGGCGTGTCCCAAAGATCCATTCCCACTGCCAAGGATAGACTAGGTCATAGATTCCACTGCTAGGTGTGAACTGTTATCATTTATTGATGCATATTATGGTTTCCACCAGATACCTCTAAACCCAAGTGATCAAATAAAAACTACATTTATCACCCTGTATGGGGCTTATTGCTCTCGCACCATGCCATTTGGTTTACGTAATGCAGGGGCAACGTACCAAAGATGTATGCAGAAATGTTTACATGACCAAATTGGTCAAAATGTGCAGGTATATGTGGATGATGTTGTTATAAATACCAAGGAAAGCAAAATGCTCCTTGACGATATCAGGAAGACATTCGCGAACCTAAGAAGGTTTCGAATGAAGCTTAACCCGAAAAAATGCACCTTCGGTGTCCCGGCTAGAAAATTACTCGGATTTCTTGTCTCTAGCCGAGGTATCGAAGTCAATCCAGCTAAAATCCGGGCCATAGAGCGAATGGAACTGCCGAAGTGCCTTAACGATGTCCAGAAGTTCACTTTGGTTGCACGCATCCTTAAGTCGGTTTGTATGTCGGTTGGGAGAAAAGGCACTGCCTCTCTATCAACTCATGAAAAAGTCAGACAAGTTCATTTGGACGCCGCAGGCCAATGAAGCCTTTATCCAATTAAAGAAAATGTTAGCCACTGCACCAGTGTTAGCCTCTCCACTATTAAAGGAGCCAATATTGTTCTATATAGCCGCAACCAACCGAGTTGTAAGTGCAGTAATTGTGGTAGAGCGCAATGAAGAGGGTAAGTCAGTGCAAATTCCAGTATATTACCTAAGCGAGGTATTATCCGCATCGAAGCAAAATTATCCACACTATCAGAAAGTGGAATATGGTGTGTACATGTCGGCTAAGAAGCTAAAACACTATTTTGAAGAGCACCCCATCAAAGTAATATGTGAAGCTCCCATATCCGAGATAATGAGTAACAAGTGTCGTCAGATTGATGAAAAGTACGCCATGAGGGGGTCCTCGAGGCGTGCGGAAGAGAGGGGGGGGGGGGTGAGACGTACGGTATTCCGGGACAGTGAGCACACAAGTTTACCCAGGTTCGAATCCGCTGGCTTTGGACAGATCCTACTCCTGCTAGCAATCCAGTAATACGGCAGAGCCGGAATATGGGTTACAAGGGTTTCGCCTGTGCGAGTTGAGATTGTAGACTATTGAGGTTATGCCCTAAAGGCTCTCCCTAGGACGGCTTATATAGATATCCGGCCTAGGGTTTATAGGAGAGATCTATCTGGCTACGACTAAGAGTCTGTTACAGAGTACATCTTGAACTACAAGTAACATCATGGCCTAAGTCGGTAAGTCTTCTAGGCCTCCCCGTAGCCAGATTGGACTCCGTCTTCTCTCCCTGACTGGGCCGCCTGTGAAGCAATGCTCTAACCCGAAGTGGGCCACCCTGGTCAGTGAGGAACTATGAGGATACCCGGGAAGTATATCCCCAACAGCAGCCCCCGGAGGCCTCCAAGATCCAAAGTCGGATTTATCATCGTCTAGCTTGATCTTCGGCTTGCAGAATCTTGAAGGGTTCCTGAAACTTCACAACAAAAGATACGATCCGGGTCTTAAAAAATAAGTCGGACCTTTCAGTTGGTAACTCGGATTTTCTAGCTCGTTTTCAAACTAAGCCGGAACCTGGTCTCTAACACCACCTGACACAAGCATGGTCAAGTCACGTCATCTGACAGCGTTCCTTGAGCACGACCGTTGGTGGGTCCGCGGTCCGCGGAACCGAGGCGCCGTTTCAATGCATGCGTGGATATCGAGGCGACGCAATCATCGTGCGGGTCCTTCCCAGTTCTTTCCACGACGCGTGGCGGTTACCTGCTTGTAACGAATCTTGGCGCAGGTAGGTGGATATAAGGGGTTTAGATTTCCTCTTCTCCTTTCCACCAGTCCTTTGTCGTCTCCTTTCTTCCGAATCCTCCTGTGCGCACATAGCCTCCTCGTCCTTCCCCCACAAAAAACTCCCAGCGCCGCCCCTTTAAGGTCACTTTCTCACCGGAGAAAAATGGCTTCTTCATCTTCTTCCTCCGGTTTGGCGGTAGCGGCGGCGGCGGCGAAGGCGGAAGCTGTAGCGGAGAAGGAAAGCTACAGGGGATTCTGGATCCCCTGTGCCCTCAACGAGGCAGGCCTCAAGAATGTGGAGAAGGAGGGGCTGCTCGTCGCCGGCGACTGGCGGAGCGGCTCCAGCGAAACCATCCCCAACCCACACGAGGGCGAGCGAGTTCACTTCGGTACTCATCTGGACCGAGGTTTGTCCTTTCCTCCCTCGGAATTCTTCTCCGAGGTGATAGATCACTATGGAGTTCAACTCGACAATCTTACTCCCAATTCTCTTCTAGAAATGAGCGCATATGCTGCGCTTTGCGAGGGCTTTCTCGGCATTAGGCCGAGTTTGCTTCTCTTCCGGTACTATTTCCATGTCTGGAGAAATTCCATCACCGCCGGTGTTCCTTACATCACCGGCAGTATTAGTTTTTCTCTTAGACAAGACCGGGCATATCCTAAAATTTCTGCCAGTGTCTCGGTCAAGCAATGGCCATCCACTTTTTTCTACCATAGGGATATTCCGGCTACCGGAAAAGCTACTGCTTTGCCGGCTTTTGTCGATGGAGCCGCCACGGCCCAACCTTCCTGGGACGAGGCTGCTCCGGCTCTCACAGATGATCTGATCCTTGCTAAGAGGCAAATCGAATATCTGATCAAGCACAATGGTCTGAAGGGATCCGACTTGGTCCAGTGCTGGGTCTCACGCCGGATCCAGCCACTTCAGTACCACGGGGATAGACTGATGCATTTCGTCACGTCTTCCCTGACCGACTCCCTCCGCATCAGCCCCAAGGCCTACACCACTCAAGGCTACATAAGCCAAATCAAGTGGCTGATCAAGGAGCGGATTGAGAGGCGGATTCCAGAGGTTTCTCTAGACATGCATACGACGGAAAACCCCGTGGTGCCGGTAAGCTTTTATCATCACATCTTTTATGTGTTTCTATCTTCGAGTTATATTGCAATGCTGATACGTTTTCTTGTTTTTAGCTTGCTGACATCCCCGAGTCGGAACTTGCTCCACTCGAAGGATACCCTCCGGAGTTCTCTCAGGAGGTGGAAGTAGTTCCACTGCCGGATCTTGCGCTCAAGAAGCGCAAAGCTACGACAGTAGCGGTTGGCACAAAGGAGGTGCCAGTCGTGAAGAGGTA
The DNA here is from genome assembly GCA_023614405.1 of Avena insularis. Taxonomy (NCBI): domain Eukaryota; kingdom Viridiplantae; phylum Streptophyta; class Magnoliopsida; order Poales; family Poaceae; genus Avena; species Avena insularis. Next base: position 545,237,543 of record CM042692.1, read on the forward strand.
ACCTTCTGTCACAACATTTCCGCCTTTGTTCTTTACTCAAGTTTCTTTCTGAGATGTAATGTTTCCGACTTTACTACTTTCTCAAAGCAAAATCAATCATCAAGGGCAAGGGGAAGGGGACTTCTTCGAAGCCCTTGTGCCAGACGAAACTTACAATAGCTTCCCCTGCCGTGGCTCCTCCGACTCCGGTCCCTCAACCTTCTACAACTCCGGCGATCATCCCTTCTCCGGTGACTGCAGAAGATCCGGCTCCTCAAGCGGAGCCGACGATCCTTGGGTCGCATACTGACGTCACCGCGAGTGCGTCTGGTCAAGATAAGGGTGAACCCTCTTCGGGTAATGATCCCTCGGCTGAAGTCTTCGCTGAAAACCTCCTCAACAATCCGGGTCTTGCCAAATTTGGCCTAACCTGGAAATCTGTAGAGGAGATCCAGTGGCTAGCCAGGCAAGTCCTGGACAAAAGCCATCTATCCCCCGAGGAGGAAGCGCAAGAAGCAGAGGACGTCAAGTTCTCTGACCTTCTCACTCAAGTCCGCCTTCACGGTGAGAGGATCAAGACTGGCAAGCTTCCAACAGCCCCGGTGATCCCTCTTACTCTCGCCGAAAAGGTGGCAGCTGAAGTGAACGCGGGTTTAGACAAACTCACCCGTGAGCAATATGTAAGTCGGAATTCCAACTCTTGTTTTTACATTATGTTATATCATATCCTCTAGACCCCAAGCATGAAGTAGGATATAGAATCCGAGTTTATGCTTTCATTAGGATGCCAAAGAACGAACTAGTGTAGCCCCCAAGGCTCGTGATGATATTTAGTAAATTTTTTAGCCCGAGTCTTAAGTAGCTTTCTGACTTTGGGTATTCTGACTTACATAAAGTATGTTCCTATAACCAGGAATTATTGTCCAATGTCTGTAATAAGCGGAGAGAGATCAAAGATCTCCGGCTTAAAAATGCTGAGCTCAAGGTAGCCAAGGATGAAGCTGAAGGTAAATATTTCGAGATTCAAACCTTGTCTCTTGCTTTTTCTATGTCGATTTTTTCTGAACTGTTGTTCTTTTTGTCTTACAGCGTTGGTGAAACAATCCATCGCTATGATTGAAGAGGCCGAGAACCTCAAAACCCTGGTGGTGGAAAACAAGGAACTTGGCCAAGAGCTGGATAAGCTTAAGGCGGATCATGAAACGATCATAGCTCAAGTCCTGGAATCCTCCTCCATGGCCCTTTGAAGAAGCCTTGATCGCAAGATTGCCGCTCAAGATAAAGTAATCTCGGACCTCAAGAATGAGCTTGGCGAGAGAAGGATATATCGGGCACTCGGGCTGAACTCCGAGTCTCCGGAGGAGAAGACCAAGATTGACGTCATTCTTGGTACGTTCCACCTTCGACTTATCTTTTCTTCGACATTATCAATGTCAGATTTTTCTTGACTTGTTTTGTGTATAGGTCCTCTAAAGTTGTGGGACTCTTCCTCGTCAAGGCCCCACACTCACCGGCTTACCCAAGTCGGTGATCTTCTTCATGACTACCTTGATCCCTTGAGGACATTGGCGAGTCTCTCAGATTCGGACATGCCAACCATGTCGGATTTTGAGGTCGAGGCAGGGCCAAGGAGATGCCGTGACTTGTTCGGGACTAGAATATGTCCCTCTGGCGGCCTTGGAATGCCCTCTCCATGGTCATGAGCCACCATGGAAACATGGAAATATGGCAAGTGACTAAAGGGTACTGTAAGGTAGACGAAGACGGCCAGGAGCAGGACCTTCAAGCCATCATGCACTCATGTGCTGGATATGGGTGCCACGTAGCTGATCTGACTAGCTACGAGATCCCCTTCTTCACCCGCGTGGATACTCCACCTCCTCCTGCAGAAGAAGCCGAAGAAGTTTCCGATGATGAACGCACCAACTCGGATGCGGATATCTCGGAACGATATCAAGGCAGAGTGACCAGCGAGCCAGTAGATCCTTCATCTCCTCCTGCATCATAGACCACAAACTTATGTATTATTCTGTGAAAGAACATGATGCGTTTTGTAAATATTAAGTACTATGACTTTTTGTTAGTGCTAAGTTTTTTATCTATTCAACACTTTTGTCCTTAGACTTTTTTTGTGTGCCTGAAATGTTTTCACAAGCACTTATATTTTTCGTCTCGACTTATCGTTTATCTGGCTTTCCGCCTCGTCCCTTTCGTGAGCCGGCTAAACCTTCAGCCAGAAACTTTGCCGAGCAACGGAGCTCAATTGCTAAACCAGTTTAAACTCGGAAACAAAGCCGGCTTCCAGTACCAACAATTCACTACTCGGAAAATGCCCGCATCCGGCAATCAGATAAATAACCAAAGTAAAGACTAGAAATTTTTAGAGTTATACCCGAAGGTAGCAGTTTTTAGAAATCGGTAATCTAGACCAGAACGAACATGAGCATAAAGTACTTTCAAGCATTCTGGGATTTTTGACTATGACATGATCATTCAGAAATAAGATGGTTTAAGAACTTCTCAGAAAAACTTGAGGCAACTAAAACTTTTATTTCTCATAGAACATGTACATATGTATGATTACAAAGAAGGATAAACTAAGAATAAAAGGGACGTAGGTGAGCAATATTCCATGGTCTGTCTAACTCATCCGGATTTGTACTACCTCCAGCTCTCTTTCTCTTCTTAGTAGCAGGTCTTTCTTTGACTAGCCTCATGTCAGTTAAGTAGTACGATCCATTGTGCAATACTCGACTAACTAAAAAAGGCCCTTCCCATACTGGGGAAAGTTTGTGCTTTCTTTGTTGCTGTCAAGAACCAAATCACCTTTATTGAAAGATCTATTTCGGACTCTCTGGCTATGATACTTGCGTAACTTCTGTTGATAGGCTGTAGATCTCATTTCAGCAACGACGCGAACTTCTTCGACTAAGTCAAGATCATTTTGTCGAGAAATCTCGGCATCCTCTTCGATATACGCGGCAACTCTAGGAGAAGTATGAATCAAATCACTAGGAAGAGTTGCTTCTATGCCATAGACCAAGAAGAAAGGTGTGTATCCTGTTGACCTGTTCGGAGTTGTTCGTAAACTCCAAATTACAGAAGGTAGTTCTTCTGCCCAAGCCCCCGCAACACGTCGTAGTGGTGCTTTGAGTCTTGGTTTCAAGCCTTGTAGACTTAAACCATTTGCTCTTGCGACTTGTCCGTTAGCTTGTGGATGTGCGACTGACGCAATGTCAAGCCGAATATTTTGCTCATCGCAGAATTCAGCCAGTTCTCCCATAGAAAAGTTACTCCCGTTGTCCGTGATAATGCTATGCGGATAACCATACCGGATTATAACATCCTCGACAAATCTTTTGGCTGTTGCTCCATCACAACTAGTGACAGGTTTAGCCTCGATCCATTTGGTGAATTTATCCACCATCACCAAGAGGTGGGTAAATCCACTTGGAGCTCGTTTAAAGGGTCCTACCATATGAAGCCCCCAGACCGCAAAAGACCATGTTATAGGTATTGTTCGTAGCTGATCAGCCGGAACATGAGCTTGCTTGGCATACTTTTGGCAACCTTTGCATGTCTTGACTAACCGTTCGGCATCCGCCTGAGCTGTAAGCTAGAAAAAACCATGTCGAAAAGCTTTTTCCACTAAAGATTTGGCTGCAGCGTGGTGACCACACTCGCCTTCGTGGATTTCCCTTAAGATTTCCACTCCTTCTTCCGGAGATACACAGCGCTGAAAAACCCTAGAAACACTCTGATTATGGAGCTCACCCCTAACAATAGTATAGGCTTTTGCTCGTCGGATAATCTGCCGGCTCAGCACTTCGTCTTCGGGTAATTTGCCATCTACCAGATAATCAAGGTAGGGTTGAGTCCAGCTGGGAATTACAGCCAAAACTGCTATTAAAGGTGAGTCGAATTTGGTCGGATATTCCTCATCTACTCCCTTTATCGAGGGAACTTTGAGGTGCTCTAAAAATGCGCCATCGGGGACCTCTTTCCATGCAGAGCCTATTCGAGATAGTGCATCTGCTTCCTCATTTTCTGCTCGAGGGATGTGCTGAACTTCAAACCCTTCGAACGATTTAGATAGATCATCCACGACAGCTTTGTATGCTGCCATGTGCTTATTTGCATTACAAATATCCGAGACTTGCTGAGCAACACGATCCGAATCTCCATAACACATCAAACGTCGGATGGCAATGTCCTTGGCAATCCGGATTCCATGCAGCAGTGCTTCATACTCGCCAATATTGTTTGTTGCTGTGAAGTGGATCTGCAACATGTATGATAGTTTATCTCCTTGGGGTGATTTGAGCACCACGTCAGCCCCCGAGCCCCCTCGAGCCTTAGACCCATCGAAAAAGAGGGTCCAGTATTCCGACTCAGGGAGGACCATGTTCTCCTTCGTCTCTGTCCAATCAGCGACAAAGTCGGCAAGGATCTGGGATTTGATTGTTGTCCGAGGTTTATACTCAATATCGAAAGCTGAGAGCTCTATGCCCCATTTGGCGACACGTCCTGTGGCGTCGCTGTTGTTGATTATGTTTCTCATGGGAGATTTGCTCACCACGGTAATTGGATGCTCCTGAAAATAGTGTCGTAACTTACGAGATGCTAGGAAAACACCGTAAGCCAACTTTTGATAGTGCGGATATCGCTGTTTTGATTCTGTCAAGACCTCGCTGACAAAATAAGTCGGACGCTGCACCAAGTGTTCCTGGTTTTCCTCTGGTCTCTCCACCACCATGACGATACTAACGACCTTATTTGTCGCAGCAATATAAAGCAACATCGGTTCCTGAGGTTCCAGCGCTGCGAGGATAGGAGCAGATGAGAGTACTTTCTTCAGGTCTTGCAGTGCAGCTTCAACTTCGTCAGTCCAGACAAAATCCTTAGTTTTCTTCAGGAGTTTGTATAATGGTGCGGCTCCTTCACCAAGCCGGCTTACAAATCGACTGACCATAGCAATGCAACCAGTTAGTCTTTGTACATCCTTCAGGCGAGTTGGCCTGGAAATATTAAGTATAGCCTTGATTTTGTCACGGTTCACCTCTATGCCTCTTTGAGACACGATGAAGCCTAACAATTTTCCGGCTGGTATTCCAAAGAAGCATTTCTTCGGGTTAAGCATGATGTTGTATTTTCGTAGATTGGCGAATGTTTCCTCCAAGTCGGAAATGAGTGTTTCCTTCTTTTTGGACATCACCGTGATATCATCCACGTATGCATGTACATTGCATCCGAGTTGGTCGTGGAGGCAATGCTGCATCGTGCGCTGGTACGTAGCTCCTGCGTTCTTCAGCCCAAAGGGCATCGTAACAAAACAGAAGGTTCCGAAGGGGGTTATGAATGAAGTTTTGACTTTGTCAGATTCCTTCATCCGTATTTGGTGATAACCGGAATATGCGTCGAGAAAACAGAGGAGTTCTGAGCCTGCCGTAGAATCGATAACTTGATCAATTCTAGGCAGAGCGAATGGATCTTTTGGACAAGCCTTATTCAAGGCAGTATAATCAACACACATCCTTAAATCAGTGGTGTCATTTTTAGGACCATTATAGGATTGGCCGACCACTCAGTGTGGATGACCTCTTCTATGAATCCGGCTAACTCGAGCCGTGCTAGTTCCTTAGCTATTGCCTTACGCTTTTCGTTGCCAAACCGTCGTAAGGACTGTTTGACGGGTTTAGCGTTTGGGTTTACATTTAGAGAGTGCTCGGCAAGTTCCCTAGGTACTCCGGTCATGTCAGATGGCTGCCATGCGAAGATATCTTGATTTGCTTGGAGGAACTTGACGAGCGCGCTTTCCTATGCGCTATCTAGGCCTACGCCTATCTGGGTCACCTTGGAGGGGTCATCTTCCTTCAACGGTGCTTTCTTCGTCTCTTCAGATGCCTTGAACTCCGGATTTGGCTTGGTAACCTCCTTCTTCGTTGCGGGCATCTCGGATGGATCTATGCTCTTCTTGATCTCCTGGTACTCCTAGGCGTGCAGCACGGCTTCACCAAAGGCGGAATTTCCATCCTCGCACTCTCGCGCTTTCTTCGGGTCTCCCATGATGGTGATCACGCCGTTGGGACCTAGAATTTTCATCATATTGTAAATGTAACACGGACGAGCCATAAAAGCCCAGTAAGCCGGACGTCCGAATATAGCGTGGTATGCGCTCTTGAACAGGACCACTTCGAAGGACAGTGCCTCCGTCCGATAATTCTTTGGAGTTCCAAAGGTAACATTCAAAGTGATCTCTCCCAGGGAATTAGCTTGTCTTCCTGGGACAACTCCGTGAAAAATCACGGAGCTATGGTTCAGCTGGGTCTCCGAGATCTTCATCCGGCGTAGCATTTCGACATAGAGAATATTGATGCTGCTACCACCGTCCATGAGGGTCTTGGAGAAACCATAACCGTCAATAAGTGGGTTGACAATTAAGGCGTATTTTCCTCGCATGTGTAGCTTAGGCGGATGATCATCGCGGTCAAACGTGATTGCCACTTCCGACCAGTCCAAATACTGGGGGACAGTCGGAACTGTTGCATTGAGCTCGTGTATAACTGCTTTCTTGACCTTTGCTGGTTGAGATCCGAGGAAGGTGACATAAGTGTCCTTCTTGGTGGGAAAAGTCTTCTTCCCTTCCGACTTGGGATTTGAAGCATCAGCTTCCTCCATGTCGGAATCCTCCTTGGTCTCTTTGTCTTTTTCGGGATTTTTCTTTCCCTTCTTCCGCTTAGCTTTGTAGCCCGCGGTGTCATCTCTTTTGATGTCGTCGTTGAAATGACATTCAGCGTTGGTGTGGGACGAGCCCCCACTGGCGTCTAGGTGATGCACACATGGGTTATTGGTAATGTCGGCCCAAGAGTAGGTTTTGCCTGGTTGTTGTTATCCTCTACCTTGGACCCTTGATGTCCCACGGCCACGCCCGCGGCCTCCGCCACGTCCTCCTCGTCCTCCAGACCCAGAAATGGTAGTGACTACCGCTGTTTCCGCGTTGGGTTTTTCTTCCGAGGTGTTTTTGCGCTTCTCAGCTTGTTGCTTTGGTTGTTTTGCCGACTGAGGCACAACTAGGGCATTGAGTAGTCCTTCTGCATCGTCGTCAGCGTCTGCATACTTGCTCGCTGTTTCTATCATTTCTCCCAAATCGGTAACCTTGTCACACTTCAAGCGATGGCGTAGTAAACCAATAGGGAGACCTGCGATGAAGGCTTCAATCGCAGTTTGATCATTTACTCCTTCGCAGGAGTTCTTGGTGTCGATCCATCGTCCGAGGTAATCCCGGCAAGTTTCTCCAGCTTTCTGGGTGCAACGCTGTAGGTCTCCAACCGTACAGGGCCTCCGATATGTGCCTTCGAAATTCCGAAAGAACGCGCTTTGTAAATCATACCAGTTATGGATGGTGTTTGCCAGAAGTTCATTGAGCCATGATCGTGCCGTCTTCCGCAACATAAGTGGGAGATATCGGGTTGCGACCAGGCTGTTTCCGCCTTTGGCGATGCAACAAGCTTGGAAGAAATCCTGTAACCAGGTGTCTAGCCGAGCAATGCCGTCGTAGGCTTGGATATGTCTTGAGATAGCAAATCCTTCCGGGAATTTTGTAGCTCTGATGCATGGACCGAAGCACTTTGGGCCCACATACACGTCATCGTTTTCATAGCGTCGAGCCTCTATGTTGGAGTTGATCCTGTGTCTTGCGTCATTCGGGGATAGAGATCGTCTCGAATGCCGACTATGGCTGCGGTGCCGTGGAGCCGGACTTCGGCTTCTACCACCACATCCTCTGCCATGTCGTCCTCCTTGCCCTCCATGGGAGCCATTGTGATGACTGTGTGGTGGAGAAGGTGGAGCAGCTGGATAGTTTCCAGATGATCGCTGACCTCCGTCCGGAACGTCATTATTCTGATTCCGGGAAGGGTCTTGACTACGACGAGCCCCCTGCCGGCTTGTACCTGCATGGTTTCTGTCGTTTCTTCGTCCGTTGTTCCCACCATAGTGAGGCTCAGCCGGACGGTTCTCATGTCTAGGAGGTGGCATTCTCTAACGATCCTCCTCCCGACGTTTCTCTTTATCTTCTCCCCTTTGATCCTTAGATTCTCGTCGAGGAGGATTTGTCGGATTCAAGGCAGCGGTGGCGTCTTTCTCGGCCGCTGGTGCGACGTTGCTCCAGCCGCGTGTAGTTTTGGGATGCTGTCATGACAATCCGGTTCTCGAATAATTGTCTTCCCGTCGTTCGGGGCGATAATGCTGCTCCAGAACATAATGGGGTCTTACGCCAGTCCATGCCGGATCTGTGCGACATTGGTCAACATCTGAGACCAGTTTTTAACTTCCGGACAGGGCGACCTTTTGCTGCTCCAGTCCCTTGTTGAGTAGCTTGATCCCAAACGGATCTCCTCTAGTCCTGGATTAGCCGATTGAATTTCTCGGGCTGCCACAGTATTTTGTACTGGTGTTGGGTATACCCAATCTCCGTTGCTATCTTTCCGTGGCTTCCCCATCTCATCTCGAAAAAGGACGGCACGGACACGTGGGAATTGGTTGTCATCTATGTGACGCTTCCGTGTCTTCTGATACAGACGAGACGTGTACTCCTTGTTCCTCATGCGTTTCTTCTCCACCTCGATGTTTTTGTCTTCATCGAGGAGTTGTTGACGACGTGCTTCTAGGGCTTGCGCCCTTTCATCCAGCTCATCTGCAGTAAGTTCTGCAGCTATAGGGATAGGTGTAGTTAATGCCGCATCGATGAGTTTACGCGCACCTTCAGTGATCATGTGTCCATCCACCGATGCTTCTTTCTTCAGCTCGTCTGGGATCAGTGCTCTATCCGAGTCTTCTTCGTATTCCTTGGCAATTACTTCCTCTGTCAGAGGGTCTTTTGCCGGGGTCTTGTTTTTCTTGTTCTTCTTCTTTGCCTTCTTGGCAGTGCCGGTAGCAAAGACGGCTTTGGGCCCGTTTCCCGGAGTCAAGCTCTGATCGCTACTTTCGGACATTTGGACTTCGGGATTGTCTCCGAGGTCCATATCATCCTACGCTTTGGGAGAGTGTTCCCCGGATCCTTCATCCATGGCTTCTCCTTCTTCTGCAGCTTTGGAGTTATAGTCCTCTTCATATTCCGCGGAGAACTTTCAGAAATCTGCTGACGTCATCGACTCATCCAAGGATGTGGGTACATCGGCGTTTGTTCCAATTGCCTCCAGCACCGAGTCAGCGTTTTCTCCAGCATCGACAGAGCCGGATCCGGATCCCACGTATCCGACGAAGTGCGATGCGTGCTTCCTGAGGTACCTGCGGCCTTCACGACCAGCCATATCAAAACTTTTGATGGTCTCGAGGATTGCATCTGCGCTTTCGCCTTGCAGTATCATACGTCGTAGTGTGTACCTTAGGAAAGGCCTGTCTGTTCCGGCATCATCAGAGCTGGAATCAGTGTCGTTGATATGCTCCTCCTGGATTTCGACTTCCACGGGTGGGTCGATATGGGATCTGGCTCCTCTAGGGAGATCCACTCCAGATTCGACGTTGACCGCTAGGTCTTCTTCAGGTTCGGATTTCTCCACTATCTCCGCAACTGGTGCGGGCTGGGTGTGATTAGGGTTTTCTGATATCCGCAACTCTGCCGCCTCCACGGACAAAGGGGACCCAGAAAATTCTTCTGCCTCTATCATCACCACTGGGGTGGGTTGGGCAGGTTCAGCGAAACCGATGTAAACATCGATCTCGCCAAAAGACATGATTGTGTAGGCAGTCATGGCCGACTTTGCCGGAATCCAAGTCTCGTCGAGAACGATGAGAGGGACGTCGCTGGCGTAGAGGATGCGACCAACGGCTGTAGTCTTGCCAATGCCGATTCTTGCAGATTCCGCTCGGAACACAGATCCGTAGCTCACTTGCCCCACGGTAGGCGCCAACTGTCGTCGGATTAACGACAAGTACGCCATGAGGGGGTCCTCGAGGCGTGCAGAAGAGAGAGGGGGGGGGGTGAGACGTACGGTATTCCGGGACGGTGAGCACACAAGTTTACCCAGGTTCGAATCCGCCGGCTTTGGACGGATCCTACTCCTGCTAGCAATCGAATACTGGCAGAGCTGAATATGGGTTACAAGGGTTTCGCCTGTGCGAGTTGAGATTGTAGACTATTGAGGTTATGCCCTAAAGGCTCTCCCTAGGATGGCTTATATAGATATCCGACCTAGGGTTTACAGGAGAGATCTATCCGACTATGACAAAGGTCTATTACAGAGTACATCTTGAACTACAAGTAACATCATGGCCTATGTCGGTAAGTCTTCTGGGCCTTCCCGTAGCCGGATTGGACTCCGTCTTCTCTCCCTGACTGGGCCGCCCGTGAAGCAATGCTCTAACCTGAAGTGGGCCACCCTGGTCAGTGAGAAACTGTGAGGATACCCAGGAAGTATATCCCCAACAACAAGGATGCAAGTGGCAGGATTGCAAAATGGGCAATTGAGCTAGCCCCTTATGCGCCACAATATGACAGAAGAGAAGCAATCAAGTCTCAGGCTGTGGCTGACTTTTTTGTGGATTGGGCTGAGGTGCAATATGAGCCACCATTGCTAGATCCGAACTACTGGAGAATGCACTTTGATGGGTCAAAAACAAAAACCGGGTTAGGCACCGGAGTAGTGCTTACCTCGCCCAAGAAGGACCAGCTGAAATATGTGCTGCAGATCCATTTCACAGCATTGCACAATGTTGCAGAATATGAGGCACTTGTGCATGGGCTCAAAGTGGCAAAGGAAATTAGAATACGTCGGATCCAATGCTTCGGTGACTCGGATCTCGTAGTCCAGCAAGTCTCCGGACAATGGGATGCTTTGGATGCAAATATGGCACTGTACAGATTTCATGTGTAGAAGATATCAGGGTACTTTGAGGGATGCTAATTTCATCATATACCTCGGGTGGAAAATGAAGCTGCCGACGTATTGTCGAAGATCGGATCAACCCGGCAAGCAATCCCGCCAGGTGTAGCGCTAGAGCACCTCAGAAAACCCTCTATCAGGCCATCCCCAGAATCTGAGTCAATTTATATCCTGGCAAATCCGGAATCGGAGGCTGTGCCCATGGACATTGACGTGGGAAGTGGTTCATGAAACCCGGGGACTGCCTCGGCAAACCCGGGATCGCTTCATAAGACCCGGGATCATGAGATGATTCGGCTGAGGTTATGCCGGTGGATCAGATGGAAATTGATGAGGATGTGTTCCCAGTGCGAGCTATACCAGCTTGGGCACTGCCCATATTTCAATTCCTAAAAGATGGAACCTTACCCGCTGAGGAGGTGCTTTCTAGGCAAACCCAGAGGAGAGCGAAAGCATACACGATCATCAATTCCGAGCTATACAAAAGGAGTGTGACAAGCGTTCTCTAGCGATGTGTTGACCCGGAAGAAGGGCTCGACATCCTCCAGGATATACATCAAGGGGAATGTGGGCGTCATGCCTCATCCAGAGTCTTGGTAGCAAAAGCTTTCCGTCATGGGTTTTACTGGCCAAGCGCCTTGGAACAAGCAGAAGATCTGGTAAGAAAGTGCAATGGCTATCAAAGATATGCTACAAAGACACATATGCCAATGTCGGAGCTTAAGACCATACCAATTACCTGGCCATTTGTCGTATGGTGTTTGGATATGGTTGGCCCTTTCAAACCAGCAAGAGGGAACATGACCCACATCTTGGTCATGGTTGACAAGTTTACAAAATGGATTGAAGTGAAGCCAATAAGAAAATGTGATGGAGCTACCGCCATGACATTCCTCAAAGATATCATCTTGAGGTATGGTTATCCTTAGAATATCATAACAGACAATGGCACAAATTTTGCTGAAGGAGCATTCGCACGATTCTGCCGAGATAAGAAGATCCGGCTAGACGTAGCTTCGGTAGCTCACCCCGCATCGAACGGACAAGTGGAAAGATCCAACGGATTGGTTTTATCCGGGATATAATCCCGGCTCATTGAGCCGCTGCAAAGATCAGCGGGGTGCTGGATAGAAGAATTACCAGCGGTACTGTGGAGTTTAAGAACAACTCCGAATCGATCAACATGCTATACGCCATTCTTTCTGGTATATGGGGCAGAAGCTGTATTACCAGCCAACATAAAGCATGACTCACCTAGGGTTACCCAATACACAGAAGCCAAAGTGCAAGAAGCCCGGCAAAATGATGTTGATCTACTGGAAGAAGCGAGAGAATTGGCATTGTCCAGATCCACCATATATCAGCAAAATCTCCGATGCTATCATAGCTGGAAAGTAAACCCCCGAATTTTCCGGGAAGGTGATCTGGTACTTCGGTTGGTACAACGTACTGCTGGCATGCACAAGTTATCCCCCCCATGGGAAGGGCCTTTCACTGTGAGCAAAGCATTGCACAATGATTCTTATTATCTTATCAATGCAAAACCACATGAGAAGAACAAGGCGGACAGGTCTGGTGAGGAATCCAAGCGTCCATGGAATGTAGCACTACTTCGTCCTTTCTACACTTAGCAAAGAAGTGTATGTATCTGAGTCTCTCATATGTCGGTATGTATGCCGGCGATGAGCCTATCAATGAAATGTTGGCACCTCAAGCAGTAACTCGGGGACTACCTTAATAATATTTGTTGTTTTCTGTATTTATTATTTATATGTCGGTTGGCGTAAGTTGCTTCTACTTAAGCCGGATTAGTAGTGTGTGAGCACCAAAAACCTAACTCTTCGACTTGCTGCTATCCAACAAGATTTGGCTTCATGGCAAGCAAGAGAACAAGTTTGGAATTGCGTAGCACATGAACAACGACTAAGGAAAAGAACTTAATCGAGCCGACATTTGCTTTTTGGACTAACCTTAGGCTTACTTTATGTTTACTATGCTGAATTATTTTGAGCTAATCCTAAAAGTTTCCAAGTATTGTTAAGTCAATTTTTGAAGCTCGGACTCATAAGTCATAAAACCAAACCAAGGTAGACACGAGCCGAGCCAAGAAATTGGAGGAACAAGAAAATGAAACTTGGGGACTACGCCCAAGTTAATCCGGCACAAAAACTTAGTAGCAAAATATCACTTAGGTGCTTAATACAATTGCACCCGGCATACCGGGGATCTGATGAAATTCAAAGTGTTTCTAATCAAGGAGCAGCAAGGGGAGGTAACTCGGAGCCAGCAGGTGGAACTCTAGCCTTGGCTTCAACATCATCTTATTCTTCCTCGACGTCCGAGGCTTCATCCTCTTCATCATCACCCGAATCTTCTTCGGCATTTTTGTCGTCAGCAGCACCAAGGAAGCTTGGTCCCTTGTTCCATTGATGAATGGGGGAATATTGAATGAGGCTATGGGCGCAAGCCTTGCCCCGAGTTATCCATTCCGGGTTAGTGGACCACCTTGATCTGGTGCGCATGCGCTCGAGAAGCTTTAGGTTTATCTTTTCATACCACGTGAGCACATAGTGGAGGACAATTTCAGCTCTGGCATGTCCAGCAGATTCCCTCCAAAGGTCAAGCTGGGTTTTGCACTCCATTAGCCTGGCAATAAGAGCGGTGGCCCCCTCCGGAGTATCTTCTTCAAGCCAAAAGGCATTGAAGATCCAGATGGCCACATCCAAGATATCCTTGCCATAGTTCCTCACAATTTCGACACGAGAAGACAAGCTGACCAGCAGGTCCTCCATGTCATAAGGAATTTCTTCAGCGCCAGGAGCAATTGGGGTACCCCTCTTTTGGCGAAACTTGGCAACGGCAGTGGTTGCAATGGCATCACCCTCCGGAAATTTGCCTGAAAACGAGACAAGTGGAGCAAGTGAGGAAAGTTGACCCGGAGAGATTCATGCCAGCTGAAGAAAAAGAACTTACGAGAAATATGGCTATGGATCCGGGTCAGCTCCTTAGTGCAGTTGTCACACCTCTTTTGGAGTTACGCAAGTTCAACATTCGCCGACTCAAGCTTAGTGTCGGCCTCCTTTAGCAGTTCTTGGTCCTTGGCGACTTGAAGGTTGAGACGTTCACGCTCTTCAGTAAAATCTTGACCAACCTTGTCTATCTCGGCTTTGTGGAGCGCCTTGAGCTTCTTCATGTCTGCCTTAAGCTTGGCAATTTCTTCATCTTTGGTCCGGAGGAGTGCTAGCTCATCATCTTTCTTCTTGAGTTCGGCCTGGTGCTGCCCTGCTTGTTCGAGAAAATGCAGCATCATATCTGGCACGGGCACACTATCTTCAAGAGATGCTGAAATAGTTTGTTGACCCGGCAAAGCCGAGGTATGAATATTTGCCGAGCCAAGAAGAAAAGGAGATAGAGCGCAAAGGAAGATTAAGCAAAACTGACTTACCTTTTATCTGCTCCAAGTTCTTCCTCATGATGGTATTCTCGGCCTCCACTCCAGCCGCGGAATCCGAATGATGGATTAGTTCGGCGGAAAAAGACAAAGAGAAGTGGAAAAATGCTAAGGAGAAAACTTACCCCTTTTCTCATGTTCGGCGAGAAGTGTAGTATGTTTCGCGCGCAGCATCTTGTGAGTATCCAAGAGACGCTGAAACTCAGTGCTCCGGCGATTGGTGGTCACCTGAAAAGAGTACAAAAGGATAGCTTAGTCATGTGCATATTTGAAGTGTACAAAATCCGGGCCAAGTGGAACTTAACCCGGCTCTAGGTGTGTGCATATTTGAAGTGTACAAAATCCGGGCCAAGTGGAACTTAACCCGGCTCTAGGTGTGTGCATATTCGAAGTGTACAAAATCTGGGCCAAGTGGAACTTAACCCGGCTCTAGGTGTGTGCATATTCGAAGTGTACAAAATCCAGGCCAAGTGGAACTTAACCCGGCTCTAGGTATGTGCATATTCGAAGTGTACAAAATCCGGGCCAAGTGGAACTTAACCCGGCTCTAGGTGTGTGCATATTCGAAGTGTACAAAATCCGGGCCAAGTGGAACTTAACCCGGCTCTAGGTGTGTGAATATTCAAGTGTACAAAATCTGGCCAAGTGGAACTTAACCCGCTCTAGGTGTGTGCATATTCGAAGTGTACAAAATCCGGGCCAAGTGGAACTTAACCCGGCTCTAGGTGTGTGCATATTCGAAGTGTACAAAATCCGGGCCAAGTGGAACTTAACCCGGCTCTAGGTGTGTGCATATTCGAAGTGTACAAAATCCGGGCCAAGTGGAACTTAACACGGCTCTAGGTGTGTGCATATTCGAAGTTATTAAGGAGCTACGTTAGTTCTCTAAGGAGCATCCGGCTGAGTAACAAGTTACTCCCCTGGAGGCTCGGGGACTAATGGCTATATCACTAATATCTACTACATGTTAAGGAAAAGGCGAGATAACGTACCTCCATCATCCGACCTACAAGGTTAATTGCCTTAGCAGCGGTATTCATTTGGGCAACAAACTCGGCGGGCCCGAATTTCTCCGGAAGATCATCATTGTGGACGAACTCCGCCTTGTTCCAGTTGTTTACGAACTCGATCAAGGTCAGAGGATAACGTTCGCCGCTGAGCATGTGGGGCGTAACCAGACCCTTAGCATGGGCTTCCCTCCTTTCAACCTGGGCAACAGCAGGGCTGGTGTGCAAAACGAGTTGCGCATCAGCTGACCCAGCAGAGGTGTCCGTTGTCGGCGGGGTCTTCTTCAAAAGCATGGACACAAGTGTACGCTGTCCAGCCTCTATTGACGTTGCCTTGGCAGTGTCAGGAGCCTTTTTACCCTTGGGCTGCTGTTGAGAGGTTGAAGTTGCTGCAGCGGATTTTCCCTTGGGAGCTGCCTTGGTGCTAGCCTTGGTACTACTGGTGCCTTCTCGCCGAGTCTTGGAAGACTCGGACGAGGCGGAGGGGCTTGGTGCTGCTGCTGCTGCTTTTGCTATTGCTGCTGGTGCTGGAGCTGATGTTGGTGCTGATTTTTGTTTCAGCGGGGGTGCTGAAGGAACCTCGGTGGTGGCTGGTTGCGGCTGAGCCGAAGAGGGAGCAACTGCAGCCTCGGTAGAACCACTTACCCCTGTTCTGAGGTTACTCTCCTCTTGACGAGGTGGGCTAGAACCCGGAGCAGCCGCTGAACCCTCCTGAATGGGGCTCAACGGGCGTGTGTCGTCGCCACGAGGGGGAGAAGGGCTATGTCGAAGCGGCGAAGCAATGCCGGATCCACTCTAAGGAACCTCCACCGTGGCTCTGCCGAATCAGATGATGAACAATAAGAAACTATACCAGAGGAAGAACAAATGAATAGCAAAGGGAGAAGTGACTTACTCATCTGAGGTCAAAGGCTCCTTTGGCTTGCGAGCCCTCTGGGCTACGACCTTGGTCATGGACTTGGTGGCAGCCTTGTCTGCGAACTTCTTTCACCTTTTGGTTTGCTTAGAAGGTCTAGAGGAAGAGGCAGATGCGGCCCCCCATTTCTTCGATGCGACCGGGACTGGCTCACCCATGGCAAGGGGAGGATATTCATGGATCTACCCACCGGGGTTAGCTGATGTCGGAAAAGCGTAAGATAGGGGGACAACATCAAATGCCTCCATCACCTCAATGTCGGATTCATCTTCATCGTCAGGCCAATCTCTAATGAAAGAGAGTTTACCGGTGTGTCGTTTGGTCGCATCAGCCAATGACAGGAACATCTCCTGATCCGGCTCCTCCTCGTCCGAGGCATCTCGATCAGGCGCCCATTTGAGAGAAGGCTCAGTGCCATCCTCAATAGTTTGCTGAAGAAACATCGGCAAAGGGATCAAACCTACAACAAAAACTAACATATGATTTAACTCGGAAAAAGATTGGGGCACGAGACTTACCACAAGAGGAAGCCAATCTCGGCAGAAGTGCTCGATCCCCCACGTCCACTCAGGAGAGAAGTTCTTGTTGGTGGTGAAGAGGGCCTTGACCCGTCGGTAAATCTCGGTGTTGCTCAACTCGAATGAGGAGGTCCGGTTGGGGTCACGACCCCAGCTCATGTGGCAAAGTTTATGTGTGCGTTCTGAAGGGGGAGATCCGATTGCGGATGAAGGTGATCATTGCATCCTCGTTGCGCAATCCCTGATCCTTCAGCTCCTGGAACCGTTTGTTGACTTGGTTTGCCAGGACTGTGGGTTTCTTGGGGATCTCGTCCCACAGATCAGGATTAGGAGGACCCGGAGCATAGGGGCGTAGCCGGATCAGATCTTCATCCGTGCCATTTCTGACATAGAAGAAGGTTCGGGCCCAGCCCTTGCAGGAGTCAAGCCCCGTGACTCGGGGGAAGATGGACTATTTCCGAGGAGAGATGGAAGCTGCACCGAACTACGTGAGCTACTTGTCCTCCGGATTAAGCTCTGTATTCGGAATCACATTCCGGCGGAGACCAAAACCCCGGATCTAGAACTCCTTGGTGGGCCATAGTCTGGTGTAGCCCTCGATGGTGTAAGCGAAGGCAGAGAGGGAAGTGATGGCGTTAGCCGGAAGATGATGCGGCTGAAGCTCGTAGGTGTTGAGCCAGTCGTGGAAAAAGTCGCTGACGGGGAGCCCAAACCCGCGCTGGAAGTGGGAAAGGAATACCACAAACTCACCCAGGTTGGGTGAGGGGGCAAGCCTGGCGGCGTGAGGCGATGATGACGCCCTAAGATACGCCGTGCACGGTACAACCAACAAGATCGTCCTGGCAAACCCAAGACCCAGCCCAAGCGCCACAGTCGGTGTTCCCCGTGTCCTCCTCCATTTCCTGCTCCACGACGGCGAGCTCCTCCATTTCCTGCTCCGCGATGGCGAGCTCCTCCTCTGTCATCTCTAAGTCATTGTCCTCGCTGGCCCTAACGGCGGTGGGGGGCAGTGGCCTAGATTGGCGTGGACCCGTGGCGGAGAGGATGCGCGGGAGTAGCGGCGACACCGTGCTTGAGGAAGCAGGCGGCGGGCGCCAAGGGGCTATGTGTGGCGGCGTTGTCGCTGGAGAAGAAGAGGAAGAAGAAGAGGCAGAGGGGCGCGAGAGTGGGGAAAAGACCCAAGGGGCGCACCCCTCCCCTATTTAACCACACCCAGGAGAGGTAGTGGGATCGTGTGGAGCGGACGGGCCACACCGTGTGGCCGTGTGCAATCCGAATTAACCAATCAAAAACGAGCCACAGGAAGGGCCACAGGGCGCAGGAGATCCCATGACGTGACATTATGATACAGTTAACGAGGAGGCAGGCACGATGTGATGTGTGCTATAGTAATATCTGACAATAACTGTGGTGATTACTGGCGCAGGCCCTTAAAATGAGGCAAAGTAATGATTAGCCTCCACGTGGGGAAGCGTACAAGAGAAGGAAGAATGACTCGGATGAGTATGAGGTGACCCGGCCAGCGAGTGAAGACTTAGAATGTGCCAAGGGAAAGTAAACCTATGAAATCCGGACTATGAGATAACTCAGAAAAGGAGCAAAAGGCTCGGTAAAATTGAACCTGCTATGGCCTTAGCGGGTAAGGCAGCTAAGATCGCACCACCTTCGGGGACTAATGTTGGGGGGATACCCCCGGGTAGGGTCATGCTGGGGTATAAAGGCCAAGTTAGCCGAGGTACGGCAAGGTCAAAGCAGGTGCTGGCCGAGTCAACTCAAGGCAGGACGAATCACGGGGTAACCTAGACCAGGGGATGTCCACCTGACTGGGTCTCAGCCGACTTATGTAGTATGCCGGTAAGATGTATCTAACTCGTATGCAGGTACAGGTGTGGCCGGATCAACTAGGTGTGATCCGGGTTATATCAAGCTTGTAAGAGAAGGAAGGTATCTCGCTGGTCAAAGGGTGACCACTGTACGCAGAGCGTGAGCGAAGCGGACAGAGGACAGGACCACTGAGGCGTGGCTGACAAAGGTGACGATGCCTATGTCGGATGACGCGGGCACCGCAGAGGCTCACGTAGCCTCTACAGGGATGCCACTGGGCAAAAGTGACCCGGTCGGCTTACTATTTTGGGAAGAGGCATATTCCCTGGAATATGCCTCCACGTATGCCCTAATTGGAGACCTAGCTACCCCTATATAAGGAGGGCTAGGGCCTCTGTAGAAAGGGTTGATCTCGAGTGGGTTGGTCGTTACTTGTTCAGTTCTAGTTTTCTGAGAGCTTGCTTGAGGTGAGAGTAAGAGAGTTCCTTCTTCCTCCTCTCCCCAATACAGGTCAAGGAGCACTTGTAACCTTGGAATCTCATTGAACAATACAAAGCTTCTGTGTGTAGAATCACTACACTATCCCTCCCTGGATTCCTCTAGTGCATCATGTCCCCACCTTTAGCCTATCCATGGCATCTGCCGTGACACCACCACGACAAAGATCTCTAGTATCTGCATACATATCATCAATCATCGCTTCAACTTTTACCTTACGATCACCTGCACAACACTCCCAAACCATCTAAAGCTCATGGGAGAGCTCAATTTGCTGATAAGTATCATTCATGTTGCGCCACACCAATTTTGTCCTCTGTGTAGAACCCCAGGGAATCCTAGCGGCAAGCATATCTACTAGCTGCGAAACAGACACTACCTCTTTGCAATTCACAAGCAGATGCACATCTTGCCCGAACACAACCCTCTCGCAACCAAAATCAAGTTTTGTAGTGTACTGGCGAACATGAACTGTGAACTGATATAGGTCCCTGGTATCAAAGCTGTGCCTAATTTGATTAAAAAGGGGAACTTTTCAGTTCATTCGATTCTATTATCACGTAACTAATCTACTTGTAAGATAAGGCACAGATAAGAAAAATTCACCTCTCGCTCTTCTCCTGGGTTTTTTCTTCGAGATCTGGGTGCCGCATCCGCCCACCGGAGCCGAACAATCCACCGCCGGCCTTGCTTTTCTCTTCAACCCGCTGCTCGTAGGTACCTTGGGAGTAGAATCCTTGTTGACCTCTGATACATTGCAAATGTATCTATAATTTTTGATGTTGGTTTTATCTACTTTCTTGTGTTCTGTTCCAACTTTGAAGTACTTTTCATATGATTTCTTGGACTAACCTATTAACAAGATGCCACAGTGTCAGTTGCCTGTTTTCTGCTGTTTTTGGTTCCAGGAAGTCAGAAAATGAATATTCTCGGAATTGGACGGGACAAAAGCCAAAGTTACTATTTTCCCGGAAGACTCACAGAGCCAGAAGGAGAGTCAGAGAGGGCCACAGGGGTGGCCACACCCCTTGCAGGCCACCCGGCAGCGCGCCAGGGCATGGTGTGGGCCCCTTGGCCGGCCACCGACCTTGCCTCCTTCCCCTATATATTCCTCACGAGGCAAAAACCCTAAATCGTCAATCAGAAATCCACGAAAAGTTCCACAGCGCCACCGCCACCGAAGGGGAGATTCGGCAGACAGAAAGTCTCTATTCCGGCACCCTGTCGGGATGGGGAAGTTCCCCTGGAGCCATCTCCATCGATCTCCACCGCCATCTCCATCACCATTGCTGATTCCCATGATGAGGAGGGAGTAGTTCTCTCTCGAGGCTAAGGGTTCTACCGGTAGCTATGTGTTCATCTCTCTCTATGCATGATCTTATTGAGATCATGAGCTTGTAATCTATAGATCTACCTTGCTACTCAAGTGCTTTAATAGATCTCTGCTCTCCCCATGTGTGTGAAAGTGACAGCGTGCACGCCATGGTGGCACTTAGGCTAGAGTTCTCAAATACTTGTTATGAGTTATATTTGGAGTTGGATGTCTTTATGAAATTGTGGTGTTTGTTGGAACCATCTAGTACTCAAGGTGACAATGTGGGGTTTTCTAGATGGGAAAGATGAACTTTGAGGTGTGCTGTTATAGCCCTACCATCGATTAGAGTGTCCAACCAGAGAGTAGTTAAGAGTAGTATCATGAAGAAAAGATATTTATATGAGAGTGTTCACTAGTGAAAGTATGATCCCTAGGCCTTGTTTCTAAGCATTGATACACTGTTTGCTATTAGATCTGTTACATGTTTGCTTGCTTCCTTCTTTATTTCAGTTTTCCTTTAGTCTTTTCCCACGTCAACCACACGCCATCAAGCTATTTTCTATCACCATTACTACTTATAATTATCTATACCACTTGTATTTCACTATCTCTTCGCCGAACTAGTGCACCTATACACCTGACAAGTGTATTGGGTGTGTTGGGGACACTAGACACTTCTTGTATCTTGATTGCAGGGTTGCTTGAGAGGGGATACCTTTGACCACTTCCTCCCTGAGTTCGATAAACCTTGGGTGATCCACTTAAGGGAAAACTTGCTGCTGTTCTACAAACCTCTGCACTTGGAGGCCCAACAATTGTCTACAAGAATAGAAGTGCGTAGACATCAAGCTATTTTCTGGCGCCGTTGCCGGGGAGGTAAGGTAAAAGGTATTCACACCGGAGGATTAAAGAAAAACCTCCCACGGCAAACGCCTATTTTTTGGTGTGAGTACTCAAAGTTATTTCCTTTAGATTCTGCAATTTTGTCTTTTTGTTTCTTGTTTTCACTAGTTAGGCTTAATGGAAAACAACAAAAAAATTAGAGAGCTTTATAGTATCTATCTTGAGCTAGGACATGAAGTGTTTGAAGAGAAAATTAAAAAACCTATGGAACTTTATTTGCATGCTAATAGCAATATTATTAGTATTAATTCTTTGAACACCATTATTGCTAGTGCTATGGAAAAGTCTAAGCTTGGGGAAGCTGGTTTTGATGAGAATGATCTTTTTATTCCCCCAAGCATGGAGGAGAAAATTTACTTTGATGATACTATGCCTCCAATATATGATGATTACAATGATGAATATGATATTCTTAGTCCACCTACTATTGAGGAGAAAATTAATGATTATAATATGCCTCCTATATTTGATGATTATGGTGATGAGAATAATAATGATAGCTATTTTGTTGAATTTGCTCCCACTATGATTAATAAGAATGACTATTCTTATAGGGAGCGTAATAATTGTTTTATGCATGTGGCTCATGATAAGAATGTTTTATGTGATAGTTAAATTGTTACTTTTATTCATGATGCTACTGAAAGTTATTATGAGAGACGGAAACATGGTTTTATGTATCTCAACATTATTAAGTTTCCCCTCTTTATGTTGAAAGTCTTGAAGTTGCACTTGTTTTGCTTTCCTATGCTTGTTGCTTTGTGTTTTCATGACTTGTTTCTTTACAAGATTATTTTGCATAGGAAGTGGGTTAGACTTAAATGTGTTTTGAATTTGCTTCTTGTTGCTCTCTTTTACTTCAATTCATATTTCTTATGTGAGCATCTTCTCAAACTATCATGCCTAACTTAAAGGCGTTAAAGAAAAGTACTTATTGGGAGATAACCCAAAAGTTTTAGATGGGTCTTGGAAGTTATTACCTCTGTAATAACCGCTCCTTATCCTTTTTATTTTCTTTTTGTGCCAAGAGTAACCTCTAATGAGAGAGAAGTAATGATTGGGAAAGTTGTTGTCCCGAAACAGATTTCTGTGCTTCACCGTAAACATTAGTGTAAAATATTTGTACGTCCTTTTGAGGCGTGAATTTTTGTGCTTCTGTACCAGGTTGTTATCTAACTTTCGTTAGACTTTTTGATTTGAGCAACAGAAGGTCTTCGAAAAAATTCGTCTTTACCTGCTGGTCTGTTTTAACAGATTTCTGCCATTATTTGCATTTGCTTCTTGTTGGTTCCTTTTTGAGTTCTTTTGGGGAATTGAGCTTTTTGAGGGAAGTGATACAGTAGCTTGTGTTTTAATGGAAGTTTTATTGGTGTTTGAACTAAACCTAAAGACTTATTATCTTGAGTGCACTAATGTTGCTAATAAAGATTGTGTGAAGTTTTGTATGAAGGAAAAATTTCAGGTGTATGGAAGGAACGAGTAATGAGATGAAGGATGGACTAAAGCTCAAGCTTGGGGATGCCACGCGTGTCACCCCAAGAAATATCCAAGAAGTACAAGCGTCAAAGCTTGGGTATGCCCAAGGCACCCCCTTCTTCATCAATAAAAATCCCAGGTTTCTTCCAAACGCTTCATTTTTATTGTTTCATGCACCGTTGTGTTGTTCTTGGAGCGTCTTCTTCTTCGTTTTCGTTTTGGTTTTCATTTGCTTTGGTTTGCTTAGTTTTTTGAATAAATTGGTTGGACCCCCTCTTTCATACATTGGTTTGCAAATAGTTCGGTTTGGTTTGGAAAAGAGTAGGAAAGTTCATGCTTATGTCGTAAAAAGAGCTCGTTTTTGACTGTGGCCTATGCTTTGTCATGCCATGCTTGATATTATTTTGGCTTTATGATTAGTATTCTTTGCTGTAGCATGACTTGTTATAAACAATTGAGATTGCTTAATGTGCCTTGGATGAATCATGTGTTGTTTTAGCATATTAAAGCATAGTATAGTGATATTCTCCTTTGATGCTTTATTTGGGTTGACTTGGCGCATGCTCACACCATGTTATGACTATCTCAAGTCACCATAGCCTTTATGATCCTTTAGTTTTCAACTTGTAGTATCACTTTATGCTTTGATCAATGATGTTTTGTCGCTCTGCATGATTATGGCCATTATTGCTCTCTTAGTTTGTCGCTCCCAGTCTCTTGCTAGCCTCCACAACCAAGTATGAGTTCCACTCATGCATCCAACTCCCTAAACCAAGTTATTCCAAAGAGTCCACCATACCTACTTACTAGCTTATGCTATTCCAAGTATATTCATGCTTTTGTTTACCTTCCAAATTAAACTTGTTATGAGAAAACTAGTGATTAAAGCTCTCACGAACTTGATGGCACACTTTACTTTTCTTGCCCTTAATAAACTTGAACCATTATGTCTTCTATGTTCTATATGCTTGCACTTATTTGTTGGGAATTAGCAGAACCATGTTTTCATGGGGAACGCTTTCAACATTGCACTTGGTACTTGTACCTAGTTGATATCATGCTCTTTTGTATATGGATGTCGTCGGTGTGAAATGAAAGGGGAGCTTGTAAGTCCATGGAGTTATGTATATGTGTTAGAGAAACGCCTGGGCCACTGGTCTAATCCATGCTGATATGGTGGAAACCTGCAGCGTAACCATAATGTGATGTCTACGAAGCATTCTTCTTATAAAAAAAGTCCTATATTGAGAAAAAAGAGAAAAAGAGAAAAAAAGAGATTATGAAAAGAGGAAAGAGCGAAAAAAGCACCATATTCCCATGGTAAATAAGAAGATTGCTGAGATGCTTGTTGTCTGCTTGCCTTGTCATTTTGATATGGGGATTCTTCCGTATCATCGGACAAGGGGTACCCCATTGGCGGTTCTCTATGATACACATGTACTTACAATGACAAGAACTTACCGGTGACTAAACTTGAGTAGCATGAGGAGCGGCCCTCGTATTCAAGGGACATGAGATTTCCAACTTATACTTCGTTAAGCATATACTCCATAGTTTGTTCACTTTAACCTTAATCACTTCAAGATGCTTATGATAGGGGCAATGAGAGCTAAAAGCTATAAGTACCATAATTTTTGGAAGCTCTTTATGAAACTTGAATTCCTGCTTCCTTCTATGAAGGCCTTTCTTCCACCATATATATTGAGTCTCCACCTTCTACCTTTATGCACCTACTTTGAG
This sequence comes from Avena insularis, assembly GCA_023614405.1. NCBI lineage: Eukaryota > Viridiplantae > Streptophyta > Magnoliopsida > Poales > Poaceae > Avena > Avena insularis. Next base: position 545,262,053 of record CM042692.1, read on the forward strand.
AGCATAGTGGCCATTCTTAGTTCCATGTGCATTGTCCCAAGACTAGTTGATTGATGCATAACTTGATATTGCTTGTTTTAAACTATTTGTATCTAGTCACTCTTATGACCTTTGAAGGTGTCTGTTGGGGAGGTAACCCTGGATAGGGTAAAGATGGGGAAAGATGAAAGGGTGTTCCCCGTCTAGTTTTCGAGTTACACTCTGAGTCGGCCGAATCCTGTAGAGGTCGGCCGAGATAGGAAAGGACAGGACCCTTGTGGTAAGGGCAAGGCATTACCCGGCCGAGATCTGGTAAAGTCGGCGGGTTAGCTAATAATCTTGATGCGGTGAAGAACAAGCCGAAATTCTGAGGCGGGGCGAATAATCTGAAGCTTGCAGGAGAAGGAGAAGCCTAAAGTCAAACTCTAGTAGCAGGCTAGGAAGAATCAGAGCGAAGCCAAGCACTAGGGACAAAGGTGCAGAGCGACAGAGAGACAGAAGGAGGTCACGGAGGTGACAGTCCTAAAGCCCGAGGCACACAGGAGGGCCCCTCTGGAACCTTGCCGTCATTAGGGGAGGCGGCAGGAAAGGGGCGCGAACTACTATATTGGGACAAGCATATTCCTCGAATATGCTTGCCACATCAGCCCTAAGGGAACTCAAGGTTCTCCTTTATAAGGGCAGGCTTGGACCCTGAGGAAGGGATCGACTCATTCTTGGTACCGTTAGGCTGGTAAAGTTCTCTCTTTCTCCTTGTATACAGCTCATGGAGCACTTGTAACTCAAGGAAGGAGAAATACAGATCTTTGCGTTAGCTTTCTGTGTGTAGAATCCACTACATCTTCCCTCCCCAGATCCCACTAGCATCCATTGGCCCCTAACTTTAGCCTACCCATGGCATCTGCCGTGCCACCACCACGACAGTTGGCGCCCACCGTGGGGCCAGCAGCGGTGCTAGCTGGAGTTATGATCCGGACGGGAAACTTCATCAAGACCGGCGAGCGTGTTGTTTCTGGCTTAGTCCAGAGATTTGGTCTCTGTGATTATGTCAGCGACAATGCAGGGAGCTTCAGGGGGAAAGCTCCCCCGCGAAATGGTGTCTTCATCAACCTGGGCGGGCACCAGGTTTACATCGGCGTCGACATCTCCAGCGTTTATCCTCACCAAATTATTGTTGCAGGAGATCCACCTCTTAACGCCGCAGGCCATCCGCCTGGAGCGCATCCTGCAGGTAGCGTCGAGGTAATGGTCGTGGCCGGGGTGCAAACTGGAGTAGAAGCTGCCGGATTAGGCAGAGAACCCGCCACCGGTGTCTGAGGCGCCTGCAGGCGAGAGCACCAATGCCCTCCGAGGTAATCCCACCAGCAACCAACCTGACCGAGGTGCAAAACACCACCCCAAAAGCACCAAGAGTAAGAGGGCCACCTCTGGAAAGGCCAGAGAATATTCTTCAGGCGACCATAGAAAGCTTGACTACACCTGTAGCGCCGATACTTAACCCGGCAAATGCTCAGGCAGAGTTGGAGGAAACCAGGCAAAAGGTGCTGATAGAGGCAAAAAAGGTGTCGGCCTTGCGGGAGTCCTTAAACAGGACCCTGCGAGAGTATGCCAAAGCAAATAATCTTGACGTCGCGCCCGAACGGGTGGACGAACTAAGATTGAGAGGGAAGAACCTCATGGATGACATCAATAAAGAGCATGAAGCTCATAAAGCAGAATCAGAGGATTTAGGTTTGCCGAGTGCATTACCCGGCAAGAAACCTAAGAGCGGCAAATGCAGCTTTAGAGTTAGAGGGGTTGAGGGAGGCCCGGCAGAAACAACAAGAAAGAGTAACGAGCTGCGCATCGCGAACCAGCAAAAGCGAAATGCTCGAGAAACCGGCGAGGCCGGGGGCCTCGCGAATGGTTCATTCAGCAGGAGCAGCACCAGCTCTGTCTGCGGCAGCAGCATCTTCACCCGAAAATAATGCTCGAAGAGACAAAGCAGTAACCTCGGGAAAGAGGAACAAGTAGATTGTCCCGTATGATCCGGCAATGGCCGGAAAGGAAAATGAAAACAGAGGCAATGCAAGCCGAGGTAACAGTGGGGAGAGGAACCACGACCGTGTGGAGAAAGACGAAGCCGAGGCAACAGGAGACCTCGGCGAGAAGAGAGCCAGCGAGAGGCGATCATGAGAACAACACCCGGTCGATGTAAGGAGAGAACGGCCACTCAACCCGAGGCATGAACCCCGACAGGAAAGAGAAACAAGGCCAGCTCGCCACAATCAAATTAATGAGAGATACAATGATGGTTATTCCGAAATGGAATATGCAATCCATGGCGGAAACAATCATTATGGAATACAGATGAGTTACAGACAGATATTTGCCATCAAATGATGCAAGGGTGAAGCTGGACCGGCTATCTGGTCCGAGTTGTTGGAAGAACAGGGTCCACAGGGCCAGCATGCTTTGGACCACGGATCATGAGCGAACCTCCTGTGCCGAACTTTCAGCTGGCAAGGGGCACGAAAACATACAATGGAAGTACCAAACCACAAGACTGGTTGATTGACTATGCCACTGCTATAAAAATAGCGTGTGGAAACTTACGATGGGCGATGCGATATGTACCACAAATCTTTGGAAGGACCAGCTAGAGTTTGGCTGAATAATCTACCAAGCGGTATCAAGCTGGCTGGATTTTGAGGAAATGTTTGTCAGCAACTTTACCAGTACATATAAGAGGCCAAACAGGCCACAACAGTTAGCCATGTGCAAGCAGAAGCCGAATGAAACAGATAGAGAATTTTTAACTCGGTGGTGCAACCTGAGAAACTCATGTGAAGGAGTCATAGAATCGCAAGCAATAGCGTGGTTCGCGCAAGGATGCCGTTATGGCAGCGTATTATGGCAACGTTTGTAGAGATATGCCGACCACCTGGCGAAACTATCGAATAGCGGACTCCTACGCATTAGGAGATCCCATAACCAGAATTAATGTCGGCAGATCACCGCGAGCAACAGGATCATTATGCAAGAGATTTCGCCGGGTCATCCAGGCGCGGTGATTTCAGAGGAAGAAGAAGAGAGGAAAGACCGGATTATAGATATAATTCGGCCCAAGTAGCGGCAGTAGCGCAAGATCAGCCGAATCACGGAGCAGCTCAACGGCAAAAGAATGGTCCTCGGCAGTGGACACCAAGGAATGAAGGAAAAGGGCAATGGACCCCCGAACAAAAGAACGATGGCGAGAAGGCCAAGTACACATTCGAATCCATGTAATATCAGCCGAGTAAATTTCACACGTCAAACCCATCCAGACCAGCTAACCATACAACCCGCCAGTGTGCATGGATGAAAAATGCAATGGGTAACCCCGCAGCGGTTCAGGCACCCCATCAAGTACATCAGCAGCGTCAACCACAGTTGACTGGAGCAAATGCACAGCAACTAATGTTACCGCCCCCTCCCCCGAGGTACGATAACTCGGATCAGAGAGACGCGGGGCATCAAGTGATGAACCAAGTCCATGATGGAAGAACAAACCCGGCAAATACGGGACATAATGATTACAGAGAACATCATCAGTCTTATTGCGTGTTCACAACGGAACAGCAAGACAAACAGAGTGTGCAACACCGGCATATGGAAGTAAATGCAGTTATGCCGGCGATTCCGAGATATGTGCCTTGGTCTGATCAGGAAGTAACTTGGAGCATAAAGGATCATCCCAAAATAATGCCGAATCCTGGGTCATATGCACTCGTGTTGGATCCGACATTTGTCGGACCAAGCATCAATGTGAAATTCTCAAAGGTACTCATTGACAATGGAAGTAGTATCAACATCATGTACAAAGATACCATGCATAAACTTGGAATATCGCAGAACATGTTGCAGTCCACAAGGACCACTTTCCATGGGATAGTGCCAGGGCTTTCATGTGAACCCATTGGTAAGGTCCGAGTCGATGTCTTATTCGGCACAAGAGATAACTGCAGAGCAGAAAACTTGGAGTTTGAGGTGGTGGATCTAGAGAGTTGTTATCATGCTTTACTCGGACGGCCAGCGTTGGCCAAATTCATGGGCAGCTGTCATGTAAGTTATCTGAAGATGAAGCTACCGGACCACAAGGAGTGATACTTGATTGCGAGGATTATAAGAAGTCAATGGAGTGTGCTTCAGCCGGGTCAAATTTGGCCGAGTCATTGGTTATAGCAAGAGAAAAAAGAAGGATTCAGGAGGTAGCAGCCCTCGCTCAGTCGGCGCAGCTGAACATGCCGGCACTAGCCAACCCGCATGGCAGTGTTTCTTTTCAGCCGACTAAAGAAACGAAGAAGTTTCAAATAGATGAGCAATTCCCAGAGCGTACTGTTACTATTGGTGCAGGCCTGGACGCTAAATAGGAAAGCGAGCTCACCAACTTCCTCCGTGAGAATCGGGACATATTTGCGTGGTCAACTCAGGATCTGCAAGGTGTTAGGAGTTGGTGAGCACTCTTTGAATGTAAGGCCTGGAGCAAGGCCGGTGAAGCAACCTCTCCGCCGAAGACAGGAGAAAAATAATAGGGGATGAAATAGCTCGGCTCCTCGCAGCCGGGTTCATCATGGAGGTGCTGTACCCGGATTGGTTGTCAAATCCGGTGCTGGTAGAAAAGAAGAAGGATGATCCCAATGTAGCCATTGTATGTCGAATGTGTATCGATTACACGAACCTGAACAAGGCATGTCCAAAAGATCCTTTTCCATTACCTAGAATAGACCAAGTCATTGACTCGACCGCTGGTTGTGAGTTATTATCATTTGTAGACGCGTACTCTGGTTTCCACGGATACCGTTAAATCGCCGATCAAATAAATACTGCATTTATTACCCGTGCAGGGCTTATTGCTATCGTGACGATGCCATTCGGCCTGCGAAATGCAGGAGCAACATATCAGAGATGCATGCAAAAATGTCTACACGATCAAATAGGGAAAAATGTACAAGTATATGTAGATGATGTGGTCATCAAAACCAAGGAAAGCAAAACCTTACTGGAAGATATACGCCAAACTTTCGTAAACTTGAGAAGATTCCGAATGAAACTTAACCCGGAAAAGTGCATGTTTGGCATGCCGGCAGGAAAATTGCTCGGTTTTCTTGTATCTAGCCGAGGTATAGAAGCCAACCCAACGAAGATAAAGGCAGTAGAAAGAATGGAATTGCCGAAATGCTTAAATGATGTACAAAAATTCACAGGTTGTCTAGCCTCGCTTAGCCGGTTTGTGTGTCGGCTGGGAGAAAAGGCACTACCACTATATCAGCTGATGAAGAAATCAGATAAATTCGTTTGGACTCCACAAGCGGACAGCGCGTTTCATGAGTTGAAAAAAATGTTGGTCACAGCACCTATCTTGGCTTCTCCATTATCAAAAGAGCCTATGTTACTCTACATAGCGGCCACAAATAGAGTAGTGAGTGCTGTAGTCATAGTAGAACGACTCGAAAATAATAAGTCGGTACAGAGGCCGGTATATTATTTGAGTGAGGTGTTGTCCACTTCAAAACAGAATTACCCACATTATCAGAAAATGGCTTATGGGGTGTATATGTCGGCGAAAAAGCTTAAACATTATTTCGAAGAGCATCCCATCGAGTGATTTGAAGCACCCATAGCCGACATATTGAGCAACAAAGATGCAAGTGGCCGAATAGCAAAATGGGCAATCGAATTGTCACCTTACGCTCCACAATTTGATAGGAGAGATGCAATCAAATCTCAAGCAGTCGCCGATTTCTTCGTAGATTGGGCCGAAGTGCAATATGAGCCACCATTACCAGATCCAAATTATTGGACGATGCATTTCGATGGTTCCAAACTAAGAAATGGTTTGGGGGCAGGAATAGTATTAACTTCGCCTAAAAGAGATCAGCTAAAATATGTGCTACAGATACATTTTTGCATCCAACAACGTAGCGAATATGAAGCACTGGTCCATGGATTGAAAGTAGCAAAAGAGATTGGCATCGTGAATCTTATGCTATGGGGACTCGGACCTAGTGGTACAGCAAGTCTCTGGCAATTGGGATGCACTAGATGCTAATATGGCCTTATACAGATTTCATGTGCAAAAGATCAGTGGATACTTTGAAGGATGTGAGTTTCACCACATACCTCGGGCAGAAAATGACGCCGCAGACACATTGTCAAAGCTCGGATCAACCCGGCGATTAATTCCACCGGTATTGCCACGAACACCTCAGAAAACCATCAATAATCCCTTCACCAGAATCCAAATCTATCTTTATCCCGGCTAATTCAGCGGCAGACAATGTGCCGATGGAGGTAGACTAGCAATATAACTCGGAATCCCCCAAGAGGAGGACAGCAGAAGTAAGCACAATTATGGAGAAGGCTGAGGTAAATATGTCGGCAGAAAATATGGAAATAGACAGTGAGACCACACCAGAAAAAGTCACACCGCCATGGGCGCAACCCATATTGTCTTACCTTAAAGACGCGATATTACCAAGCAATGAAGTGTTAGCAAGACAAACTGTAAGGAGAGCGAAAGCTTACACGATCATAAACAATGAGCTATATAAAAGAAGTGTCACAAGCGTATTGCAGAAATGTGTGAGTTCGGCAGAAGGCCGGGAAATCCTCCTAGATATACATCAAGGAGAGTGTGGACATCATGCCTCATCTCGTGCATTGGTAGCCAAAGCATTCAGGCATGGATTTTATTGGCCGACGGCGTTGAAGGAAGCCAAAGAGTTGGTGGAAAAATGCAATGGTTGCCAGAGATATGCAACCAAAATACATATGCCATCGGCCGAGTTAAAAACAATACCCATCACTTGGCCATTTGTTGTATGGGGCTTAGATATGGTGGGACCATTTAAGCCGGCCCGAGGGGGAATGACCCACATATTGGTTATGGTGGACAAGTTCACAAAATGGATTGAAGTGAAACCAATAAGAAAATGCGATGGGCCCACAGCAGTGAGATTCCTCAAAGATATTATTTTAAGATATGGGTACCCACACAGTATCATTACAGATAATGGCACAAATTTTGCAGAAGGAGCCTTTGCCAGATTTTGTAGAGAAAAATACATAAGGTTAGATATTGCCTCTGTGGCTCACCCAGCATCTAATGGGCAAGTGGAAAGGTCTAATGGACTAGTATTGTCCGGAATAAAACCACGACTTGTTGAACCACTGCAAAGGTCGGCAGGATGTTGGATTGAGGAACTCCCAGCCGTATTATGGAGCCTCAGAACTACTCCAAATAGGTCAACAGGGTACACACCATTCTTTCTAGTATATGGGGCAGAGGCCGTGCTTCCAGCCGACATAATACATGACTCGCCAAGAGTTACTCAATATACAACCTCTGAAGTGAACGAAATAGCTCGGCAAGATACTGTAGACCTGCTAGAAGAAGCCAGAGAACTGGCACTATCACGATCAGCTATTTATCAGTAGAACCTACGATGATATCATAGCAAAAAGGTGAATCCAAGGGTATTCAAAGAAGGAGATTTAGTCCTCAGACTGGTACAACGCACGGCCGGCATGCACAAGCTGTCACCTCCATGGGAGGGACCATTCATCGTGAGCAAGGCATTACATAACGATGCCTATTATCTAATTGATGCTCAACCCCCCGGAAAGGACAAGGCAGACAAAGCTGGCGAAGAAACGAAGCGGCCATGGAACGTAGCCCTGCTTCGTCCATTTTACTCATAGCATAGTATTTCAAGGTCAAGGACCAATGAAGTATTAAACCTCGGCATCCGGAGCAGTGACTCGGGGACTGCCATATGTTATTTCAATTTCATGTTATGTATTGAACCTCGGCATCCGGAGCAGTGACTCGGGGACTGCCATATGTTATTTCAATTTCATGTTATGTATTGAACCTCGGCATCCGGAGCAGTGACTCGGGGACTGCCATATGTTATTTCAATTTCATGTTATGTATTGAACCTCGGCATCCGGAGCAGTGACTCGGGGACTGCCATATGTTATTTCAATATCAGGTTATGTATTAAAACCTCGGCAGTTAAAGCAGCAGCTAGAAGACTACCATATACCGCCCCAGAGCTATGTTGAGCACCAAAACTTGACGCCCTGAGCAGCACCTCGGTGGTGGTCTTGTATTTTTTCTGAAAGATAGTTTGCACACTAGACTTCAGCAGAACAGGCAATCACTCGGGGACTGCCATGAATTGTTCCAAAGTGGTAGTCAATCTTTGATACGGAAAGGGTATCACACTTCGGCACTCAGGATAAGAACAGATCAACCCCGTATGATGTTCGAAGCTCACACACAGATTACTCGACTAAAACATGAGAAAACAAAGACAAAGATAAATTCTAACACCAAAATATGCAGGATATCAAAGCAAGAATTCGGATGGCAACCAACTTAAGCAAAGTTATAATAACTGCAAACTTATATGTCGTAGCAATGTACGACAAAAGGAGATTCAAGGTCATACAGGAAGTAAATGAGTATTCCACGGACATCGTACGCCCGACATACCAGGGATAGAAAATGACTTAAACGTTTTTCACTGGAGAGACGGCAACCTGGTCAGGGGACTGAGGTAGGAGGAACTTGGCCGAGGTTACCTCGCCCTCCGAGACCTAGGTGCAACCTCGGCCAAGCTCGAGGCTCTTGAGGAGCATCAATTAGCGCAGTGGAATGCCCGGTACCCTTGGAGGAGGATCGCGCGTCGTCGTTGTCATCCGAGCTCGAACTGGAGTCACCAGAAGTGGCCGAGTCATCTTCATCTCCCCCCTGCTCAGCTGAGTCATCTGATGCATCCTCGACTGCGACCTCCTCATCCGGGTTTGAAAGGAAACTCGGCCCTTCATTCCAGGTGTGCACGTCGGCATACTCGACGAGTTGAAAGGAGCGAGCTTGCCGAAGAACAACAAAGGTGGGATCCTCAACCCAACGGGAACCTGTGCGAAAATTCCTCAGGATATCAAGAGAAATGTCTTCGTACCATGACATGATAACGGTGAGGGCCATACCCGCGCCAGCTCGCCTAGCAGATTCCCTCCAAAGACTTAGTTGCTTTTCAGTGGCATTCAATCTAGTCACCAGCAATTCGATCTCGCTGATCTTAGGAGTTCTAGAGGTATTCGGCCAGAGAGCACGGTGGGCTCGAATAGCTGCCAGCACCAAGTCCCTGCCCATGATTTTCACTGGACCAAGGGCAGCGCCGACAGAAACCAAGAAATCTTCTATTGAATATTCAAAGTTCACGTCAACAGGGAGACCTCGGCGCGCATGAGCAGCACGGACCGCTTTAGAGCTCACGGGCTTAGCTTCAGGAAAATGACCTGCGCAAAAAAAAAGGGAGGCGTCAGAGGGCAGCAGAAGGAAGAAAGATAATCCGGCCGTGTTAAGATGCTTACGATGAATGTAACTCATCATCAGTTGAAGGTCCTTCGCCCAGTCAATCTTGTTCTTCTCAAAGCGAGCAATTTCCTCGCTCATTCCTCAAGTTTTCAGCTCGGCAGCCTCTAAGAGCTCTTTATTCTTTTGCAATTCCAAAGCCAGCCGGTTCTTCTCCTCGGAGAACTCCTGATCGACCTTTTCTAGCTCGGATTTCTGAGAAAGCTTAAGGGCCTTCACCTCGGCGCGTAGGCGAGCTATCTCGTCATCCTTTTCTTTTAGCTGCGCCGAATGAGTGGCGCCTTGTTCTAACAAATGCAGCATTACATCAGGCATGTGCGTACAATTTTGGTGAGATGATGCAAAGGTTCATATCTCGGCTTTATCAAAGCCAAACAAAGTAAAAGAAACTTAGTGCACGTCTTAGAAAGGGAAGAGTACGAGGTAGATGGAAAACTAACCTTCGAAGCTCTTGACTTTCTTCTCAAGACGAATGTTAAGATTATTGATGTTACCTGTTAACCCACAAAGTAAGCTGGCATCCCGCAGACAAAACAATGACAATAATAGAGATGACAAGGAAAATGATCGGGCTTACCTGCTTTTTTCACCACAGGAATAAATTTTTCATATTTTTCTTCCAACTTCTTGTGCGAGAACAGCAGTCTTTGAAATTCAGCAGTCCGCCGGTCATGCGCAACCTGAGCAATGGAACAAACAATGAATGGATATTCGAAGCTAAACCAGATTCGAGTTAAGCGAGAACTTAACCAGGATCTAGGTGGCTGGATATTCGAAGCTAAAGCAGATCCGAGTTAAGCGAGAACTTAACCCGAATCTAAGTGGCTGGATATTCGAAGCTAAAGCAGATCCGAGCTAAGCGAAAACTTAACCCGGATCTAGGTGGCTGGATATTCGAAGCAAAAGCAGATTCGAGTTAAGCGAAAACTTAACGCGGACCTAGGTGGCTGGATATTCGAAGCTAAAGCAGATCCGAGTTAAGCGAAAACTTAACCCAGATCTAGGTGGCTGGATATTCGAAGCTAAACCAGATCCGAGTTAAGCAAAAACTTAACCCAGATCTAGGTGGCTGGATATTCGAAGCTAAACCAGATCCGAGTTAAGCAAAAACTTAACCCAGATCTAGGTGGCTGGATATTCAAAGCCAAAACAGATCCGAGTTAAGCGAGAACTTAACCCAGATCTAGGTGGCTGGATATTCAAAGCCAAAATTAGATTCGAGTCAGGCGAAAGCTTAACCCAGACCTATGTGGCTAGACATTCAAAGAACAGCTAGGGAAAATTTAAGCAAAAGTTTAAGATAGATCTACTCGGATATAGGCTCAAGCCATAAATTAAGTAGAACTAAGTATAGCACTATAAAAACTTCCAAGCGAATAACAAGTTACTCGTTTGCAAGTTTCGGGGACTAATGTATATATAATAGCATATGGAGAATCGGTCTAAACCGAAGTAGCAATTACCTCGCTCATCTTGTTGCTATCGTAATGATCTTGGCAGCTTGATCCAAACGGCCGATGTCGGAGAGTTGAAACGGCTGGTATTTGATTGCCCTCAAGCTGATCAGCACATTCCGTTATGAGCATATTCCACCAGAAACGAGGCTGTTCCCACTAGCCGCTCGGGTTAAGACTTTACCTCGGACATGTTGTGTAACCACTGCAATGCAGGCTTGTATGAAGAGCAAGCCGGTGTCAAAATGAGGTAACAGAGGCTTTGGTAGGCGCAGTTCCTTTGCGCAGCACGTCGGCAATACTCGGCTGAGATGAGCCGGCAAGACCTTTTTGGGAAGTAGAAGTTTTAGTGGCAACAGTTTTTCTTACTGTGGAGGCACCAGCAGAAGCTGATACCTCGGCAATGGAGACAGTGCCCTTAGAAGCAGGAGGGATCACAGCGAGGGCGCCTGGTATTAACGGCTGCGGCTAGGGTTACAGTAGGAGCTACCGAGGTAGAAAGAGGCTCGGTGGATATGCTCGGATTCGGTGGAGGGGCAACGGGTTCAGTAGAAACCTTAGAGGCGTGAATATCAGGCGCATCGTGACAAGGGGGTGACATATGTGGAGCTGGAGGTGACGTAGCACGAGCAGGACTAGGAATCCCAGTATCTTCAACAGGCGGAGGAGACGGCTGCCGAATCGGGCGGCTAGTCATACTAGGACCGCCAGGCTTAACGGAAAGCGGAGCACTGTGAAAATAAGAAAGAAAAAATGGTGTCAGGATGAAAAACAGAAATAGGGGAAACAAGAAATACGAGCAAAACGAACTTACCCTGCGACCCCAGGCATGGTCTTGCGCCTGGGAGGGTTCGGAGCAGACTTCTTCATTCGTTTCTTGGGGGCCGCCTCTGAAGCACTAGCAGGAGCCCCGCGTTTCCCCGAGGTAACTAGGGGCCGGGATGCAATAGGCTCGGCGTCGTGGACCTGACCGGCCGGATTAGCTGAGAAAGTAGAAGCCGGAAATGCATAAGAAATAGGCATTGCGGCAACTACCTCAAGAGCTTGGACCTCGTCCGAATCACCTTCCTCCTCATGGACCGAAGTTTTGCCACGAACGCGAGCCGTAGCAGGATCCGACTTAGGGACGAATTCTTCGGAGTCCGGCTCCCCAACGTCCGGGTATTCGATCCGCAGTCCACAGGCGACAAAACCTCGGCGTCCTCGTCCTTTTGCTCTGCGAACCTCTATGGCGAAGGAGAAGGAAGGTTAGGAAAACATCTATGAAAACAAAAGAGAATCAAAGCGTTGAGGGTTAAAACTTCTGCGGGAGGAGGGCTCATGGGTAAACGGTTTCAATCCCGGGTCCAATCTTGAGCATCTCCGTCTTAAATATAGCTCGGACGCTTGAAGACAAGGTAATTGTCCAGCTCGGCCGAGACTCGGTTGGGATCAAGTGGACCACTCATGTAGCAAAGTTTGTGCGTCCTTTCGGAATGGGCAAATTGCCATCGATGAAGGTAGCCATCAAGTCCTCGCCACGAATTCCAGCCGGATCAACTCTTTGAGCCGAGTCTCGAAGAGCTCGGCCAAGACGTGGCTCCTCCTTGGATTGTAAGTCCAGTTTACCTTGGAAGGTGGACCAATGGAGAAGGCAGGGAGCCGAATGTTGTCTTTTGTTCCTCTGTTCTTGACGTAAAAGAAAGATTTGTGCCACTTCTTGCACGATTCTAACCCGGTGACGCGAGGAAATACAGACTTCCTCCGAGGTGTAATGGATGCCGCCCCGCACTGAGTAAGCAGTTTCTCGGAAGGGTGCAGAGACTTGTCAGGGACCACATTAGAACGAATCTGGAAGAACTTCGCCCAGACATGAACGGACGGCCATAGGCCGAAGTATCCCTCCGAGGCGGAGATGAATGCAGAAAGAGAAGCGATGGCGTTCGCAGGAAGATGATGCGGCTGAAGGCCGAAGTAGTCGAGAAACTCTCTCGCAAAATCGCTAAGAGGGAGACCGAAGCCGCGTGAAAAATGTGACATAAAAACTACATACTCACCCTCCCTGAGTTCTGGAGATAACTCATTGCCGGGTAAACAACAAGAGACCTCGGCGGGAATCCTCCGGGTTCGGATAAGCCACTCGATCTCCCGGTAATCGAGGAGCCGCCACGAGCCCTTCGCGGGCCCGAGCCAGCATCATCATCCTCAACCAAGGCACCACTAAAGGAACTAGACATGATTTCGCCGGAAAGATCGCCGGAGGAACAGCTCGCGGCGGAGGAAAACTTAGAGCTACGAGGCCCCGTCGCAGTTCTACGCAAAAACAGCGGCGGAACGAAGACAGAACCGCAGCACGAACAAAGAGGAAACGAAGAGATCTAGAGGAAAGTCTAGGCGGCACGACCGAAAAGAACTCACCGGCGACGACGCCAGAACAGGTAAACGGCGACGAGGCAGGTGGAGCAGCGCGGCGAAGTCCCCCTCGTCGCAGAGCCAGTTGAGCGCGCGGCGGCGGAACCACGAACTTAAAAACGCGAGGAAGAAGAAGGGTGCGAGCGAGCGAGAAGGGGAAAAAAGAAACTCCCAGGCGCCGCGCCCCCTTTATAACCAAGCCGCAGGGAAGGTAGTGGGATCGTGGGTGTGGCAGTTGGCGGCGCGGATCGTGTGCGCGGCATGGCCACACGTCGCTGAGCTGAACCACACCGAAGGCCACACGATTGACCAATGAACTCACGATCCCCAACAAGAACGGAGCACGAGGCGTCGCAGCAACGGCGCGACAGGCGCGACAGTAACTGTAGCTTGTCAGTAAACGCTGTAGAGGAACAAAAAACTAGAGAAATAATGATGAGAATGACACGTGGGACGAGGCGTGCGCTACAAGATACGGCTCTATCACCACGACAATATAACTCGGAAACAATACATAACGAGCGTCGTGAAACTGATACGACCCGGCCGAGGTTATCGGTGGGAACGTACCAGCTTCGGGGACTAATGTTGGGGAGGTAACCCTGGATAGGGTAAAGACGGGGAAAGATGAAAGGGTGTTCCCCGTCTAGTTTCCGAGTTACACTCTGAGTCGGCCGAATCCTGTAGAGGTCGGCCGAGATAGGAAAGGACAGGACCCTTGTGGTAAGGGCAAGGCATTACCCGGCCGAGATCTGCAGAAGTCGGCGGGTTAGCCCAAGTAATCTTGATGCAGGTGAAGAACAAGCCGGTTACGCGAGGCAGGGCGAATAATCTGAGCTTGCAGGAGAAGGAGAAGCCTAAAGTCAAACTCTAGTAGCAGGCTAGGAAGAATCAGAGCGAAGCCAAGCACTAGGGACAAAGGTGCAGAGTGACAGAGAGACAGAAGGAGGTCACGGAGGTGACAGTCCTGAAGCCCGAGGCACACAGGAGGGCCCCTCTGGAACCTTGCCGTCATTAGGGGAGCGACAGGGAAAGGGGGGCACCGAACTACTATATTGGGACAAGCATATTCCTCGAATATGCTTGCCACATCAGCCCTAAGGGAACTCCAGGTTCTCCTTTATAAGGGCAGGCTTGGACCCTGAGGAAGGGATCGACTCATTCTTGGTACCGTTAGGCTGGTAAAGTTCTCTCTTTCTCCTTGTATACAGCTCAAGGAGCACTTGTAACTCAAGGAAGGAGAAATACAGATCTTTGCGTTAGCTTTCTGTGTGTAGAATCCACTACATCTTCCCTCCCCAGATCCCACTAGCATCCATTGGCCCCTAACTTTAGCCTACCCATGGCATCTGCCGTGCCACCACCACGACAGTGTCCTATGCATTTATGTTTGCTACTCTATGAGGGACAAGCCAAATGCCACTATGCTATGTTTTCTTTATGTGAAACAAACAAACGTCTTGCAAAGCATTGTTATTCATGAATATTTTGTTTGTGCCTTTTCATGTTGCAACATAGTTTCTTTGCCTTATTGCTAGAACTTTGTCTTTCATGTTATGATTGAAGTACTATGATCCCAGCTTTGAATGTTTTTCAAATACTTTGATCAAGTCTTTGATGGTGCATGTCACCTCAAAAATTATTATTTCTTTTTATCACTTACCTACTCGAGGACGAGCAGGAGTTAAGCTTGGGGATGTAGATACATTGCAAATGTATCTATAATTTTTTATGTTCCATGCTTGGTTTTATCTACTTTCTTGTGTTTTGGTCCAACTTTGGAGTACTTTTCAGATGATTTCTTGGACTAACCTATTAACAAGATGCCATAGTGCCAAATGCCTATTTTCTACTGTTTTTGGTTCCAGGAAGTCAGAAAATGAATATTCTCGGAATTGGACGGGACAAAAGCCAAAGTTACTATTTCCCCGGAAGACTCACGGAGCCAGAAGGAGAGTCAGAGAGGGGCCATAGGGTGGCCACCCCCCTTGGCGCGGGCTATCCCAGGCCACGCCAGGGCATGGTGTGGGCCCCCTGGCCGGCCACCGACCTTGCCTCCTTCGCCTATATATTCCTCCTGAGGCAAAAAGCCCTAAATCGTCAATCAGAAATCCATGAAAAGTTCCGCAGCGCCGCCGCCACCGAAGGGGAGATTCGGGGGACAGAAAGTCTCTGTTCCGGCACCCAGCCGGGACGAGGAAGTGCCCCCGGAGCCATCTCCATAAATCTCCACCGCCATCTCCATCACCATTGCTGATTCCCATGATGAGGAGGGAGTAGTTCTCTCTCGAGGCTAAGGGTTCTACCGGTAGCTATGTGTTCATCTCTCTCTCTATGCATGACCTTATTGGGATCATGAGCTTGTAATCTATAGACCTACCTTGCCACTCAAGTGCTTTAATAGATCTCTGCTCTCCCCATGTGTGTGAAAGTGACAGCATGCACACCATGGTGGCACTTAGGCTAGAGTTCTCAAATACTTGTTATGAGTTATATTTGGAGTTGGATGTGTTTATGAAATTGTGGTGTTTGTTGGAACCATCTAGTACTCAAGGTGACAGTGTGGGGTTTTCTAGATGGGAAAGATGAACTTTGAGGTGTGCTGTTATAGCCCTACCATCGATTAGAGTGTCCAACCAGAGAGTAGTTAAGAGTAGTATCATGAAGAAAAGATATTTATATGAGAGTGTTCACTAGTGAAAGTATGATCCCTAGGCCTTGTTTCTAAGCATTGATACACTGTTTGCTATTAGATCTGTTACATGTTTGCTTGCTTCCTTCTTTATTTCAGTTTTCCTTTAGTCTTTTCCCACGTCAACCACACACCATCAAGCTATTTTCTATCACTATTACTACTTATAATTATCTATACCACTTGTATTGCACTATCTCTTCGCCGAACTAGTGCACCTATACACCTGACAAGTGTATACTAATAGATTTGCCCCTACGACACGTGTAGGGTGGCTAAAAAGAGTGACCGACGAAGAAGGGGCACATCAGGAACTAGTGTAACGGAATATCCTGACTTAACGTGTGCGATTTGCAAATATTGGGTTTGGCCATCATTCACTCGAAACACCCCTCTCAGCAATTGGCGCTCCAACTTTTCAAATTGCGGTGATTAAAATCAACTCGGGTACTGTGTTGCCTAGGCGCCCCAATTTTTAGGCCGCAAAATGATATTCTCCCCTATGAGCCCATATAGGTGAAGTAATATATAGTCGAAGGTCGTATATTACCATTATAAAACCACATAAAAGATTAAAAATTTACCAAATACTCATTGCATACTATATAAAAATCATAGCCAATTTATCATATTCCCTCGGGAACATAGAGAACTACTCACAGCGGTGAAACATGATATGGATCAGTGGTATATGGAATATAACACGATCTGAGAATATAATTGTCATGTCCTAATTTTTTACACCGGGAATGGGGATCCCCTTTGTTAAATCGGCCAAAGGCGCAACGTCCGGTGAGTTAGACGAACACACATGCAGAGAAACACAGATTTTTATCGAGGTTCAAGTCCGCGACATGTGGATCCCTGCGTCCTGCAACTATCGACTATATGTTGAATGATCACAATTACAATGGTTCCTTCCCCGGGAAGGCTGTAGCTAGAAAATCCTCTCCTTTCTATCAGTCGACTTGGGCCTCCTTTTATAAAGGTAGGGGACATCACAAGGATCGGTGAACATGCGGTGGCGGCGTCACACCACGTGGTGGAGTGTGGTGTGCATGGCCGCTTCGTGGCGCGCTGATGCTGCGCCGTATGAGTGTAGGGCAGGGCCCACTTCGAACGTAGCATGTCGCATAGGTCAGGCATCGCCCTGTGGCCTAGGGCCATAGGCTTCAGAGTCCCATCCTATCGCTTATGTCCTCTATCAAAACGGAAGACTACCCAGGGGTGCTTAGGCTTCTCAGGCCATGAACACCTAGCCCCCGGTAAGAGGTACTGATGGCGGCTTGCTCAAGAGGGATCCGTGGACCCCGGGTCCCCCAGATACGACAACAGCCCCCGGGCCTTAGTTCGGCTAAGGCTAACTATTGTCACCGAGTCAGGCCTTATTCCCGTCAAGCCGCCAGTTGTTACTTTCTTTATTGACAGTGGGCGCCTCGCCTTCAAACCCTGAGAGTACCTTGAAGTGGCGCGTGGGTGCGTGCTAAGAGACGAGCGCCAGTCATGAATGGCGACGCAGTTAGTGAGCGTAGGGGTCTCTTATAAAAAAGGGGCCCTCCCTCGTCATGCTACCCCAACTAGCCCTCCGCCATTCTCTCCTTGTACACTTCCCCCAGATCCAAACCGTCCATGGTGGACCAAGAGGCTCTGGAGGTGGGGAGAGGAGCACCATCATCAAGGACCTGCTCGGGGGTAGCGAAGCCCTCGAAGCTTCCCCGATCCTACATCAAGATGACGCTAGACAAAGATAAGTTTTTGAGCCTTGTATGCTCACGTGGCGAACGAGCGCCATGAGAACGGGGCCATCAAGCTTCATCGTTCATGTGGCAAAGTTGGGGAAAGGGAGCTGCCAATCTATGCCTAATTTCTCTATGTGGGGTTGGCTCCCCCTTTTCGGAGTTCTTCCTCGAGGTGATGAAGGCATATGGCTTTTACCTCGTGCAGATCCATCCCCACATTATGCCAGCGCTGGCCGCCTTCACTCATATATGTGAGGCATTCGTGAGGGTGAGGCCGTTAGTGACACTGTTTCGCCACTTCTTAACCCGAGAGTAGACAAGAAACCACGGATCATGGGGGTCATCACGTTTCATCATTGCAACCAACACTCTAAGCAGTATCTCGCCAGCCAATTCAAGCCCAAATGGGAGGAATGGCGCAGGAGATGGCAACAAATGCATCCACTTTTCATTAGGACTCCAAGTGCAGAGTGTTGTAGCAAGATTCTCTAGAAATGCAACTATGGTGAATTTACCTATATGTCACACTAGCACAACTACTAAGTAAGAGCAAGATAAAGTAAGGTGCAGTAAAGGATATAAGTAACCGAAATGAAGCACGCGAGGACACAAGGATTATTTCTTGCAGTTCCTTCCTTTTGAGGGGAAGTACATCTGCATTTGGAGAGGGGGTGGTATCAAACCACCAACGCCACGAGAGGCCTCCCTTGTTCTCCGGTGAACCTCATGATACGTTGCAAACGTATCTATAATTTTTGATGTTCTATGCTTGTTTTATATCTACTTTCTTATGTTTTGTCCACACTTTGGAGTATTTTTACACATTTTCTGGAACTAACCTATTAACAAGATGTCATAGTGCCAGTTGCCTGTTTTCTGCTGTTTTTGGTTTCAGAAAAGCTAGTAAGGAAATATTCTCGGAATTGGACTAGACAAAAGCCAAAGTCAATATTTCACCAGAAGGAATACGAAGTTCGGAGGGGAGACGAAGAGGGGAACCAGGGCGGCCACACCTGGTGGTGGCGTGGGCTGCCCTAGCCACGCCACCAGGTGTGTGGCCCCCTGGCACTCCACCGACCTTGCCCCTTCGCCTATATATTGCCTCTAGGACGAAAACCCTAAGTACCCGATCAAAATTCCATGAAAGAGTCTGTAGCTGCCGCCATATCCATCCTAGATCGGGAGGGATCTAAAGCTCTACCCGGAACCCTGCCGGAGGGGAGAGATCACCCTGGAGGCCTTCGTCATCATCATGCCTGCCTCTAGTGTGATGCGTGAGTTGTTCATCCCTGGACTACGGGTCCATGTAGTAGCTAGATGGTTAGTTCTCCTCCTTTGTGCTACCATGTTTAGATCTTGTGAGCTCCGTTCATGATCAAGATCATCTATTTGTAATCTTAAATGTTCTGTTTGCGGGGATCTGATGGATATTGAGATGCTATTTCAGATTGATTATTGATTCTATCATGTCTTTGTTATTTGTGATCCTGCATGCTTTCCGTTGTTAGTAGCTATCTTGGCCAAGTAGATGCTAGCAACTCCAAGAGGGAGTATTTATGCTCGATAGTGGGTTCATGCCTCTAGTAATCTGGGGAAGTGATAGAAATCTCTAAGGTACTAGATGTGTTGTTGCTACTAGGGAGAAAACAACAATCCTTTGTTCATAGAACAATCGTATTGTTTACTTTACACACTTTTCTTAATGCAATTATTTGTTGCTTGCAACTTAATCTTCGGAGGGGTTCGATGATAACCTGAAGGTGGATTATTAGTCATAGATGCAGTTGGATTACAGTCTATGTATAATGTTGTAATGCCCAATCAAATCTCATAGGAGTCAAGATGATTAGTATATGCATGTATGCTTTCTCGGTGTCTGTCAAGTGCCCCGCTATAATTTGTTCACCCAACATGTCAACTATCTTAAGGAGAATCACCACTAGTGAACTATGGACCCCGATCCATTCTTTTACCATCAATCTACAAGCTATTTACTGTTTTCTGTTTACTTTCTGCAAGCAATTACTATCTTCCACACAATACGTTTAATCCTTTGTTTTCAGCAAAACCGGTGAGATTGACAACCTCAGTGTAAGTTAGGGGCAAAGTTCTGTGGTTGTGTTGTGCAGGATTCCAAGTTGGAAACAACACCTTGGAGGTGTTTCCTTGCTCCTATTGGTTCGATAACCTTGGTTTCATAACTGAGGGAAAACTTGCTGTTGTTCCCATCATACCTTCCTCTTGGGGTTCCCCGACGAGATCGACATGTTGAGTCGATCATCAAGCTCTTTTCTGGCGCCGTTGCCGGGGAGTCAAGGACATCTTCACAAGGGAGTCCCTCATAACCAATCTCTTTACTTTGTTTTATTTGTTTTGCTTAGTTTATTCCTGCTTTGTTTGCTTGTTTCTTTTATCAAAAACACAAAAAAATTAGTTGTTCTAGTTTGCTTCTTTATAATTTTTTTTCAAAATAATTAGTTTGTATCTTAAGTTGCCTTTATGTCTAGCATTGCTCCAATCACTATGTCGCCCGAGGAAATGATTTTTACTTTCAAACAAGGAATTGAAGAGAGTTTCAAAGAAGCTTGGTCTAGGATCTCTGAATTACATGCAAAAACTAAACCTAAAATGACTTTAAGCTTGTTTCTTAGCAGTTTTTACTTTGGGACTGCTCTATGTTATAGGTATGCTTTGGATGTTGTAGTAGGAGGATATTTCCTCCAATGTAATGAGGGTGAAGCTTTTAATGCCATAAAGAAGTTGGTCTCAACATATAACTTGCCTAGCAAATCTGATTCCTCCTTCATAAACATATTTGCTAGATTAAACACTCTTGAAGCCAACACAGCTAGTTTAAAAGATTGCTATAACATGCTTAGAGAGCATCATGATTATGTTCCAATAAACTCTGAACCCTCAAAATGGCTTCCTACAGTAAAAGTTGTTATACATAATGAAACTTTTCATGCTCGCTGTGATATCATGTATGAATTATGTCTTATGCCTAAAGATATTTATGAATCTTTAAATCTTTGGGGACTTTCTGAAGGGGGGAGAAATATATCTTGCTAATAATGCCACGATATTACCCATTGGAATAGCTGAAGGAGTGTTTACAAAAATTCTAGGGAAAGTGGTGTCTACTAATTATCTTGTTATTGAATGTGTAGGAAAAGGACAAATTACACTTGGAAGATCCCTACATAAACTCCTTGGAGCAATAATAGATGTGGAAAAGGGCATCATGCACTTTTCTTCTCCACCAAACAATCATACGTTCCCCAAGGATAAGAATAAAAGCAAGAGAGGTAAGGGTAATAAATTTGGTTTTAATGCTTCTTGATTTGAGAATACTTGATTCTTTTCTTGCTTCTTATGCCTAGCTCAAAGGCGTTAAAGAAAAGCACTTATTGGGAGATAACTCAAATTTTGTTAGGAATCTTTTGTTGAGTCTTGGAAGTTATTGCTTCAGTAATAACCTCTCCTTATCATTTTTGTGTGGTTGTTGTGCCAAGAGTAACCTCTAATGAGAGAGAAGTAATGCTTGGGAAAGTTGTTGTCCCGAAACAGATTTTTGTGCTTCGCTGTAAAAATTCGTGCAAAATCTCTGTACGTCGGTTTGAGCTGTAATTTTTTGTGCTTCTGCCCTAGGTTGTTATCCAACTTTCGTTAGTTCAATACTTTTCGATTTGAGCAACACAACATCTTCAAGGAAATTGGTTTTTACCTGCTGGTCTGTTTTGATAGATTTCTGCCATTATTTGCATTTGCCTCTTAATCTCTTTCTCTTTGAGTTCTCTTTGATCATTTGAACTTTTTAAAGGAAGTGGTACAATAGATTTTGTTTTAATCGAAGTTTTATTTGTGTTGGAACTGAACTAAAAGACTTATTATCTTGAGTACACTAATGTTGCTAATGAAGATTGTGTAAAGTTTTGTATGAAGGAAATTTTAAAGTGTAGGGAAGAGTAATGTGATAAGATGAAGAATGGACAAAAGCTCAAGCTTCCATATGCCACCCGTGTCACCCCAATAAATATTCAAGAAGTACAAGCGTCAAAGCTTGGGGATGCCCAAGGCGTCCCCTTCTTCATCAATAAAAATCTCAGGTTTTTTCCAAACACTTCATTTTTATTGTTTCATGCACAATTGTGTTGTTCTTGGAGCGTCTTTGTTTAGTTTTTAGTTTTTGTTTGCTTGAATAAATTGGTTGGACCCCCGCATTCGTATATTAGTTTTTAAATAAGTTGATTTGGATTGGAAAAGAGTAGGAAAGTTCATGCTTAAGTGGTATAAAAGGAGCTTGTTTTTTACTACGACTTAGAATTTACCATGTCATGCTTAATATTGTTTTGGCTTTATGCTTAGTGATTATTGCTGTAGCATGACTTGTTACAAACAATTGAGATTGCTTAATGTGCCTTGAAAAAATCATGCTTTGTTTTAGCATATAAAAGCATAATATTGTGGTATTCTCCTTTAATATTTTATTTGGGTTGACTTGGCGCATGCTCACACCATGTTAAGACTATACCAAGTCACCATAGCCTCCAGGATCATTTAGTTTTCGACTTGTAATATCACTTTATTCTTTAATTAATGATGTTTTGTCGCTTTGCATGATTATGGCCATTATTGCTCTCTTAGTTGGTCGCTCCCAGCCTTTTGCTAGCCTCCATACCAAGTATGAGTTCCACTCATGCATCCAACTCCAAATAAAACCAAGTTATTCCAAAGAGTCCACCATTCCTACCTATTAGCATTTGCTATTCCAAGTATATTCATGTTTTTATCTACCTTCTGAATTAAACTTGTTATGTGAAAATTAGTGATTAAAGCTCTCACAAACTTGATGGCACACTTTACTTTTTTTGCACTTAATAAACTTGAAGCATTATGCCCATATATGTTGCTTATGTGCTTGCGCTTTATAAGTTGTGAATTAGCAGAACCATGTTACCATGGGGAACGCTTTCAACATTGCACTTTATTTGGTTGATATCATGTTCTTTTTCTTATGGATCCCAGCAGTGTGAAATAAAAGGGGAGCTTGTAAGCTCATGGAGTTTGTATATGTGTTAGAGAAACGCCTGGGCTGCTAGCCTAAGCCATGCCTAATCATGGTGGAAACTTGTAGCATAACCATAATGAGCAATCTATGAAGCATCCTTAATAAAAACCTATGCAAATAGCAAATAAAAAGATCGCTGAGATGCTCATTGTCTACTTGCCTTGTCATTTTGATATGGGAATGCTTCCGTATCATCGGGCAAGGGGTACCCCATTGGCGGTTCTCTATGATACACAGGTATTTACAATGACAAGAACTTACTCGTGACTAAAGTTGAGTAGCATGAGGTTCGGTCTTCATAAGTAAGGGGCATGGGATTTAAACTTATAACTTGTCAAGCATATCCTCATATTTGTTCACTTTAACCTTAATCACCTAAAGATACTTATGATATGGGTAATGAGAGCTGAAAGCTAATAAGTACCATAATTTTGGAAGCTCTTTATGAGACTTGAATCCCTGCTTCCTTCTATGAAGGGCCTATCTTTTACTTTTTATGTTGAGTCTCCATCTTCTATCTTTATGCACCTATTGAGAGAGCATAGTGGTCATTCTTAGTTTAATGTGCATTGTTCCAAGACTTGTTGATTGATTCATAACTTTGATATTAAACTATTTGTATCTAGTCACCCTTATGAACTTGGAAGGTGTCCTATGCATTTATGTTTTGCTACACTATGAGGGACAAGCTGAATACCATTATCATTATGTTTTCTATATGTGAAACAAACAAATGTCTTGCAAAGAATTGTTATTCATGAATCTTTTTTTGTACCTTTTCATGTTACAACATAGTTGCTATGTCTTATTGTTAGAACTATATCTTTCATGCTATGTTAAAGTACTATGATCCCAGCTATCAATGTTTTACAAATACTTTGATCAAGATTATGATGGTGCATGTCACCTCAGAAATTATTCTTTTTTATCACTTACCTACTCGAGGACGAGCAGGAGTTAAGCTTGGGGATGTTGATATGTTGCAAACGTATCTATAATTTTTGATGTTCCATGCTTGGTTTATATCTACTTTCTTATGTTTTGTCCACACTTTGGAGTATTTTTACACATTTTCTGGAACTAACCTATTAACAAGATGCCATAGTGCCAGTTGCCTATTTTCTGCTATTTTTGGTTTCAGAAAAGCTAGTAAGGAAATATTCTCGGAATTGGACCGGACAAAAGCCCAAGTCAATATTTCACCAGAAGGAATACAGAGTCCGGAGGGGAGACAAAGAGGGGAACCAGGGTGGCCACACCTGGTGGTGGCGTGGGCTGCCCTAGCCACGCCACCAGGGGGTGTGGGCCCCCTGACACTCCACTGACCTTGCCCCTTCGCCTATATTGCCTCCGGGACGAAAACCCTAAGTACTTGATCAAAATTCCATGAAAGAGTCTGTAGCCGCCACCATCTCCATCCCTAGACTGGGAGGGATCTGAAGCTCTTCCCGGCACCCTGCCAGAGGGGAGAGATCACCCTGGAGGCCTTCTTCATCACCATTCCTGCCTCCGGTGTGATGCGTGAGTAGTTCATCCCTGGACTACGGGTCCATGTAGTAGCTAGATGGTTGGTTCTCCTCCTTTCTGCTACCATGTTTAGATCTTATGAGCTCCGTTCATGATCAAGATCATCTATTTGCAATCTTACATGTGGTGTTTGCGGGGATCCGGTGGATATTGAGATGCTATTTCAGATTGATTATTGATTCTATCATGTCTTTGTTATTTGTGATCTTGCATGCTTTCCGTTGTTAGTAGCTATCTTGGCTGAGTAGATGCTGGCAACTCCAAGAGGCAGTATTTATGCTCGATAGTGGGTTCATGCCTCTAGGAATCTGGGGAAGTGATAGAAATCTCTAAGGTACTAGATGTGCTGTTGCTACTAGGGAGAAAACAACAATCCTTTGTTCATAGAACAATCATATTGTTTACTTTACACACTTTGCTTGATGCAATTATCTATTGCTTGCAACTTAATACTGGAGGGGGTTCGGATGATAACCTGAAGGTGGATTATTAGTCATAGATGCAGTTGGATTACGGTCTATGTATAATGTTGTAATGCCCAATCAAATCTCATAGGAGTCAAGATGATTAGTATATGCATGTATGCTTTATCGGTGTCTGTCAATTGCCCCGCTGTAATTTATTCACCCAACATGTCAACTATCTTAACGAGAATCACCACTAGTGAACTATGGACCCCGGTCCATTCTTCTACCATCAATCTACAAGCTATTTACTGTTTTCTGTTTACTTTCTGCAAGCAATTACTATCTTCCACACAATATGTTTAATCCTTTGTTTTCAGCAAAACCGGTGAGATCAACCTCACTGTAAGTTGAGGGCAAAGTTCTGTGGTTGTGTTGTGCAGGATTCCAAGTTGGAAACAACACCTTGGAGGTGTTTCCTTGATCGTACTAGTTCGATAACCTTGGTTTCATAACTAAGGGAAAACTTGTTGCTGTGCTCATCATACCTTCCTCTTGGGGTTCCCCAACGAGATCGACGTGTTGAGCCGATCATCACCTCACCCCGAGGGGATCGATTCACACTTCCACTATATCGGCAACCTTCGAGGTGGAAGCCAGCACCTTTACAACAAGTTCGAGGCACTAATCCACAACTAAATTTGGAGGCTCCCGAATACAAGCTAGCTATTACAATAATCAAGAACAAGCTAGTAAGAACGAAATCAAGAACTAGGGTTTCCAATGAAATACTAGAACAAGGGACCCTCAAGTGAATGAGGGGGTAATGGAAATCTCTCTTAGTGAAGATGTAGATCAAGGACTCCTCCTTCAATTATCCAAAGATCAAGGACTTTGGATGGTTGTAGATGGAGTTCTTGTTGATTTGGTGGCTCTAGGGTTAGGGTTCTTCTCTTCAGGAACGAGCAACATCTCAAGGTAGAAGAAGGGACCTTTATATAGGCCCCCCAGAAATGTAGCTGTTAGAGCCACTCAACCCGGACAGTCCGGCCAGACCAGACACTTCGGCCATAGAATAGTGGACATTTCGGCCTGGCAAAGAATCCGGCCAGAGTCTGGGAAGTGTCTGAAATGGGGTACTGACTATCCGGGTTTGCGAGAAATCCTCCAGGCCAGACACTCCGGTGAATACCAGCCGGACATTCCGCCGGGCAAAGAATCCGGCCAGAGTCCGGGAAGAGTCCGGGTAGAGTCCAAAAAGGGGTACTGACTGTCCGTGGCTCCTGAGAAATTCTTCAGGCCAGACACTCCGGTGAATACCAGCCGGACATTCTGGCTAGGGCAGATACTCCGGCATAATTCAACCGGACAGTTCCCTGTAGACAAGATTCAACATAGATAAAACTTGGGGCCTTCTTTTCCTTATGACAAGATAATGATATGATAAAATTCAGCAGGTAATTTAGATATATCCTGAAACATTTCAGTAGCGGATTAAAACCATCCTAGTGTTGTCAACAAACATCAAAATAAAAGGAAGGGCATAAATGCCCTTTCAATCTCCCCCTTTTTGGTGTTTGATGACAACCCAAGGATTTGCATATGATAAACAATAAGCATAGAAACAACCGGTTTACAACCTATAGGAAGGCTCCCCTAGATGTGTGACCCTTTTTAAATGAGCATACGGATAATATATCACGCAACCTCACTAGAATTTATAACCACAAAGGTACGACATGATCTTAAATGGATAGACAAATAACTAGGCAATTCATGTTTTTTAATGAAATAACGATACCGGGTACGCATGTCTTACCACACACGATAGACAATGGAGTTCAACATATGACAAAGTACGTAAATAAATGACATAAAGTGAAGGGTTCGCAGCATAGAAAACAAAAAAATTCCTACGATGAGAACTATACGCCAAGATCTATCTACTAGATACAAGCGATGGGTGGATATACATCCATGGAGAAATTACCCTCAAAGACAACAAAGTTTTGTTAACGAGTAGGAACTCGTGGATGATGTAGTCGTACGTTTGCCGATCTCAAGATCGTGTGGAAGTCCTAGCGCTACAAACCAGCAGCGCATCCGCACTCGCACACACGTTCAGGCCACCGAACAACCTCCACCTCCTCGCTCCAGCGATGCAATGGAAGCAGTAACTCCTTCTAGACGAAATGCCATCGGGAACATGTATCTCGCTAATCCGAGACCATGGGGGAATAATTCTAGAGGGGGAGAGAGATCCTTCACGAGGAGGTGTGAGGAAGAAGGGTGAGATGGGTGGCCTTTTATAGGAGGAGGGGGTACCCCTCCCCATGGTCGGCGCCCCATGTGGGGGTGACCCCTCAACTCCCCCATTCATGTGGTGGTAACCCCCTCCACATAAAAGTGTCCCTTAACATTCCTCTTTAAAGTCTTTACTTTAAATGCATTAAATTTCTCCAAATTTAATGCTCTCTCATTTAATAAAACTCTTTTATTAAATTTATTCAGAATTTTGTTAATTACTTTAATTAACAAACATTCACGTAAAACCCCCTACAACATTTCAATATTACATGCAGAACCAGTTTCAGCAATTTCACCCGAAACAGTTTCGGTGTCTATTGAAATAATTCTAGCGCTTTGCAATTCATTCGTCTGAAACACATTTGATCCAAATGGTGTTGGTGTCCCTTAAGTGTGTCACCCTACGGTTCGTGAATAATGCAGACATGATCGAGACCCCTCTTAGATCAATAATCAGAAGCGGGACCTAGAGATCCATACTGACTCCGACACATTCTACGATGACTTCTGTGATCGTGAGAACCTTTAACGCTAGTAACTAAATCCCTTTGTCTCGCGATATATTACATGTCCGAGATTAGATCATCGGTATCTCCATACCTAGTTTGATCTCGTTACCGACATGTACTCTTTTCTCGTTCCCGTGATATAACATTCTAGTGATCTTATCACTTGCTTGCAAGCTAACCAATGTGATATCACCGAGAGGGCCCAGAGTATATATATCCATCATCGGGATGGACAAATCCCACTCTTGATCCATGAGCTTCTACATAACACTTTCGTAGCACTGAACCCACCTCTATAGTCACCCTTTCACGGTGTGACGTTTGATGTTATCAAGATACTCTTCCAGTGTTAGTGATTAACATGATATCATGGTCTAAGGACTAGGATTACTTTGTTAGATGTTATAGCAATATAAACACAATGACTTTGATTGTAATGCTATACTTCAGATGAATGTTCATCACATCATTCCACTAACGTTGTGACCTCGTTATTAACAACATCCAATGTCCATGATCAGGAAACCTTGATCATCTTGTTAATCAACGAGCTAGTTTATAAGAGAGGCATAACTAGGAACTTTCCTTTTGTTTATTAGACACACATGTACTAACGTTTCCAAATTAATATAATTATAGCATGTAAAATAAACATCTATCATATACTTGGAATATGTATAATAACAACTTTATTATTGCCTCTCAGGGCATATTCCCTTCAGTCTCCCACTTGCACTAGAGACAATAATCTAGCTACATGGTGATAAATCTAGCACCCATGTAGTTCTGGTGTTGATCATGTTTTGCTCTAGGTAGAGTTTTAGTCAACGGATCTGCTACATTGAGATCTGTATGTACTTTACAAATCTTTATATCTCCATCCCTGACATGCTCACGGGTGGAGTGAAACCGACGCTTAATATGTTTGGAATTCTTATGAGACCTTGGTTCCTGTGCGTTGGCTATGGCTCCATTGTTGTCACAATAGATCACCATTGGATCCAACGCACTAGGAACCACACCCAGTTTGGTAATGAACTCCTTCATCAAAACCACTTCTGTCTTGGCCGCTGACAATATATTCCGCCTCCGTTGTTGACCTTGTTACCACGGGTTGTTTGGAGCTCCTCCAACTAACTACTGCTCCATTCATGAGAAATACGTATCTGGATTGAGACTTAGAGTCGTCCGAATCAGTGTCAAAGCTAGCGTCAACATAACAATTAGCGACCAGCTCTTCTTCACCTCCGTATACAAGAAACATTTCCTTAGTTCTTCTCAAGTACTTAAGGATATTCTTAACCGCTATCCAGTGTTCTAAACCTGGATCAGATTGGTACCTACTAGTCAAACTAATAGCATGTGCCACATCCGGTCTTGTACATAGCATGGCATACATTATAGAGCCTATGGCTGAAGCATAGGGGATCTTATCCATTATCTCTCTTTCTTCCGCCATAGCCAGACTTTGAGTCTTACTCAATGTCTTGCCTTGCAACATAGGTAAGAACCCCTTCTTATTTTCATCCATTTTAAACTTCTTTAAAATCTTATCAAGGTATGTACTTTGCGATACCCCTATTAGGCGTCTTGATCTATCTCTAGAGATCCTTATGCCTAATATATATGATGCTTCACCAAGGTCTTTCATAGAAAAATTGTTGTTTAGATAACTTTTAACACTATTTAAAAGATCTATATCATTTCCAATCAATAGTATGTCATCCACATATAATATCATAAATGCCACATTGCTCCCACTCACTTTCTTGTAAATACAAGCCTCTCCATAAGTTTCGACAAATCCAAACTCTTTGATCACCTCATCAAAGCGGAGATTCCAACTCCGTGATGCTTGCTTTAGTCCACAGATGGATCGCTGAAGCTTGCACACCTTGTTAGCATCCTTAGGATTGACAAAACCCTTTGGTTGTATCATATACAACTCTTCTTCAATGTTACCATTGAGGAGCGCAGTTTTGACATCCATCTGCCATATTTCATAATCGAAATATGTAGCAATTGCTAACATAATCCTAACTGATTTTAGCATCGCTACGGGAGAGAATGTCTCACCATAGTCAACTCTTTGAATTTGTCGAAACCCTTTTGCGACAAGTCGAGCTTTATAGACGGTTACATTACCATTACCATCAGCGTCAGTTTTTCTTTTGAAAATCCATTTATTCTCAACGGCCTTTCGGTCATGAGGTAAGTCCACCAAGGTCCAAACCTGGTTTTCGTACATGGATTCCATCTCAGTTTTCATGGCTTCTAGCCATTTGTTGGAATCCGGGCTCATCATCGCTTCTTCATATGTCGCAGGGTCATCTATTTCATCAACCATGAAATTTACAACAGGTTCCCCGTACAGTTCAGGAGCTGTACGTGTCCTGCTCGATGATACATTGCAAATGTATCTATAATTTTTGATGTTCCATGCTTGGTTTTATCCACTTTCTTGTGTTTTGTTCGAACTTTGGAGTACTTTTCATATGATTTCTTGGACTAACCTATTAACAAGAGCCATAGTGCCAGCTGCCTGTTTTCTGCTGTTTTTGGTTCCAGGAAAGTCAGAAAATGAATATTCTTGGAATTGGACGAGACAAAAGCCAAAGTGACTATTTTTTTGGAAGGGATCAAGTGCTAGAATACGATACGGAGAAGGGCGAGGGAGCCACCACACCACCTGGCCGTGTGGCCAAGCCTGGCCCACGCCAGGGGGTGGTGTGGCCGCTCCCGGCACCCCCTCGGCCTCTCCTTCTGCCTATAGATTGCCCTCAGGACGAAAACCCTAAGTACCCAATCAAAAATCCATGAAAGAGTCTGTAGCCGCCGTCATCTCCATCCCTAGATCAGGAGGGATCTGAAGCTCTTCCCGGCACCCCGCCGGAGAGGGGAATTCACCCTGGAGGCCTTCTTCATCACCATGCAAGCCTCCGGTGTGATGCGTGAGTAGTTCATCCTTGGACTACGGATCCATGTAGTAGCTAGATGGCTGGTTCTCCTCCTTTGTGCTTTCATGTTTAGATCTTTTGAGATCCGTTCATGATCAAGATCATCTATTTGTATTCATACATGTTGTGTTTGCGGGGATCCGATGGATATTGAGATGCTATTTCAGATTGATTATTGATTCTATCATGTCTTTGTTATTTGTGATCTTGCATGCTTTCCGTTGTTAGTAGCTATCTTAGCCAAGTAGATGCTAGCAACTCCAAGAGTTAGTATTTATGCTCGATAGTGGGTTCATGCCTCCGTAATCTGGGAAGTGACAGAAATCTCTAAGGTACTAGATGTCTGTTGCTACTAGGGAGAAAACAACAATCCTTTGTTCATAGAATAATCGTATTGTTTACTTTACACGCAGTTTAAAGCAATAATCTGTTGCTTGCAACTTAATCTTTGGAGGGGTTCGGATGATAACCTGAAGGTGGATTATTAGTCATAGATGCAGTTGGATGGCGGTCTATGTATTATGTTGTAATGCCCAATCAAGTCTCAAAGGAGTCAAGATGATTATTATATGCATGTATTGCTTTCTCGGTGTTTGTCAATTTCCCCGCTGTAATTTGTTCACCCAGCATGTTATCTATCTTAAGGAGAGCCACCTCTAGTGAACTATGGATCCCGGTCCTTTTCTTTTAGATACAATCTACAAACTGTTTACTGCTTTGTGTTTACTTTCTACAAACTATTACTTCCTTCCATTCGATACGTTTAATCCTTTGTTTTTCGCAAAACACAGGGAGATTAACAACCTCATCGCAAGTTGGGGCAAAGTTCTGTGGTTGCGTTGTGCATGTCTCCACGTTGCTACTAGCACCGGTAGTGCGCCCTGCCAAAGCTCAGCTAGTAACACCTTTGGGGAGTTTCCTTGCTCCTACTGGTTCGATTAAACCTTGGTTTCATAACCGAGGGAAAACTTACTGCTGTGCTCATCATACCTTCCTCTTGGGGTTCCCAACGAGCTCTACGTCGAACGACGAGCACATCAAGATCTTTTCTGTCACCGTTGCCGGGGAGTCAAGGACATCTTCACAAGGGGAGTCCCTCATAACCAATCTCTTTACTTTGTTGTTTTTGTTTTGCTTAGTTTCTTTTTGCTTTGTTTGCTTGTTTTGTTCTTCAAAAAACACAAAAAAATAGTTTTACTTGTTTGCTTTCTTATTTCAAAAACACAAAAAATTAAGTCTCCTTTAGTAGTCACCTCTCCCCTTGCTCACCATGTTGATCCCTACATTCACCCTGAAAGACCTTCCAGTTGGTAGTTGTTCTATAATTGGGAAAGATAACATTGAATAATTCTTTAATCATGTTAGTAAGCATGAAGATACTGAGGATAGATCCCTTGCAGAACTTGACCCAAACTATGAGATTGTTGCAGCTTCTTTAATTCACATGTTAGAAGCTAGGTTTGTTAACCTCAACTCCTTAATGCAAGTAATGTTTCTTAAGCTTAAAGAAATTGAGGACCCTGAAAAGAGGGATTTTATACTTGAAACTTTCTTTAAGGAGTTCTATGATGTTGCCAAGGAAGCTAGAAAAGTCTTTGAACGTTTCAATATGCTAGGATCATGTGTGGATGTTGTTGGTACACGAGAAAAGATGAACAAAACCGAACCTAATGGGGAGGAACCTAAGCTACCAATACCCTTTAAACTAGTAGCAATACATGATGCCATAGAAAAGAATCGTGATTGGATTGTTCCTGCAAACCCTTTTGATGAGAATAGTGAATCTAAGAGCATTGAGAGAGGATCCTCTAGAACTTATTTGGATGATATACCTTGCCTTGTTGAAAATATTTCTGGTATTGATCTTAATGCTTCTTCATTTGAGAACACTTGATTCTTTCTTTGCTTCTTATGCCTAACATAAAGGCGTTAAAGAAAAATACTTATTGGGAGATAACCCAAAAGTTTTAGAAGAGTCTTGAAAGTTATTACTTCAGTAATAACCTCTCCTTATCCTTTTTATTTGCTTTTTGTGCCAAGAGTAACCTCTAATGAGAGTGAAGTAATGATTGGGAAAGTTGCTGCCCCGAAACAGATTCTTGTGCTTCACCATAAAAATTCGTGAGAGAGCTCTGTATTCCGAATTGAGCTGTAATTTTTTGTGATTCTGCCCCAGGTTGTTATCTAACTTTCGTTAGTTCAACACTTTTTGATTTGAGCAACAGAAGGTCTTTGAAAAAATTTGTCTTTACCTGCTGGTCTGTTTTGACAGATTTCTGCCATTTTCTGCATTTGCTTCTTGTGGGTTCCTTTTTGAGTTCTTTTGGGGAATTGAGCTTTTTGAAGGAAATGCTACAGTAGATAGTGTTCTATGGAAGTTTATTTGGTGTTAGAATTGAACCTTAAGACTTATTTATCTTAAGTGCACTAATGTTGCTAATGAGATTGTGTGAAGTTTTGTATGAAGGAAAATTTTCAGGTGTATGGAAGGAATGAGTAATGAGATGAAGGATGGACTAAAGCTCAAGCTTGGGGATGCCACGCGTGTCACCCCAAGAAATATCCAAGAAGTACAAGTGTCAAAGCTTGGGGATGCCCAAGGCATCCCCTTCTTCATCAATAAAAATCCCAGGTTTCTTCCAAACGCTTCATTTTTATAGTTTCATGCATAGTTGTGTTGTTCTTGGAGCGTCTTCTTTTTCGTTTTTGTTTTGGTTTTTAGTTTGCTTGGTTTGCTTAGTTTTCTGAATAAATTGGTTGGACCCCCTCTTTCATACATTGGTTTGCAAATAGTTTGGTTTGGTTTGGAAAAGAGTAGGAAAGTTCATACTTATGTGGTAAAAAGAGCTCGTTTTTGACTGTAGCCTATGCTTTGTCATGCCATGCTTGATATTTTTTTGGCTTTATGCTTAGTATTCTTTGCTGTAGCATGACTTGTTATAAACAATTGAGATTGTTTAATGTGCCTTGGATGAATCATGCGTTGTTTTAGCATATTAAAGCATAGTATAGTGGTATTCTCCTTTGATGCTTTATTTGGGTGGACTTGGCGCATGCTCACACCATGTTATGACTGTCACAAGTCACCATAGCCTTTATGATCCTTTAGTTGTCAACTTGTAGTATCACTTTATGCTTTGATCAATGATGTTTTGTCGCTCTGCATTGATTATGACCATTATTGCTCTCTTAGTTTGTCGCTCCTAATCTTTTGCTAGCCTCCACAACCAAGTATGAGTTCCACTCATGCATCCAACTCCCTAAACCAAGTTATTCCAAAAGAGTCCACGATACCTACCTACTAGCCTATGCTATTCCAAGTATATTCATCCTTTTGTTTACTTTCCAAATTAAACTTGTTATGAGAAAACTAGTGATTAAAGCTCCCACGAACTTGATGGCACACTTTACTTTACTTGCCCTTAATAAACTTGAACCATTGTGTCGTCTATGTTGTATATGCTTGCACTTATTTGTTGGGAATTAGAAGAACCATGCTTTCATGGGGAACGCTTTCAACATTGCACTTGGTACTTGTACCTAGTTGATATCATGCTCTTTTGTATATGGATGTCGTAGGTGTGAAAATAAAGGGGAGCTTGTAAGTCCATGGAGTTATGTATATGTGTTAGAGAAACGCCTGGGCCGCTGGTCTAATCCATGCTGACATGGTGGAAACCTGCAGCGTAACCATAATGAGCTGTCTATGAAGCATTCTTCTTATAAAAAAAGAGTCCTATATTGAAAAAAAAGAGAAAAGGAAAAAAAAAGAGATACTATGAAAAGAGGAAAGAGAGAAAAAAGCACCATATTCCCATGGTAAATAAGAAGAATGCTGAGATGCTTGTTGTCTGCTTGCCTTGTCATTTTGATATGGGGATTCTTCCGTATCATCGGGCAAGGGGTACCCCGTTGGCGGTTCTCAATGATACACATGTACTTACGATGACAAGAACTTACCGGTGACTAAACTTGAGTAGCATGAGGAGCGGCCCTCGTATACAAGGGACATGAGATTTCTGACTTATATTTCGTCAAGCATGTACACCATAGTTTGTTCACTTTAACCTTAATTACTTCAAGATGCTTATGATAGGGGCAATGAGAGCTGAAAGCTATAAGTACCATAATTTTTGGAAGCTCTTTATGGGACTTGAATCCCTACTTCCTTTTACAAAGGCCTTTCTTCCACCATTATATTGAGTCTCCACCTTCTATCTTTATGCACCTACTTTGAGAGCTTAGTCGCCATTCTTAGTTCTATGTGCATTGTCCCAAGACTAGTTGATTGATACATAACTTGATATTACTTGTTTTAAACTATTGTATCTAGTCATTCTTATGAACTTTGAAGGTGTCCTATGCATTTATATTTGCTACTCTATTGAGGGACAAGCTGAATACTATTATGCCATGTTTTCTTTATGTGAAACAGACAAACGTCTTGCAAAGCATTGTTATTCATGAATCTTTTGTTTGTGCCTTTTCATGTTGCATCATAGTTTCTTTGCTTATTACTATAACTTTGTCTTTCATGTTATGATTGAAGTACTATGATCCCAGCTTTGAATGTTTTGCAAATACTTTGATCAAGTCTTTGATGGTGCATGTCACCTCAAAAATTATTCTTCTTTTTATCACTTACCTACTCGAGGACGAGCAGGAGTTAAGCTTGGGGATGTTGATACATTGCAAATGTATCTATAATTTTTGATGTTCCATGCTTGGTTTTATCCACTTTCTTGTATTTTGTTCCAACTTTGGAGTACTTTTCATATGATTTCTTGGACTAACATATTAACAAGAGCGATAGTGCCAGCTGCCTGTTTTCTCTGTTTTTGGTTCCAGGAAAGTTAGAAAATGAATATTCTCGGAATTGGACGAGACAAAAGCCAAAGTGCCTATTTTTCTGGAAGGGATCAAGTGCCAGAATACGAGACGGAGAAGGGCAGGAGCCACCACACCACACGCCACGCGGCCAGCCTGGCCGCGCCAGGTGGTGTGGCCACTCCGGCACCCCTCGGCCTCTCCTACGCCTATATATTACCCTCGGACGAAAACCCTAAGTACAGATCAAAAATCCACGAAGAAAGAGTCTCAGAGTCAGCCGTCATCTCCATCCCTAGATCCGGAGGGATCTGAGCTCTTCCGGCACCTGCCGGAGAGGGAATTCACCACGAGGCCTTCTTCATCACCAGGCAAGCCTCCAGTGTGATGCGTGAGTAGTTCATCCTTGGACTACAGATCCATGTAGTAGCTAGATGGCTGGTTCTCCTCCTTTGTGCTTTCATGTTTAGATCTTGTGAGCTCCATTCATGATCAAGATCATCTATTTGTATTCATACATGTTGTGTTTGCGGGAATCCGATGGATATTGTGATGCTATTTCAGATTGATTATTGATTCTATCATGTCTTTGTTATTTGTGATCTTGCATGCTTTCTATTGTTAGTAGCTATCTTGGCCAAGTAGATGCTAGCAACTCAAAGAGTTAGTATTTATGCTCGATAGTGGGTTCATGCCTCTGATAATCTGGGGAAGTGATAGAAATCTCTAAGGTACTAGATGTGTTGTTGCTACTAGGGAGAAAACAACAATCCTTTGTTCATAGAACAATCGTATAGTTTACTTTACACGCAGTTCGTAAAGCAATAATCATTGCTTGCAACTTAATCTTGGAGGGGTTGGATGATAACCTGAAGGTGGATTATTAGTCATAGATGCAGTTGTATGGCGGTCTATGTATTATGTTGTAATGCCCAATCAAGTCTCAAAGGAGTCAAGATGATTAGTATATGCATGTATTGCTTTCTCGGTGTTTGTCAATTGCCCCGCTGTAATTTGTTTACCCATCATGTTATCTATCTAAGGAGAGCCACCTCTAGTGAACTATGGATCCCGGTCCTTGTCTTTTACATACAATGTACAGCCATTTACTGCTTTGTGTTTACTTTCTGCAAACTTTTACTTCTTTCCATTCGATACGTTTAATCCTTTGTTTTCCGCAAAACACGGTGAGATTGACAACCTCATCGCAAGTTGGGGACAAAGTTCTGTGGTTGTGTTGTGCAGGTCTCCACGTTGCTACTAGCACCGGTAGTGCGCCCTGCCAAAGCTCAGCTAGTAACACCTTTGGGGTATTTCCTTGCTCCTACTGGTTCGATTAAACCTTGGTTTCATAACTGAGGGAAAACTTACTGCTGTGCTCATCATACCTTCCTCTTGGGGTTCCCAACGAGCTTTACGTCGAACGACGAGCACACCACTTGACCTGCGAGGTTTAGTACTGTCCTCTTTCGGAGTTTCATGATTATTATCATTAGTTCCTTCTTCATTTGGTGAAGTAAACTCCGGAACGACTTCCGGTGCTGCGCCACTCGCCATTTCATGAAGAGAAGGTTCAATAACCTCTTCGAGTTCTACCTTTCGACTACTCACACCTTTTGCGAGAAACTCTTTCTCTAGAAATGATCCATTCTTGGCAACGAAAACCTTGCCCTTGGATCTATGATAGAAGGAATACCCAATTGTTTCTTTAGGGTATCCTATGAAGACGCATTTTCCGCTTTGGGTTCGAGTTTATCCGGTTGAAGTTTCTTCACATAAACATCGCATCCCCAAACTTTAAGAAATGACAGCTGAGGTTTGTTTCCAAACCATAATTCATACGGTGTCGTTTCAACGGATTTAGACGGTGCCCTATTTAAATTGAATGCAGCGGTTTCTAGTGCATAAGCCCAAAATGATAGTGGCAAGTCATTCAGAGACATCATAGATCGAACCATATCCAATAGAGTATGATTACGACATTCCGATACAGCATTACGTTGTGGTGTTCCGGCAGGCATGAGTTGTGAAACTATTCCACACTCTTTCATGTGTGTGCTAAACTCGTAACTTAGATACTCACCTCCATGGTCGAACCGCAAAAATTTGTTCTTTCTATTATGATGATTTTCCACTTCATTCTGAAATTCCTTGAACTTTTCAAAGGTTTCAGACTTATGTTTCATCAAATAGATATACCCGTATCTACTCAAATCATCCGTGAAAGTAACAAAATAACGATATCCACCTCGCGCTGACACACTCATTGGACCACATACATCAGTATGTATGTATGTATGATTTCCAATAAATCTGTCGCCCGTTCCATTGAACTAGAAAACGACGTTCTAGTCATCTTGCCCATAAGGCATGGCTCACATGTATCAAATGATTCAAAATCAAATGATTCCAAAAGTCCATCAGAATGGAGTTTCTTCATTCGTTTAACACCAATATGACCTAGACGGCAGTGCAACATATATGCAGATATATCATTATTAAGTTTAATTCTTTTAGCATCAACATTATGGATGTGCGTATGAGTATTTTCGAGATTCAATAGAAATAAACCATTCATCACGGGTGCATGACCATAAAAGATATTATCCATATAAATTGAACAACCATTGTTTTCGGATTTAAACGAATAACCACATCGCATCAAACAAGATCCAGATATAATGTTCATGCTCAGTGCAGACACCAAATAACAATTATTTAGGTTTATAACTAATCCCGATGGTAGGTGGAGAGGTAGCGTTCCGACGGCGATCACGTTAACTCTTGATCCATTGCCGACATGCATCTTAACCTCACCCCTTGCTAGCGGTCGCTTGTTCCGTAGCCCCTAATTCGAGTTACATATGTTAGCAACCGATCTGGTATCAAATACCCAGGTGCTACTACGAGTACTAGTCAAGTACACATCAATAACATGTATATCATATATACCTTTGTTTGCCTTGCCGGCTTTATTGTCCGCCAAAAACTTGGGGGCAGTTGCGCTTCTAATGGCCAGTCCCCTTACAATAGTAGCACTCGGTATCAGACTTAGGGCTAGCCCGGGATTTCCTTTTAGGCGGAGCAACAGATTTGCCGCCCTTCTTTCCCTTCTGTTTACCCTTCTTGTCTTTCTTGAAACCGGTGGTCCTATTGACCATCAACACTTGATGTTCTTTCCTAATCTCCACTTCTGCAGTCTTAAGCATTGACAAAAGCTCGGGGGAGAGTCTTCTTCA
The DNA here is from genome assembly GCA_023614405.1 of Avena insularis. Lineage (NCBI taxonomy): Eukaryota > Viridiplantae > Streptophyta > Magnoliopsida > Poales > Poaceae > Avena > Avena insularis. Next base: position 545,300,555 of record CM042692.1, read on the forward strand.
TGCCCTGCATGTTATAGTTCATCACGAAGCTCTTGTAGCTAGGTGATAGAGATTGGAGAACACGATGTATGCCTAAATCAATGGGAATCGTTATTCCCAAGGACACAAGCTTATCGGCGTACCTAGACATTTTGAGTACGTGCTCACTTATGGAGTTGTTCTCTTCCATCATGCAGCTAAAGAACTTTTCTGAAGCATTATAACTCTCTACGGAAGCATGGGTATCGAAAATCATTTTCAATTCACCCATGGTATCAAAGGCATTGCCATTTTCGAAAGGCTTTCGAAGTTCTGGCTCTAGCCCATACAGTATGCCACAATGAACTAAGTTGTGGTCCTCCTGACGAGTCACATAAACATTCTTTTCCTCATCAGGGGCATCAGGAGCTGGTGGGGTGCCTAGTGGCGCTTCTAGCACATATTGTTTTTGTGCAGCAGAGAGGAGAATCCTCAAATTCATAGCCCAGTTGGTGAAGTTGCTACCATTCGCAACAAGTTTCTCTTTCTCCATGAACACATTGAAAATAAAAGCAGGTGGTGCCATCTACAACAGAATTTGTAAAGTTTATTTAGACTAAGTTTATGATAGATTGAGTTCAACTAAACTCCCACTCAAAAACAACATCCCTCGTGTCTTTTTGGTGATTACATGAACCAAATCCACTACACCAAGTCCGATCATCACATGAGTCGGTGTAGCTTCAAAGGCGAGCATCTATATGGGCATCATATCAACTATATGACTCATCCTTAACCTTTCGGTCCGTGTTCCAAGGCCATTTCTGTACATGCTAGGCTTGCTAAGTAAGAACCTTAGTACTCGCGTATGTAAAACTGTCTTACACCCGAAATATGATTGTGGATTCAAGTATCACCCGATCATCACGTGATGTCTTGAAGCGACGAAACATAAACAATGCGTACTTAAGGAAGAACACATTTTTATCTTGATATTTAAATGAGGGATCATCTTATAATGCTACTAAAATGCCAAACTAGCAATATAAGATGCGAACATCATATGTGTAAAGTGAAATGATATGGTTCTTGCATTTGATCACTATCATATGCATCCTAGTATGATCTCTATCATTCCTTTGTGTGTAAGGCCAAGGTCTATGGAACTTACACGTTAAGTGTGTTGTAAGTGTATCAACTATACATCAACTCACAACAATACCATATCAAGACACAAGACCATCAACGATCTAAACTAGACGCCTCTAATTTATCAATTACAACGAGATAGAACCGTTCTTACCTATGAACATGGGACCACAAGATGATAACCAAGTTATTAGCAACTCGTTGTAAATCAGATATTGACTATAGTAGGAGACACAGACACCCGCCAGCCACTTATGCAAAACTAGTTGCATGTCAGTCGTGGAACCGGTCTCATGTGCGATGACATGTATGGTTGGTCCGGGTCGCTTCATCCCACTATGCCACCAATATCCAAAGTACATATAAGAAGCAATACCATGATCATCACCGCCTACATACTCTTATGTGTTCTACCCGTGCAAAGCACCTACACATAGACCTGGCTCTGATACCACTGAAGGGTTCGCAGCATAGAAAACAAAAATTTCCTACGATGAGAACTATACGCCAAGATCTATCTACTAGATACAAGCAATGGGTGGATATACATCCATGGAGAACTTACCCTCGAAGACAACAAAGTTTTGTTAACGAGTAGGAACTCGTGGATGATGTAGTCGTACGCTTGCCGATCTCAAGATCGTGTGGAAGTCCTAGCATTGCAAACCAGCAGCGCATCCACACTCGCACACACGTTCAGGCCACCGAACAACCTCCGCCTCCTTGCTTCAGCGATGCAGTGGAAGCAGCAAGTCCTTCTAGATGAAATGCCACCGGGAACATGTATCTCGCTAATCCGAGACCATGGGGGAATAATTCTAGAGGGGGAGAGAGATCCTTCACGAGGAGGTGTGAGGAAGAAGGGTGAGAAGGGTGGCCTTTTATAGGAGGAGGGGGTGCCCCTCCCCATGCTCGGTGTCCCATGGGGGGTGACCCCTTGATACATTGCAAATGTATCTATAATTTTTGATGTTCCATGCTTGGTTTTATCCACTTTCTTGTGTTTTGTCCACACTTTGGAGTACTTTTCATATGATTTCTTGGACTAACCTATTAACAAGAGCCACAGTGCCAGCTGCTTGTTTTCTGCTATTTTTGGTTCCAGGAAAGTTAGAAAATGAATATTCTCGGAATTGGACGGGACAAAAGCCAAAGTTCCTATTTTTCTAGAAGTCATCAGATGCCAGAATACGAGACGGAGAAGGGCTGGGGGCCGGCCACACCACCTAGCTGCGCGGCCAGGCCTGGCCCGCGCCAGGGGGTTGTCTAGCCGACCCCAGCACCCCCCTCGGCCTCTCCTTCCGCCTATAAGATGCCCTCGAGACGAAAACCCTAAGTACCCGATCAAAAATCCACGAAAGAGTCTGTAGCCGCTGTCATCTCCATCCCTATATCGGGAGGGATCTGAAGCTCTTCCCGGCACCCTGTCGGAGAGGGGAATTCACCCTGGAGGCCTTCTTCATCATCATGCAAGCCTCCGGTGTGATGCGTGATTAGTTCATCTCTGGACTACGGATCCATGTAGTAGCTAGATGGCTGGTTCTCCTCCTTTGTGCTTTCATGTTTAGATCTTGTGAGCTCCGTTCATGATCAAGATCATCTATTTGTAATTCTGCATGTTGTGTTTGCGGGGATCCGATGGATATTGAGATGCTATTTCAGATTGATTATTGATTCTATCATGTCTTTGTTATTTGTGATCTTGCATGCTTTCCGTTGTTAGTAGCTATCTTGGCCAAGTAGATGCTAGCAACTCAAAGAGTTAGTATTTATGCTCGATAGTGGGTTCATGCCTCTGATAATCTGGGGAAGTGATAGAAATCTCTAAGGTACTAGATGTGTTGTTGCTACTAGGGAGAAAACAACAATCCTTTGTTCATAGAACAATCGTATTGTTTACTTTACACGCAATTCGTAAAGCAATAATCTGTTGCTTGCAACTTAATACTGGAGGGGGTTCGGATGATAACCTGAATGTTGATTATTAGTCATAGATGTAGTTGGATGGCGGTCTATGTATAATGTTGAAATGCCAAATCAAGTTCCAAAGGAGTCAAGATGATTAGTATATGCATGTATTGCTTTATCGATGTTTGTCAATTGCCCCGCTGTAATTTGTTCACCTAGCATGTTATCTATCTTAAGGAGAGCCACCTCTAGTGAACTATGGATCCCGGTCCTTTTCTTTTAGATACAATCTACAAACTATTTACTGCTTTGTGTTTACTTTCTACAAACTATTACTTCCTTCCATTCGATACGTTTAATCCTTTGTTTTCAGCAAAACTAGTGAGATTGACAACCTCATCGCAAGTTGGGGACAAAGTTCTGTGGTTGTGTTGTGCAGGTCTCCACGTTGCTACTAGCACCGGTAGTGCGCCCTGCCAAGGTTCAGCTAGCAACACCTTTGGGGTGTTTCCTTGCTCCTACTGGTTCGATTAAACCTTGGATTCATAACCGAGGGAAACTTGCTGCTGTGCTCATCATACCTTCCTCTTGGGGTTCACCAACGAGCGTATTAATACACGAGCCATCAAGCACTTTTCTGGCGCCGTTGCCGGGGAGTCAAGGACATATTCACAAGGGGAGTCCCTCATAACCAATCTCTTTACTTTGTTATTTTTGTTTTGCTTAGTTTCCTTTTGCTTTGTTTGCTTGTTTTGTTATCAAAAACACAAAAAAATTAGTTTTACAAGTTTGCTTTCTTATTTAAAACACAAAAAATGACTATTCTTGAAAACACTAAGTTGTGTGACTTCACTAGCACCAACAGCAATGATTTTATGAGCACACCTATTGCTCCACCTGTGCCTGAAGATACTTTCTTTGAGATAAAACCTGCTTTACTCAATCTTGTTATGAGAGAACAATTTTCTGGTATTGGTAATGAAGATGATGCTGCCCATCTAAATAACTCTGTTGAACTTTGTGAGATGCAAAAGCATAGGGATGTAGTTGGTGATATTATTAAGCTGAAATTGTTTCCTTTCTCTTTGAGAGGAAAAGCTAAAGAATGGTTATTGATTCTTGGACTAAGTGCAAAGATGCTTTCAATGGAAAATACTATCCTCCTGCTAAGATTATATCTATGAGAAGTGAAATAATGAAGTTTAAACAATCTGATAATGAGCATGTTGCTCAAGCTTGGGAAGAATGAAATCTTTGGTAAAAATTGTCCCACTCATGGACTGACTGCTTGTATGATCATCCAAACTTTTTATGTAGGATTGAACTATTTTTCAAGGAACCTATTGGACTCTGCTACTGGAGGTACCTTTATGACCATCACTTTGGGTGCTGCAACAAAACTTCTGGACAATATGATGGTTAATTATTCTGAATGGCATACTGAGAGAGCTCCACAAGGTAGGAAGGTAAATTCTGTTAAGGAAACTTCCTCCTTGAGTGATAAGATTGATATTATTATGTCTATGCTTGTTAATGGGAAAGCCCATATTGATCCAAATAATGTTCCTTTAGCCTCTTTGGTTTCTCAAGAAGAGCAAGTTGATGTGAACTTCATAAGAAATAACAATTTTGGCAATAATGCTTATAGTAGTAATTTTGGTAACAACAATTATAAGCCATATCCTCCAAACAATGGTAATGCTTATGGAAGTTCCTACAACAATAATAGGAGTGCTCCCTCTGAACTTGAAGTTATGCTTAAGGACTTTATTAGTAAACAAACTGCTTTCAATAAAACTATTGAGGAAAAACTCTCTAATGCTGAAAGAAATATAGCATCTTTGGATAAAGCTCAATCTTCTTTGAATGAAATAGCTGCTAAACCTGAAACTAATGATAATCCCTTTGCAGCTACTAATGCCATACAAGTAAGAATTGATGAAAATGTTAGACTATTAGCTGAATTACATGTTAAGTGGGAAAGAGAAGATGAAATTGCTAGAAACATTAGTGTACTATCACCACCACTAGTGTTGAGGCTAGTAATAGTTCTACTACTTTAGATGATAAGTATGATTTTGATATTGATGGTTGAAACATCTCTGAAGTTATTAAGTTCCTACAAAAGCTTGCTAAAAGTCCTAATGCTAGTGCTATGAACAGGGTCTTTACAAAACACATTACTGATGCTCTCATAAAGATTAAAGAAGAAAAGATGAAACATAAAGCTTCTATTCTTGTAAAACAAGAAGATGGTTGGGAACCCATCATTAATATGAAAGTGAACGACTTTGATTTCAAAGCTTTATGTGATCTTGATAGTAGTGTTTCTATTATGCCTAGAAGGATTTATGATATGCTTGATTTGCCTCCACTTGAAGATTGTTATTTGAAAGTACCACTTGATGATAATGCTAAAAAAACTCATGAGGAGTCTTAATGATGTTATTATTATGGTTAACAATGCCTATGTCCCCGTTGATTTCTATGTTTTGGATGTTGAATGCAATGCCTCTTGTCCTATTACTTTGGAAAGACCTTTTCTTAGAACTGTTGGTGCCATTATTGATATGAAAGAAGGCACCATTAAATATCAACTCCCACTCAAGAAAGGTATAGAATACTTTGCTAAGAAGAGAGAGAAGATTTCTTTTGCTTCTCCTATGAAAACAAAATTTGGTCTTAATGCTTCTTCATTTGAGAACACTTGATTCTTTCTTGCTCCTTATGCCTAACTTAAAGGCATTAAAGTAAAGTACTTATTGGGAGATAACCCAAAAGTTTTAGATGAGTCTTGGAAGTTATTACTTTAGTAATAACCGTTCCTTATCCTTTTTATTTGCTTTTTGTGCCAAGAGTAACCTCTAATGAGAGAGAAGTAATGATTGGGAAAGTTGCTGTCCCGAAACAGATTTCTGTGCTTCACCCTAAAAATTCGTGTAAAATCTCTGAAAGTCTTTTTGAGGCGTGAATTTTTGTGCTTATGCCACAGGTTGTTATCTAACTTTCATTAGTTCAACACTTTTTGATTTGAGCAACAGAAGGTCTTCGAAAAAATTCGTCTTTACCTGCTGGTCTGTTTTGACAAATATCTGCCATTTTCTGCATTTGCTTCTTATTGGTTCCTTTTTGAGTTCTTTTGGGGAATTGAGCTTTTTGAGGGAAGTACTTCAGTAGCTAGTGTTATAATGGAAGTTTATTGGTGTTGGAACTGAACCTTAAGATTTATTTATCTTGAGTGCACTAATGTTGCTAATAAAGATTGTGTGAAGTTTTGTATGAAGGAAAAATTTCAGGTGTATGGAAGGAATGAGTAATGAGATGAAGGATGGACTAAAGCTCAAGCTTGGGGATGCCGCGCGTGTCACCCCAATAAATATCCAAGAAGTACAAGCGTCAAAGCTTGGGGATGCCCAAGGCATCCCCCTCTTCATCAATAAAAAATCTAGGTTTCTTCCAAACGCTTCATTTTTATTGTTTCATGCACGGTTGTGTTGTTCTTGGAGCGTCTTCTTTTCCGTTTTCGTTTGCTTGGTTTTCTTAGTTTTCTGAATAAATTGGTTGGACCCCCTCTTTCATACATTGGTTTTCAAATAGTTTGGTTTGGTTTGGAAAAGAGTAGGAAAGTTCATGCTTATGTGGTAAAAAGAACTTGTTTTTGACTGTGGCCTATCCTTTGTCATGCCATGCTTGATATTGTTTTGGCTTTATGCTTAGTATTCTTTGCTGTAGCATGACTTGTTATAAACAATTGAGATTGATTAATGTGCCTTGGATGAATCATGCGTTGTTTTAGCATATTAAAAGCATAGTATAGTGGTATTCTCCTTTGATGCTTTATTTGGGTTGACTTGGCGCATGCTCACACCATGTTATGACTATCTCAAGTCACCATAAGCCTTTATGATCCTTTAGTTTTCAACTTGTAGTATCACTTTATGCTTTGATTAATGATGTTTTGTCGCTCTGCATGATTATGACCATTATTACTCTCTTAGTTTGTCGCTCCCAGTCTTTTGCTAGCCTCCACAACCAAGTATGAGTTCCACTCATGCATCCAACTCCCTAAACCAAGTTATTCCAAAGAGTCCACCATACCTACCTACTAGCTTATGATATTCCTAGTATATTCATGCTTTTGTTTACCTTCCGAATTAAACTTGTTATGAGAAAAGTAGTGATTAAAGCTCTCACGAACTTGATGGCACACTTTACTTTTCTTGCCCTTAATAAACTTGAACCATTGTGTCGTCTATGTTGTATATGCTTGCACTTATTTGTTGGGAATTAGCAGAACCATGCTTTCATGGGGAACGCTTTCAACATTGCACTTGGTACTTGTACCTAGTTGATATCATGCTCTTTTCTATATTGATGTCGTCGGTGTGAAAGGAAAGGGGAGCTTGTAAGTCCATGGAGTTATGTATATGTGTTAGAGAAACACCTGGGCCGCTGGTCTAATCCATGCTGACATGGTGGAAACCTGCAGCATAACCATAATGAGCTGTCTATGAAGCATTCTTCTTATAAAAAAAGAGTCCTATAGGAAAAAAGAGAAGAAAAAAAAGAGATATGAAAAGAGGAAAGAGAGAAAAAAGCACCATATTCCCATGGTAAATAAGAAGATTGCTGAGATGCTCATTGTCTGCTTGCCTTGTCATTTTGATATGGGGATTCTTCCGTATCATCGGGCAAGGGGTACCCCGTTGGCGGTTCTCTATGATACACATGTACTTACGATGACAAGAACTTACCGGTGACTAAACTTGAGTAGCATGAGGAACGGCCCTTGTATACAAGGGACTTGAGATTTCTAACTTATACTTCGTCAAGCATGTACACGATAGTTTGTTCACTTTAACCTTAATCACTTCAAGATGCTTATGATAGGGGCAATGAGAGCTGAAAGCTATAAGTACCATAATTTTTGGAAGCTCTTTATGAGACTTGAATCCCTACTTCCTTATATGAAGGCCTTTCTTCCATCATTATATTGAGTCTCCACCTTCTACCTTTATGCACTTACTTTGAGAGCATAGTGGCCATTCTTAGTTCTATGTGCATTGTCCCAAGACTAGTTGATTGATGCATAACTTGATATTTCTTGTTTTGAACTATTTGTATATAGTCACTCTTATGATCTTTGAAGGTGTCCTATTGCATTTATATTTGCTACTCTACGAGGGACAAGCTGAATGTTATTATGCTATGTTTTCTTTATGTGAAACAAACAAACGTCTTGCAAAGCATTGTTATTCATGAATCTTTTGTTTGTTCCTTTTCATGTTGCATCATAGTTTCTTTGTCTTATTGCTAGAACTTTGTCTTTCATGTTATGATTGAAGTACTATGATCCTAGCTTTGAATGTTTTACAAATACTTTGATCAAGTCTTTAATGGTGCTTGTCACCTCAAAAATTATTCTTTCTTTTTATCACTTACCTACTCGAGGACGAGCAGGAGTTAAGCTTGGGGATGTTGATACATTGCAAATGTATCTATAATTTTTGATGTTCCATGCTTGGTTTTATCCACTTTCTTGTGTTTTGTCCACACTTTGGAGTACTTTTCATATGATTTCTTGGACTAACCTATTAACAAGAGCCATAGTGCCAGCTGCCTGTTTTCTGCTGTTTTTGGTTCCAGGAAAGTCAGAAAATGAATATTCTCGGAATTGGACGGAACAAAAGACAAAGTGCTTATTTTTCCGGAAGTCATCAGATGCCAGAATACAAGACGGAGAAGGGCTAGGGGCCAGCCACACCACCTGGCCGCGCGGCCAGGCCTGGCCCATGCTAGGGGGTGGTCTGGCCGACCCCAGCACCCACTCGGCCTCTCCTTCCGCCTATAAGATGCCCTCAGGACGAAAACCCTAAGTATCCGATCAAAAATCCACGAAAGAGTCTGTAGCCACCGTCATCTCCATCCCTAGAGCAGGAGAGATCTGAAGCTCTTCCCGGCACCCTGCCAGAGAGGGGAATTCACCCTGGAGGCCTTCTTCATCATCATGCAAGCCTCCGGTGTGATGCATGAGTAGTTCATCCTTGGACTACGGATCCATGTAGTAGTTAGATGGCTGGTTCTCCTCCTTTGTGCTTTCATGTTTAGATCTTGTGAGCTCCGTTCATGATCAAGATCATCTATTTGTAATTCTGCATGTTGTGTTTGCGGGGATCCGATGGATATTGAGATACTATTTCAGATTGATTATTGATTCTATCATGTCTTTGTTATTTGTGATCTTGCATGCTTTTCGTCGTTAGTAGCTATCTTGGCCAAGTGGATGCTAGCAACTCCAAGAGTTAGTATTTATGCTCGATAGTGGGTTCATGCCTCTGGTAATCTGGGGAAGTGACAGAAATCTCTAAGGTACTAGATGTGCTGTTGCTACTAGGGAGAAACAACAATACTTTGTTCATAGAACAATCGTATTGTTTACTTTACACGCAATTCGTAAAGCAATAATCTGTTGCTTGCAACTTAATACTAGAGGGGGTTCGGATGATAACCTGAAGGTGGATTATTAGTCATAGATGCAGTTGGATGGCGGTCTATGTATAATGTTGTAATGCCCAATCAAGTTCCAAAGGAGTCAAGATGATTAGTATATGCATGTATTGCTTTCTCGATGTTTGTCAATTGCCCCGCTGTAATTTGTTCACCCAACATGTTATCTATCTTAAGGAGAGCCAGCTCTAGTGAACTATGGATCTCGGTCCTTTTCTTTTACATATAATCTATAAATTGTTTACTACTTTGTGTTTACTTTCTGCAAACTATTACTTCCTTCCATTCGATACGTTTAATCCTTTGTTTTCAGCAAAACCGGTGAGATTGACAACCTCATCACAAGTTGGGGACAAAGTTCTCTGGTTGTGTTGTGTAGGTCTCCACGTTGCTACTAGCACCGGTAGTGCGCCCTGCCAAGGCTCAGCTAGCAACACCTTTGGGGTGTTTCCTTGCTCCTACTGTTTCAATTAAACCTTGGTTTCATAACTAAGGGAAACTTGCTGCTGTGGTCATCATACCTTCCTCTTGGGGTTCCCAACGAGCTCTACATCAATCAGGAGCCATCACTCCACAAGAGAACCACAATATCATTATCAATAAAGATGGCGAAATCCATCTTGCCTAGGGCATGTACATAAAGTAGATTATAGCCAAGTGTCTCAATAAGCATGACATCCACGAGAGTAACGTCTTGTGTAACCACAACTTTGCCAAGACCCATTACCTGAGATTTTGATTTATCGGCATATGTGACGGTTATATGATCTTGATTTGACCTTATCTCCATCATTATTGTCTTGCTTCCGGTCATATGACTTGTGCAACCACTATCAAGCACCCGCTTTGACCCTCCGGAAGCATAGTTCTATAAGAGATCAAGCTAGTTTTTAGGTACCCATTTTTCAATGGGTCCTCTCTTGTTAGTGACAAGGGTCTTTGGAACCCAAATAAACCAAGCTATATAACCATCAAATGGACCAACATATTGTGCATATACATCACCAAAAGAATTACGCATTAAAATGTAGCGAGGGTTAGCACTTCCCGCAAAGTCATCATGTGACATAGTTTTGCCACTTTGGGCATCACTACCCATAATGACCTTATCTTTTGGTTGAGCGGGCTTGGCCTTCTTCTTTTTGTTGTTATTTTTCTTCTTGGCTTTGGAAATATAGCCAAGACCTCTTTTCTCATTATTTGGCCTTTGCTTACTTAAAAGGTCATCAAGATACTTGTTACCTTTTGGGAAGGTTGCCTTTGCAAGCTCCCCTTCAACCTAGCATTTTCTTCAAGGATATTTGTACTACTAGATGGAATGGAAATGCTAGGTGAAGCAACATTAGTTAATTGAGTTTGAAGTTGTTCACTTGACTTTGTGAGAGTCATGAGATCACTTTCCAAGGCTTTGTGAGCCTTGTTAAGCTTCTCATGATCCTTGGCAAGTTTGTCATGAACAGAACCAAACTCAATCTTGTCCTTTTTAGCCTTTTTGTATTTAGCAATGGCATGATCACGTTCCTTAATGAGTTGAGCAATAATTCGATCATTTGCCTCATTAAGGCCTTCAAGTTTTTCTTCAAGAGACACCCTAGTCTCTTGTTCTTCTTCAAGAGCATTAGTTAGAGTATCCATCTCAAGTAGATGCTCTCTCCCAAGCTTACATCTCTAATCTAGGAGCTCTTGTGTGTGAGCAAGTTGGTTCAAGAGGTTTACAAAATGCTTCTTATGCTCTCCTTGCAAGTTAGACATGTAAGAATCGAAAGCAACTAATTCTTCCTTCACCTCAAGTGTCATATCATCATTGACACTAGAGGTGGAGAGAGGATATGGTGATACCTCCGATGCTCTTTCCATAAGGCAAGTGACGTTCTTGTTGGAGGTGTTCTCATTTGGAGAATCAAAGAGGGAGTAGGTCGGTGTAGAGGTAGTGGCAATAGCAGCCACCCCATTCGTAGCTTCTTCCTCTTCTTCATCATCAAAGAGAATTCTTCATGTGCTATCAATGCAATGTCACCGGACTTCTTGTTGGTGGCATTCTTCTTGTAAAAAGGCTTCTTGAAAGGAGCCTTATGATTTTTATTTAATATGAGTGCACCACCATTGTCTTCTCTCTTCTCATAAGGACATCCGGCAACAAAGTGATAGCGGTCACCATAATTGAAGCAAGTTCTCAACTTTGAAGCATTTTCTTTTCTACCACTTGGCTTGCTTCTCCGATGCATCTCCATCTTGGCCTTGGCGCGGTCTTTCCAAAAATTTCTTACATAGAAGGCCATGTATTCACCATGAGAAACCTTGACATCTTCGGGGTGGCTCATTAAAAGTGCATCATCACTCCCTTCGTCTTCATCATATTCCACAACCTTGGCCTTCAAGGCAATATTGACACCACTACTCATTCCAATAGCACGAGCACGGGCGTCTTTGGCATTCTTGGCAGCAACCTTGAAGGCGGCCATCTCTTGCATAACTTCATTGGAGGTCATGAGATGGTAGTTGTGTCTTCCTTGGAGACTCTTCAAGTTAGTGGGCTCGAAGGGCATGAGTGCACTCACATACTTCCTCTTGATCGAAGCATCATCAATGTGAGAGACACCAACATTCCTGAAGGCGGTGGCTGTGGATTTGAGTCTTCGATACATGTATTCATGATCCTCACCATCCTTCATAAAGAAACCTTCAGCCTCATTGCTTAAGGCATCATACCTATTTCTTCTCATGCTCTCATTACCAACAAACAAGTCAATGAGAGCATCCCAAGCTTCCTTGGCGGTATTGTAGTGCTCAATGTGGGGAAAATCCTTTGGCCCCACTCCAAGTTGGATCATGTGCAAGGCTGTTGCATTGATTTGGCTGTTGACTGATAGCTGTGAGATTCAACACATTTTTGATGGCTTTTATTGATGGGTTTCTCCCAGATTTGATCGTTTTCTGGCTTTACCTAACGCTAATACTTAGGTAGCAAAGAAAACTTGGTGATTAATGTGTGTTTAAGGTTCTAAACGTCAATCGAGGGATTTAACTAGAGAAACACAATATTCTGGAGATAACAAGCGAGTCCCACCTTGGAAGCGCGCGGGGGGAGCTTACAGAAGCTTTAACGAGCAACTATACGGCGGGAATATTTTTCCGGCCGTATAGTTCCCACCGTATAGTTGCCGCCGCCTCTATCTTGTCAAAAGGGACAACTTCCATGAAGGGACCAAGGACAAAAACACAACACAACAGCCTGATGACCCACAAGTATATGGGGTGTATCACAATATTTTCGATAAGTAAGAGTGTCGAACCCAACGAGGAGCAGAAGGTGTTGATGAGTGGCTTGGATCAGGAATTCTTTGTAAATACTTAGCAAACAGATTTTTAGGAGTTTTTGATCATGCAGATAAATAAAGTACGAGTAAATAAAATACAATGATAATAAATGCAGCAAGTGTCCCAATCCTTTCTTTAGCAAAGGACAAGCCGGTTGTATTACTTAAGATGACCAAACGTTCTCGAGGACACATGCGAATATTGTCAAGTGCTTTCGCTTCATATAGTTGATTAATCTTCTTTGGTTGGATAAGTGTTGTGTGGGTGAACCTGTGCTAATGTACTAACCTTCCTAGGACTAATACATACTTGTGATTAAACCCCTTGCAAGCATCCGCAACTACAAGAAAGTAATTAAGATAAAAACCTAACCACAACCTTAAACTTTGAGATCCTACATTCCCTTATGCAAAGGTTTCCTAACGGGGTTTTAGGTTTCTATCACTCCGGCAACCCCGCGATTAGTAGACAAATACACAATGCATTCCCCTAGGCCCATAAAGGTGAAGTATCATGTAGTCGACGCTCACATGACACCACTAGAAGAATAACACCACAACTTAATTACCAAACCATTGAATCTCTCTCAACACAATTCCACTACTAACAACATGACTTCTCCCATGTCCTTAAGAACTAAACAAACTACTCATGAGACATCATATGGATCAAGATCAGAGATGGAATAATGATAAGTAACAATCTGAACATAAACAATAATTCAATGGTTCCACTCAATAGCATCAACTATAACAAGTAATCAATACCGGGAAAGTTTCCCCTAAGAATTATGCAAGATTCAACCCAATTGTTACACCGGTGTGGAGTGGTGATGATGGTGCTGGTGGAGATGATGATGGAGATGATGATGATTATGATCCTGATGAAGTCCAGCTGGATGATGGTGTTGATGGCAACGATCTCCCCTCTCCGGGAAGGAATTTCCCCGGCAGATTTCTGCCTGCCGGAGAGCTCTTTCTCCCTCTGCAGTTTTCTGCCCCGCAGAGGCGGCGGAGTCTTTCTGTGGTTGCTCCCCGAATCTTAAGGTTTCGAGGGGATTATATGCGTCAGAGGGCGATGCTAGAGGTGGGCCAGGGTGTCCACACCACATGGTGGCGCGGCTAGGGCTGGCCCGCGCCAGGGGGTGGTGTGGGGCCCCTGTGGCCCATCTCCACTTCCCCTTCTGGCTTCCTTCGTCTTCTGGAAAAATAGGATTTTCCATATATTTTCCGAGATTTTCTGATCTTCGCGAATTTTGCCTCCAAATAGTGCCTTTTCCATCAGAATCCTTGCTCCGGTGGTTCATCCTCCCAAAATCATCAATCATGCAAAAATAGATGAAATAACATAAGTACCATCTCTTAATATGAAATATATCAATGAATAACAGTGAATTATGATATAGGTGATGCAAAATGGACGTATCAACTCCTCCCAAGCTTAGACCTTGCTTGTCCCCTAGCAAAAGCTGAGCTCAATAAACATGTCCACAGGTTTGTGGAGTGAAGTGTCGATAAAGAGAATATGGACAAGAAGCATCACATTCATCAATACACAAATCATAATAGAAAAAAACTCACTAGTATATAACTTAACTTTAAATGAGTAAGGGAAACACAATAAAGATACACAAAGTAAATCATAATTGGTAATGGCAAACCTTGTTCTTGGTCAAATAATAGTTAACAATTTGCAGGAGTCAAACATAATGGGGTTTTCAATGACAACTTTCAAAGTAATATTCACTAAGATAAGAGCAGTGTGCAAAACAAGGAAAATAAGAAACATGATTGAATAAATCATCATATGGATGATTGAATCACAACAACTCAAATACTTGCTTAAGATAGAAAGGAATAGGTTTACTGACTCAACTGAAAATTAAAAGATAGGCCCTTCGCAGAGGGAAGCAGGGATTTCAAGTTTCATAAAGAGCTTCCAAAAATTATGGTACTTATTAGCTTTCAGCTCTCATTGCCCCTATCATAAGCATCTTGAGGTGATTAAGGTTAAAGTGACACAAATATGAGGATATGCTTGACAAGTTATAAGTTGAAAATCTCATGCCCCGTGCTTACGAGTACCGAACCTCATGCTACTCAACTTTAGTCACGAGTAAGTTCTTGTCATTGTAAATACATGTGTATCATAGAGAACCGCCAACGGGGTACCCCTTGCCCCATGATACATGAGCTATCCCATATCAAAATGACAAGGCAGCAGACAATGAGCATCTCAGCGATCTTTTTATTTGCTATTTGCATATGTTTTTATTGAGGATGCTTCACATATTTCTCACTACGGTTATGCTGCAAGTTTCCACCATGATTAGGCATGGCTTAGGCAAGCCGCCCAAGCATTTCTCTAACACATATACAAACTCCATGAGCTTACAAGCTCCCCTTTTATTTCACACCGCCGGTATCCATAAGCAAAAGATCATGATATCAACTAAATAAGTGCAATGTTAAAAGCGTTCCCCATGGTAATATGGTTCTGCTAATTCACAGCTTATAAAGCACAAGCATATACGCAACATAGATGGACACAATGGTTCAAGTTTATTAAGTGCAAGAAAGTAAAGTGTGCCATCAAGTTTGTGAGAGCTTTAATCACTAATTTTCACATAACAAGTTTTAATCCGGAAGGTAGATAAAAACATGAATTTACTTGGAAATAGCAATAATGCTAATAGGTAGGTATGGTGGACACAAGTGGCATAGGTTTTGGTTTAAGGATTGGATGCACGAGAAGCATTCCCTCTCAGTACAGGTTTTTGGCTAGCAAGGCTAGGTAGCAAGCAATAAGAGTTGAAGGAAACAAACAAACATACAAGTGATAGAAACAATCATGCAATCTTCCTTGGAAGCGCAAAAGATCTTAACTAGAGAATACTAAGCTTATGAGCCAAACAAGATAGAAAGATGATGGAATTATATTTCTAAAAGTAATTTTCTCTTTTCCATTCAATTCTTGAATAGTGTTCCTACTGACCAGACCCAGGTTTGCCAAAACCAACTAAATTTACTTAATGATCCCAAAGTGATACCAATACTAACAACAAGATCAATCATATAATAGAAATTGCAAACTAAAATAAGGTGTGCAAAAAGTAAATGATAGAACTTCTCATTAATATTCCATAACGACAACTCAAGGGATACATATATCACTAGCTAGAGGGGAGATACTTCCATAATGCAAACCATCCTATATGATAACTTCTCTATTCATGATATGACTCTACTAAAAGGGTAAAAGGATAAAAGATAGTGATGTGATACCGCGGCACTTCCCCAAGCTTGGAACACACCAAGGGGACGCCAAAACCTGATGACGAATTACTCCTTTGGTGGTGGTGGTGTTCTCTCGATGATCTTTTCAATCAATTCCCTCAAATCCTCAATCTCGAAGGTGAGAGTACGAATCAACTCCGAATTGTGCTCAATGCGGTTCATGATCATGTCGGACTGTGAATCCCAGCTCTTGCGATTCTTTCCCCACTCTTCCTCTTTGAAGTATTCTTTTCCTGCATGGTTAGAACGAGGCATATCCCAATTGGAGGGTAGTTTTTCCTTGGGCATATTTTGGAATTGCTGCTCATGAATAAGGGTATGGAAGGGATTCTTGGTGCGTGGAGGAGGTGACCGTGAAGCCAAGCAATGACGCGGAACCTTCCCTCTGGTGGACATCCGTGCAGTCCTTTTGAACTTGGCAGGATTTGCCACCACTCCAATGTTTGCAATGGTGGTGCTGGTGTGCGGATGATGGTCTTCCTTTGCCTCCTCTTCAACTTCACTCTCGATCTCCTCCTCCTGCTCAGAGTCTTGGAGATCATCTTCCATAGGCTCCTTGCCCTTATCGTTGGCTGAGACCATCGTGCTTCTAAACTTGAGAACAGTTCCTGATAGAAACAGATCGAAACGAAAACACGATGAGAACACGATATATGAACCTCGGGAGATCCGGGGGATTATATATTACAAAGTTTAACAACAAAAGGAAAGTACTAGGATAAAAGGGGTCAGAGACGGGCTCCGGGGTGGCCACACCCCCTGGTGGCGTGGCCAGGTCGGCCCGCACCACGGGGTGGTGTGAGCCACCCGAGCTCCGTTTTTGTCCCTTTTTCAACTCATTATTTTCCATGTGAGATATAAACTGCAAAAATATAACTTGGAAAGATTTTCGCGGACCTTTTCTTACCAGAACTGTTACCTATTCGAACACGGACTCTGCAGGTCTCTGAACTTGGCTTTTAATAAATTCTTCTGGAGTCACCGCTTGAATTATATCAATATCTTCATTGTGAGAATCTTCAAAAATTTAGTGCTTGAGTCTTTGACCATTCTTTATCTCATTACATCATTTTCTCCTACCCCTTGAAAGCTTCTTTCATACAAAACTTTACACATTCTTCATTAGCAACATTAGTGCATGGAAGATAATAAACCTTTAGTTTCAATTTTAACTGAAATCCATCAGAACATAAGTTACTGAAACAACTCATTTCAAAAGCCCAAAAAGAATTCAAAAAGGAAATCGATTTAAGAGGCAAATGCAAAAATGGCAGAAATCTGTCAAAACAGACCAACAGGTAAAGATCATTTTTTTTGAAAAACTTCTGTTGCTCAAATCAAAAAGTGCAAAACTACGAAAGTTAAATAATAACCTGGGGCACGCATTCAAAAAATTACAGATCTGTACGACATTCTAGGATCTCTCACGATTTTTTACGGTGAAGCACAAAAATCTGTTTTAGGACAGCAACTTCCCCAAATCTTACCTTTCTCTCATTAGAGGCCGATCTTGACACAAAAACCGAACAAAAAGGATAAGGAGAGGTTATTATAGAAGCAATAACTTCCAAGACTTGAATAAACAAAAATAAAATGAAAGCAGAAATATATTGGGTTGTCTCCTAAGAAGCTCTTTCTTTATAGCCATTAAGATGGGCATGATAAATTTTAATGATGCTCACATAAGGGTATGAATTGAAGTAAAAGAGAACATCAAGGAGCAAATATACACATATTTAAGTCTAACCCACTTCCTATGCAAGGGAATTTTGTAGGAAAATAAATTATTGAAACCAGAGGCTACTAGCATAGGAAGGCAAAACAAGTGCAACATAAAGACTTTCAGCATAAAGCGAGGAAACTTAATACTATTGAGATGCATAATAACAATTTTCCCTCTCTCATAATAACTTTCAGTATCATGCATAAATTTAACGATATAACTATCACATGAACCATTGTAGCAATGATCACTTATTCTGATAGAAAACACAGGGACACTAGCTTTCCTATGTCCATTAGGATGTGAAACAATATTGGAAGTATCCTTACAAAGGATAATGTGCCCATCTTGTACATTTTTAGTGACAAAGTCTTTCATATTTGCTATTGCAGGTTCGACATCTATTTATTCATTAGGTTCTACAACTTTATTTGTACTTTTGTTAACCATACTAGCTGTCATAGAATGTTCCTTTACCTTAACCAGGAAAGGTATTCTCTCGATGTAAGGTTCAGGTAAAATATGATCCAGAGTATAAACTTCAATATTTCTAGCAGGAACACAATTAATAATATCTTTATATGGTGCATGATACTTGTTCATTTCTTTTTAGGAATTTCAATATAAGAGGCAAAAGCCTTAAAATAATTTGCAATACTTTGAGAATCAAGACCATAAGCATTACTAATATTACGGAAGTCATCAGTTCCCATAAAAGATTTAATGCATTCATAATCATAATTTATACCTGACTTTCTTCCTTTGTCATTCTCCCATGCTTCAGCATTGTCTTGAATACGGTCTAGAAGATCCCATTTAGCTTCTTCTTTCATACGTGTAAACGATCCAGCACAAGAAGCATCCAATAGATCCTTATCATGAAGAGAAAGCCTTGCATAAAAGTTATTGAAAATAATATTGTCAGGGAGCTCATGAATAGGACATTTGAGCATTAGTGACTTCAATCTCCCCCAAGCTTGAGCTGTACTCTCTCCATCACGAGGCCAAAAGTTATCTATTTGATTCCGATCTTTATGAATATCACTAGGAGGATAAAATTTGGAATAAAACAGAGGTACAATTTCCTACCATTCAAGAGACTGGCTATTCTTTAGCAACTTATACCATTCCTCAGCTCTCCCTTTCAGCGATAATGAGAATAACTTCTTCTTGACTTGATCTGTTGTAATACCTGCACACTTGAACAACCCACACAATTCGTGTATAAAGAGCAAATGATTACCGGGATGGACAGTTTCATCTCCAAAATAGTAGTTATCTGATGTCTACGCACTTCTATTCTTGTAGACAGTTGTTGGGCCTCCAAGTGTAGAGGTTTGTAGAACAGCAGCAAGTTTTCCCTTAAGTGGATCACCCAAGGTTTATGAAACTCAGGGAGGAAGTGGTCAAAGGTATCTCCTCTCAAGCAACCCTGCAATCAAGATACAAGAAGTCTCTTGTGTCCCCAACACACCCAATACACTTGTCAGGTGTATAGGTGCACTAGTTCGGTGAAGAGATAGTGAAATACAAGTGGTATAGATAATTATAATTGGTAACGGTGCTAGAAAAGAGCTTGATGGCGTGGAAGAGACTAAAGGCAAACTGAAATAAAGAAGGAAGCAAGCAAACATGTAACAGATTTAGTAGCAAACGGTGTTTCAATGCTTAGAAACAAGGCCTAGGGATCATACTTTTACTAGTGAACACTCTCATATAAATATATCATCTTCATGATACTACGTTGAACTACTCTCCGGTTGGACACTCTAATCGTTGGTAGGGCTATAACAGCACACCTCAAAGTCCATCTTTCCCATCTAAAAAACCCCACACTGTCACCTTGAGCACTAGATGAGTCCAACAAACACCACAATTTCATAAAGACATCCAACTCCAAATATAACTCATAATAAGTATTTGTAATCTCTAGCCTAAGTGCCACCATGGTGTGCACGCTGTCACTTTCACACACATGGGGAGAGCAGAGATCTATTAAAGCACTTGAGTAGCAAGGTAGATCTATAGATTACAAGCTCATGATCTCAACAAGATCATGCATAGGGAGAGATATGAACACATAGCTACCGGTAGAACTCTTAGCCTCGAGAGAGAACTACTCTCTCCTCATCATGGGAATCAGCAACGGTGATGGAGATGGCGGTGGATATCGATGGAGATGGCTCCGGGGGCACTTCCCCGTCCCGGCAGGGTGCCGGAATAGAGACTTTCTGTCCCCCGAATCTCCCCTTCGGTGGCGGTGGCGCTGCAGAACTTTTCGTGGATTTCTGTTTGATTATTTAGGGTTTTGGCTTCGGGAGGCTTCTTATAGGACAGAGGGCAAGGTCGGTGGGCGGCCAGGGGGCCCACACCATGCCCTGGCACGGCCTAGGTGGACCCGCGCCATGGGGTGGTGTGGCCACCCTATGGCCCCTCTCTGGCTCTCCTTCTGGCTCCGTGAATCTTCCGGGAAAATATCGACTTTGGCTTTTGTCCGGTCCAATTCCGAGAATATTGATTTTCTGACTTTCCTAGAACCAAAAACAGCAGAAAACAGGCAACTGGCACTGTGGCTCTTGTTAATAGGTTAGTCCAAGAAATCATATGAAAAGTACTCCAAAGTGTGGACAAAACATAAGAAAGTAGATACAACCAAGCATGGAACATCAAAAATTATAGATACATTTGCAATGTATCAACATCCCCAAGCTTAACTTCTGCTCGTCCTCGAGTAGGTAAGTGATAAAAAGAAAGAATAATTTTTGAGGTGACATGCACCATCAGAGACTTGATCAAAGTATTTGCAAAACATTCAAAGTTGGGATCATAGTACTTCAATCATAACATGAAAGACAAAGTTCTAGCAATAAGCAAAGAAACTATGATGCAACATGAAAAGGCACAAACAAAAGATTCATGAATAACAATGCTTTGCAAGACATTTGTTTGTTTCACATAAAGAAAACATAGCATAATAGTATTCAGCTTATCCCTCAATAGAGTAGCAAATATAAATGCATAGGACACCTTCAAAGTTCATAAGAGTGACTAGATACAATAGTTTAAAACAAGCAATATCAAGTTATGCATCAATCAACTAGTCTTGAGGCAATGGACATAGAACTAAGAATGGCCACTATGCTCTCAAAGTAGGTGCATAAAGGTAGAAGGTGGAGACTCAATATAATGGTGGAAGAAAGGCTTTTGTAAAAGGAAGTAGGGATTCAAGTCTCATAAAGAGCTTCCAAAAATTATGTGTATCATTGAGAACCGCCAACGGGGTACCCCTTGCCCGATGATACGGAAGAATCCCCATATCAAAATGACAAGGCAAGCAGACAACGAGCATCTCAGCATTCTTCTTATTTACCATTTGAATATGGTGTTTTTTCTATCTTTCCTCTTTTCATAGTATCTCTTTTTTTTCTTCTCTTTTTTTCTCAATATAGGGCTCTTTTTTTTATAAGAAGAATGCTTCATAGACAACTCATTATGGTTATGCTGCAGGTTTCCACCATGTCAGCATGGATTAGACCAGCGGCCCAGGTGTTTCCCTAACACATATACATAACTCCATGGACTTACAAGCTCCCCTTTCATTTCACACCGATGACATCCATATACAAAAGAGCATGATATCAACTAGGTACAAGTACCAAGTGCAATGTTGAAAGCGTGACCCACCATGTTGAGAATAAAGTAACAAACAGAAATAAACAATACTCACGGCAAAAGTTTCCTTTACTAGTTCCACTCTCCAATAGCGCTTCACTCCCCAGCAACGACGCAATAAAATAGTCTTGATGACCCACAAGTATAGGGGGTGTATCGCAGTATTTTCGATAAGTAAGAGTGTCAAACCCAACGAGGAGCAGAAGGTGTTGACGAGTGGCTTGGATCAGAAATTCTCTGTAAATACTTAGCAAACAGATTTTTAGGGGGTTTTGATAATGCAGATAAATAAAGTACGAGTAAATAAAAGACAATGATAATAAATGCAGCAAGTTACCCAATCCTTTCTTTAGCAAAGGACAAGCCGGTTGTATTACTTAAGATGACCAAACGTTCTCGAGGACACATGGGAATATTGCCAAGTGCTTTCGCTTCATATAGTTGATTAATCTTCTTTGGTTGGATAAGTGTTGTGTGGGTGAACCTATGGTAATGTACTGTCCTTCCTAGGACTAATACATACTTGTCATTAAACCCCTTACAAGCATCCGCAACTACAAGAAAGTAATTAAGATAAAAACCTAACCACATCCCTAAACTCTGAGATCCTACACTCCCTTATGCAAAGGTTTCCTAACGGGGGTTCAGGTTTCTGTCACTCCAGCAACCCCGCGATTAGTAGCCAAATACACAATGCATCCCCCTAGGCCCATAAAGGTGAAGTATCATGCAGTCGACGTTCACATGACACCACTAGAAGAATTACACCACAACTTAATTATCAAACCATTAAATCTCTCTCAACACAATTCCACTACTAACAACATGACTTCTCCCATGTCCTCAAGAACTAAACGAACTACTCGTGAGACATCATATGGATCAAGATCAGAGATGGAATAACGATAAGTAACAATATTAACATAAACAATAATTCAATGGTTCCACTCAATAGCATCAACTACAACAAGTAATCAATATCGGGAAAGTTTCCCCTAAGAACTATGCAAGATTCAACCCAATTGTTACAACAGTATGGAGTGGTGATGATGGTGCTGGTGGATATGGTGATGGAGATGATGATGATGATCCTGATGAAGTCCAGATGGATGATGGTGTTGATGGCGACGATCTCCCCTCTCTGGGAAGGAATTTCCCCAGCAGATTTCTGCCTGCCGGAGAGCTCTTTCTCCCTCTGCAGTTTTCCGCCCCGCAGAGGTGGCAGAATCTTTCTGTGGTCGCTCCGCGAGTCTTATGGTTTCAAGGGGATTATATGCGTCAGAGGGCGATGCCAGAGGTAGGCCAGGGTGGCCACACCACCTGGTGGCGCGGCCAGGGGTGGCCCATGCCAGGGTGTGGTGTGCCCCCCTGTGTCCCATCTCCACTTCCCCTTCTGGCTTCCTTCGTCTTCTAGAAAAATAGGATTTTCCATATATTTTCTGGGATTTTTTGATCTTCATGAATTTTGCCTCCAAACAGTGTATTTTCCATCAGAATCCTGGCTCCGTTGGTTCATCCTCCCAAAATCATCAATCATGCAAAAATAGATGAAATAACATAAGTACCATCTCTTAATATGAAATATATTAATGAATAACAGTGAATTATGATATAGAATGGTGATGTAAAATGGACGTATCGCATCCGCCATACCATCTAGAAGGGAGAAAAAATAGATCCGGAGAAGAGGGGAAGATGATCTTCATCTCGCTCCACGATCTTCGACCTCCTAGCCAATACAGCCCCATAGCCACTACTTGTACTTGAGAGAGAGAGATGGATCTCCACCTTGCAAGAATAGGGTTTGAGATTGTTTATTCCCATCTTGAATTGTGTTGGATATTTTTATATTCTTATTGTGGATCTCCACGGTAATACAAAGACGAATTCCCTTTTTTAATTATATTGATGACCCGTTCTTCTCTGATCGGTGAGTAATTCCTTTGGGCATGGTAGATGTAGGGGATTGGTGAGATGTGATGTGCCTTCATATATTTTCCATTAGTTTGTGATTGATTATAATTACTATATTATGTGTGCTTTACTATCTGTGGGATGCCTAATGCTTGTTGTCCAATTAAGGGCCTAGACAACATGATGCTTTGTTCTACATAGATAAGATCTTGTTCGCTAGTGGACCGGCAACCCCCGGGTGACACGGGGATATCAATGGAAAGCTAGTAGACTCGAGGATAACAAGGAACCACTGTGCTTATTGCATTAGTTCGATCCAAGGAGCTTAATCACTAAGCGACCTAAAAGGTCTTAATCGTCTAGTGTCTGACCATGGTTTTGGTAACAGGCTAGTAGGATTACTGAAGTTGGGACGAAATCTACCGAGAGGATTTCCGGCTAATTATGGGTTGCTCGCCTACACATATATTTATAAGATTATAATTGTTACATTTATCATTCGTTCACCTGGCACAATCACTATCACCATGAACTGAATCTCACCGCGCCTTCTTTCTCCATCTACAGGAAACAACAAACAACCAAGTCGTTCTTTACTTTTATGCTTTATATTTTTGAAGTTTACATTTTAGTTCTATTTAAATACATCTCATTTAATCAAAACCCCATTCCTATTCCAACACTTGCAGTTAATTCACTCGAAGACCTGTGACAACTTCGGGTGTGATACAGACTTCACCCACAAACATTTACCTTTGGGATCCCTGTGGGATCGATATCTGTACTTCAAAACTAGATACAAATGATCTGTGCTCTTGCAAACATCAAACTATTTTCTGGCGCGGTTGCTGGGGAGCTAAGCGCTAAGTGTTTATCTTTTGACATTTCAGGTGTTGCTACTACAAAATGTTCTCCCTAGGAGACAAAAGGTCTACACGTTCTAGGAGGTCCTACCTGCCAGATTATATTGAGCGCATGCCTGCTCAGAGGCGCGAAGAAATTATTGAAAAACTTTTAAGATCAAATAAAGTTGAAGTTCAAAACCTGAGTGATACTATGGAAATCATGTCTATTTACAGGACAACTCCTCTGAAACCTGAGAAAACTCTCAAGGAATACAATGCTCCAAGTTCTGAATTTCTTAAACAACCAATAGAGTTCCCTAATCCTGGAGTTAGAGAATATCGATTTGATGGTGGAATTATTAAAATTTTGCAGGAGAAAGATTTTAGTGGAAGGGAAGATGAAGACCTAGGAAGACATATTAGAGAATTCGACGATGTGATAACATCGCTCGGACCAAAAGGTTTGCCAAGAGACTTCTCTCGTCTTAAATTATTTCGATGGTCTCTTAAAGGTAAAGCTCTAGACTGGTTATATTCTCTCCCTCGCCATTAAATCAAATGTTGGGAAAACTGCATTACTAAATTCATAAACAAGTATATTCCTTTTAAAAAGGTAACTGAACTAAGAAAGAACATAGTCAACTTTAGTCAAAACGTGGGAGAAAACTACCCACAAGCCTGGGAAAGATTCTTTGGAATGATCAATAGTATTCCTAATGATGGCTATTCTGAACTAACAATTTGCCATTAATTTTACCATGGTCTTAATACTCAATGTAGAGAGTTGCTTGACCTCTCAGCAGGAGGATCAATAAATACTTTAACTATTAAAGAATGTTTGGAATTAATGTCTACTAGGGCTAAGAATGATTCTTTATATAATCCTGATTTTAGCATTAAGCCGAAAAAGGATACTTAGGATAACTCCTGATCTTATGCCTGAGGTACGCAAAACTATGAAATAAAAAGGTATACCATCTAAACTTGTTAAGGAAAACAAAGTAGATCGGTTACAAGTTTTAACTGAAGAAGATGAAACTAGAAAAGTTTTTCAAGAATTAAAACATCGACAAGTAAAATCTCATAATAACTTTCATAAGAATTTTCAAAAACACAAAAAGGTTTTGGCGGAACTCACAAAAAATTATGATGAGATTGGCCAAGAAATAAAATTATTTCACAAGTATCTTAGTATGATTGAAACCCAGTGTGAACAAATAGCATCTGGTTATCAAATTTTTGTTCGTGAAGATAAAGATATTCCTGTTTCTACTAATGTTGTCACAAGAAGGGGTGCAGTTGTTATAGGACCCTTAGGACCACCAGAATACGAAGCTGAAAAAGAGCGAAAGGAAAAAAGCCTTGCTCAAAGCAAGCTAAGAAGATGATACATTGGTGGATCCTCAAGGCGAAACTGAGACGCAAGAGCAAACCAAGGAGGACCAACATGATGCACAAGATGACCATTATGACTCTGATGCAGAGACGGTTGATCCAAGAGAAGATAAAGAAATAAGCAAGGAAGATGAAGTTGTTGTAGTAGAAAAGAAGAAAAGCAATAAGCAACAACAAAAGAAAGCAACGAAAGAGCCTGACCCCCACAAAAGGTAAAATACAAGAGTAAGTTAGGTGAGAAAAAGCTCCCTTACCTAGATCGAAAAAGAAATCACCAGATCAGGTAATTTATAATTCTTTTACAAAGGCATTTAGTGACCTTCGTCTAGAAATCCCATTTGCGGATGTAATCAAAGTTCCTACTTATGGTAAATTCCTCCGTGATATTCTTAGTAGAAAGAAATAAATAGCTGCAATTGTTGCCATGGTAACTAGCTACCCTGCTAATGGGAAGCTGTTGTCTAAGTCTGGAGATCCCGGAATACCAACTATTTCATGTTCAATAGGCAAAACTGATATTCATAATGCCTTGTGTGATCTAGGAGCAGGAGTTAGTGTAATGCCATACTCCCTCTATAAAAGGTTAGGATTAGGGGAGTATTCTCCTACTACTATCATTTTACAGATGACTGACAAGATAAAGATAGGGATCCCTATAAATCGAAATATATGGAAAAGGTGCACCACTAAACAACCCGTTGGTACGATTGAGGATGTCTTACTTAGGATAGATGAGAATGTTATTCCCACTGATTTTATTATTCTTGAAATGCCAGAAGATGAAAGATTATCTATAATACTTGGAAGACCTTTCCTTAGTACTGCAGGTGCATCAGTAGATTATGCTGAAGGAAAGATAATCTTCAATGTTTATGATGCTGAAATCATCTGGTATTTTACAAAGAAGCTAGAAGCAGGAGAAATATATGTTCCACCGGCAAAACGAGTTTATGTGGTAAGTGCCTTTTATAAGGGGCAACCAAAGGTAACAATTCGAGAAGAGGGAAGATGTTGAGTTACTCAACCATTCTTAATAAATGCTCAATGGGAGTCAACCCATTTCATCAATTTAGTAGATTAGAGAATAAGAGGTTCATCGTATTCCTACCACTTTTCACAGACATTCTTGCGGAAGCATGCCCGTGAAGATACAGCTGCCAAAAAGTAGTAGAAATGTCGATTGAATGACTATAGAAAAATAATGATAATAAAAGTTCAAGTTTACCATCCACTACTAGAGAAAAGCCTATAGGAGACATGCACATTAGAGGCGCATTTACACCATATGCGCCTCTGATAATATAGGCGAGGCGCACCATGGAGCCATGCGCCTCTAGTAATTTCATAGGCGAGGCGCATATCTGCAGGATGCGCCTCCACTATCATCTGTACGGACGATACCTGGCACCCCCATCTTATGCGAGGCACACCAGCCGGACATGCGCCTCTGGTACTTAAATAGGCGAGGCGCATATGTGGCAAATGCGCCTCGCATATCTTGGGTGGGCCCGGGTGGAGATCGGTGGTCCAAAATGAGAGGCGCGTATTGCAAGATGCGCCTCTGATAGTTTCAATAGGCGAGGCGCATTAGGGAGCGTGCGCCTCAAGCAACCCTTGCGGGCCCGGGTGGCCGCATAGGCGAGGCGCATGTTGGCATGTGCACCTCAGATAGTTCAGACTATCAGAGGCACATTTACTGCAATATGCGCCTCGCATAACCTGGCTCACTTTTTCTGCACCTTTTTGGCACATGCACCCCACTCACTTTCCTCACTTCTTCCTCTCCACAAAAGATGATTTGGTTCCCTCCTTCTCCCCACCTCATTTCCCACATTGATTCACCATAGAAGCTTGCTCAATCTCCATTGGTTGACACTCACATGTAAGTGAAGTTTCTTGCTCCTCTAGATCTACAACATGTCCCTTTACTTCTCCTCCGTCTCTCTTGTGCAAGTTGTCGTTGGAGGAAGCGTGAAGGCGTTGCTTGTATGCTCATGTGCGTTGTCGGCGACACCACGACTATATGATTGTGTTATGGTGCATGCTTCTTTTTGTGCATGGATTTCATTTGAGATGCCAATGTTTCGCCGGAATGTCGATTAATTTATTTTCCGATGAATTTCTGGCACTCGCGGATG
The DNA here is from genome assembly GCA_023614405.1 of Avena insularis. NCBI lineage: Eukaryota > Viridiplantae > Streptophyta > Magnoliopsida > Poales > Poaceae > Avena > Avena insularis. The sequence continues at coordinate 545,328,378 of CM042692.1, forward strand.
TCCTCTTTTTAGGGGAGGTCATGCCGAATTTTTTGAGTGATCCAGATGTCCATATATGCTCTAATTATTCTCTTTCTCTTTGTACCACGCATAGGCGACCATGGTCCGACCACTGATTCGCAAAGCCCTCGTGGATAGGTGGATGAGATGTGCGAGGACCGACATGGCACGCGCAAACAAGATGGAGATAAGATATCCGTGTCGCGACTACAAGCTGATGTATCTGATAAGGCACGATTCCGGAATGCTGGAGTCGCACCTGCTCCGACGTAGTTTCATGGATGGCTACACTCGGTGGATACGTGATGACGAAGATGATGATGAGGATGTCAATAATGGTGAAGATCAAGATGTCGGTCATGATCACGAAGATCAAGGCGCTGACGACAGGGCAGGTGATGATCATGAAGATCAGGGTGGCGCCGAGCATGAACACGAAGATGATCAAGGTGGCGTCGGGCATGAACATGAAGATCAAGGTGTCGACCATGATTCGAGCTGGCTGTGAGACCCTCATGTCCAAGATCTGCTTCTCAAGGAGACTAGTAACACCAGAGCCGCTGCTAGAGAGAAATCTAAGCTGGAGCAAATGAAGAAAGACGCGGTCACTCCATTGTTTGATGGATGTAACGACGGTGATACCCATCTTAATGTAACGCTCAAGGCTCTGGGGATGAAGGCGAAACACAAAATGACCAACGAATGCTTTGACGACAACATTGCATTCTGGCATGATATTCTTCCCAAGAAGGGGAACACATGTCCGACTAGTATCGTTGAGGCCAAGAAAGTCGCGTGCCCTCTCAATCTACCGCACGTGAAATACCACGTCTGCATAAATGATTGCATCATCTACCGGAGCGAGGACACGGAGAAGACCACGTGTCCGATGTGTAAGACCTCTCGATACAAGAGAGGGACCAAGAAAGCTCCTAGAAAGGTGGTGTGGTACTTTCCTCTAACTCCTCGTCTGCAACGGTATTTCGAGGACCCTAAGGAAGCAGAGCTCACGCACTGGCACGCGGAAAGAAAGAGGCCGGAAGACGATGATCCGGAGAAGGAGGAAATGCTGAGGCACCCTTCGGATGCTTGCCAGTGGAAGGCGTTGGACCTCCAATATTACCAAAATTTTGGGAAAGAGTCAAGGAACCTCGGGCTGGGCGTGAGCACCGACGGACTCAATCCGTTCGGAAGCCAGAGCTACACACACAACACCTGGCCCGTGTTTGTATGGATCTACAACCTCCCCCTGGTTGTGCATGAATAAGAAGTACGTAACCATGAGTATGCTAGTTTGATGGCTCGGTGTTGATGTGGAGCTCGGTGGGGAACCCCAAGAGGAAGGTATGATGAGCACAGCAACAAGTTTCCCTCAGTTATGAAACCAAGGTTTAATCGAACGAGTAGGAGTAAGGAAACACCCCAAAGGTGTTGCTAGATGAGCCTTGGCAGGGCGCACTACCAGTGCTAGTAGCAACGTGGAGACCTGCACAACACAACCACAGAACTTTGCCCCCAACTTGCGATGAGGTTGTCAATCCCACCGGTTTTGCTGAAAACAAAGGATTAAACGTATCGAATGGAAGGAAGAAATAGTTTGCAGAAAGTAAACACAAAGCAGTAAACAGTTTGTAGATTGTATGTAAAAGAAAGGACCGGGATCCATAGTTCACTAGAGGTGGCTCTCCTTAAGATAGAAAACATGCTGGGTGAACAAATTACAGCGGGGCAATTGACAAACATTGAGAAAGCAACACATCCATATACTAATCATCTTGACTCCTTTGGAACTTGATTGGGCATTACAACATTATACATAGACCGCCATCCAACTGCATCTATGACTAATAATCCACCTTCAGGTTATCATTCGAACCCCCTCTAGTATTAAGTTGCAAGCAACAGATTATTGCTTTACGAATTGCGTGTAAAGTAAACAATACGATTGTTCTATGAACAAAGGATTGTTGTTTTCTCCCTAGTAGCAACATCACATCTAGTACCTTAGAGATTTCGGTCACTTCCCCGGATTATCAGAGGCATGAACCCACTATCGAGCATAAATACTAACTCTTGGAGTTGCTAGCATCTACTTGGCCAAGATAGCTACTAACAACGGAAAGCATGCAAGATCACAAATAACAAAGACATGATATAATCAATAATCAATCTGAAACAGCATCTCAATATCCATCGGATCTCCACCAACACAACATGCAGAATTACAAATAGATGATCTTGATCATGAACGGAGCTCACAAGATCTAGACATGAAAGCACAAAGGAGGAGAACCAGCCATCTATCTACTACATGGACCCATAGTCCAGAGATGAACTACTCACGCATCACACCAGAGGCTTGCATGATGATGAAGATGGCCTCCAGGGTGAATTCCCCACTCCAACAGGGTGCCGGGAAGAGCTTCAGATCCCTCCCGATCTAGGGATGGAGATGACGGCGGCTATAGACTCTTTCGTGGATTTTTGATCGGGTGCCTAGGGTTTTGGTCCTCAGGGCAATATATAAGTGGAAGGAGAGGCTGAGGGGGTGCTGGGATCGGCCAGACCACCCTCTGGCACGGGCCAGGCCTGGCCGCGCGGCCAGGTGGTGTGGCCGGCCCCCAGCCCTTCTCCGTCTCGTATTCTGGCATCAGATGTCTTCCGGAAAAATAGGCACTTTAGCTTCTGTCCCGTCCAATTCCGAGAATATTCATTTTATGACTTTCCTGGAACCAAAAACAGCAGAAAATAGGCAGCTGGCACTGTGGCTCTTGTTAATAGGTTAGTCCAAGAAATCATATGAAAAGTACTCCAAAGTGTGGACAAAACACAAGAAAGTAGATAAAACCAAGCATGGAACATCAAAAATTATAGATACATTTGCAATGTATCAACATCCCCAAGCTTAACTCTTGGTCGTCCTCGAGTAGGTAAGTGATAAAAATAAAGAATAATTTTTTAGGTGACATGCACCATCATAAACTTGATCAAAGTATTTGTAAAACATTCAAAGCTGGGATCATAGTACTTCAATCATAACATGAAAGACAAGGTTATAGCAATAAGACAAAGAAACTAAGATGCAACATGAAAAGGCACAAACAAAGATTCATGAATAACAATGCTTTGCAAGACGTTCGTTTGTTTCACATAAATAAAACATAGCATAATAGTATTCAGCTTGTCCCTCATAGAGTAGCAAATATAAATGCATAGGACACCTTCAAAGTTCAAAAGAGTGACTAGATACAAATAGTTTAAAACAAGCAATATCAAGATATGCATCAATCAACTAGTGTTGGGACAATGCACATAGAACTAAGAATGGCCACTATGCTCTCAAAGTAAGTGCATAAAGATAGAAGGTGGAGACTCAATATAATGGTGGAAGAAAGGCCTTCATAGAAAGAAGCAGGAATTCAAGTCTCATAAAGAGCTTCCAAAAATTATGGTACTTATAGCTTTCAGCTCTCATTGCCCCTATCATAAGCATCTTGAAGTGATTAAGGTTAAAGTGAACAAACTATGGTGTACATGCTTGAGGAAGTATAAGTCAGAAATCTCATGTCCCTTGAATACGGGGGCCACTCCTCATGCTACTCAAGTTTACTTACCGGTAAGTTCTTGTCATCGTAAGTACATGTGTATCATAGAGAACCTCCAAAGGGGTACCCCTTGCCCGATGATACGGAAGAATCCCCATATCAAAATGACAAGGCAAGCAGACGACGAGCATCTCAACAATCTTCTTATTTACCATGGGAATATGGTGCTTTTTTTCTCTCTTTCCTCTTTTCATAATGTTTTTTTTCTTTTTCTCTTTTTTCTCAATATAGGACACTTTTTTTATAAGAAGAATGCTTCACAGACAGCTCATTATGGTTACGCTGCAGGTTTCCACCATGTCAGCATGGATTAGACCAACGGCCTAGGCGTTTCTCTAACACATATACATAACTCCATGGACTTACAAGCTCCCCTTTCATTTTACACCGACGACATCCATATACAAAAGAGCATGATATCAACTAAGTACAAGTACCCGTGCAATGTTGAAAGCGTTCCCCATGATAGCATGGTTCTGCTAATTCCCAACAAATAAGTGCAAGCATATACAACATAGACGACACAATGGTTCAAGTTTAATAAGGGCAAGAAAAGTAAAGTGTGCCATCAAGTTCGTGAGAGCTTTAATCACTAGTTTTCTCATAACAAGTTTAATTCAGAAGGTAAACAAAAACATGAATATACTTGGAATAGCATAAGCTAGTAGGTAGGTATGGTGGACTCTTTGGAATAACTTGGTTTAGGGAGTTGGATGCATGAGTGGAACTCATACTTGGTTGTGGAGGCTAGCAAAAGACTGGGAGCGACAAACTAAGAGAGCAATAATGGCCATAATCATGCAGAGCGATAAAACATCATTGATCAAAGTATAAAGTGATACTACTAGTTGAAAACTAAAGGATCATAAAGGCTATGGTGACTTGAGATAGTCATAACATGGTGTGATCATGCGCCAAGTCAACCCAAATAAAGCATCAAAGGAGAATACCACTATATTATGCTTTAATATGCTAAAACAACGCATGATTACTCCAAGGCACATTAAGCAATCTCAATTGTTTATAACAAGTCATGCTACAGCAAAGAATACTAAGCATAAAGCCAAAACAATATCAAGCATGGCATGACAAAGCATAGGCCACAGTCAAAAACAAGCTCTCTTTACCACATAAGCACGAACTTTCCTACTCTTTTCCAAACCAAACCAAACAATTTGAAAACCAATGTATGAAAGAGGGGATCCAACCAATTTATTCAGCAAACTAAGCAAACCAAGCAAACGAAAAACCAAAACAAAAACGAAAATGAAGATGCTCCAAGAACAACACAACTTTGCATGAAACAATAAAAATGAAGCGTTTGGAAGAAACCTGGAATTTTTATTGATGAAGAAGGGGATGCCTTGGGCATCCCCAAGCTTTGACGCTTTTAATTCTTGGATATTTCTTGGGGTGACACGCGTGGCATCCCCAAGCTTGAGCTTTAGTCCATCCTTCATCTCATTACTCATTCCTTCCATACACCTGAAATTTTTCCTTCATACAAAACTTCACACAATCTTTATTAGCAACATTAGTGCACTCAAGATAATATGTCTTAAGGTTCAGTTCCAACACCAATAAACTTCCATTAGAACACTAGCTACTGAAGTACTTCCCTCAAAAAGCTCAATTCCCCAAAAGAACTCAAAAATGAACCAACAAGAAGCAAATGCAGAAAATGGCAGAAATCTGTCAAAACAGACCAGCAGGTAAAGATGAATTTTTTTGAAGACCTTCTGTTGCTCAAATCAAAAAGTGTTGAACTAACGAAAGTTAGATAACATCCTGGGTCAGAATCACAAAAATTCACGCCTCAAAAAGACGTTCATAGATTTTACACGAATTTTTATGGTGAAGCACAGAAATCTGTTTCGGGACAGCAACTTTCCCAATCATTACTTCTCTCTCATTAGAGGTTACTCTTGGCACAAAAAGCAAATAAAAAGTATAAGGAGCAGTTATTAATGAACTAATAACTTCCAAGACTCATCTAAAACTTTTGGGTTATCTCCCAATAAATACTTTTCTTTAACGCCTTTAAGTTAGGCATAAGAAGCAAGAAAAAGAATCAAGTGTTCTCAAATGAAGAATCATTAAGATTAATACCAGAAATATCTTCAACAAGGCAAGGTATATCATCCAAATAAGTTTTAGAGGATCCTCTCTCAATGCTCTTAGGTTCACTATTTTCATCAAAAGGGTTTTCAGGAACAATCCAATCAAGATTCTTTTCTATGGTTTCATGTATTGCTACCAGTTTAAAGGGTATTGGTATCTTAGTTTCCTCCCCATTAGGTTCAGTTTTGTTCACCTTTTCTCGTGTACCAACAACATCTACACATGAGCCTAGCATATTGAAACGTTCAAAGACTTTTCTAGCTTCCTTGGCAACATCATATGTTGGGGGGATACCCCCGGGTAGGGTCACTCCGGGGTATAAGGGCCGAGTTAGCCGAGGTTCGGCAAGGTCAAAGCGGATGCTGGCCGGGTCACCTCAAGGCAGGCCGGATCACGGAGTAACCCGGACCAGGGGGGTCGCCTAACATTGTCTCATCCGAATTAAGGAGTAAGTCGGAAGTGCTTGTCTAACTTATATGCAGGAACAGGTGTGGCCGGATCTACTATGATCCGGGTCCTCGCTTAGCTTCAGGGAGAAGGAAGGAATCTCTCTGGTCAAAAAGAAGGTCCGGTACGCACTACATGAGCGAAGAAAGCAAGGGCAGGACCACCGGGTCATGGCCGACAAGGGTGACGATGCCCATGTCGGCTGACGCAGGCGCCGCAGAGGCTTACGTCGCTAAAGCATGTATGACGCGGGGGAAAAGCACCCCGATCGGGTTACCACTTTTGGAGGAATATGCCTCCACGTATGCCCTAGGCAGGGACCGAGCCTCCTCTATATAAGGGGGGCTAGGTTTTTGGTAGGGGGATTGGTTGAGCGCTAGTTGAGTTCTTTGAGGCCATAGGGTTTTGGTTAAGGTTCTAGGGAAAAACTGTAGGCTAGAGTAAGAGAGTTCCTTCTTCCTCCTCTCGCCAATACAGCTCTAGGAGCACTTGTAATCTTGAAAGGAAATCAATACAAACTTCTGTGTGGAGAATCACTCCACTATCCCTCCCTGGATTCCCCTAGCGTGTATTAGTCCCCACCTTTAGCCTATCCATGGCATCTGTCGTGACACCACCACGATAGTTGGCGCCCACCGTGGGGCTAGCGGCGCTAGCAGGGGTGAAGATCCGGACAGGAAACCTCATCGGCACCGACGAACGCATCGTCTCCGGGCTTGTTCAGCGCTTTGGAGCGCTGGACTTTGTCAGCGACAACGCTGGCTGCTTCGGCACGCGCCCACTTCCGTGCAACGGCCTCTTCGTCAAGCTCGGTGCGCACAAGGTCTATGTTGCTGTGGACGTATCATGCGTTCATCCGCGTCGCGTCGTCGATGCGGGGGAACCACCGCGGGGCGCGTACCTCTCGCTCCCCGGACCATGCGGAGGTGATGATGACTGCGCCAGGTGCGGGCGCAAGCAAGGATCCAGCACCGGACCCAGAGGTAACACCTAAGGCACCAAGGAAAGGTAGAGGACCTCCACTAGAGAGGCCTGAGAACGTACTGAGAGAAGCTATGGATAGCTTGGCTAACCCGGTAGCAACAATGGTAGATCCGGCTCAGGCACAGGCCGAGCTAGAGGAACCTAGGCAAAAGATACTAGAGGGCGCAAAGAAAATAGCCGCGGCTCAGCAGTCGTTGAACATGACACTGCATGAGTACGCAAAGGCAAACAAAGTTAATACGGTAAAAGTAAAAGGGAGAAATCTCATAAGCGAGATGAACAGAGAAGGTGATGATGGAGCCGAGGGGTCGGAAAACTATTTGTCTGTGGGGTTGCCGAGGTATAGTACCCCGGCGAAGAACCTCAGAGCAGCAGATGCGGCTGCGTACGAGTTAGAGGGTCTGACAGGTGAGGCCCGTCAGAGACAGCAAGATAGGGTTAACGAGCTGGTTCGGATCGCGAATAGACAGAATGAAGAGCTAACCCGGAGAGAGCTGGAGCTTCCAAAATCGTCCATTCGGCGATGGGTAACCCAGAGAAATCCGCTGGAGCCGCATCGTCACCTCATGGTGGTCCAAGGAGAGAAGAGGTAGTAACCTTGGCTAGACGGAACAAACAGATCGTCCCGTACGACCCGACGCGTGCGGGAAAAGAAAAAGAAACGTGGAAAAATGATGATCGACGAAGTGTGAGCTGAGGTGAAGCTAGCCGAGGTAACCACGACCAAGGCAATGCCGGTCAAGGAAACGCTGCCAACGGCAATGCCGGACAGCGAAACTCCGCAGGAGCAGGACAACCGCAGCAGCGGAATATACCAAGGCAAGAGCAAACCGCCGGCCGAGGTATGCAACAGAAAGGTGCACAACGAGAGCAAAACCGATACAACGACGGTGATTCGGAGATGGTGAACGCAGGGTACCCCAGACCGGACTATCATGTGATAGGGTCAAGATTGGGGAGCAGGGATTTAATGCCGGATGACGCCAGGTTGAAACTGGATCGCCTGTATAGGTCGGAACAGATCGAATGTCAAGGTCCCCCGGGTCCAGCGTGTTTTGGACCCCGGATCATGAAGGAGCCACCAGTACCCAACTTCCAGCTGCCCAAAGGCACGAAGACGTATGACGGCAGTACCAAGCCGGAGGATTGGCTGATAAACTATGCTACAGCTGTGAAAATTGCCACTGGCAACTTGAGATGGGCTGTACGATACGTACCCTAGATGTTGGAAGGTCCGGCCAGAGTATGGCTGAACAATTTACCACCCGGAAGCATCAACTGCTGGATAGATTTTGAAGAAATGTTTATCAGCAACTTCTCAAGTACATATCAGAGGCCGAATAGGCCGCAGACCCTAGCAATGTGCAAGCAAAGACCTAATGAGATGGATTGTGAATTCTTGACCCGGTGGTGTACCGTGAGAAACTCGTGTGAGGGTGTCATAGAATCACAAGCCATAGCATGGTTTGCACAAGGGTGCAGATATGGCAGCAAGCTGTGGATGAAGTTGCAAAGGAAAATGCCAATTACGTTGGCAGAGATGATCCGGATTGCTGATTCGTATGCTTTGGGTGATCCGACTCAACCTAGGATCGCGTCAAACGAGTCGAACGAGGAATACTATCAGAGGGATGGAGACGGGTCATCTCGGAGGAACGATTACAGAGGAAAAAAGGAGAGATGATAGACCGGATCATCGCTACAGTTCGCAGCAAGTTGCAGCTGTGAATCAAGATCAACCCGGAGCAGGGAGCAACCAACGCTAGAGAACGGGAGGACAATGGACTCCAAGAAACGATGGCAAGAAAACATGGACTTCGGAGCAAAAGAAACAGTGGCAAGAAAAGAAAGACCGTCCGAGGTATACCTATGAGTCGATGTTGGACCAGCCGTGTAAGTTTCACACGCCAAATCCGAATAGCCCGGCGGGTCACACAACGAGGCAAGGCGAGTGGATGCGTAAGATAGAACAAGGTGGTTCGGGGAATGCTCAGGCACCCCGGAATGATCAACCTCGGCAGGAGTTACCCCGGCAGCAATTTCTCTCCGGAGCGAACACGCAGCAGCTAATGTTGCCTCCCCCTCCGCCGAGGTATGACAACAATGAGAGAAGGGATGCAGTGCATCAGGTGGAAAATCAGCACCAGCCAGATCAGATGTACCCCGGAAACGAAGGAAGGAATGAATATAGGGAGCATCACCAGAGTTATTGTGTGTTCACAACTGAGGAAACAGATAGAAAGAGCTTGCAGCGCCGGCATATGGAGGTTAATGCGGTCATGCCAGTAGTGACGAGGTACATGCATTGGTCGGACTAGGAAATCACCTAGAACATCAAAGATCATCCTAAACTTATGCCGAGTCCAGGCTCATATGCGCTAGTGCTAGATCCGACATTCATTGGACCAAACATTAATGTGAGGTTCTCCAAGGTATTGATTGACAATGGCAGTAGCATTAACATCATGTATGCGGATACGATGCGCAAGTTGGGCATCTCGGAGAACATGCTCCAGGCTACGAGAACAACTTTCCATGGCATTGTACCAGGCATTTCTTGTGAGCCCATAAGCAAAGTCCGGGTCGACGTGCTATTCGGCAAAAGGGATAACTGCCGAACTGAAAATCTGGAGTTTGAGGTGATGAACTTGGAAAGTGCATATCACGCATTACTCGGAAGACCAGCATTGAACAAGTTCATGGCAAGCTGTCACATCAGTTATCTGAAGATGAAGTTGCCCGGGCCAAATGGAGTGATTACCATTGCTGGATATTTCCAACGTTCCATTGAGTGTGCTTCAGCCGGGTCTAACCTAGCCGAGTCACTCGATAAAAGAAAAATCCAAGAGGTGGCGGCATTAGCTCAGTCCGCGCAGCAGTATATGCCGGCGTTGAGTAACCCGCATCGCAGTGTTTCATTCCAAGCCGCAAAGGACACCAAGAAGGTTCCAATTGATGACATGTTCCCGGAGCGCACCGTAACAATTGGTGCCGGGCAAACTGACAAATAGGAAAGCGAGCTCGTTAACTTCCTCCGTGAGAATCGGGATATTTTTGCTTGGTCTACGCAGGACTTGCAAGGTGTTCCGAGGGAGTTGGCCGAGCACTCTTTGAACGTAATACCCGGGGCAAGGCCGGTGAAGCAACCTCCCCGCCGCTTCGCCGAGGATAGGAGAAAAGTCATTGGAGACGAGATAGCTCGATTGCTAGCAGCGGGATTTATCATGGAAGTGTTGTATCCGGATTGGCTCTCTAATCCGGTGCTGGTAGAAAAGAAGAAGGATGATCCGAACGTGGCAGTGGTTTGGCGTATGTGTATCGATTACACGAACCTGAACAAGGCGTGTCCAAAAGATCCATTTCCACTGCCGAGGATAGATCAGGTCATAGACTCAACCGCGGGATGTGAACTGTTGTCATTCATTGATGCATATTCTGGCTTCCACCAGATACCTCTGAACCCGGATGATCAAATAAAGACTGCATTTATTACCCCATACGGGGCTTACTGCTATCGCACTATGCCGTCCGGTTTACGTAATGCAGGTGCAACGTACCAAAGATGTATGCAAAAATGTTTGCACGACCAAATAGGTCAAAACATACAAGTATACGTGGATGATGTGGTTATCAAGACCAAAGAAAGCACAACGCTCCTTGACGATATAAGGCAAACATTCGCGAATTTGAGAAGGTTTCGGATGAAGCTTAACCCGGAAAAATGTACCTTCGGTGTCCCGTCTGGAAAATTACTCGGATTTCTTATCTCCAGCCGAGGTATCGAAGTTATTCCAACTAAGATCCGAGCCATCGAACGAATGGAGCTGCCAAAGTGTCTTAATGATGTCCAGAAGTTCACTGGATGCGTGGCATCGTTGAGTCGGTTTGTATGCCGGTTGGGAGAAAAGGCACTGCCTCTCTACCAACTCATGAAAAAGTCGGATAAGTTCATTTGGACGCCACAGGCCGATGAAGCCTTTGCCCACTTAAAAAAGATGTTGGCCACTGCACCAGTGTTAGCCTCTCCACTATCAAAGGAGCCAATGTTGCTCTACATAGTTGCAACCAACCGAGTTGTAAGTGCAGTGATTGTAGTAGAGCGCAATGAAGAGGGTAAGTCGATGCAGAGGCCAGTATATTACTTGAGCGAGGTATTGTCTGCCTCAAAACAGAACTACCCGCACTTTCAAAAGTGGCATATGGTGTTTATATGGCGGCAAAGAAGTTAAAGCATTACTTTGAGGAGCACCCCATCAAGGTGATATGTGAAGCTCCCATATCCGAGATAATGGGTAACAAGGATGCGAGTGGCAGAATTGCAAATGGGCAATTGAGTTAGCCCCTTATGCGTCTAACACGATGTAAGAGAAGCGATCAAGTCTCGTGCTGTATGGACTTTTTTGTAGATTGGGCCGAGGTACAATACGAACCACCGCCACCAGATCCGAACTACTAGAGGATGCACTTTGACGGGTCAAAAACCAAAACCGGATTAGGCACCGGTGTTGTGCTTACCTCGCCAAAGAAGGACCAGCTAAAATACGTATTGCAGATCCATTTTGCGGCATTGAACAATGTCGCTGAGTACGAGGCTCTTGTGCATGGGCTCAAAGTGGCAAAGGAGATTTGGCATACGTCGGATAATATGCTTTGGCGACTCGGTTCTGGTGGTGCAGCAAGTGTCCGGAGTGTGGGACGCCCTGGATCCAAACATGGCACTATACAAATTTCACGTGCAAAAAATATCTGGTTACTTCGAGGGGTGTGAATTTCAACATGTACCTCGAGTGGAAAACGAGGCTGCCGACATGCTGTCGAAGCTCGGATCGACCAGACAGGCAATTCCACCGGGTGTAGCATTGGAACACCTCAGAAAACCATCTATCAGGCCGTCCCCAGAAACCGACTCGATTTATGTCCCGGAAAATACAGAATCCGGAGCTGAGCCCATGGACATTGACACGAGAGGTAGTACGCGAGACCCGGGGACTGCATCAGCAAACCCGGGGACTACCTCAGCAAACCCGGGGACTACCTCGCTAGACCCGGGGACTGCTCAGCGTGATCCGACTGAAGTTATGCCGGTAGATCAGATGGAAATTGATGAGGAGATGTTCCCTCCACGAGCGATACCAGCTTGGGCACTGCCTATATTCCAATTCTTGAAAGACGGGCGTTACTCACCGAGGAGGTGTTAGCGTGCAAACTCGTGAGGAGAGCAAAAGCATACACGATTATCAATTCCGAGTTGTACAAACGGAGTGTAACCAATGTCCTCCAGCGATGCGTTGACCCCGAAGAAGGGCTTGATATCCTCCGAGATATACACCAAGGAGAATGCGGGCATCATGCCTCATCCCGAGCCTTGGTGGCAAAGGCATTCCGGCATGGGTTCTACTGGTCAAGTGCCTTAGAACAAGCAGAAGATCTGGTGAGAAAATGCAATGGTTGTCAAAGGTACACCACCAAGACACATATGCCTATGTAGGAACTCAAGACCATACCAATTACGTGGCCATTTGCCGTATGGTGCTTGGATATGGTTGGCCCGTTCAAACCGGCAAAGGGAAACATGACACACATTTTGGTCATGGTGGACAAGTTTACAAAATGGATTGAAGTAAAGCCTATAAGAAAATGTGATGGAGCTACGGCCATAACATTTCTCAAAGACATCATCTTGAGATACGGTTATCCTCACAGTATCATAACTGATAATGGCACAAATTTTGCTGAAGGAGCATTTGCACGATTTTGCCGAGAGAAGAAGATCCGGCTGGGCGTAGCCTCGGTAGCCCACCCCGCATCGAACGGACAAGTGGAGAGATCCAACGGATTAGTATTATCCGGGATAAAACCCTGGCTCATTGAGCCGCTGCAAAGATCAGCGGGGTGATGGATAGAAGAACTACCAGCGGTACTATGGAGTTTGAGAACAACTCCGAATCGATCAACAGGCTATACGCCGTTTTTTCTGGTATATGGGGCAGAAGCTGTATTACCAGCCGACATAGAGCATGATTCGCCTAGGTTCACCCAATACACAGAAGCCGAAGTGCAAGAAGCCCGGCAAAATGATGTTGATCTGCTGGAAGAAGTGAGAGAACTGGAACTGTCCAGATCCGCCATATATCAGCAAAATCTCCGACGCTATCATAGCCGGAAAGTGTGCCCCCGGGTCTTTCGGGAAGGCGATCTGGTGCTCCGGTTGGTACAACGTACTACGGGCATGCATAAATTATCCCCCCCATGGGAAGGGCCATTCATCGTGAGCAAAGCATTGCACAATGATTCTTACTATCTTATAGATGCAAAGCTACAGGAAAAGAACAAGGCGGACAGGTCCGGAGAGGAATCTAAGCGACCGTGGAGTGTAGCACTACTTCGTCCCTTCTACACTTAGCTAAGAAGTGTATGTATCCGATTCGTCTCATATGTCGGTATGTATGTCGGCAATGAGCTTATCAATGAAATAGCAAGCAATGAAAGAATCCTGGGACTGCCTTAATAATCTTTGTTGTTACTTCTTAGGCGGTAGCTGGAATAAGTTGTTCTACTTAACCCGGATTAGTAATGTGTGAGCACCAAAAACCCAACTCTTCGACTTGCTGCTGTCCAACAAGAATTGGCTTCATGGCAAGCAAGAGAATAAGTTTGGAATTGCATAGCACATGAAAAACGACTAAGGAAACGAATTTATTCGAGCTAACGTTTGTTTTTCGGACTAACCCTGTATTTATTTTCAAGTTATTATGCTGAATTATTTTGAGCTAAGCCTAACAGTTTTTAAGTATTGTTAAAACAATTTTTGAAGCTCGGATTCGTAAGTCGTAAAACCGAATCAAGGTAGACACAGACCGAGCCAGAGAATTGGATGAACAAGAAAATGAAACTCGGGGACTACGCCCAAGTTAATCCGGCATAGAAACGTAGTAGCAAAATATCACATATCCAGCATACAATTGCACCCGGCATACCGGGGATCTGATAAATTTTCAAGTTTTTTGAACTAAGGAGAAGCAGGAGGAGGAAGTTCAGCGTCGTCATTGCTGTCTTCAATGTCTGAAGCATCATCTTCTCCACCCTCATCCGACCCATTTTCAACGTTCTCAACGTGCTCGTCCCCAGCGGATTCCAGGAAGCTCGGTCCTTCAACCCAGTCATGGATAGGAGAATATTCGACGAGGCTGTAGGCGCAAGCCTGGCGCCGAGCTACCCACTCCGGATCATCGGTCCATTTGGATCCGGTGCGCCGGCGTGTAAGGAGGCTGAGGTCGATCTTCTCGTACCATGTGAGAATATGGTGAAGGATCGTATCAGCTGCGGCACGCCCAGCGGACTCCCTCCAGAGGTCGAGCTGGATCTTGATATCTGACAGCTTTTCAGCAAGAAGTGTGATCCTCTTCGGAGCGCTATCACTGGGCCAGAACGTGTTGAAAATCCGGACTGAAACGTCGAGGAGATCTTTGCCGTAGTTCTTGATGATTTCCACGCGAGATGACAGGCTGACCAATAGGTTCTCCATGTCTAAGGGAATGCCCTCACCATCAAGAGCGACGGGAGTACCCCTCTCTCGGTGAAATTTGGCAACAGCAGCGCTTGCAATAGAAGTACCCTCTGGAAAGTGGTCTGGAAACAAGGCAAAGGAAGAAGGTAAAGAAAAGACATATGAGGTAACCCGGAGAATTATGTCGGATAAGGGAAAGGAACTTACGAGAAATATGGCTATGGATCCGGGTTAACTCCTTGATGCAGTCATCGCGTCTCTTGCGAAGTTGTTCAAGCTCAGCGATCGCCGACCCAAGCTGGATGTCGGATTCTTTGAGTAGATCCTGGTCCTTGGAAATCTGGAGAGTAAGGCGCTCATGCTCTTCTGTGAAGTTCTGGCCAACCTTTTGGAGCTCAGTTTGGTGCTGGGCCTTCATCTTCTCCATCTCAGCCTTGAGCTTGGCAATCTCGTTGTCCTTAGTCCGGAGGAGAGCGAGCTCATCATCCTTTTTCTTCAGCTCGGCTTGATGTTGTCCTGCTTGTTCGAGAAAATGCAGCATCATATGAGGCACGGGCACACTATCCTCAAGTGCTGAAATAGTATGTTGACCCAGCAGAGCCGAGCAGTGAATGTTTGCCGAGCCAAGGAGAAGAGGAAATGGAAAACACTACGAGGTCGGACAAAAGAGGACATACCCCGGATTTCCTCCAAGTTCTTCCGCATGATCGTGTTCTTAGCCTCCACCCTAGCTACAGAAACCGAATGAGGAGATTAGTTCGACAGAAGAAGGTGAAGAAAAACGGAGAAGTGTCGAGGGAAAAATTACCCCTCTTTTCATGTTCTGCAATAAGTGCAACATGTTTTGCGCGTAGCATCTTGTGGGTATCCAGCAGGCGTTGGAATTCAGCGCTCCGGCGATTGGTGGTTACCTGAAAAAAGTACAGAAGTGTAAAATTAGCTTGGTACATATTCGAAGTGTACACGATCCGGGCCAAGCGGAACTTAACCCGGCTCTAGGTGTGTGCATATTCGAAGTGTACAAGATCCGGGCCAAGTGGAACTTAACCCGGCTCTAGGTGTGTGCATATTCGAAGTGTATAAGATCCGGGCCAAGTGGAACTTAACCCGGCTCTAGGTGTGTGCAGATTCGAAGTGTACAAGATCCGGGCCAAGTGGAACTTAACCCGGCTCTAGGTGTGTGCATATTCGAGTGTACAAGATCCGCCAAGTGGAACTTAACCCGCTCTAGGTGTGTGCATATTCGAAGTGTATAAGATCCGGGCCAAGTGGAACTTAACCCGGCTCTAGGTGTGTGCAGATTCGAAGTGTACAAGATCCGGGCCAAGTGGAACTTAACCCGGCTCTAGGTGTGTGCATATTCGAAGTGTACAAGATCCAGGCCAAGTGGAACTTAACCCGGCTCTAGGTGTGTGCAGATTCGAAGTTTACATGCAGCTAAGTTAGTTTTCTAGTGAGCATCCGGCCGAGTAACAAGCTACTCCACCGGAGGCTCAGGGACTAATGGTTATTATCTACAGCATGTAAAGGAGAAACGACATACCTCCATCATTCGCCCCGCGAGGTTAATTGCCTTAGCGGCGGTATTCATCTGGGCGGAAAATTCTGTAGGGCCAAACTTTTCCGGGAGATCGTCGTTGTGGACGAACTCCGCCTTATTCCAGTTCATGACAAACTCAATAAGACTCGGAGGGTACCGCTCACCGGTGGGCATATGGGGTGCCACCAAGCCCTCTGCGTGCGCTTCTTTCCTCTCAACCAAGGCAAGAGCTGGGCTGGTATGCAGAACCATCTGCTGTGCATCAGTTGGCTTGGCAGGAACATCCTTTGACGCTGGAGTTTTCTTGGGAAGCATCGACGCTAGGGTTCGCTACCCAGCCTCGACAGATGTAGACTTGGTAGCATCCGGAGCCTTTTTGCCCTTAGCTTGCTGGGAAGAAGTAACTGCAGTGGATTTCCCCTTAGAAGCTGCTGAAGTAGTTCCTCGCCGAGGTTGAGATGACTCGGACGAGGCGGAAGAACTTGGCACTGGAACTCTTGTAGTTGGACTTGGAGTTGCTGTTGGTTTTCTTGGTGCCGGAACTGGTGCTGGTGCTGGCTCGGTCACTGGTACTAGAACTGCTGCTAGTGCTGGTGTTGAGATAGACTCGGTGGCTACTAGTTGCGGAAATGCCGATGTGGTGGACGCCGTCGCCTCGGCTGGACCGAACCCTCCCGCTCTGAGGTCGCATTCCTCTTGACGAGGTAGTGCGGAACCCGGAGCAGACGTAGAACCCTCTGGAATAGGGCTCAGCGGACGTGACTCATCGTCACGAGGAGGAGAAGGGCCGGATCGAAGTGGTGAAGAGATGCTTGATCCGCTCTGAGGGACCTCCACCGGAGGTCTGAAGAAGAGAATAATGTCAGAAGAGAAATTGCCACGATGCAAGGAAAAGTGAGTTGCGCAACAAAAAATGACTTACGCATCCGAGGTTTTACCCTCCTTGGGTTTCCGAGCCCTTCGTGTCGGGGCTTTACCTGCCCGCTTGGAGGCAGTCTTGTCTCCGGCCTTCTTTTGCCTTTTGGTGGGCTGAGAAGGTTCAGAGGAAGAACTTGATGCGGCTCCACGCTTCTTCTTTGACGCCACCGGAACCGGCTCGCCCGTAGCAAGTGGAGGATCCTCGTGGATATGCCCACCGGGGTTAGCTGATGTCGGAAAGGCAAAAGAAAGAGGGACAACCTCAACAGGTTCAATCACGTCGACATTCGAGTCATCCTCATCATCGGGCCAATCTTTAAGAGAAGAGAATTTACCGCTAGGTCGTTTGGTAGCGTCGGTCATAGGGAGGAACATCTACTGGTCCGGCTCCTCCTCATCCGGGATTTCTCGGTCCCGCGCCCACTTAAGGGTCGGATCCGTACCATCCTCGAGAGTTTGCTGAAGGAACAGCTAAGAAAAAGCATGAAGAACAGAGTCAGAAATACAACAAAAACCGACACATATTTGATCGGAAATAATTTTGCCCTGCGAAGCTTACCGCGGGAGGGAGCCTGTCACGACAGTAGTGCTCAATTCCCCACGTCCATTCGGCAGAGAAATCCTTGTGGGTGGTGAAAAGAGCCTTAACCTGGCGAAAAATCTCCGTGTTGCTCAACTCGAAGGAGGAGGTCCGGTTGGGGTCGCGGCCGAAACTCATGTGGCACAACTTGTGGGTGCGCTTCTGGAGGGGAGAGATTCGGTTGCGCACGAACGTGATCATGGCATCCTTGTTGCGCAATCCGAGTTTCTTCAGCTCCGCGAACCTCTTGTTAACTTGGTTGGCCAGAGCTGTAGGCTTCTTGGGGACCTCCTCCCAGAATTCCATGTCAGGTGGACCCGGAGCGTAGGGCAGCAACTGAATCAAATCTTCAGTGCCCTCATTCCGGACATAGAAGAAGGTCCGGGCCCATCCTTTGCAGGAGTCAAGCCCGGTAACCCGGGTGAAGACGGAAAGTCTTCGGGGCAAGATGGAGGCAGCTCCGAATTGGGTGAGCTGCTTATCCTCCGACTCTACTTGGATGTTGGGGATGACGTTGCGATGAAGGCCGAAAAACCGGATCCACAGCTCCTTCGTGGGCTATACTCCAGTGTAGCCTTCGATCGTAGAGGCAAAGGCGGAGAGAGAGGTGATAGCGTTGGCTAGGAGATGGTGCAGCTGCAAGTGGTAGGTGCTAACCCAATCCCGGAAGAAATCGCTCATCGGGAGACCAAATCCCCGTTGGAAGTGGGACAGGAACACGACGAACTCACCCGGATTGGGTGAGGGGGCCAGTTCGGCGGAGGGGAGACGAGCGGTGATGCCGACAGGAATGCGCTTAGTCTGGTAGAGCTAGTCAAGGTCATCTTGACAAACCCAGGATCCGGCCCACGCGCCACGGTCCGCCGCGGCGGCGTCCTCCTCCATTTCTTTCTCGGCGACGACGAGCTCCTCATCCGTCATCTCGTATTCACTGCCCTCGCTGGCGCTAGCGGCGGCGGGAATCTGAGGCCTAGATTAGCGAGGACCCGTGGCGAGGAAGTCACGCAGCGGTGGCTGCGATGTAGAAGCACGGGGAAAGTGCGGCGGCGGCGCTGCTGCTAGAAGCACTGGTGGCGGCACGGTCGCTAGGAAGACGAAGGAGAAAAGCAATGAGCAGAGGGGCGCAGAAGTGGAAAAATGCTAAGGGGTGCGCCCCTCCACTACTTAACCACCCCCTGAGATGGGTGAGTGGGATCGCGCTGCGCCAACGAGCCACATGGTGTGGCTGTGTATCGCACGCCTTAGCCAATCATAGAGGAGCCACACAGAGGGCCACAGAGCAGAAGCAATCCTGTGACGTGATGCACCGATGCGGTAAACGAGGAGGCAGGCGTGACGTGACCCATGCACAGTGATAACTGACAATTACTGCGGCGGTTACTGTGCAGGCCCTTAAAATAAGACAGCGTAATGATTCGCCTCCACGTGGGTTAGCGTATGAGAGAAGGTAACAGGGCCCGGATCAAACCATGGTAACCATGGGATCCGAGCCAAAATGGTAACCCGGCCAGCAAGTGAAAACTTGGAACGTGCGAAGGGAACGTAAATCCATATAATCCAAGATAAAGAGCTAACCCGGAAACAAACGTCCAAGGCTCGAACACAGATGAAACTGATGTGGCCTTAGCGGCCAAACCCGGAAACAAACGTCCAAGGCTCGAACACAGATGAAACTGATGTGGCCTTAGCGGCCAAGGCAGCTAAGACCGCACCAGCTTCGGGGACTAATGTTGGGGGGATACCCCCGGGTAGGGTCACTCCGGGGTATAAGGGCGGAGTTAGCCGAGGTTCGGCAAGGTCAAAGCGGATGCTGGCCGGGTCACCTCAAGGCAGGCCGGATCACGGAGTAACCCGGACCAGGGGGGTCACCTAACATTGTCTCATCCGAATTAAGGAGTAAGTCAGAAGTGCTTGTCTAACTTATATGCAGGAACAGGTGTGGCCGGATCTACTATGATCCGGGTCCTTGCTTAGCTTCAGGGAGAAGGAAGGAATCTCTCTGGTCAAAAAGAAGGTCCGGTACGCATTGCATGAGCGAAGAAAGCAAGGGCAGGACCACCGGGTCATGGCCGACAAGGGTGACGACGCCCATGTCGGCTGACGGAGGCGCCACAGAGGCTTACGTCGCTAAAGCATGTATGACGCGGGGGAAAAGCACCCCGGTCGGGTTACCACTTTAGGAGGAGGCATATTCTTAGGAATATGCCTCCACGTATGCCCTAGGCAGGGACCGAGCCTCCTCTATATAAGGGGGGGGCTAGGTTTCTTGTAGGGGGGTTGGTTGAGCGCTAGTTGAGTTCTTTGAGGCCATAGGGTTTTGGTTAAGGTTCTAGGCAAAAAACTGTAGGCTAGAGTAAGAGAGTTCCTTCTTCCTCCTCTCGCCAATACAGCTCTAGGAGCACTTGTAATCTTGAAAGGAAATCAATACAAACTTCTGTGTGGAGAATCACTCCACTATCCCTCCCTGGATTCCCCTAGCGTGTATTAGTCCCCACCTTTAGCCTATCCATGGCATCTGCCGTGACACCACCACGACATCATAGAATTCCTTAAACAAAGTTTCTAGAATAAAATCCCTCTTTTCAGGGTCCTCAATTTCTTTAAGCCTAAGAAACATTACTTGCATTAAGGGATTGAGGTTAACAAACCTAGCTTCCAACATGTGAACTAAAGAAGCTGCAGCAATCTCATAGTTTGGAGCAAGTTCTGCAAGGGTTCTATCCTCAATATCCTCATGCTTACTAACATGATTAAAGAATTCTTCAATATTATCTTTCCCAATTATAGAACCACTACCAACTGAAAGGTCTTTCAGGGTGAATTTAGGGATTAACATGGTGAGCTAAGGAATAGGTGACAACTAAAGGAGACTTAATTTTTGTGTGTTTTTAAATAAGAAAGCACACTAGTAAAACTAATTTTTGTGTGTTTTTGATAAAGAAACAAGCAAACAAAGCAAAAAGAAACTAAGCAAAAAAAATAACAAAGTAAAGAGATTGGTTATGAGGGACTCCCCTTGTGAAGATGTCCTTGACTCCCCGGCAACGGCGCCAGAAAAATGCTTGATGGCTCGGTGTTGATGTGGAGCTCATTAGGGAACCCCAAGGTGAAGGTATGATGAGCACATCAGCAAGTTTCCCTCAGTTATGAAACCGAGGTTTAATCGAACCAATAGGAGCAAGGAAACACCCCAAAGGTGTTGCTGAGCCTTGGCAGGGCGCACTACCGGTGCTAGTAGCAACGTGGAGACCTGCACAACACAACCACATAACTTTGTCCCCAACTTGCAATGAGGTTGTCAATCTCACCAGTTTTGCTGAAAACAAAGGATTAAACGTATCGAATGGAAGGAAGTAATAGTTTGTAGAAAGTAAACACAAAGCAGTAAACAATTTGTAGATTGTATCTAAAAGAAAAGGATCGGGATCCATAGTTCACTAGAGGTGGCTCTCCTTAAGATAGATAACATGCTGGGTGAACAAATTACAGCGGGGCAATTGACAAACATCGATAAAGCAATACATGCATATACTAATCATCTTGACTCCTTTGGAACTTGATTTGGCATTTCAACATTATACATAGACCGCCATCCAACTGCATCTATGACTAATAATCAACATTCAGGTTATCATCCAAACCCCCTCCAGTATTAAGTTGCAAGCAACAGATTATTGCTTTACGAATTGCGTGTAAAGTAAACAATATGATTGTTCTATGAACAAAGGATTGTTGTTTTCTCCCTAGTAGCAACAGCACATCTAGTACCTTAGAGATTTCTATCACTTCCCCATTACGGAGGCATGAACCCACTATCGAGCATAAATACTAACTCTTGGAGTTGCTAGCATCTACTTGGCCAAGATAGCTACTAACAACGAAAGCATGCAAGATCACAAATAACAAAGACATGATAGAATCAATAATCAATCTGAAATAGCATCTCAATATCCATCGGATCCCCACAAACACAACATGCAAAATTACAAATAGATGATCTTGATCATGAACGGAGCTCACAAGATCTAGACATGAAAGCACAAAGGAGGAGAACCAACCATCTAGCTACTACATGGACCCGTAGTCTAGATATGAACTACTCACGGATCACACCAGAGGCTTGCATGATGATGAAGAAGGCCTCCAGGGTGAATTCCCCTCTCCGGCAGGGTGCCGGGAAGAGCTTCAGATCCCTCCCGATCTAGGGATGGAGATGACGGCGGCTATAGACTCTTTCTTGGATTTTTGATTGGGTGCCTAGGGCAATATATAGGTGGAAGGAGAGGTCGAGGGGGTGCCGGGGTCGGCCAGACCACCCCCTGGCACAGGTCAGGCCTGGCCGCGCGGCCAGGTGGTGTGGCCGGCCCCCAGCCCTTCTCCGTATCATATTTTGGCATCAGATGTCTTCCGGAAAAATAGGCACTTTGGCTTTGGTCCCGTCCAATTCCGAGAATATTCATTTTCTGACTTTCCTGGAACCAAAAACAGCAGAAAACAGGCAGCTGACACTGTGGCTCTTGTTAATAGATTAGTCCAAGAAATCATATGAAAAGTACTCCAAAGTGTGGACAAAACACAAGAAAGTATATAAAACCAAGCATGGAACATCAAAAATTATAGATACATTTGCAATGTATCATGGTTCAAGGGCCAAAACAACCTAGTACAGACATCAATCAGTATCTCACGTTGTTGAAAGAGGAGCTGGCCACATTATGGGAAGAAGGAGCCCGTACGTGGGATGCCTCGAGACAAGAATACTTCGACATGAGAGCGGTGGTGATCACGATGGTGCAAGACTATCCCGGTTACAGATACTTCTCAGGGCAGGTGGTCCAAGGATTCTATGGATGCGTTAGGTGCAAAGATAATACAATGTACCGCTAGGTATAGAAATATCTCGGGTTCAGGAAAACTGTGTTCCTTGGGGCTCGGAGGTGGCTTCCAAGAATCACGCCTAGAGAAAGCTAGGAGATCTGTTCAATGGGGCGGTCGAGCTCCAAGGAATCTCGGACCAGAGGAGCGGCACGCAAATCTACGAGCTGTTGAATAACTGGAAGGAATGCCCTGCACTGGGAAAGACCCAGAAGAAGCCAGAGCCGCTGCTAAAGGTATGGAAGGCGAGGTCTGCTTTCTGGGACTTGCCATACTAGAAGATCCTCCGCGTGCCTCATAGCCTCGATCTCATGCATATCACGAAGAACGTGGGTGAGAGTTTGCTTGCCACCCTCCTTAACACCGACAACACCAAAGATGGGCCGAAGGCAAGGAACGACTTGAAGCATATGGGCATCAGGGATGAACTTCAACCACCACCTAGCGATGACAGGGAGGAGGAGACGGAAACGCAGAATAGCCATCGTCGCAAGGGCAAAAAGCAGGTCAAGAAGGGCGGGGTCAAGCTCAAGGCCTCGTGCTTCACTCTGAGTAAGAAGGAGGCTATATAGTTTATGAAGTGCCTCCTCGGAGTCAAATTTCTGAATGGCTACACGGGGAAGATAAGCAGATGGCTAGACGAGGCGAAGCAGCGCTTCAGCGGGACGAAGTCTCACGATATCACCATGCTGATGACGCAGGTACTCCTAGTCGCGATCCGAGGTATAATGGACAAGCTCGTCCGTGAAACGTTGTTTGGCCTCTGCAACTTTTTCGACGTGATCTCTCAGAAGTCGATAGGCATTAAGCAGCTCACGAGGCTACAGGACGAGATCGTGGTGATACTATGCGAACTCGAGATCTATTCCCCCCCCCCCCCCGCATTCTTCGACGTCATGCTTCATCTGCTTCTCCATGTCGTGGAGGATATCGTCCAGCTCGGTCCTCCGTTTCTGCGAAGCATGATGCCGTTCGAAAGGCTCAATGGACACATCAAAGGATACGTTAAGAACATGTCCCGTCCAGATGGAAGCAGAGCAAATGGCTTCCTGGCCGAAGATTGCATCTCTTTCTGCTCGAACTTTCTACAAACCGAGACCCCTCTTGGTCTGCCATTCAACAAGCACCTCGGGAGGCTCGCTGGATGCGGTCACCACGAGGGTCGGCGCCCAAAGCATGTCGACATCGAGGGCCGAACCAAGGACTTTTAAAGAGCAAACCTGGTCGTGCTACAACACCTACAGGTGGTCGATCCATACATATATGAGCCAGGGGCGCCAGTACTCGGAGGAAGATGTTATCAAGGAGCACAACTCCGGTTTCACGCGGTGGTTCAGGGAGAAGGTCATTGCTAATCCACCATAGGGCGAGTACTCGGAGGAAGATATACTCATATTCTCCTTGTCACGGGGCGCCTCGCACAACCTGATGACCTATCAGGCATACGATATCAACGGATACACGTTCTATACAGAGGAAAAGGACAATAAATGCGATTACCAGAACTCGGGGGTTATGGGGATATTCTACACCGGCGACGTCCCGGAAAGATACTACGGAAGGATCGAGGAGATTTGGGAGCTCGACTACGTTACGGAGAAGGTGCCGATGTTCCGTGTCAGGTGGGCCAAGAGCGTCGAGAAAGAAGACCGATATTTAACCACCATGGTTATACCGTCAAAGACCACCAGCGCGAACGCACCCACGAGAAATGAGCCTTGGGTTCTAGCTAGCAAGGTCGACCAATGCTGGTACATCATAGACCCGTCAAAGCCTAGCCGGGTTGTCATCAGGAGAGGCAAAAGGAACATCATTGGAATGGACGGAGTCGCCAACGAGCAAGACTTTGACCAGAACGGCGACCCGAAGATGGAAGACGGATACGGCAACTAAGCACCATACACCATAACCCTACCTAAGAAAGGACTCCCGTTCAAAAGAACTAGTGAAGACGTTCCAGACCTAACCTATGCAACCGCGACAAAGAAGGGCAAGAAGACGACCATTGTCAAGAAACGCTAGCGCGCTCCGACCATTGTCAAAAACTATCGTGTGTGTGTGTGGCATACTATTATGTATCGAAACATTCATAATTATCATTTTTTGTATGTTATAATATTGCATTGAGAATATGATGTATCGACGAAACACATTCATAATACTCACTTTTGTTGTTTTAGCAATATTTGAATTTTTAAAATATTTGCAGTATATTTTATAGTTTATATTGTGTTAGGACAATGTTTTTACATGAAAAATGGCCTTTAAAAAAATTTACAAAAATATGTTGCCCCCAGGATTCAAACCTGGGTGTCTAGGGTTTAGAACAGGATAAGGGTCAATACCAGTGGGCTAGTGTTTGTTAGTTGACAAATACCAGCGCAACGCGCTAGTTGACTAGTAGTAAAAAATAGCCGAGACGCATATGGCCAGAATGCGCCTCGCGTAAACTTATGCGAGGCGCATTTTCAAATATGCGCCTCGCATAAGATGGTACCTGTCTGTGATCGATCGAGTCTTTTTCTCTGGATCGACGATTGAGTCTTTGACTACTCTGCAACCGGCGCCTTCACTCTGCCGCTTGTCGTCGCCTTCGCTCTGCCGCTCGCCGCCGTGCCCAGGAGGAGGAGGAGGAGCCCGCTCGCCGCCGTGCCCAGGAGGAGAGGAGGAGGAGGAGCCCGCCCGCGCCTAGGAGGAGGAGTCTGCCCGCGCCGCCCCTTCCTCTGCCGCGCCGTCGTCGCCCCTTCCTGCTGCCATCTGTGCCCTCCATCCACCATCGTCGAGGTGCGTGACCCCTTCCCCTCTCCCTCCCCTTCCCCTACCCCTCTTCCCTCCCTTCTCCCCTTTCCCTATGATCTAGGGTTAACTTGATATTATGTGCCTCTGATTACTAGTATTGGCTAGGGTTTAGAATGAACAAAATCGGCGTATATTCCAACCAAATGCAAAGTCTCCTTCTTGCTAGGGTTGCCGAGAAGATCAGAGCGGACGTTGCCCAGTTCAGGATGGCGTTTAGGATTTGATTTTATTCCCTGCCGCATCAGCTGCCGATGACCCTCTCCATGGAACGGATCCAGGCATGGGTCGCATGGGCGCAGGTGCCTTATCCCTTCGGCCGCTCTCCTCCCTCCCCGCTTCGCATCGATCCCGATCCGTCCTGCCACGGCGTGGGTCGCTCTCCACCCTCCCGGCCTCCGCATCACTTTGTTCCTAGATTTGTCTTGAGGGATATTTCTCGGCGGCCACAGGTCGCTAGCTGGGAATTGCAGAGGTGGAGGATGGTGAAGTCCAGGCCACCTCGTGCGGCGCAGCGGCGGACGTGGTTTTCTGCAGCGAGAAGTAGGGGCAGAGAGGAGGCCAGCGGCCGGCGGCCGGCCGCGCGGTGGAAGGAGGAGGATGCCAGAAGAGGGAGGACGCATGACGGGAGGGAGGACCAGCCGGCGCATGAGAAACCCTAGGGGTGAGAGGACCTGCTCTAGAATGGAAAAACGTACCAGGTCTTACCAGGTCCACCGACAGCGATAGGAAGCAACGGAGGCCCACATGCAGGGGCACAAGATTGGCAAAACGCCCCGCAAATGGCCTCACATCGCTCGGTTTTTCTCAGGCTTAAGCCTTTAGATATGTTGGTGTTCTGCCTCTCGGGCACTGAGTTTCTGAAAAAATGTGTACTCTGTTCTCCTATTCTTTCTATAATGCATAAAGGAAGAGCTCCTGCAGTTCCGGTAAAAAAAAGGGTACTGTATCTGCTGGCAAATTAGCCAATGACGCTTGTTCATTGCATCACCTTGTGTTGATCATCTGTAGAGCTTTTTGAGCTTCTTCCCCTGATGCGCACAGAAAAAACTCGTTTCAGGTGCCCAACGCTTTCAGAGATTTCACAGTTCTTGGTTGGTTTACAGTGTGTATTTATAGTTATTGTGGATTCAGCTATCTAGTTTGCCATTTCGCCATATTACCTCCTCACTCGTTCAGATGCATCCTAGTACTTGGAAATGCGTAGTAAAGGGTTTTCTATTAAGAGGAACAATGATACTCCTACTAGCTTATTTTCTTTAGTATCGACACATTATTGTGTCTCACTCCGGCCATTTGCGGGGCCCCTCTCAATCTTCTGTTTCAGAGTCTCCTCCGGCCAGCACACTACTTCCTTTTCGTTGAAACGGTAAGTCCACTAATTTTATCAGGCTACTGTTGTTATCTTCTAAATAACTAGTCCAATGCGAGGGAGTAGCCTCGTAGAGTTTTTCTTTTTCTATAAAACCCCACAGTGGTGATATACAAGAAATTCGCTCGGACTTGAACCCCAGTTATCACTACTGCTATCTCCTGGTTTATAGTTTGTGATTACGCCTTGTATGCTTCCAGCAATGAATAGCTGCAGAACTGCAAGCGAAAGATTTCTGTATGCTGTACTGATAAGTGATAACAGAGCATGACAATTCAGACATTTTTGTCAACATTATTTTTTCTTTCATTCAAACATACTCTAAAACGTGTCTTAAAAATCCATCTACCCTTGGGGTCCAGCAGACAAACAGTGGTAAATGCATATTGGGAAGTGGTAGACCCATTTATAGCACTCTGGATCAGTAAATGCGAGTTCTATCCTCTGAATGGCCTGATGCTAAACTAGTTCTAGTAATCACCCTCCTTCTTCTAGTGGTCAACCAATAGTACTAGGCGTAACCCAATTCAGTGCTTATACTTGGCCATTTATAAAAACCTAAATTTATTCCAGTTTTTCTGGTTATCCTAGCTAGCTGATTTTTTTAGTTTGTGCATGTGCAGAGAAGTTGTATGCTGCTGGTTGCTGTTTATCCATGTTTTCCTGTTTATCCTAGCTACTAGTTGATATTTTTTTTAGTTTGTGCATGTGCAGAGAAGTTGTATGCTGCTGGCTGCTGTTTATCCATGTTTTTATTTTTATCCCTATTTTTCGGGTAGTGTATGCTGTCTAGATTTCTTGTATGCTGCTGGCAGCAAGTTGTGTATGGTTGTGCTTGTGTATGGTGGCAGCAAAATGTTTGTCTTTGTGCCTATTTAGGCTTTTTTGTGCAGGTTTTTCTTTTTGAGTTGCCAATGTTTTGCCGGAATGTTGATTTATTTTCGTTTCGGCGAATTTCTGGCACTTCTAGACATAGAAAATTAGCAAAGGTTATGCCGAAATTTTCTGTGAATTTTTGTGCTTATCAGTTCCATTTATTTGTGTGTTTAGAAATGTCGGCGGAGCAGGGCCCTTATAGCAAGAAGTCCTTTTGGGAGTAGCAGGCGGAGATGGAATCCCAAGAGGACCCGGAATTCGTTCCGCGGAACGACGAGATGGAGGCGGACGAGGATATATCGTCAGGTGATGAGGAGATGGGGGACACGGATGGCGACGCCACTAACACTGATGGCGGCGGTGAAGCTACTATGGACGGTGGTAGCACATCGAAGAAGGCCCGGAAGGAGCATTCCCCGATCGTGGCCGACATCAAAAGGTTCATCATCTCAAGCGTGAACGATGAAGGTGCGCCTTGGAGCCGGCCGAGTTTGTCGCGGGTTACTCAAACCAGCTCGCGGCAATCCTCTAGAAGACCATCACGATCAACACGGAGAACCTGAAGGACGAAGAGAACAGGGGTTTCCGCATCCAGCTCTTCCGGAAGCTGCACGCAAGATACGCGTTCCCGGGTGATGAGGAACACAAGTACAATAACGACAATCTCAAAAGGAATCCGGTGAACAAGTACGCCCTCAAGAAGATGACCAAGGCCTTGTAGAATTGGAAGGCCCGGGTGAAGAAGCTGATTTTCGAGAACGAGATAAGTTATTCGGAGATCGTCAAGAAGAAGCCTCTGGTCACGGAAGAACACTTCAAGGTCTTCAAGGCCAGATGTGAATCCGCCATGGGCAAGGCCAAGAGTTAGTACTTCAAGGAGTTGCACGAGAAGAACATTGGTACCCACCATCTCGGCTCCGGCGGTTATAGAGCTGCGATACTCAAATGGGAGAAGGAGGACGCCGACGCTCGTGCAAAGAGGTTGACACCTCCCTTTGACAACATAAAAGAGCCGCAGGCAAAGCACTTTGTCAGGGCCCGGTTTGCCAAGCCGAAAGGGAGTTCTGATTATTCCTCGGAGCCCGCCGGCCCCTTCGCTACGAAGGTGACGGACTTCATGAGAAAATATGTAAGTAGTTTGCATGCGAGTCGATTAATTGCGTTCACGATTAATCAATGAAGTCCAGTTTTCTAATAAAATGCTTCGCGTTCCTTGTGCGCGGGACGAGGAGTGTAGGAGCTCCTCATCCCAGGGGTCGGCGCCTGTCGCCAAGTGGGACACCACTTTTAACAGGGCCTTGAACCGGACCAAGAATGTCGAGCCCCTGGCGGCCCCGTCATCGGCTGGTCGTGTGGTCGGCTTTGGCGGCATAACATGGTCCGAGTACTATGGCACCACGGAGCGGAAGGGCAGGAGGTAGGCCGAAAGCGCCGATGTAAGACACCTAAGGGAACAGGTGGAAGCCTTTCCCAATATAGTCCAAGATGCCGTGAAGCATGTTGTGTCGGCTGTCGAGACAAAGTTCCAAGAACAAGTTCATACACAAGTCCAGGCACAAGTCCAGACACAAATGAACGATAAGATCAACACCATCCTTCCTGCCTACATGGAAAAGTACATCAAGTGGCAGAAGGGTGGTAAACGAGGGTCGCCACCGGTTCCCAACCTCGACAGCACCCAATCGGACAACATGGCGTGGCCAGAGGCGCTGGTGACTCCTCCAGCGGGGCCGGTGGTGGTGGAGACTCCTCCAGCTCCGGAGCTTAACTTGCCCGCTGGGCCTGCACCACCGTGCCATCAGGCAGCCACTCCGCCACTTGCGCTCTCAATCCTACCGGCGGCGGTTCCTCGACCTTGGCCGAGTTCGACGCCCTCAAGGTAACTAACTAATTAAAGCGAGAGTTGGGAGGCTTAACCACACCGATGACTTGATCTTCGTTTTACTGACGCCCGACCTACATGTCTTTCGCAGGGAGACACTCCTTGCACTCTAATGCAATGGGTGGGCGGCCAATTGAAGGATGTTGCCAAGGGTACTGTCGTTCAACCGGAGAACCACAAAATGCAAAATGTCACAATGCCACCCGACATGATGAGGGTCAGATACAGTATGGTGCTTCCGGGCTACGAGCAAGTGGAACCTCCCTCACAACCTCAAGGATGGGATGATGAGGAGACGACGGAGGTCCTCAATACCGACTTCGGCTACTTGTACCTATGGCCGAAGAGCCAAATCCGTTTGGGGATGGAGGACCAGCTCAACATCACCCCAGAGGCAGCACAACCAGCACAACCAACACATGATGAAGACTTCGAGATGGAAGACTTGGACAACATGGCATAGGATCCCTACGATGATGATGGAGAAATTGATTCGAACTTCGGTGACCAGTTCGTTAACACAAGGTTTTCTGATTGGTATGAGCCGGGACCATCAGGCACACATCAAGTTACCGATACCCAACCAGCACCAACGAAACCCCCATGCCAGGTGCGTCTCTTCCCAACTAGTCAGGAGACGCTGCCACCCGCCCCCTTCACCGAGCCTCCGAGCCAGCAGTTCCTTTGATCAGCCCCAGCACCCTTCATAAGGTGATCGGTGAGGTGAACACGGTGGCCGACGCCCCAAAGGGACCAAAGAAGGGCGGTCGCAAAAGGAAGCCTAAGGGTGACCGGAGCAAGGGTCCAAATCTTGTTCTCCGGGCTCAGGATGGCCCTGCGGGGGAAGCCAGGAATCAGCAGCACGTGGCAGGTGCACCAATGATGTGTAACTCGTTGCTCGAGGTCGTAGGCTCTCAAATGCGCAATCTTCATTATAGCTGTCTCACAATTGAGGAGCGTCGCATTCGCGAGAACGATCAGTCGTACCTCGTTTTCAAGGCTAAGGTGCCTTATGTGCCGTGCTTCGTCAGTGTACCCCCCCGGGGATATCTTCTACCTGCGGCATTCCGACATCTTCGACATGTTGAACGGGTTCTGTCTACACAATACCCTGGTCTGGCTATTCTCCCTCAATATGGCCATGCAGATCACCAGAGACAAGATCCTGGGAATCCAGATAGTGGATCCCTACTTCATGTGGGGCGTCATCCTGAAAGATGCCGAGAACATAGTGCTGACGACCGGCTACCTCTCAACCTTCCTGCAAACATACTCGGACAAGGATGTGATTCTCCTTCCCTACCATCCCATCACGGAGGATGATCAGACAGGCTGCATGCTCATATGCTTGAATTTGAAACACTCAACAGCCGTGTACCTCGACTCAAACAGTGCGCACCCGAAAAACTACACCAATATCAAGAACATTTTTGATGGTGCTCTCACCGGCTACGTCGCAGCGGGAGGCATCAAACCGGAAACGCCATATGTGAAGTTTAGTGCGCACGTGTTCCGCCACAACACCAAGTTTGCCTGCATCAAGCAGCCATCTGGCAGCAGGAAGGATGCCTTCTACGCCATTTACCACATGAAGACGTTCTTCAATGACATGGAGAGCAAAACGCTACCATTTGACCTCGCGAAGTGGGCTGAAAGGCTTACAACAATACATGATCGCAACCTCAGGCAGCACATCTTCAACATCCAGGAGGAGCTCGTGACAATCGTGCACCAGTCAGTCATGAAATCCGGGGGCCTCTTCTACGGCGGCCATACACCGCCCAACAGGGAGATATACGAACACTTAGCGCAGCAGGGTGACCGCAGGAAGTTCATGCAAATGGCGAAAACTCGGTCGGGCTTCATCAATGCCCCCCTAAAGCCGACTCAACAGCAGAAGAAGTCTTGATGATTGCATTTCCTAGGTAGCTAGCTGTTAGTTCCGAACTCGTGTTGTAACCTCTTATCACTATGTTAAACTTGCCTAGCAAAACCTCTAGAGTATGTTTCGTCAACCGTTGAACTTGATTGTGAGCGACACTAGCTAGTTATTTGTTTTATGAACTATTTTAAGTGCTTGTTGCTTTTCATTAGTTATTGTCGCCCTACTTCTTGTGGTTTGCTTTCTTTGTCTTTCTTCGAAATGCCGATGATTAAAACATGTTGTGGCGTCATGTGCGTGACCATGCCGTTGCTGGATCTAGTGTGCCAAGTAGACTAGAGGTTTGTGCATATACTCTACTTGCTGCACCAGATCCATCAACGACATTGTCATTTTCGGTGCCCAACCTAAGTATGAGGCAACTATTTCATCTCGTAGCCCCAAAGTCGAAAGAGGACAAATATTTTCGAGGTTCATATACATAAGACATAATATGTTCAAGGGTAAGCCAAGGAAAGGATTATGGGTCCACGGCAACGACTCCTTTCGACACATCAAACTCAAAATGAGTTGTTTCCGTGGAGACCGGATCCTTTCCTTGGTTTACCTTTGGACATAATATGCCCATGCTATATGAATCGTGGAAGTATTTCTCTTCTTTTTTCTTTGGCGATACGAATAGATTAGATAGCGTGAATTAAATGTAGTCTCAAATATCTCATTGTAGCCCCAAAGTCGAAAGGAAGAAAGACATTACTTCACTATTCGTATAACACTGGCGACATTGTTATATGAATCATGGAATGATTTCTTTCCTTTCGTGTTTGGCGATACAATGAAATGATAAACTATTGTATCTCGTAGCCCCAAAGTTGAAAGAGGACAAATATTTTC
Source organism: Avena insularis (assembly GCA_023614405.1). Lineage (NCBI taxonomy): Eukaryota > Viridiplantae > Streptophyta > Magnoliopsida > Poales > Poaceae > Avena > Avena insularis. The sequence goes on from CM042692.1 coordinate 545,360,657, forward strand.
GAGATTCATATACATAAGACATAATATGTTCAGTGGCAAGCCCAGGAAAGGATTCTGGGTCCACGACAATGACTCCTTTCGACACACCAAACTCGAAATGAGTCATTGCCGTGGAGACCGAATCCTTTCCTGGCTTTATCACTGGACATATCATGCCCATGATATATGGATCGTGGAAGTATTTCTCTTCTTTTGTCTTTGGCGAATAGATTAGATAGCATGAATTAAATGAAATGGTGAAGTATTTAGTTTCAAATATCTCATTGTAGCCCCAAAGTCGAAAGGAAAGACATTGCTTCCCTATTCGTATAGCACTGGTGACATTGTTATATGAATCGTGGAATGATTTCTTTCCTTTCGTCTTTGGCAATACAATGAAATGATAAAGTATTTCATCTCGTAGCCCTAAAGTCGAAACAGGACAGATATTTTCGAGATTCATATACATAAGACATAATATGTTAAATGGTAGGCCAAGGAAAGGGTTCTGGGTCCACGACAACGACTCCTTTCGACACACCAAACTTGAAATGAGTCGTTGTCGTGGAGACCGAATCCTTTCCTTGCTTTACCATTGGATATAACATGCCCATGCTATATGAATCGTGGAAGTATTTCTCTTCTTTTGTCTTTAGCGATACAAATAGTATGAGGCGCGAATCCAAGTCATTCTTGGTTTGCTTTTTTTGGTCTTTCTTTGAAATGCCGATGATTAGAACGTGTTGTGGCGTCATGTGTATGACTATGCCGCTGTTTGATCTCGTGTGGCAAGTAGACTAGTAATTTGGGCATATACTCTACTTGCCGCACAAGATCAAACAATGAGCATTGTTATTTCCATGCCCAACCTAAGTATGAGGCACTAATGCAAGTCATTATTGGTTTGCTTTTTTTGGTCTTTCTTTGAAATGCCGATGATTAGAACGTGATTTCTTACATCTTGTTGCACCCATATATATATGCATGATCTTATCTTGTGAACTGCTATTGCTTTGCACTAACATAGATAATATCATCTATCTTGTGTATAGGAGATGGCGGAGAAGTGCTATGTCGTGTACGCCGGCAAGGTTCCAGGTGTGTACGAGGAGTGGGAAGACTGCCAGAAGCAAGTGAACGAATTCTTGGGCAACAGCTACAAAGGCTACAAGACTAGAGAGGTGGCGGAAGAGAAGTGGAGGAGGCACGTAAGGAAGAAGTGGAGGAACTTCCTCGTGATCACAACCTTGTTGCTCTTCATGGTAGGTTATGTGCTCTACTTGATCTAGATAGAGCTCCGTCGTTGGAGTTGTAATGTGATTGTGAACTTGTACTCGGAGGTGTGAACTTGTGGCACAAACACTTGGTGTTGTGTGAAAACTTGGCACTTGTTGATGTATGAACGCGTATGTCGCGATTGATGTGTAATATACTTGTATTCATGTTAGTTCTATTATGCTTTTGCCAATTGCAAGTTTCTAGAAAATTCTGTGTTATTTATACTATATTCTGGACTGTATTGTATATTTGAATGCCTGTAAACTATAATTTGAAAATTGCTATAAACTTTGAATTTCGAAAATATACTCGAGACGCATATGGGAAGTATAGGAGGAACATATTGGGTACTACCCGAGGCGCATACCACCACATATACGAGGCGCATACCACATACGCCTCCTATACTTCATATACTCGAGGCGCATATACACGTATATGAAGTATAGGAAGCGCATGTGATATGCGCCTCGCATAACAGATATTAGAGGCGCATATGATATGCGCCTCACATAGCAAATACTAGAGGCGCATATGATATGCGCCTCGGATGGGGTTCCAGGTGCGCCTCGGGTATGCTTTTCTCTAGTAGTGATCTACAGAAGCTAAATTTTTGCTTTTAATATGCTAATGTTTGTCGACAGTTTTTACTATCAATTTTCTGTTAAAAACAAGGTGTTTCGCTAAGTTTTGGGATAAGAAGGTACCCTCGAAGAAATAAATTTTTTTTGATGGTTACTGATGGTTAACGACCAACTATATGGCGTGAATAAAAATTCTGAACATATAGTTCTGGTTGTATAGATATCTTTGTCATTAACAAATTTTCCTCGAAGACACTGAGAGTTTAACGACCAACTATATAGCGGGAATAAAAATTCCGGCCGTATAGCTCCGGTCGTATAGATATCGATGCATTCGTACAAAATTTCCTGAAAGGTACTGAGAGTTTAACGACCAACTATATGGCGGGAATAAAAATTCCAGCCGTATAGCTTCGGTCATATAGATATCAATGCCTTCCTAGAATTTTATCTCAAAGGTACTAAGAGTTTAATGACCAACTATACAGCTGGAATAAAAATTCCGACTGTATAGTTCTGGTCGTATAGATATCGATGCTGGTTTTAGAAATTTATCTCGAGAGGCAGACAATTTAACAACCAACTATACGGCGGGATCATTATGATCCGGCCATATAGTTGAAGGAGATATGCCCTAGAGGCAAATAATAAATAGGTTTTTATTGTCATATCTCAATTATCTTATAATAGTATCATATTGTGCTAGAATTGTGCCAAGTAGAAACATTGGTACAGGTGTGGTATGAAACAACAAAGTCCCTAGTAGCCTCTATTCATACTAGTTCGTTGGTCACGAAGATGATCTGGGTTTCAAGATCATGGGCATTTATGCCGACTGACAACGGGATCATATCATTGGAGAATGATGTAATTGGACTTTCCTCGAAGGATTGCAACACGATCAAGTCATATAGTTCATTGTTGCAACAGCTATACCTAGACTCCTTCTCCTTAGACTGTGAGCTCATATTACTCACTATTTCCCGAGGCTGCTTATACTACATCAAGCGCCACTCGGTAATACAGTGGTTATAAAGGTGTACGTTAGGTATTCCGAAGGAACAGTAGATGACATGTGACTGCAAGACCGGGATTTGTTCACCCACATGACGGGTAAAGATACATACGGCCGGCTTGGTGAGATTACATCCATAAATGTTGCAACATGTGACTAGGTCACGGGGATGTAATATCACGGTAACAAGAAAACAAAACTTGTTGTGAACGAGATTGAACAAGCTATGGGATACCAATGATCGGATCTCGGACAAGTTGTATCGATAAACAAAAGGAAGAGGATGCTACATTTAGCGGTTCAAACGACATTGTCATCAGGAATGCATAAGGGTCACATGGATATCCCTGGTCCCTCTGTTGATCATTGATACAGATCATGTCTAGAGCATTCCCGAGCCGTGAGAGGATACACTTAAGGGTACGATGAGAGCGATCATTCATAATACGAAATCATAGTAGAGAAATAGAAAGCCGGAATCGTTCCGCAGAGAGATCTGAAGTTGTTCGGAGAAAGAATAAAGAACCGGAATCATTTCGGGAAAGATCCGAAGTCATTCGGAGGAAATCGAAAGGGAACCGAAAGGTGTTTCAGGTCAAGATGGATTTTGTAATATGTATTTACATATTAATTAATGTAATTAATATTAAATATAATATTAAAATCTAATTTGAAGGGGTATTCCACTAATGGGCCAAACTCCCTAGGGAAAAAGGGCCCATGAGGGAAAACCGAAGGAGGGAAGGGTCAAGGGCCAAAGGGCCAAGGCCCAGGCGCCTCAAGGGGGCCCACCCAGCCAGCCTAGGGCTGTGCGCGGGGTGGGGCCCACCCCTAGCCGGCTAGCCCATGAGGCCCATGCGCCTCCCCCTCTCTCCCTTGAATAGTCCCACATGGGAAACCCAAAGGAGAGGGCACACCCCCTCCCCCTATATAAAGGGGTGCCCATGGGTGGGATCAAACACACCAATATTTGGAGAAGTCTTTTGGTTGACTTCCTCCTTCCCTCTCTCTCTAGCCCTTGTGACCATGGCCCCAATTATGGGTTGTGCGAACAAGGCACACCTGTAGTACGCCGTTGCGCTACAGGGATTCCTAGCCGGATATTAACTTCTGCACTCCCGGCGGGATCGAGGACCGGATGTGTACGAAGACACGAGGCGCAACACTTGGGGCGCTTAAATGTCATGAGCCGGAGCTGTTGCACGATGAAGATGAAGAAGGAGCAAGGGTGACCTGCGAGGAGCTTCGCGACCTTGAGGTCGGCTACGAGTATGACTACTTCAACCACGTTCCCCGTGGAACGTTAACCGCGTACGGTTTACAAGGGTATGTATTCTCTATGCTCCGGCCGTTAACGCATCACTACATAGATAGATCCTAGGCAGTTTTGGAGTTCCATCATAGGAAAAATTTTGTTTTCTGCTGCGATCCCCAACAGTGGTATCAGAGCCAATCTATGCGTAGGAGTGTTGTACGGCCAGTACGCACAAGTATTCTGCGGGCATTGATCCCTTAGTTGTTACCCTCTAACGTATACTTGTTTATATCGCAGTATTGTTTGATGAAGCGGCCCGGACCGACCTTACGCTTATTCGTACGCGAGACTGGTTCTACGCTCAACATACGGCTTGTACCGTATAAGTGGCTAGCGGGTGTCTGTCTCTCATTCGATAGTTGATATAGCATTTACAACGGAGGGCCCCGAAAGGGGTGTAGTAGAGACAATTGTCGGATCCATGTTGTGGTTGGAAAGTTCGTAGTTTAGAAACAGTTCTAGTGCGAAAGCCCTAACAACCACGTAAAACTTGCAATAGATAAAGTAAAGGCGTCTAACTTTATTTTGCAGGGGGCATGTGATTATGATATGGCATTGGTCGTTACAAAGGTAAAGTAGTTTACTTTTCTGTTGCTAAGTAGTATAGTAATAGTGATCGTTCCGATGAACGACCTGGTGGAGGCGTCATGGACTTGGCGTCAAACCAAGGGCAAGATGGAGATCATGCCAGAGCACTCGATGGAGATCAAGGAGCAAGAAAGACCATATCATATCACATTATACATATGATGTTGATACCAGTTTTTACATCTTATTGTGTGCTAGTATTTAGATACTCAATGGTAGCAAATAAGATAATCCCTATTGAATTCCAATGTTCTGTGTTCCCCTTGTGTGTGCACCACCAAGAAAGTTCTTCGGTATGAGGCGCCCTGTGGTGAGTAGGGGTCAAACATATCTATGTTCGCATATAGTGGGTGTAAGACATGTTGCACAGCGAATACACACAAGTTAGATTTGGCGAGCCTAGCACGTTATAGAGACGTGGCCTTGGAACACAAGAGATCGAAAGATCGAGCATGAGTCACATGGATGATGTGATTGGCATTAGTGAATGTCTACCTTTGATAATGCACTGATGGTCGTGTAACACGGGGGAGGTGCGGAGCATAGGGATCATGCGATCACTGAAATCGTCCAGGGGATGACAATTTTAGTGGAGACCAATTATAAATTGATCTCTTATTATAAACTTAGTCTAGATGTCTGTTTGCAAATATCTTAGTAGACCTTGGCCTATTCCATTGAGGTCCTTTGCAACCATGGGAATATATTGCTTAATTTGGAACTTAGCAAAAGGGTCCAACTTCATAGATTAATACCCAGGCCTAAGGGATATCCTCGTCAAAGGTGATTTTCTCTTCTTGATACAATAACCATTAGGAGATAATTCAATGACTCCGGAATGTTTGTGTTTTCTCCATAATCATCCAATAAGCCATTCTCCATTCGATGGAGAGTTAGGCTACATTTTGTATTCTACAGAATAAGGCACATAGAGTATGAGCCGTTGGATGGGTTTTCCTCCATCATGGATGAAAAGAGAATGTTTGGAAAAACACTTAGCGATCTTGCATTAGAGTTGAGAACTCTTGGAAGGGCTTGATTGGAAATGGAGGTCATGAATGAAAAAGGTATATGTTAGATATACAAAATTATAAATGTGGTTCTTGCAAAACTCGTCGCAGTTTGCAAAGTATTTGATACTTGTCCCGTTTTGTGAAAACAGGATGATCTGCTTGAGAATTGCTGGATTTGAGTCAATGTGACTTGATGACGGCAAGCAAAACAATTGATGGCCGACATCACCTCTTCCCTCAAAGTTTGTCATTTGGATTAGTGGAGTTGAATACAATTTGGTAATCCTAGTTTGTGTGTCTTGCTTTTGGCGAGACGATTATTCATATGAACAAGTTACAAGCCAGTTTGTACTATTCTTATGAACAATACCTTATGGTCACATTACGATCACAAACAAGTTATTCTCATCACTATGTTAATGGTAATAGTTTAAACATTTATAAGGATTAGAATGCTAAAAGATATCCAAAGTTTAATAATGAAATGACACTACAGTTTAAGTCATTTTGGTTATTGCAGGTTCTTTATGAAAGATCGGGGGTCCTAGATGCTTAATCTAGAGACTTTGCAAAGCCATGTGTCAACACCCGGATTTTTAATCCCAGATGCCCGTTATGCCATACCTCGCAATCCCAGGATTACCATTTTTGCGAGACATAACGGATTGGATATCACAGTACATCATCCATTACAAACCATACATAAGGTCTTACACAAATAAGGATCTCATGATCCAGTCTTAATACAACAAGCAGCGGAAATAAAAGATAAGCGTAACGGTGGGGTCCATCTTCAGGGGCATAGGCAATGCTGACGAAGGCAGATAGTCCTAGTTATCATAGCCGTCCTGTTTGCCATCATCTTGATAGTCTCCTTCATAGTCTGGCCATGAGAATAGCCAGGGACAACAGCCATGAGTACTGTTTAAGTACTCGCAAACTACCACTAACAAGTAGTAAGTGCTAAGTTAAAGTGCTAAATCTAAGTTTAACTATAAATTTAAGTTTGAAACCTAAGCTGAGTTCTGAAGCAAAGAAAGATAAAATAAAGTTCTAGAATCACTTAAGTTGGGACGCTAATGTCATAAACACAACCCTGTTGTTGTCAAGTTAAGATTCATCATTCCTTTCATAAGTCATTTTGAAAACATCTGACAACAAAACAATATGGCCATTCCAACTGTCCATAACCGCGGACGTGGCTATTCGAATAGTTTGACACTCTGCAGAGGTGGCACACTTTCACCACAAGATTCGATACATCTGTCAAGGATAACCCTGAATCATCATACTTAGTATGCAGATAATCAAACATAACCTTTCCTTTACACACCCTAGTATAAGCACCTCTCCTATGAGCATGGCCTCCCAACCATGACCATCAGTCATCTTGGGCACTGCATAGGTGGACAACATTGAGAGGTAGCCTCAGCTCAAACCTCTCCCGCGAGGGAACTAATACTAATGCATATAAATTTCTAGCTAAGCCTTACCCAATTCAGGTAGTGTGGTTGTACGGTAAATTTGGAATTGTATCGCATCCGAATCCAACCATCAGTTTTATAAAAGGGTTAAGGCGCATGCCTCAACATTTTCATCATCCTAAACCATTTGTGTTTCTCAACACATGTCAAAACATTTCAATAGAATGACTCATCATTCCAAGGTTTTGATAATTCATTTTCACCAATTGTTCCCATCTAAAGTAACTCAAGTTTTTATCTACTCTAAAAATTACTAAGTTAAGAGTGTTCACTAAGGTGGAAAAATGATGGGTTCAATCTCATGCCATAGAATGACATCTAAAGGTTTCTAAATAGGTCAAGTTTTATACTCTTTATGCTACCTTCAAAACAAGAAAAGAACTTTGGGTAAAGTAAAGGAAGTAAAGCTTGAAAATAAAACTTGGGGTAACTAATAGTCAAAGTAGTATAATCAAAGCATGCTTAAAGCATCTTTGCTAAACCATCTAGTTTCATCCTAGCTTGCTAAGCATTATACTTGCAAGTGTTAGCTTGCCAATAGTAGCTTGCCTTGGTTGGTGCAGTGGTTGAAGTTTTCTTCTTCTTCTTGGTAGAACTCCTCCTCCTCGTAGACTTGGTCGGTACTATCGTCTATAAATACATACGGAGTACACAATCACCAAACAATACTTAACTAGTCTAATTAGCATTCTAAGATACACATTTGATGATCTATTATCATCATAAGCATCACAAGTTTTACTCAATAGTTTCCTCCTTTTTATTTTAGAAAAGTAATTTCTACTCATTGAAAAATTAACTAAGATTAAATATTCACCACTTAAAATATGGGATCATGTGGACACATGTCATCACCACATATTCTAACATGTGGGAATGTAATTTAAGGGTTGGATCATAATTATTTTGGTTTAAGTTCATTATTTAATGATTTAAACTGACTAGAAATGCCTATATAGCATTATTTTGGTGCTAGTCCAAATTCACTGCATGTAAACCTTAATATTATTACATATTCAGATAGGTATGATGAAATGTGATTTTTGAGAGTTGGAATCAACTCAAAATCTATCTTGGTTGAATTTATAAAAATGTTACAAGGTGCAAATGCTTCTTTTTTGTTATTTTTACTAGGAGTGATCTATAACTCTAATTGAATTAAGTCCAACGGGCTTGGGTAGATCTTTTCAGTATCTTTCTAACAAAATTGGAATCACTTCATTTGGATTAGTAAATCTCTCTGAATTGATTTTCAAACTAGGGGACAGAACTAAGTTGAAACTAAAAAGGAAAATCCTATTCAAACTAACTGGGTCGCGCAGGAAACGCTAACGGGTCGGCCCAGTTTCACTCCACAGCGCGGGGCTCAGCTGACAGGGGGTCCACCGGTTAGCGGCTCATAACGCGCGAAGCGGTACAGGGCAATGTGGGACATTGGATTAGAGTGGGGATCAACGGCTGTGGATCGTCGTCGACGGACTGTCACATCGTGAGCTCTAACCCTAGCGGCTCAGTGGGGTGCATAGGGGCGTGCAGGGCTCCAGACGACGAGGTGGGAAAACGGACTGGTGGTCGACGCGAGCTCGAGGATCCGAGGCAGCTCCGGGGTGGTCGAATCAGCGGCGCCTTCTCCTCCAGAGGCGGCCTACTCGGTACACTGTGAGCTTCGCTCTTCGTGCTCAGCTAGAGGTGGGGACGTCGTGAGGTGAGGGGAGTGGAGTGGTGTGCTGCAAACGGTTGGGGGTGCCCTCCTTTTATAGGCTCGATGGCGAGACCGAGAGGGATGTGCAGGCGACGGTGGCGGCATGGCTACGGGCTGATAGCGGCATGGTTGAGGGTGGCGATCGACGCGCGATCTCCTGGCGGTGCTCTAGGACTTTAATGAAGGCTTAGGGGCGGCGAGCTGGTGCGCCTGGCTCTGGAGGCGGCTTGTGCACATGTGCCGGGTGCGGCGCTCTGGCACGTGCTCGGCATGGCACGGTGGCACTGGGCGTGGGGGGTTGGCGGTGGTCCACTGCTTGGTCTGGCTCGGGGAGGGGACAGTGGGCGGTGGTGAGGTGTTGGCTATCTCCTAGACATGGCGAGAGAGGGGGTGGTGGTCTGCTGGGGTGAGGGCATGGTCGGCCAGCGAGGTGGGGCTCGGCTTGGCATGGCCATGCTTCTAGGGGGTAGGGAAAGAGGTAGTTAGGTCCTGGTTAGATCATTAGGAGACAATGGGAGGAAATGGGGGTCAAATGGGAGACAAGTTTGGCCAGAACACTATTCAAAATAGTGAATTTGGTTTTGTTTGAATTCTGCCTGCCAAGTGTTTGATGAAATGCCCGCATGAACTTTACTTTTGAATTTTGAAAAGATTTTTGGTGGGTGTGCTAGTACTAAGCTTGAGACTCTGTGTGTGCTTGGGGTTTGAAAATTGAGCTTGTTTGAGTGGTTTTTGAAATAGTGGGATCTTCCCATATGAAATAGATTCAATTTTAAACTGTCATTTAAAATAAGTATTTGAATGTTTTTAGCAGATCACAAAGTGGGCCTTGGTATCTCATTATGTGTACTAGCAAGGGGCACAAAGATTCAGAATTATTTCTGTTGGGAAATGAGTGCTAGGAACACTCAAAGTAGTGTAGTGGATTAAAATGACCAAAATGACCATTCCTCATTTATAATTGTTTTTTATTTGATTTTCTTTGGGATTTGCTTGGGAATGAGTTAGATGATGTTTATTTCACCTAAGAATCATTTTACAATCAATGGATCATAGAACCATGGCAATTCAATTCAACTCCTAATTTAAATGCACACACATGAATGCTTTCATACTTTTAATTGGAAAAGTTTTTGTTAACCCTAATTTTGATGATTCGGTTCTTGATAAGCTTGGATTAGAGTTTTGGGATGTTACAAACCTTCCCCCCTTAAACAAAAATCTCGTCCCGAGATTTACAAAGAAAACTAGGAACTAAAGAGATTTGGGAATACTGTCCTAATGTAATCTTCGCACTCCCAAGTGGCTTCATCCTCAGTATGGTTGCTCCACTGAATCTTGAGAAACTTGATACTCCCAGTCCTGGTGGTTCTGTAGGTTCTTCTAAGATACAGATGGGCACTTCCCGATAGGTCAGGTCATTATTGATCTCCACAACTCGGTGATCGATGTTCTTGAAAACTTTAGTCTTCTCTGGCACTTCTAGGCATTTGCGAAGTAACGAGATATGGAACACACTGTGGATGGCTGACATCTCTTCTGGCAGTTCCAGTTGATACGATACTTCTCCTTGACGGTTCAGAATTTTGAAGGGCCCGATATATCTGGGGGCTAACTTTCCTTTCAGACTAAAGCGTTGGGTTCCTTTCAATGGTGAAACCCTTGAGATATACAAAATCTCCGACATTGAAGGTCAGGTCTCTCCTTCTCTTGTCAGCATAACTCTTCTGTCTGGATTGGGCGGTCTTGAGGTGCTCACAGACTTTGTGAACCTTCTCTTGACTGGAGAATGTCGGGTCCAAAAATCTGACTCTCTCCTACTTGCGACCAATTCAAAGGGGTGCGACACTTTCTTCCGTATAGGAACTCAAATGGTGCCATTTGCAAACTAGCCTGATAACTGTTGTTATATGAGAATTCTGTGAAAGGAAGGCAGTCTTCCCATTTTGATCCGTACTCTAACACACAAGCTCTTAACATATCCTCTAGGATATGGTTGACTCTCTCAGTCTGTCCATCAGTTTGCGGATGATAAGCGGTGCTGAAGTTCAACTTGGTTCCCAATCCTTCCTGAACTTTCTGCCAAAATCTCGAGGTAAACTGGGTTCCTCGATCCGATACTATGGTCTTGGGGGTTCCATGCAGACTAACAATCCTAGCAATGTACACCTCTGCTAGCTTCGCACTCTGGTAGGTAGTCTTGAAAGGTATAAAGTGAGCTACCTTGGACGGTCTATCAACTATGACCCAGATTGAGTCATTTCCCCTACTGGAAGTAGGCAAACCGGTGATAAAGTCCATTCCAACGGAATCCATTTCCATTCCGGAATCTGCAATGGTTGCAACAGTCCTGCGGGTCTCTGATGCTCTGCCTTCACTCTTTGACAGATGTCACACTTGGAGATGTAGCTTCCAATTTCTCTCTTCATCTTATGCCACCAAAATTGCTCTTTCAAATCCTGATACATCTTTGTTCCTCCAGGGTGGATAGAATAAAGAGTATCATGAGCTTCCCTCATGATAACTTGCTTCAGCTCCGAATCTACTGGCACACAGATACGACCTTTGTACCACAGTACTCCTTCTTCGCCTTCAGTGAATTCAGGTACCTTTCCTGTACCAATATGACGTTTGATTCCGTCGATACTTTCATTCCCCTTCTGGGCTTCCTTGATTTGGCTAATCAAAGTGGGTTGAAGTTCAATGCTAGCTAAGAATCCTTTGCTAACTAATTCAGTCCTGAACTGCTCCAAATCTTCATACAAACTTGGTTGCTTCTCCTTGATCATGGTGTTTATCCTACATGGCAATCTGCTAAGAGCATCCACTACCATGTTGGCTTTGTCGGGGTGATAGTGAATGTCAAGGTCATAATCCTTGATTAACTCTATCCATCTGCTTTGCCTCATATTCAGCTCCTTCTGAGTGAAGATATACTTTAAACTCTTGCGATCTGAGTAAATCTCACAGCGATTACCCATCAAATAATGACGCCATGTCTTCAATGCCAAAACTACGGCTGCTAATTCAAGATCATGGGTCGGATAGTTCTGCTCATGCTGCTTCAGTTGTCGAGACAGATACGCGATGACTTTGCCTTCTTGCATCAATACACATCCTAGACCAATCTTGGATGCATCACAATATACATCAAATGGCTTCTTGATGTCTGGCATGATCAAAATTGGGGATGATATCAATCTCTTCTTCAGCCCCTGGAAATTGGCTTCACACTTGTTTGTCCATTCAAACTTCTTGTCCTTCTTCAGCAATTGGGTCATGGGTCTGGCGATGCTCGAGAATCCTTCGACGAACTTGCGGTAGTATCCCGCTAATCCGAGAAATGCACGGACTTGGGTTTGAGTGGTTAGGGCTTCCCATTCTTCGACATCTTTGATCTTGGCGGGATCAATAGAGACTCCTTCGGCAGACACAATATGTCCTAGGAATCCTACTTCTTTCAGCCAAAACTCACACTTGCTGAACTTGGCATATAACTGATGTTCTCTCAGGGTTTCTAGGATGATTCTCATATGTTGCTCATGCTCTTCTTCTGACTTGGAGTAGATAAGGACGTCGTCGATAAACACAACTACAAACTTATCTAGGAAATTCATAAAGATCTTATTCATGAGATTCATGAAATAAGCAGGGGCATTAGTTAATCCAAAATACATAACCGTGTACTTGTATAAACCATAGCGAGTAGTAAAGGCGGTCTTCGGAATATCCATTGCACGAATCTTAAGTTGGTGATAACCAGTCCTAAGATCAATCTTTGAGAATACCTGTGCTCCAGTCAATTGATCAAATAGATCCTCTATCTTTAGCAAGGTGTACTTGTTCTTAATGGTGACGTCATTCAACTTTTTGTAATCTATGCATAAACGATTGCCTCCATCTTTCTTATCGACGAATAACACTGGTGATCTCCATGGTGATGCGCTTGGTTGAATCAAGCCTTTTTCTAACATGGCATCCAACTACTTCTTCAGTTCCACTAACTCTGAGGGGTTCATGCTATAGGGTCTCTGGGCTATGGGTCCGGTTCCGGGGATTAGTTTGATAATGAACTCAATATCCCTATTTGGGGGCATACCTGGCAATTCATCTGGGAATACGTCGGGGTATTCACAGACTACTGTGACTTGGTCTATGGTGGGTAGGGCTAGGCTCTTGTTGCACTTGAATTGACGAGGTAAGGTTTCAGATATATGCTCTACTGTTACTCCAGAACTACTGGTCATGGTGATGGCTTTCTTAGCACAGTCTATCAGTCCTTTATGCCTTGACATCCAGTCCATACCTAGTACTACTTCCAATCCTTTGGTTCCAAGTACAATTAGGTTGGCATAAAAATCTATCCCATGTATTCTAATAGGCATAACTTTGCAAAATTTTCTAGCTTTTGTAGTTGAACCAGGGATTTGAACTATCATAACATGCTTCAGGTTGGTTGGGTGAATCTTACTAGTGCATGCAAATTCTTCGGTGACAAATGAATGCGATGCTCCCGAATCAAACAATACTCTTGCTAAAACTGAGTTGACATAAAACATACCCAGCACTACATCTGGCGCTTCTTGGGCTTCTTCTGCGTTCATGTGGAAGAGACAACCGTTGCGGTTATGTGGGTTCCCTGGGGCAAATCTTCTCCCTGGTTGAACACGACGCTGCTGATGAGCTGGGGCATTCACATTTGCATTAGCTGCAGTCTTCTTGGGACACTCATTGGAATAGTGACCCTTCACTCCACACTCGAAACAAGTGATCTAGGACTTGTCCTTGACTACGACAGGCACAACATTGCTGCCAGTTCTGGGTGCAGTGTTGTTGTTGTTGTTGCTCTTGGGAGGTGCAGGGTTGAAATTGTTGGCATTTCCGGAGTGGTTGTCGTTTCCTCCGGACTTCACATTGCCTCCGCTATGGTTGGGGTAGCTTGGGCGAGACGTTGGGGGTCAATTGTTCCTTGGTGCATATCCTGGTGAGGGGTTGGGACGGTACTTCTGGTGACTGCTGGATCCAGATTGCTGCATCATACGATGCTTGCGGTTGTCGTTTGCCTGGTTAATCTTCCCTTCCATCTGAATGGCAGAGTCGACTAGCTCTTCGAGATCCTCGAAACGGATGTTGACGAGGACAGTCTGCATCTCATCATGCAGTCCGTTCAAGAATCTCTCCTTCTTCTTTGCCTCCGTGTTGATCTCGTCAGGTGCATATCTGGCATGTGATAGGAATCTGTCATGGTACTCCACCACAGTCATTCTTCCTTGCTTCAACTCTCGGAACTCATCCCTCATTCGGGTGACTAGACCCTGCGGCACATGAGTGTGGCTGAACTTGATTTTGAAGGATTCCCATGTCATCACTTGACCATGGTTCATCAGGCGGATACTATTCCACCAGGCTCTTGCGTCTCCTGCCAAGTACTGGGTGGCAAAGAGAACTTTCTCATTGTCATCAACTCTGGCTACTTCCAGATTGTTCTCCATTGTCTACAACTAGTCATCTGCATCTAATGGGTTCTCTGAAGTGCTAAAGATTGGGGGATTGGTGTTCTGGAAGTTCTTCAGCTTGGATCCTTGATGATCCTGATTTCCATGCCCTTGGTTGTTGAGAGCCATCTGGGTGATCTGCTGCAGTGTTGCTAGATTAGCTTGGCGCTCTGCCCTGCTTGCTTCTCTGTCTGCGATGAGATTTTGCAAGATCTGCAGCATTGGGTCTTGCGACGAGCTGCTCCCTCCTTGGTTTCCACGAGTCATCTAAAGATTGAGATAGAGATAGGGGTAAGAGGGAAAGTTCTAAGGTTCATGGTTTTGGTTTCAAAGCTAAAACTTTGAGTTAGACTCAGGTTTTTCAACTAACTCCATTTCATTCATGCAAACAAGCACACCATACAACACACACCACAACAATCAAAAGAAAACAGATGGTTTGAAGAACCATTCTATAAGCTACGATATAGTGGGACCGATACATCTCATGCTACGATAGTGCTCTAGTGCATCTACTCATCGTCGATGAAGTCGGAGTCCTCATCGTCAGTGTAGAAGTCCACAGCATCCTCCTCTAGAAAGTCATCATCGTTGCTGAGGTAAGAATCCATGTCTCCCTGGATGTCTTCACCCTCCTCTTCTTCTTCCTTTGCTGCAAGCTGAGCTTCCTGCTCCTTGACGGTCTTCTCGAGGTCGGCCACCTTCTTACAAAGACAAGCGATGGTGCGATCCTTCTTTGCACCTTGGTGGCGAAGAGACTAGCGATCCTGGACAAGCAGTGCAAAAGTCTGGGCCTTCTGGTCGGCAATGGCATGGTTCTGGTTTGCTAACTCTCTAGCATTGTCCAGTTCCTATTGTCTGTCATGCAGCAAGAAGTCAAGATTCTCCACTTGACGCCTCAACTCTAGGTGACTTGGCATCTCCATCGGCATTCCCATGAAGTCACGTCTTGCATAGTGAGAAAAATGGGTTCCCTAGATTTTGTTGACGCTGAGGGAACATAGACGTGCAAGAGCTTCATGCATTGCCCTGGCTAACCCATCCAGCCAATTGTTCTCTCTCACGGAGAACTGGATTCTCCAGGAAGTTGGTGCTTCGATGCTTCCTCTAAGATCAGCGGTGACTAGCCACTTCAGGTCTCCTCCTAGGGGTCCTGGAAGTTGATCTCCAAGAAACTCCGGATGTGGGCGTCCCAGTAACTCCGATAGTAAATCCAGATCCCTCTCTAAGATCAGTTGACCTCCGGTTCCCAACTGGTAAAACTTGTTGAACTGAGTCTCCATCTACAAGAATTTAGGATGAGGAAATTAGTGAAGTTATCAAGTGTGTCAAATTTTAAGTAGTAATTGTAAGAATTTTGAGGAACATGAAGTTTTGAGAAAGAATGAATTCCCAAGGATAAGAGAGGAAATAGTTTTTTTCATACATACTCACTTTGGTTTTGAAATTAAGTTTTTGTTTGGACGTCCATTCTAACTAGGGTCTCCTATGGTTAGGATGGCTCTGATACCAACTTGTCAACACTCTGATCTATTATCATCACAAGCATCACAAGTTTTATTCAATAGTTTCCTCCTTTTTATTTTAGAAAAGTAATTTCTACTCATTGAAAAATTAACTAAGATTTAATATTCACCACTTAAAATATGGGATCATGTGGACACATGTCATTACCACATATTCTAACATGTGGGAATGTAATTTAAGGGTTGGATCATAATTATTTTGGTTTAAGTTCATTATTTAATGATTTAAACTGACTAGAAATGCCTATATAGCATTATTTTGGTACTAGTCCAAATTCACTGCATGTAAACCTTAATATTATTACATATTCAGATAGGTATGATGAAATGTGATTTTTGAGAGTTGGAATCAACTCAAAATCTATCTTGGTTGATTTTATAAAAATGTTACAAGGTGCAAATGCTTCTTTTTTGTTATTTTTACTAAGAGAGATCTATAACTCTAATTGAATTAAGTCCAACGGGCTTGTGTAGATCTTTTGAGTAGCTTTCTAACAAAATTGGAATCACTTCATTTGGATTTGTAAATCTCTCTGAATTGATTTTCAAACTAGGGGATAGAACTAAGTTGAAACTAAAAAGGAAAATCCTAATTCAAACTAACTGGTGCTGAGGAACGCTAACGGGGCCAGTTTCACTCACTGGCAGCGCGGGGCTCAGCTGACAGGGGGTCCACCAGTCAGCGGCTCATAACGCGCGAAGCGGTACGGGGCAATGTGGGACATTGGATTAGAGTGGGGATCAACGGCTGTGGATCGTCGTCGATGACGGACCTGTCGCCGGCGAGCTCTAACCCTAGCGGCTCAGCGGGGGTGCATAGGGGGCGTACCAGGGCTCTAGTGATGACGGCGAGGCGGGCAAACGGACTGGTGGTCGACGGCGAGCTCAGGGACGATCGAGGCAGCTCCGGGGGTGGTGCAATCAGCGGCGCCCTTCTCCTCCAGAGGCGGCCTGCTCCGGTACAATTCCGGCGAGGTGCTGCTCCCCGTGCTCCGGCTAGAGGTGCAGGACGATCAGTGAGGTGAGGGGAGTGAAGTGGTGTGCTGCAAACGGCTAGGGGTGCCCTCCTTTTATAGGCTCGACAGCGAGACCAAGAGGGATGGGCAGGGGACGGTGGCGACATGGCTACGGGCTGGTAGCGGCATGGCTGAGGGTGGCGATCGATGCGCGGTCTCTTGGCGGTGCTCTAGGACATTAATGCGGGCTTAGGGGCGGTGGTAGCGGGCAGTAGCTGGCGCCTGAATGGCAGAGGCGGGCGGCTGTGCCTGCAGCGGTGTGGCGCTTGGGGCTGGGTTTGGCAGTGATCCACTGCTTGGCCTAGCTCGGGGAGGGGACAGTGGGCGGCGGTGAGGTGCTGGCTATCTCCTAGACATGGTGAGAGAGCGGGAGGCGGTCTGCTGGGGTGAGGGCATGGTCGGCCGGCGAGGTGGGGCTCGGCTTGGCATGGCCATGCTGCTAGGGGGTAGGGAAAGAGGTAGTTAGGTCCTGGTTAGATCATTAGGAGACAATGGGAGCAAATGGGGGTCAAATGGGAGACAAGTTTGGCCAGAACACTATTCAAAATAGTGAATTTGGTTTTGTTTGAATTATGCCTGCCAAGTGTTTGATGAAATGGCCGCATGAACTTTACTTTTGAATTTTGAAAAGATTTTTTGTGGGTGTGCTAGTACTAAGCTTGAGACTCTGTGGGTGCTTGGGATTTGAAAATTGAGCTTGTTTGAGTGGTTTTTGAAATAGTGGGATCTTCCCATATGAAATAGATTCAATTTTAAACTGTCATTTAAAATAAGTATTTGAATGTTTTTAGCAGATCACAAAGTGGGCCTTGGTACCTCATTATGTGTACTAGCAAGGGGTGCAAAGATTCAGAATTATTTCTATTGGGAAATGAGTGCTAGGAACACTCAAAGTAGTGTAGTGGATTAAAATGACCAAAATAACCATTCCTCATTTTAATTTTTTTTTATTTTATTTTCTTTGGGATTTGATTGGGAATGATTTAGATGATGTTTATTTCACCTAAGAATCATTTTACAATCAATGGATCACAGAACCATGGCAATTCAATTCAACTCCTAATTTAAATGCACACACACATGAATGCTTTCATACTTTTAATTGGAAAAGTTTTTGTTAACCCTAATTTTGATGATTCGGTTCTTGATAAGCTTAGATTAGAGTTTTGGGATGTTACACCATGCCTCTTGGGCAGAATGACTAAAACTCCGCATTCTGGTAAAACTGTGATATACGAAGAAATGTTGAATCTTATACATAGTGATGTATCGTATTTTCAATAAGTAGTGGAAATCATTTATTGTGGACTTAAGTGAATAAGTGTATTTACTTAATGAAACATGAAGTTTGAAATGATTTGAATTGTTCAAATGAGTTCATAACTAAATGGGATATTAAATTAACTGAATTAACAAGTCTCTTAGATTTGATCAACATGACTATGGTATTCAAGTTAAGTTTAGCATAAAAGGGACTGTGAAAGATGTTTCACAAATTATGATAATTGGACGAATTCAAACTTTGCTGAAGTGTCTAAACATCATAATCATTTTGTATTAGATACATATTATCTCTTATCGGGGTTGTAGTTGTCGTTTAGAGTTAGAGATCAAAATATGCAAACACTCATTTGAAATACAAAGGAACATCTAAAAGATTCGTGGAAACAACACCATAAGTGTTATGGCAAGTTCGAGTTTCTGGAGATTTCGATAAGTCGAAGTCATGGCGAATAAACAAGTCTTTGTAGAGCATTCTTAGGAAACTATGAATGCATCTTCCACAAAGGGGCAAACATGTTGTTGTCCAAAGTTGATGTGTCTTGATGAAGATACAGGTGGAAGAAAGTAAAAGATCAAAACAAGGTATTAGACCTTACCTCCGGATTGTTGAGTGGCAGAGCGGAATTTGTTCCGTGAATCCAAACTCAACAAATAAAGGATAAACCAATGATAATGATCATAAAGTTTCAGCGAATACTTTTACTAAAGAAAGTAGGATTCAACTATATATTCTACAAGTTTGTGGAATTATATTATTGATTCACTTGTCATGTTTTGAACAAGACATACCTACAAATTACAAAGAAGTGTGATGGACCTGATGCGAGAAATGACTAGGAATCATAAAATCCTATATTAAGTTACATTTAAGATTGCAAAGTAACATGTTACTTGATCTTATTAAAGTAAATAAGTTTACTTGATATTTCTAAATGACTGCAAAGTCATAATAAGGAAATGAAACTTAATGAATGACAAAAAGCTCGATTTGTCACAAGTTTGGACAAATTCAAGGAGTTGACTAGAAACAGTAGTGATGCTTAAGTCTTTTGGATTTACACTAGAAATATATGGATATTGAAGTCTCGTAATTGGAATTCTCAAATTGATGATGATCAAAGAATTTTGGAATGTCCAAGATTATCGAGAGGACCTAGAATTGAGTGGGAACAAATCAGCTTGGCTAATTCATAATATGTAGCTGACATATTTTGAGTGGAAGCTAAGTGAAATCCCTAGATCTCAAACATGAATGTCATATTTGAGTGGGAGCTAAGTGAAATCCCTAGATCTCAAACATGAATGTCATATTTGAGTGGGAGCTAAGGGAAATCCCTAGATCTCAAACATGAATGTCATATTTGAATGGGAGCATGAAATCATTCTAGGATATGTGGACGACATATGTGAATGATGTGATTGGTGTTAATAACGTTTAAGTTAGATAAATAAGGATGAAGTTGAAGTTATTAAACAATAAGATCTATCAAGATAGATTGACGAGTTTAATAAACACTGAATGTCGAATGCTTCCTGGACCTTACTCTGAAAGATGTTCAGAATGTCCTAAGCAAGATTCTGAAGAAGTTCAGAATGGAACAAGGTGAGAAAGTAGTTATTACTATATGAAGCATTGGGTTAGTATTGCAACTATGGTTGAAGAAAGAGATGTGTTGCATCTCCTATGCCTCAGTCATAGGTTCTTTCATAAAACCATGTTGTATACTCGACGTAATGTGACCCAAGGTTCTGATTGGAAGGACTAGCTCTTAACTATAATAACATGTCTTTAAGTGATTCCTGAGTTAATCACTGAACCAGAATTAAGTTTGTAATTAAATGGCAATAAGCAAAGTAAGTGGCATAGATACATTTCATGCACTAGGATCTAAATAGATATAGAAGTATAAAGGCTCCATCTGATGTGATATATAATGTTATGGCGGGGCTAGTTCGCTTTTAACGTAGAATGATGTGTCCCAGGGCCCAGTGCCCATGAGAAAGCCCTCAAGGTTGATCTAAAGTCACTTTAAGCTCCTAGAATCCGGCCTCATTCTGCTGCCATGACTATAGTATATACACAAAGGATAGCAAAGTGTGTTTTGAAGTTTAGATGACAACGGTGAAAACGACTGTCATCATAAACACTAGAAACAAAGCCTCACTTTGTCGCCAAACAAATGCTTCGACCCACTATAAGATAATGGTGTGAATGTCAAAATTAGGAAGACATTAACGATTTCCAAAAGACATAATGATCTAGTAAAACAGAACATGGACATGATGTTTCCCATGAGCATGCATGATCTGTAAGCGCATATGGCATATGGTTTATATGAGTAAAATGCGAGCTAGTTTATTTGTACTCTAGTGCAAGTGGGAGACTGAAGGAGATATGCCCTAGAGGCAAATAATAAATAGTTTTTATTGTCAGATCTCAATTAGCTTATAATAGTTTCATATTGTGCTAGAACTGTGCCAAGTAGAAACATTGGTACAGGTGTGGTATGAAACAACAAAGTCCCTAGTAGCCTCTATTCATATTAGTCCGTTGGTCACGAAGATGATCTGGGTTCCAAGATCATGGGCATTTATGCCGACTGACAACGGGATCATATGGAGAATGATGTGATTGGACATTCCTTGAAGGATTGCAACACGATCAAGTCATATAGTTCATTGTTGCAACAGCTATACCTAGACTCCTTCTCCTTAGACTGTGAGCTCATATTACTCACTGTTTCACGAGGCTGCTTAGACTGCATCAAGAGCCACTTGGTAATATAGTGGTTATAAAGGTGTACGTTGGGTATTCCGAAGGAACAGTAGATGACATGTGACTGCAAGACCGGGATTTGTTCACCCACATGACGGGTAAAGATACATACGGTCGTCTTGGTGAGATTACATCCATAAATGTTGCAACATGCGACTAGGTCACGTGGATGTAATATCACGGTAACAAGAAAACAAAACTTGTTGTGAACGAGATTGAACAAGGTATGGGATACCAATGATCGGATCTCGGACAAGTTGTATCGAGAAACAAAAGGAAGAGGATGCTACATTTAGTGGTTCAAATGACATTGTCATCAGGAATGCATAGGGGTCACATGGATATCCCTGGTCCCTCTTTTGATCATTGATACAGATCATGTCTAGAGAATTCTCGAGACGTGAGAGGATACACTTAAGGGTACGATGAGAGCGATCATTCGTAAGACGGAATCAGAGTAGAGAAAGAGAAAGCCGGAATTGTTCCACAGAGAGATCAGAAGTTGTTCGGAGAAAGAATAAAGAACCGGAATCATTCCGGGAAAGATCCGAAGTCGTTCGGAGGAAATCGAAATGGAACAGAAAGGTGTTTTGGGTCAAGATGGATTTTGTAATATGTATTTACATATTAATTAATGTAATTAATATTAAATATAATATTAAAATCTAATTTGAAGGGGTATTCCACTAATGGGCCAAACTCCCTAGGGAAAAAGGGCCCATGAGGGAAAACCGAAGGAGGAAAGAGCCAAGGCCCAGGCGCCTCAAGGGGTCCCACCCGGCCAGCCTAGGGTTGTGCGTGGGGCACCCCCTGGCCACGGCCCAGCCCATGAGGCCGATGCGCCTCCCCCTCTCTCCCTTGAATAGTCCCACATGGGAAACCCAAAGGGGAGGGCACACCCCTCCCCCTATATAAAGGGGTGCCCATGGGTGGGATGAAACACACCAATATTTGGATAAGTCCTTTGGTTGACTTCCTCCTTCCCTCTCTCTCTAGCCCTTGTGACCATGGCCCCAAGTATGGGTTGTGCGAACAAGGCACACCTGCAGTACGCCATTGCGCTGCAGGGATTCCTAGCCGGATATCAACTTCCGCACTCCCGGCGGGATCGAGGAGCCAGAGGTTTCATCATGCACCGGATGTGTACGAAGACACAAGGCGCAACACTTGGGGCGCTTAAATGTCGTGAGCCGGAGCTATTGCACATGAAGATGAAGAAGGAGCAAGGGCTGGCCTGCGAGGAGCTTCGCGACCTTGAGGTCGGCTACGAGTACGACTACTTCAACCACGTTCCTCATGAACGTTAACGTCTGATCTACAAGGGTATGTATTCTCTACGCTCCGGCCGTTACCGCATTACTACATAGATAGATCCTAGGCAGTTTTGGAGTTCCATTGTAGGAAATTTTTGTTTTCTGCTGCGATCCCCAACAATAGTTGCGTCCGTGTAGCTGTTTTCTGTATAAAGAAACCTTAGTTGGTGGAGCCGCCACAACTATTTGGGCGGAACAACATCACCCGCCCATATAGTTCCGGCCGTATAGTTTGGTGCGACCACAAAATCGCACCGGGGTGGCTAGGTCTTCCTCCTCTCCTCATTATTTCTCTCATATTCTCTCTCCAAACCTCTCAAAATCCACCTAGAACTCTTGATTCTTCATGGATTTCATTCGGTTGAGTGGGGGAATCAACATATCGGTATGTTTCTCTCCCTATACATGCTTTATTTTCAGATTTCCATGGTTGAAACTCTCACATTGATCTAGTGGATGAACTCAAGCTTATTTTGTTTTTCCTATTAATTTCTCACGTTAGGATTAAATTTTTTCATGTAGAATCGTTCATATATCATATAGAAACTATATGCCTCAGGTTTTATGGTGAAATTTTTCAGGTTATCACGATGAACAAAATCGGTAACCTCTTTCGTTCGAGCAAGCACCAACGGGGTGAGGGCTCAAGCTCGGGGTCTAGAGCCCCACGCAACTCCAAGTTGGACATTGTCTCATCGAGGAGGGTGCTGCCCACACGTTGGGATGACCACAACTTTCTCACTGCGGCGGGGTTGAAGGAGGATTTCGACCTCATGTGCAATAGGGCGAGGTTGGCGGTACTTGGCTTCGCAAGCCACGACACCTACGCCGAGCTTACCCACGAGTTCCTTGCCTCCTTCTACGACGACCATAGGGAGAAAGGTAACATGTGCACGATAAGCTTCACCATGAACCAGCAGCACTATGAAATAAATTTCGAACAATTTTGCAATGCTTTCAGCTTCCCTCATACTAGGGAGCCTACTGTTACTAACCTCTATAGCGTCACAAGTGGAGAGACTTGGGAGGTTATTTCTATTAATGGTGGCAGGCACTTTTATCAGAAGAAGAAGTCCACCATTCAGAACCCAACCATCCGCTACTACGCTCTGTTCCTCACCAACACACTACTGGGAAGAGGTGACACAGGCTCCATGGCCAATGCGGACATGGCTATGATCACCAAGGCTCTCTTCCCCACTTCACCGTAGAGCCCCATTCCCGTAGCTCTACTCATCCAGCACTTCCACCACCAAAGCAACAAGACCAAATGTGATATTCGCATGGGTGGATTGGTAACCCACCTTTCCTATGCGCTAAACGTTGTATTACCTATTATTGAACCTGTTGACGGCTCAAAATTAATGGACGTCAAGTATTTGACTGCTTGTGGCTTCCTTGGTGTTTACCATGCTAACTGGAGGCTCCGAGCATATCAATTCAGTTATCTTGGTGATGCACAGAGTGAGCAGGTTCAGTTGCCCTGCCCCCAAGCCTTCTCGATTGTGGAGAAGAACACTTGGATCGTGACCAAGGACCAAGTGACGGAGATCTTGGCTGAGCTCCAGCCCGAGGAAGAGGAAGATGAGGAAGGAGGGCGGCGGGATGATGAGGAGCAGGAGCAAGGGGAAGAGCAGGGACACAACCCTGCTTGGGAGGGACAGTAGTAGCAGCAACAAGGAGGAGCTTGGGACCCGTGGCCCAACCAGCCACAACAGGGGTACAGCTACGTCCCCTATCAGGAGTTCCAGCAGCTCAACCAACGCGTTGGGGAGATCGACCACACTCTTCAGGAAGTGAATGAAGATGTGAATACTTTGACTCACAACTTTAGTCACTTCATGACCCACTTCCCCAACTACTACCAGCAGTATCCGCACCAGCCGCCAAATGACGACAACAACTGAGCCTGGCGAGGTTTGAAAACCTCCAAACTTTGCATTCATGTTTTCATTTCTTCTTTTGATTTATTTTATTTCTTCAAATTTGCATGTTTATTTTCAGCTTTGCATGTCTAAACCAAAAATACAAAAAAAAATAGTTGTAACTTTATTAGTAAGTCCGTTTCTTCGTTTCTCTCGGAGATTGCTTAATTTCAGGTGACTTGGCAATAGGGAAACATAGAGGGGGTTCGACTCAAGTACGGGAACAAAGCAAGCAAGAAGAGGTATCACACTCCTTTCATCATCCTCTCTGCAACCTTAAACTGGTCCTACAATTATTTACTTGCTTGCACTAGAGTCACTCCCCACTTAGCTTGTTATCCTAGAAATTCTATTCCCTTGCCAATGTCTTCTTTTTAGACTTGAAACAATGAGCAATGAACTTGGTTAAAAATACTTCCTACATTTTTACAACAAGAAAAGGCATCTGGAAGATGACTTGAGTCCATGTTTAGCCCAAAGAATTTAATTTTAGAACTACTCCATCCCATTTGAGCTTAATATAAATAGACTTGATAGTACCCTTGATTGAAATTGTTTGATAAAATGGATGCTTCGAGGTAGTAGAAATTATGCCACTACGTTTTCTAATAATTACTGTAATATATTTCTTTACGTGTGTCATTACAACTCTGTCATGCTCCATGGGAACTATTAACTCTGCTGACCAGCGAATGATCTAAATGTGGGAAACCACTTGATTTCAGCTATTGAGTTATGTAACCGTCTGTAGCAGCAATGCTATGATGGGTAAATTTTTTAGTCTCCTCATGGTTTCATATTGCAAGTGAAGTTGTAGTACTCCTATGGCCCATTATTGCTCAGCAATTATTTATTAGCATGGTCACGAGGTCACAACACAGCCCCAATTAAACATGATAAAAATAGTGGCATGATTTCTCTATGGAAGAGCTAAGGTTTTTGAAAGGCAAAAGAAAAGAAAGAGGTGCTTTGATAGTCTTGACATTTTGACATGGGGTATATGAGTTGTTCTTAAATTAAATGCTTTGATGCCAACTTGAGTACTCTTAATTGATTAAACAAATAAGAACAAAAAGTTTTCATCTCTCCATAAAGAAGGCACCAGAAGAGTTTGTCTCACTTTCCTAGCTAAACTTTCGACACTTGCTTGGGCATATAATTTATTTGCTAATAAGATATACGTGGTTAGGAATTTGACTCAGTGCAATCTTGTGAATACTTGTATGATTATATTTAAGATTGCAGGGATTATGAAGAAAATAATTTGACACCAATTCAAACTTGTGAGTTCCTTTATTTTTAGTCTCGAATCTCCGCTATTCTTCCTTATTTCCTTGTCACTCGAGGGCGAGCAACATCTAAGCTTTGGGGAGTTGATAGT
Source organism: Avena insularis (assembly GCA_023614405.1). NCBI lineage: Eukaryota > Viridiplantae > Streptophyta > Magnoliopsida > Poales > Poaceae > Avena > Avena insularis. The sequence continues at coordinate 545,386,331 of CM042692.1, forward strand.
TGTAAGATTCAACACACTTTTGATGGCTTTTATTGATGGTTTTCTCCCGGATTTGATCGTTTTCTGTCTTTACCTAACGCTAATACTTCGGTAGCAAAGAAAACTTGGTTTTTAATGTGTGTTTCAGGTTCTGAATGTCAACAGAGGGATTTAACTAAAGAAACACAATATTCTAGAGAAAACAAGCAAGTACCACCTTGGAAGCGCGCGAGGGGATCTCACAGAAGCTTTAACGAGCAACTAGGCGGGAATATTTTTCTGGCTGTATAGTTCCCGCTGTATAGTTGCCGCCGCCTCTATCTTGTCAAAAGGGACAACTTCCATGAAGGGACCGAGGATGAAAACACAACACGGCAGCCGCCATACCATCCAGAAGGGAGAAAGAAGAGGTCCGGAGAAGAGAGGGAAGACGTTCTTCATCTCGCTCCATGATCATCGATCTCCTAGCCAATACACCCCCATAGCCACTACTTGTACTTGAGAGAGAGAGATGGATCTCCACCTTGCAAGACTAGGGTTTGAGATTGTTTCTTCCCATCTTGAATTGTGTTGGATATTTTGCTATTCTTATTGTGGATCTCCACGGTAGTACAAAGACGAACTCCCTTTATTCAATTATATTGTGAGTAATTCCTTTGGACGTGGGAGATGTAGGGGATTGGTGAGATGTGATGTGCCTTCATATATTTTCCATTACTTTGTGATTGATTCTAATTACTATATTATGTGTGATTGACTATCTGTGGGATGCCTAATGCTTGTTGTCCAATTAAGGGCCCAGACAATATGATGCTTTGTCCTACATAGATAAGATCTTGTTTGCTAGTGGACCGGTGACCCCCGGGAGACACGAGGATATCAATGGAAAGCTAAGCGACCTGAAGGGTCTTAATCGTCTAGTGTCTGACTATGGTTTTGGTAACAGGCTAGTAGGATTATTGAAGTTGGGATGAAATCTACCAAGAGGAGTTCCGGCTAATTATGGGTTGCTCGCCTACACATATATTTATAAGATTATAATTGTTACATTTATCATTCGTCCACCTGGCATAGTCACTATCACAATGAACTGAATCTCCCCGCGCCTTCTTTTGCCATCTGCAGGAAACAACAAACAAACAACCAAGTCGTTCTTTACTTTTATGCTTTATATTTCTGAAGTTTACATTTTAGTTCTATTTAAATACATCTCATTTAATCAAAACCCCATTCCTATTCCAACACTTGCAGTCCATTCACTCGAAGACCTGTGACAACTTCGGGTGTGACAGGGACTTCACCCACAAACATTTACCTTTGGGCTCCCTGTGGGATCGATATTTGTACTTCAAAACTAGCTACAAATGATATGTGTTCTTGCAGACATCATTGACCACTTCTGTTCTAGTCAAGTTGGTTGGATCATCAATTTTGAGTCCTTCTTCAATAATGTTCCACAAGTAAATGCAAGAGCGCGCTGTGCACATGAGATTTCATTAAAACTTGCCATTGAGCAAATGTATGTGCATCTAACTTGGGTGGGTCGCCTCTATTATTTATATGGAGATGAGGGATAGGAGGGTCGAGAGAGTACCATCCGAGAACCGCATGGTGCTCTTCCTTCCCATTTCCCTTTTTGGTGGTGCAGTTAGTGGAATTATGTTCATCCCCCACCACTTCACCTATTGGCTCAGCCGGAGCGTTAGCCTTAGGGTTGTGTGGTGTTTCCTCTTGAGAGGGAGGTGGTGAGGCTGCCTTTTCCTTAATAAGTAGCTCAACAAGTTGATGCAACTGTTGGAATTTGTTGCCCATTGTAGAACTCAAGCTTGTTTCCAAATTCTTGAGATCTACCATGGTCACCGAGGTGCTAGTCTCACCCTCTCCCTCATCTCCTGGGTTGCCCATATTCTCTTAGGCCGTTAAGCCCGAATAAAGAGCCAAGGATCTAATACCAATTGAAATGATCGTATGTGCACCTAGAGGGGGGTGAATAGGTGCTACTTCAAATTTTACTCTTTTTCAAATTAAGGTTTGACACAAAGGTAAATTCTCTAGAAATGCAACTATGGTGAATTTACCTATACGTCACACTAGCACAACTACTAAGCAAGTGCAAGATAAATTAAGGTGTGGTAAAGGATAGAAGTAACCGAAATGAAGCACGCGGGGACACAAGGATTATTTCTCGTAGTTCCTTCCTTTTCAGGGGAAGTACATCTATGTTTGGAGAGGGGGTGGTATTAAACTACCAACTCCACGAGAGGCCCCCCTTCTTCTCTGGTGAACCTCACCCTGAGGGGATCGATTCATGATACGTTGCAAATGTATCTATAATTTTTGATGTTCCATGCTTGGTTTTATCCACTTTCTTGTGTTTTGTCCACACTTTGGAGTACTTTTCATATGATTTCTTGGACTAACCTATTAACAAGAGCCACAATGCCAGCTGCCTGTTTTCTGCTGTTTTTGGTTCCAGGAAAGTCAGAAAATGAATATTCTCGGAATTGGACGGGACAAAAGCCAAAGTGCCTATTTTCCTAAGTCATCGATGCGAATACGAGACGGAGAAGGGCTGGGGCCACACACCTGGCAGCGCTGCCAGGCCGACTGCCAGAGGTGGTCCGCCGACCCAAAGACCCTCAGCCTCTCCTTCCGCCTATATATTGCCTCTGGACCAAAACCCTAAGTACTCGATCAAAATCCACGAAAGAGTCTCAGGCACGTCATCTCCATCCCTAGATCGGGAGGGATCCAAGCTCTTCCGCACCTCACGAGAGGGGAATTCACCCTAGAGGCCTTCTTCATCATCATGCAAGCCTCTGGTGGGATGCGTGAGTAGTTCATCTCTAGACTACGGATCCATGTAGTAGCTAGATGGCTGGTTCTCCTGCTTTGTGCTTTCATGTTTAGATCTTGTGAGCTCCGTTCATGATCAAGATCATCTATTTGTAATTCTGCATGTTGTGTTTGCGGGGATCCGATGGATATTGAGATGCTATTTCAGATTGATTATTGATTTTATCATGTATTTGTTATTTGTGATCTTGCATGCTTTCCGTTGTTAGTAGCTATCTTGGCCAAGTAGATGCTAGCAACTCCAAGAGTTAGTATTTATGCTCGATAGTGGGTTCATGCCTCTGTAACTGGGAAGTGGAAATCTCTAAGGTACTATGTGTTGTTGCTACTAGAGAAAACAACAATCCTTTGTTCATAGAACAATCATATTGTTTACATTACACGCAATTAGTAAAGCAATAATCTGTTGCTTGCAACTTAATCGAGGGGTTGGATGATAACCTGAAGGTGGATTATTAGTCATAGATGAAGTTGGATGGCGGTCTATGTATAATGTTGTAATGCCCAATCAAGTTCCAAAGGATTCAAGATGATTAGTATATGCATGTATTGCTTTCTCGATGTTTGTCAATTGCCCTGTTGTAATTTGTTCACCCAGCATGTTATCTATCTTAAGGAGAGCCACCTCGAGTGAACTATGGATCCTGGTCCTTTCTTTTACATACAATCTACAAATTGTCTACTGCTTTGTGTTTACTTTCTGCAAACTATTACTTCCTTCCATTCGATACATTTAATCCTTTGTTTTCAGCAAAACCGGTGAGATTGACAACCTCATCGCAAGTTGGGGACAAAGTTTTATGGTTGTGTTGTGCAGGTCTCCACGTTGCTACTAGCACCGGTAGTGCGCCCTGCCAAGGCTCAGCTAGCAACACCTTTGGGGTGTTTCCTTGCTCCTACTGGTTCAATTAAACCTTGGTTTCATAACTGAGGGAAATTTGCTGCTGTGCTCATCATACCTTCCTCTTGGGGTTCCCCAACGAGCTTGTTAATACACGAGCCATCAATTCACACTTCCAGTATATTGGCAACCTTCGAGGTGGAAGCCAACACCTTTACAACAAGTTCGAGGCACACATCCACAACTGAATTGGAGGCTCCCGAATACAAGCTAGCTGTTACAACAATCAAGAACAAGCTAGTAAGAACCAAATCAAGAACTAGGATTTCCAATGAAACACTAAAACAAGGGGCCCTCAAGTTAATGAGGGGGAAATGGAAATCTCTCTTGGTGAAGATGTAGATCAAGGACTCCTCCTTTGATTCTCCAAAGATCAAGGACTTTGTATGGTTGTAGATGGAGTTCTTGTTGATTTGGTGGCTCTAGGGTTAGGGTTCTTCTCTTCAGGAATGAGCAGCATCTCAAGGTAGAAGGGGCCTTTATATAGGCCCCCCAGAAATGTAGTCGTTAGAGCCACTCAACCTAGACAGTCCGGCAGAAATGACCCGGACAGTCCGGCCGGACCGGACACTCCGGCCATAGAACATCGGACATTCCGGCCTGGCAAAGAATTCGGCCAAAGTCTAGGAAGTGTCCGAATGGTAATCGATCAGATGGGGATTACAGAAATCCTTGGGCGACATCCGGTGAATACCGCCGACATTCTGCCGAAAAAGAATTCGCCGTCAGGAAGAGTCCGGTAGAGTCGAAAAGGGTATCCTGTTCGTGGCTCCTGAGAAATTCTTTGGGCCGGACACTCTAGTGAATACCAGCCGGACATTCCGGCTAGGCCGGATACTCCGGCTGAATTCAACCGGGCAGTCCGGTGCAGACAAGATTAGTCATAGATGCAGTTGGATGGCGGTCTATCTATAATGTTGTAATGACCAATCAAGTTCCAAAGGAGTCAACATGATTAGTATATGCATGTATTGCTTTCTCGATGTTTGTTAATTGCCCTGCTGTAATTTGTTCACCCAGCATGTTATCTATCTTAAGGAGAGCCACCTCTAGTGAACTATGGACCCCGGTCCTTTCTTTTACATACAATCTATAAACTGTTTATTGCTTTGTGTTTACTTTCTGCAAACTATTACTTCCTTCCATTCAATACGTTTAATCCTTTGTTTTCAGCAAAACCAGTGAGATTGACAACCTCATCGCAAGTTGGGGACAAAGTTCTGTGGTTGTGTTATGCAGGTCTCCACGTTGCTACTAGCACCGGTAGTGCGCCCTGCCAAGGCTCAGCTAGCAACACCTTTGGGGTGTTTCCTTGCTCCTACTGGTTCGATTAAACCTTGGTTTCATAACTGAGGGAAACTTGCTGCTCTGCTCATCATACCTTCCTCTTGGGGTTCCCCAACGAGCTTGTTAATACACGAGCCATCAAGCACTTTTCTGGTGCTGTTGCCGGGGAGTCAAGGACATCTTCACAAGGGGAGTCCCTCATAACCAATCTCTTTACTTTGTTATTTTTGTTTTGCTTAGTTTCTTTTTGCTTAGTTTGCTTGTTTTGTTATCAAAAACACAAAAAATATTAGTTTTACAAGTTTGCTTTCTTTATTGAAAACACAAAAAAAAATTAGTTCCTATCTTAAGTTGCCACTATGTCTAGTCTTGCTCCAGTCACTATGTCACCTGAGGAAATGATTTTCACTTTTAAACAAGGAATTGAGGAAAGTTTTAAGGAAGCTTGGTCTAGAATCTCTGATCTACATGAAAAAACTGAGCCTAAAATGACTCAAAGCTTGTTCCTTAGCAGTTTTTACCTTGGGATTGCTCTTTGCTATAGATATTCTTTAGATGCTATTGTGGGAGGAGATTTCCTCCAATGTAATGAGGATGATGCTATTAATGCTATAAAGAAATTGATCCTTACTTACAACTTGCCTAGCCAAACTGATATTTCTTTCGCAAGAATATTTGCTAGATTGAATACTCTTGAGACTAGCACTACTAGCTTAAAAGATTGCTATAATACGCTTAGGGAGCATCATAATTATGTTCCAATAAATTCTGAACCATCAAAGTGGCTCCCCATAGTAAAGATTGATATAAATACTAAAACTTTTCAAGCCTGTTGTGATATCATGTATGAATTTTGTCTTATGCCCAAAGATATTTATGAATCTTTGAATCTTTGGGGGCTTACTGAAGGAGGAAAAGAAATATCTCTTGCTAATAATGCTACCATATTACCTATTGGAATAGCTGAAGGGGTGTTTACAAAGATCCTTGGGAAAATGATTTCTACTGATTATCTTGTTATTGAATGTGCAAGAAAAGGACAAATTACACTTGGAAGGTCCCTATTAGAACTCCTTGGAGCAATAATAGATGTTGGAAAGGGGACCATGCACCTTTATTCTCCACCAAACAATCATCTTTTCCCCAAGGTTAATAATAAAAGTAAGAGAGGTAAGGGCAAGAAATTTGGTCTTAATGCTTCTTCATTTGAGAACACTTGATTCTTTTTCTTGCTTCTTATGCCTAACTTAAAGGCGTTAAAGAAAAGTACTTATTAGGAGATAACCCAAAAGTTTTAGATGAGTATTGGAAGTTATTACTTCAGTAATAACCGCTCCTTATCCTTTTTATTTGCTTTTTGTGCCAAGAGTAACCTCTAATGAGAGAGAAGTAATGATTGGGAAAGTTGTTGTCCCGAAACAGATTTCTGTGCTTCACCGTAAAAATTCGTGTAAAATCTCTGAATGTCTTTTTGAGGCGTGAATTTTTATGCTTCTGTCCCAGGTTGTTATATAACTTTCGTTAGTTCAACACTTTTTGATTTCAGCAACAGAAGGTCTTCGAAAAAATTCTTCTTTACCTGCTGGTCTGTTTTGACGGATTTCTGCCATTTTCTGCATTTGGTTCTTGTTGGTTCCTTTTTTAGTTCTTTTGGGGAATTGAGATTTTTGAGGGAATTTCTTCAGTAGCTAGTGTTCTAATAGAAGTTTATTTGGTGTTAGAACTGAACCTTAAGACCTATTATCTTTAGTACACTAATGTTGCTAATAAAGATTGTGTGAAGTTTTGTATGAAGGAAAAATTTTAGGTGTATGGAAGGAATGAGTAATGAGCTGAAGGATGGACTAAAGCTCAAGCTTGGAGATGCCACGTGTGTCACACCAAGAAATATCCAAGAAGTACAAGCGTCAAAGCTTGAGGATGCCCAAGGCATCCCCTTCTTCATCAATAAAAATCCCAGGTTTCTTCCAAACGCTTCATTTTTATTGTTTCATGCACAGTTGTGTTGTTCTTGGAGCATCTTTTTTTCGTTTTCATTTTGGTTTTTCGTTTGATTTTGTTTGCTTAGTTTTCTGAATAAATTGTTTGGACACCCTCTTTCATACATTGGTTTGCAAATAGTTTGGTTTGGTTTGGAAAAGAGTAGGAAAGTTCATGCTTATGTGGTAAAAAGAGCTTGTTTTTTACTGTGGCCTATGCTTTGTCATGCCATGCTTGATATTTTTTGGCTTTATGCTTAGTATTCTTTGTTGTAGCATTACTTGTTATAAACAATTGAGATTGCTTAATGTGCCTTGGATGAATCATGCGTTGTTTTAGCATATTAAAGCATAGTATAGTGGTATTCTCCTTTGATGCTTTATTTGGGTTGACTTGGCGCATGCTCACACCATGTTATGACTATCTCAAGTCACCATAGCCTTTATGATCCTTTAGTTTTCAACTTGTAGTATCACTTTATGCTTTTATCAATGATGTTTTGTCACTCTGCATGATTATGGCCATTATTGCTCTCTTAGTTTGTCGCTCCCAGTCTTTTGCTAGCCTCCACAACCAAGTATGAGTTCCACTCATGCATCCAACTCCCTAAACCAAGTTATTCCAAAGAGTCCACCATACCTACCTACTAGCTTATGCTATTCCAAGTATATTCATGCTTTTGTTTACCTTCCGAATTAAACTTGTTATGAGAAAACTAGTTATTGAAGATTTCACGAACTTGATGGCACACTTTACTTTTCTTGCCCTTCATAAACTTGAACCATTGTGTCGTCTATGTTGTATATGCTTGCACTTATTTGTTGGGAATTAGCAGAACCATGCTTTCAAGGGGAACGATTTCAACATTGCACTTGGTACTTGTACCTAGTTGATATCATGCTCTTTTGTATATGGATGTCGTCGGTGTGAAAGGAAAGGGGAGCTTGTAAGTCCATGGAGTTATGTATATGTGTTAGAGAAACACCTGGGCCGCTGGTCTAATCCATGCTGACATGGTGGAAACCTGCAGCATAACCATAATGAGCTGTCTATGAAGCATTCTTCTTATAAAAAAAGAGTCCTATATTGGGAAAAAAGAGAAGAAAAAAAAGAGATATGAAAAGAGGAAAGAGAGAAAAAAAGCACCATATTCCCATGGTAAATAAGAAGATTGCTGAGATGCTCGTTGTCTTCTTGCCTTGTCATTTCGATATGGGGATTCTTCCGTATCATCGGGCAAGGGGTACCCCGTTGGCGGTTCTCTATGATACACATGTACTTACGATGACAAGAACTTACCAGTGACTAAACTTGAGTAGCATGAGGAGCGGCCCTCATATACAAGGGACATGAGATTTCTAACTTATACTTCGTCAAGCATGTACACCATAGTTTGTTCACATTAACCTTAATCACTTCAAGATGCTTACGATAGGGGCAATGAGAGCTGAAAGCTATTAAGTACCATAATTTTTGGAAGCTCTTTATGAGACTTGAATCCATGCTTCCTTCTATGAAGGCCTTTCTTCCACCATTATATTGAGTCTCCACCTTCTACCTTTATGCACCTACTTTGAGAGCACAGTGGCCATTCTTAGTTCTATGTGCATTGTCCCAAGACTAGTTGATTGATGCATAACTTGATATTGCTTGTTTTAAACTATTTGTATCTAGTCACTCTTATGAACTTTGAAGGTATCATTTATATTTGCTACTCTGTGAGGGACAAGCTGAATGCTATTATGTATGTTTTCTTTATGTGAAACAAACAAACGTCTTGCAAAGCATTGTTATTCATGAATCTTTTGTTTGTGCCTTTTCATGTTGCATCATAGTTTCTTTGTCTTATTGCTAGAACTTTGTCTTTCATGTTATGATTGAAGTACTATAATCCCAGCTTTGAATGTTTTACAAATACTTTGATCAAGTCTTTGATGGTGCATGTCACCTCAAAAATTATTCTTTCTTTTTATCACTTACCTACTCGAGGACAAGCAGGAGTTAAGCTTGGGGATGTTGATACATTGCAAATGTATCTATAATTTTTGATGTTCCATGCTTGGTTTTATCCACTTTCTTGTGTTTTGTCCACACTTTGGAGTACTTTTCATATGATTTCTTGGACTAACCTATTAACAAGAACCACAGTGCCCGTCTTACATTTCTGCTGTTTTTGGTTCGGAAAGTCGAAAATGAATATTCTCGAATTGGACGGGACAAAAGCCAAAGTGCCTATTTTCCGAAGTCATCGGATGCCGAATCACGAGAGAGAAGGGGGGGCGGCTACACCACCTAGTCGTGGCGGCCAGGCTGCCCGCACTGAGGTGGTCCAGCCGACCCAGCACCCCCTCGGCCTCTCCTTCCACCTATATATTGCCCTCTAGACCAAAACCCTAAGTACCCGATCAAAAATCCACGAAAGAGTCTGTAGCCGCCGTCATCTCCATCCCTAGATCGGGAGGGATCTGAAGCTCTTCCCGGCACCCTACCGGAGAGGGGAATTCACCCTAGAGGCCTTCTTCATCATCATGCAAGCCTCTGGTGTGATGCGTGAGTAGTTCATCTCTAGACTACGGATCCATGTAGTAGCTAGATGGCTGGTTCTCCTCCTTTGTGCTTTCATGTTTAGATCTTTTGAGATCCGTTCATGATCAAGATCATCTATTTGTATTCATACATGTTGTGTTTGCGGGGATCCGATGGATATTGAGATGCTATTTCAGATTGATTATTGATTCTATCATGTCTTTGTTATTTGTGATCTTGCATGCTTTCCGTTGTTAGTAGCTATCTTGGCCAAGTAGATGCTAGCAACTCCAAGAGTTAGTATTTATGCTCGATAGTGGGTTCATGCCTCCAGTAATCTGGGGAAGTGATGTAAATCTCTAAGGTACTAGATGTGTTGTTGCTACTAGGAGAAAACAACAATCCTTTGTTCATAGAACAATCGTATTGTTTACATTACACGCATAATTCATAAAGCAATAATCTATTGCTTGCAACTTAATCTTGGAGGGGTTGGATGATAACTCAAGGTGGATTATTAGTCATAGATGCAGTTGGATGGCGGTCTATGTATAATGTTGTAATGCCCAATCAAGTTCCAAAGGAGTCAAGATGATTAGTATATGCATGTATTGCTTTCTCGATGTTTGTCAATTGCCCTGTTGTAATTTGTTCACCCAGCATGTTATCTATCTTAAGGAGAGCCACCTCGAGTGAACTATGGATCCTGGTCCTTTCTTTTACATACAATCTACAAACTGTTTATTGCTTTGTGTTTACTTTCTGCAAACTATTACTTCCTTCCATTCGATACGTTTAATCCTTTGTTTTCAGCAAAACCGGTGAGATTGACAACCTCATCGCAAGTTGGGGACAAAGTTCTGTGGTTGTGTTGTGCGGGTCTCCACGTTGCTACTAGCACCGGTAGTGCGCCCTGCCAAGGTTCAGCTAGCAACACCTTTGGGGTGTTTCCTTGCTCCTACTGGTTCGATTAAACCTTGGTTTCATAACTGAGGGAAACTTGCTGCTGTGCTCATCATACCTTCCTCTTGGGGTTCCCCAACGAGCTTGTTAATACACGAGCCATCAATTCACACTTCCAGTATATCGGCAACCTTCGAGGTGGAAGCCAACACCTTTACAACAAGTTCAAGGCACACATCCACAACTGAATTGGAGGCTCCCGAATACAAGCTAGTTGTTACAACAATCAAGAACAAGCTAGTAAGAAACAAATCAAGAACTAGGATTTCCAATGAAACACTAAAACAAGGGGCCCTCAAGTTAATGAGGGGGAAATGGAAATCTCTCTTGGTGAAGATGTAGATCAAGGACTCCTCCTTCGATTCTCCAAAGATCAAGGACTTTGTATGGTTGTAGATGGAGTTCTTGTTGATTTGGTGGCTCTAGGGTTAGGGTTCTTCTCTTCAGGAATGAGCAGCATCTCAAGGTAGAAGGGGCCTTTATATAGGCCCCCCATAAATGTAGTCGTTAGAGACACTCAACCTAGACAGTCCGACAGAAATGACCCCGACAGTCTGGCCGGACCGGACACTCCGGCATAGAACATCGGACATTCCAGCCTGGCAAAGAATTCGGCCAAAGTCTAGGAAGTGTCCGAAACAGGGTACTGACTGTATGGGGATTGGGAGAAATCCTTCGGGCCAGACACTCCGGTGAATACCGGCTGGACATTCTGGCCAGGCAAAGAATTCGGCCAGAGTCCGGGTAGAGTCCGAAAAGGGGTACTGACTGTTCGTGGCTCCTGAGAAATTCTTTGGGCCTGACACTCTAGTGAATACCAGCCGGACATTCTGGCTAGGCCGGATACTCCGGCTGAATTCAACCGGGCAGTCCGGTGCAGACAAGATTCAACACAGATAAAACTTGGGGCCTTCTTTTCCTTATGACAAGATAATGATATGACAAAATTCTGCGAGTAATATAGATATATCCTAAAACATTTTAGCAGCAGATTAAAACCATCCTAGTATTGTCAACAAACATCAAAATAAAAGGAAGGGCATAAATGCCCTTTCAATTTGTCCTTTGTCCCCAACTCTAGGAAGTAGTTGTCAAGCACAAGGTTTCGTATTAGTAATATGAAATTAAATATAAAACAAACTAAAGTAAAGAAAGTAAAGTAACGCGAACTAGATGATATGGAAGATAGTAGAGTTATTTTGGGGTTTTTGTAAGTGATTGCAAGTAGAGAATGTATTTTTGTATTTTCGAAATAATAAATTGCAGAAATTGTAAAGGATAGTAGATGCAATGGAAAGGTGTTTCTTATGATAAAAATAGGACCAGGGTTCATGGGTTCACTTGTCTAACCTCTTTTTAGGTTGTAGTGATCACAAAACAATTCATCAATGATAAAGATTCATGGAAATTCTACAAGTGCTTGATAAAAGGAATTAATATGGGCATCACATTCTAATATTGAGATGGAATACATCTCTCTCTTATACTCCTCAAGAAGGGAAATCTCCATGCAATCTTGATTTAAGAATAGATCAGAGTATAGCTTTAAGCAATATTATATGATGTTTGAGATATAAAATATGCTACCTTGATCTAGTCAAGGTCATCACACCGTCACGTGATAAGTATAGCACATGATTTCACTTTACCCGTAGCGAGGCAGCAAAAGAAATGTAAAAACCAAAGTAAATCTTGAATAATATGTTTCACAGTTCAATCTCTACCCTTATGCTACTCCATCTAACACACACTTCTCCCCATACAAGTTCTTGCATACAAGTTGGATTAGAACAAGCAATGAAGAATGGGGCGCATGATATGCATCTATTAAAACATCTTACACATAATAGATTCTGATCTCAAATATCAAATCATAGAACAAAGATCCACCACATAGGACTTACAAATATGACCATAATCACACTACTAGGAAAGCAGCTATAGATAGGCGTGTTATCCTGTGGCGCATATCCAGGACAATGCGCCACAGAAAATATTCAATGGTGCATGTAAGGATATGCACCACACAAACCTTCCCTATTCAGTGGCGCATATTCATAACCATGCGCCGTAGAAATGAGGTGGGACCCACCATCCTAGTTGGGCGACCAACTTTCTGTGGCGCATATGCAAAAATGCGCCACAAGAATTATTTTTTCTGTGACGCATATAGGCACATGCGTCACAGAAAGTGGATGCAGGCCCCACAACAGAATCTTTTGACCAACTTTCTATGGCGCATATGGTGATATGCGCCACAGAAAGTTGATGCGGGTCCCACCGTAGAAAGTGCAACCACTTATTCTATGGCGCATATCTCCATATGCTCCATAGAAATTTGAACTTTTGTGGCGCATATCTGCAATATGAACCACGGAATAGTGTGTTCAGATCTATGTAAAAAAGGTGGAAGCTCACCCCTCTCTATCCACCACCCATTTCGCATCTATTCTTCCCCTCCACAGCCAGCTCGTCTTCCTTCCCCACCCCATTTTTCCCATAGTTTCTCAATTTTTTTAATTAAACATACTTTCGTTCATACATGACCATCATGCGTGCCTCAGTCTCATCCGGGGGAGGATCTTGTGCTCGAGGTAGGCGACATAGGGAGCGGTCCAGTCATTGGGCTTCATGACCATGTCGACCAGAGTGGACTCGGGCTGCAGTGGTATCCCGATGTCGATCTCCTTTGGAAGGGAGACCGATGGTTTGTCGATGATGTCAAGGAAGACACCCAGAGGTGGCATTTGGTGAGCTGACTGATACGTTGCAAACGTATCTATAATTTTTGATGTTCCATGCTTGGTTTATATCTACTTTGCTTTGCTTTGTCCACACTTTGGAGTACTTTCTATGCATTTTCTGGAAGTAACCTATTAACAAGATGCAACAGTGCCAGTTGCCTGTTTTCTGCTGTTTTTGGTTCCAGAAAGTCAGAAAATGAATATTCTCGGAATTGGATGGGACAAAAGCCAATATGCCTATTTTTCTCGGAGCAATACGGAAACACGAAGCAGAGACGGAGTAGGGAACCAGGGTGGGCACACCATATGGTGGTGCGGGCAAGCCCTGGTCGCGCCACCAGGTGGTGTGGGCCCCCTAGACGCCCGTCGACCTTGCCTTTTCGCCTATAAGATGTCTCCCGGTGCAAAAACCCTAAATCGAACAGCCACCAGCCACGAAAAGTTCCGCAACGCCGCCGCCACCAAAGGGGAGATTCGGGGGACAGAAAGTCTCTATTTTGGCACACTGCCGGGATGGGGAAGTGCCCCCGGAGCCATCTCCATCGATCTCCACCGCCATCTCCATCACCGTTGCTGATTCCCATGATGAGCAGGGAGTAGTTCTCTCTCGAGGCTAAGGGTTCTACCGGTAGCTATGTATTCATCTCTCTCTATGCATGATCATATTGTGATCATGAGCTTTGTAATCAAGTAGATCTACCTTGCTACTCAAGTGCTTTAATAGATCTCTGCTCTCCCCATGTGTGTGAAAGTGACAGCGTGCACACCATGGTGGCACTTAGGCTAGAGATTATAAATACTTGTTATGAGTTATATTTGGAGTTAGATGTCTCTATGAAAATGTGGTGTTTGTTGGAACCAACTAGTGCTCAAGGTGATAGTGTGGGGTTTTCTAGATGGGAAAAGCTTACTTTGAGGTGTGTTGTTATAGCCCTACCATGGATTAGAGTGTCCAACCGGAGAGTAGTTCAGAGTAGTATTATGAAGAGAAGATATTTATATGAGAGTGTTCACTAGTGAAAGTATAACCCCTAGGCCTTGTTTCTAAGCATTGAAACACCGTTTGCAACTAGATCTGCTACATGTTTGCTTGCTGCTATCTTTATTTCAGTTTTCCTTTAGTATTTTCCACACCATCAAGCTATTTTCTGGCACTGTTACCACTTATAATTATCCATACCACTTGTATTTCACTATCTCTTCGCCGAACTAGTGCACCTATACACCTGACAAGTGTATTGGGTGTGTTGGGGACACAAGAGACTTCTTGTATTTTGATTGCAGAGTTGCTTGAGAGGAGATACCTTTGACCACTTCCTCCCTGAGTTCGATAAACCTTGGGTGATCAACTTAAGGGAAAGCTTGCTGCTGTTCTACAAACCTCTGCACTTGGAGGCCCAACAACTGTCTACAAGAATAGAAGTGCGTAGACATCACTGACCCGATGCGTGAGAGTGCGTCGGCCTCCTCATTCTTCCGTCAGTCGATCCACTCGACAGAGTAGCCGGTGAAGTAGCCCCAGCTGGTCCAATTCTTGGCGGTATGCTATCATGTTGGAGGCGACTGCATTGCAGGTGCCAGCGACCTGTGCAGCGACGAGGTCGGAGTCGACGTAGCACTTGAGGCGATTAATGTTCATCTGCTTGGCAGCTCGCATGTCGTGGAGGAGGTCCTCGTATTCAGCCATGTTGTTGGTGCAGGGAGTGAAATTGAGCTACATCATGTATCGAAGTTTGTCGCCCTTGGGGGAGGTGAGGATTATCCCAGCCCCAGCGTCATTCGTGTTCTTGGATCCATCGAAGTGGAGGGACCAGTAGTGGAGGTATGGCAGCATGGTGGGCTGTTGCGCTTCTTCCCAGTCGGCGAGGAAGTCAGCCAGAGCTTTCGACTTGATGGCCTTTCACGGCTCGTACTTGATATTGTGGACGCCGATTTCGACGACCCACTTGGCGACTCGTCCAGTCGCATCGCGATTGCTGATGATGTCCTGCAGCGGGGCAGAGGAGACGACCATGACGTGGTGCTCCTGGAAGTAGTGTGGGAGCCTCCTCTGGGCTTGGAAGACCGCGTAGATCAACTTCTGGTACTGCGGGTAGCATTGTATCGACTCGGTGAGGACCTCAATAATGTAGTAGATAGGGGATGCACGGGGCGTTCCTTTCCCTCTTCGGGTCGTTCGACGACCATTACGGTGTTGACGACTCGATTGGAGGCCATGATGTAGACGAGCATTGGCTCTTTGTCCGTGGGGTCACGAGTAGCACCTCCTTCAATGCATTGAGTGTGTTGTTGGCCTTGTCGTCCCACACGAACGTGGATTTTCGCTACCCCAATGTAATCAGAGGTCCCTGATCATGAGATATGTCTCCCAGTCGAAGCTATTGGAGGCCGGGAGAGGGGTGGATCAAGATCGTTGGGATCATTATGGATCTCACCGACCTCAATCGTAAGATTGCTGCTTGGTGAAGATGGAGTCGCTGAATTCATGACTCCAGCGCTCAAACTTCCTACCGACGGCCCAATTTTCGAGGGGTAACCTCAGCAATGTCCATGATTATGGACTTTGGTTTGATGGAAAAGAGAGCGCTAGTGATTTTGTCGGCCTATCAGACAAACAAGGGAGTTGAAGTCCAGCCTAGTTATGAAAACAGAGGGTTATAGAGTCGCTGATTCGCTAGATGTGATCTAACTTTCGGCGGGTTGTGTCTCGCTCAAAGCTACGGTACCCTCTCCATCGGCTCCTCCCAACCTATATATGAGGGGTTGTGGGTCTCACGGTCCAACACGGATCGGTTAGAAATTTGATTACAGCTTGTTGACACTCGTTTTGGGCTCATAGCTTACCGATAGTGTTACACACACTCGGAAAGATATACATAAGATTATTAATCATCACCGAAGAGGCAACATATCAAATCAAGTCATGATCAGGCTTAATAGTTGATTGTGTTATAGTTTAGAGGAGACTTAGAGACTGATATATGGAGGCTTCCACTATGATTCCTTTAAGATGACCTCAAATAAAAAAGTGTCGAGTACTGAAGTTGTGTTTCTCGTCCAAAAAAACAACTTTTATTTTTGAATTATCTTCATACGAGTTAGTATGCAAATTTTATGGCTGATATACTCCAAGAGGCCGAAACAATGGTCTTAGGTGTTGTGGTCGCCCGACCCTAGACAAGGTCTGCCCTTGGGCATGAGCGAGTGCCGGAAATCGGTCTGAAAACCGGAAGATTGATTTATCTTCTTACGAGCAAGATTAAGCGGTCAAAATCAACTCGGATGGAACAGCGCAAAACATGAAAGTATTTCGTTTTTGTGAGACGAACAATTTTGTTTTTAGAGCCCTTAAGCTAAGTAAGTAGACGGCCTCCACAGTTAAAATACGATCGAACAGAACCAAAATCGTTCGGTCAAAGTCCGAGTTTAATATGCAAACAAGAAGAAAAGACCATCAATATCAGATCGGATGGAAAAGTTGCCAAAATCAAAGTTCTTCGTCTTTTAGAGACGAACAACTTCGCTTTTTACGATATTTTGATACGAGCTCGTTTACTACCTCAAAAGTGGTCATAAAAGTACGGGCAAGTTTTTGGCTGAATAGTTACGGAAAGTTCGTACCAGACCATCCGAATTTGACCCCAACTAGGTTTTGGATGTGAATCCAACCCTCTTTCTTGCACGGAACGTCCAGCCGCTACTTATATACATGAGGGATGCAGACCGATTGAACCAACACCAATCGAATAAACACATCCAATACTTTTTCGTGTTTATCTATTTTTTATCCCTCTCCTTTGTATCTTTCTTCTCATTCTTCGAGATTTGGAGGCTACGAATCCACGAGGCTCTAGGAGCGGTCAGGCCGACCTAAGGCAGCTCATAGCCGCTGTGCCGTCTGACGGGGTCCCTACCAGGCGAGCCGGGTTTCGGGTTTACAAAAGCTCCCGCTGGACTATCTTGTGTACCGCGCTTCCGACGAGTCTCCCTCGGTGAGGGTACATCATGACGTGTTCGTGTGTGAACACAACTATATAACTATGTCGGTTGACACTCCAATCTTGATCAATATGCACGGTTCCTAGGCTTTGGATGCTTCCAGGACTCCCAGTTCTTTGTGGGTCTCGTAGGTTGTAGCTTAAGTATGTACTAGGTATACCAATTACGGGAACCAGATAAGTCATACCCATCAGTAACACCATATCAAGTTTTATTTTTTAAATATAAAGAACCCAATTTTATATTCGTGAGGACTTAAACTTAGACGACTGGGTCATGCATACACTCTCCTAACCCAGTGGTGAGCTAGATGATCTAGCTATTGAAAATTCAATGGGCCACAACTTTTTTGTTTGAGGTGGTACGTATAAGATCTCAATAGAGATATTTTTCAAGAAAGTTCATGAATTTAATGTCTACTATAAGACTAGTCACAACGGGAAGTATCTTTTAATAGTAGCATACATATGATACTAGTATATGATACCATCTCTACAATGCATAGCATCATGTAGTAGTATCACAGTCTTAATATATTTATTGTTTTGTAGAATCTCAATGCAAAATTATGTACAAGATTCATTTGAGACTAGTTTTTCTAATTCTACGTGCTATGATACCGTATCTACCTATGATACCAATATAATCTCTTTCATCATTAATTAGCATGCCACGTCAGAATTTTACCAACATGGCATGCATGATACTACCTATAAGAGCAAGTTTAATAGTGTAGCCGGTTGTTGGCTATAAGATGTTGTCACATCATCTATAATCAGTCATATAGCTAATACATACAATAGTTAAATACAAGAATGTACTACTTTATTAAAGCGTGGCCCACATTTCACTCTCACAAAGCACCTAGAGCACGTGCTAGAGCTGGCTCTTAACTTACAGCCGGTTCATCTTCTCTCTCCTCTTCTCTCTTTTCCAACTCAGCACAAATACTATATTTTACTTCTTATAGCCAGCTGGCGTGGCTCTATTATACTTGCTCTAATATCCACATTAGGGCTAGTCTAATAGAGATATTTTCCAAGAAAGTATCGTAACGCGTACCCACCTCAATTCTCCACCAATTAGTCTTGTTTTTTCCTCACGCCGTCTTTTTTTTGGAGAAAAAAGTCTAAAATAAACCTTATATTTGTAATCAAAAGCTAAATCAAACTGAGCTTGCAATCGCTGAAATCAGCAGACCCAACTTTGTAATCCCGGTCTGAGTTCGTAGTTCAGTGACGTAGCAGGCCAAACTTCGGAAATTGACTTGGACCCACATGACATATCACAAGAACTACATCCACTTTGTCTCAAAGAAAAAACTGCATCCACCTCCGCTGTTGCTTCGGATAATCCTCTGCCTGCTCACGCGAGAAAATGACAAAAAAACCACCACATTTAAGGACGAGGGGTCACGAAACCACCACGTTACGGTTTTTTGACACATAAATACCATTTTAGAGGACAGGCTGTGATCCGGGGCACTGATTCCTCGTGGTTAGCCCTCTAACCATGTTTCTGGCAGGTGGAGCCCATTGTCAGTGCACACGTGGCGGGGTGGCGGACGGACAGACCAGACGGCCGTTAACGCCCGCGTTAGGGAACGGTTTTAACCGTTGCGCCGCCGCATCTGAGCTGTCCACCCCTCGCTCACTCTCGTTAGTTAGTCTCTCGCGAGTGCCATGGCGGCAGGAAGAGGCGGTGGCTCGCCTGAAGGGCACGGCGCCGGTCCGATTGGAGGCGGTGGCGGCCGATACGTGAAGCAGGTGCAGCTCGGGCCAGGCTTCAACATGGGCGCTGTCGATTTGGACATCGACCACTGTAGCTCGAGCAGTATGGTGCGCCAGAGGAGGCATCGTCGCAGCTGGAGCCGGCGAGCCAGTGCAACAACGACCCGCTCAGCCACTACCTCCCCGACTACGGGTAAGTAAAAAGTCCCTTCCCCTGTTCTCTGTACTGAAATTTGTGGAATATTTAGAACATTAGGGCAATATTCAGTAAACTGTTTTGTTTTATTTCATATTAGGGAACATTCAGAGATGTGGGAACTGTTTATTCAATTTGATGGGGCCAAATTTGTCTCAACAACCATGCGTCGGTCTGATATTAGGTTTCTGAACTTATTGGGACTGATGGAGAAGGAAGGGTATGGGCTGTGTGATTCAATTTATTATGTGAAAAATGAAGGAGAGGGGTTAAATGGCCTAGAATTAGTGGACAACAACATTAAGGTGGAAGACATGCTTAGAAAGTATGAAAGGTCAAGAAAGGTTGTGTTGACAGTGATGAGGGACAAGGCTAAGCAAACCATTATGTTGTCCCTTGTGAAGAGCAAGAAGGGAAAAGAAAAGTTGTATGCTAGGTCATATCCTAGCCACATTGCAGTTGATCTGGATGAGGAAGATCATCGTGACAACAACATCTTGCAGACTCAGAATAGTGGCAATTTTCAGCCTTTGTGCACACAGATTGATGAAAATATGCAGAAATCAGCAGAGGAAGGAGAAGATGCAGAGGAAGAAGAAGATGCAGATGCAGAAGGAGATGCAGATGAAGAAGGATATGCAGATGAAGATGACAGTTGGATGCATCCTTGCAAGTATGATCCAGTTCAGGCAGAGAAGTTGAGGAGGAAGGAAGTTGATGAAATGCAGAAAAGAATTGCTAAGAGGAAGAGAAGGGTAGATGAGGATTTGTATGAGGATGAGTCAGAGCCAGAAGATATTTTTGAATCTTATATTCCAGAGGAGCCAGTGAAGAAGACAGTTAAGAGGCAGGGCCCAACAGCCAGATCACACTCTCATACAGAAGTGGCAGTTATGAAAGATTGGGCTCCTTCTGATGATGAAGAGGAGTTTGGTTTCCTTTGAGAAGAGGATGATGATGGGTTTGAGCCTTTGCCATTTGTGTTGCCAAATGGGAGGAAGAGCAGAGCAAAGAAGCAGACAGAGAGGGTGTGGTATGATGAGACAAGGGAAAATCCAGAGCAACAATTCAGGTTAAAACTTTGTTTGAAGGATGTGTATCCGTTCAGGCAGGCACTATGTAGACTTCATATTGTGCAGGTTAGGAATTTCCATTACCACAGAAATTGCCCAGATAGGATCATTGTGTGGTGCAGGCCAGAGAAAAAGGAGAAGTACAATTGCCAGTTCTTCATTTCTGCTTCAAAGATAAAGCATGAAACTACCTTCTTCATAAAGAAGATGCACTTGGAGCACTATTGTCCTATTGAACCATCAAGCACCAGAGTTAACAGTAAGTGGTTGAGCAGTGCTTATGTCGACAATTTCAGATCAGACCCAAACACAAGTATTAGATCTTTAGTTGACACATTTATGCCAACTTCCAGACTGCAGGATTCAGAGGAGAAGACCTAAAGAAGTGCATGGACAGGGCAGCATATTCTTACACCAAGCATGGATTTGACAAGGCAATGGGTGAAATGAAAAAACAGTGTGAGAAAGCTTGGCAGTGGCTTTCAAAAATTCCAGTGCACACATGGGCAAGGTGGGCTTTTGACTCAAACTGCAAGATAGATTTGGTGAACAATAATCTCAGTGAAGTGTTCAATAGATATATCCTGGATGAAAGAAACAAACCAATAGTGACAATGCTGGTAGGGATCTATGACAAGCAAATGGTCAGGTTTGATGACAAGAGATATGGTGGTAGAAAAGCTAGGTGGGAAATCACACCAAATTATGCTGAAAAGCTTGAAATGATGAAAAAATATGCTACACATTGCATCCCACAAAGAGCAGATGAAGGACTATGGCAGGTAGCAAGTGGTGATCACACATATGAGTTAAATCTAGATAGTAGAACATGTTCTTGTAGAAAGTGGGATTTAACTGGGTTGCCATGCAATCATGCAATCTCAGCCATCTATAAAGCAGGAAAATATCCAGAAGATTATGTCTCAGATTTCTACAAGAAACCCTACTACCTCAAATCCTATAGGCCAGTGTTCTATCCAATGCCACAACAGCATGGCTGGACAAGAACAGATACTAAAGACATAATGCCACCTGCTTTTAAAGATCACCAGAAGGGAAGGAGGCAGGAAAAGAGGAGAAAAGGGAAATTTGAGGTCCCTAAACCCAAGGAATCATCTAGGATGACCACTATCACATGTAGCAACTGCAAATTACAAGGACACAAGTACACAAGATGTGCACAACCACTCAGACCTGATCTTGCACTTAGGAAAAGCCAGCACAAGGTAACTAAATTATTGCATAAAGGATTTCTGCATTGTATTTATATTTTAGTTAATAACTCTGTTATTTGTAGTTAAACAAGACCATTCCTGCTGGGCAGGCCCTAGAGTTGATGGAGAAGGCTCAACTTCCAGGGCACCATCATCATCTTCTATGCCAGAACAAGGTCCCAGGCCACCAAGATCCTCTTTTGTTCCTCCAAGATCAACTACTGATGCACAAGCTCCTACTAGTTCAGCTCCAAGGCAAGGGAGAGGATTCATGTCCTACTTCACAGCTGAGGCAAATGCATATATTGGTAGAGACTCAAGGAGTGGTCCTTTAGATGGTTGAGTTGCTTGGAGCAAAGTTTCTGTTATTTGCTTGGAGCAAAGTTTCTGATGTAAACCCGTTATTTTGCTGTGGCAAATTGGTGTATGTAATGTTACATGTTGTCGGACTTGTTGAACCTCTTATTTAGCTACCTATGTCAGATTTGTTGAACCATTATTTAGCTACCTATGTCACTATTGTTGAACCATTATTTAGCTACCTATGTCACTATTGTTCCACCAGTTCATTCAAATATGTTTGCTGTCATTTATTTTCTTACATGATGTGTATAATTTCACCATAATTCTGGCAGGTGATCCAGGCCAAAACACATATAAATTTCAAACCAAAACACATCATTCAAATAATAGTTATTCACATATAAATTCTGGCAGCTCACATATACTTAAGAATTAAAACCAAAGCTCATCTCATAGTTCAACAAACAAAGCATCATTCAGACAATAATTGTACTTATTACAACTCACAAACACTTAAGAATTTAGCTACACAGAGCACCCGTCACAGTTCAACAACACATGCTAATTGAACATTACTTAATAAAGATAAAATGACACATCACAAAGATCTTTTATCTTCTAGAACCTGCTCTTGTAAGCTTCTTTCTGCTTCAACAAGTCAGAAATGATGGACTCCAACTTCCTCTTATCTTCTTTGTACTTGTCCCTGTCATTCTCTGCTTTTTTCAGCAAGCATTTGTGCATCTTACAGGTTGTTTCATCAGTGATCCTTTTCTCCTCTAATGCAGCCCTAGCATCCATCAATCCTTGTTCAGCTATAGCCTTGTGGGCTAAAGTCACCTGCTTTTCTTCCACTTGTTTAGCTAGCTCATCTTGTGAATTCCTCAGATCAGTGTGGAGCTTGTTTATTTTGTCTTGATACTCAAACTTCTACTCCATGAAATTCAGGGCTTCAGTGGTCTTGGCTTGCTTAACTTCTCCATACATAACCCATAGCTTGCCTACTGCTTTGATCATAGCATCAGTACTACTGGATCAACCCATTGCAGAAAGTCACACTTCAATTCCTCCTAAAATTCAGTGACATTTCAGTTAAAAGAAGAACTAACTATGAATATGAAGCAAATGGCACAAACATTTGATCACACACCTGCCCTTCACAGCTTAGAAACCTCCTACCAGTGGCGTAGCCCTCAAATCCAACAAATTTAGCCGCCACAAAGCCACATTTACAGAGAATTGGCTCATCCCCTTCGTCGGCTAAACCGCACCAATCCGAATCATATATGACATTCATGCTCTAACAAGTGCAAATGGAATAGCAAATTAGACTAGGCTTGACCTAAATAACAATTTCATCACAAACCCTAGAAATCAACAATATGAGCCCGAAAATCCCCAAATCCAGTGGCAAGAACTTACACTCGCCCGTCGAGCTCGGATCAAGAGCGATTCTTCTCCATCGGACCACGACACCATGGCGGAAAGGCGTCGCCTTCTTCTTCGGCGGGCGTCGGGGACGCGGCCGACAATGGCGGGCGAAAGAACAAGAACAGGCGAGGGTGGACAGCTCGGATGCGGCGGCAACGTTAAAACCGTGCCCTAACGCTGGGCGTTAACGGCCGTCGTCCGTCCGCCACCCCCCGCCGTGCAATCCGACAATGGGCCCCACCTGCCAGAAACATGGTTAGAGGGCTAACCACGAGGAATCAGTGTCCCGCGTCACAGCCCATCCTCTAAAATGGTATTTATGTGTCAAAAAACCGTAACGTGGTGGTTTCGTGTCTCCTCGTCCTTAAATGTGGTGGTTTTTTGTCATTTTCTCCGCCCACGCCCATGTCATGATGCTTCGCCGGATCGCGTCGGCCGCCGTACAGTCCTCTCGCCCCGGCGCCGGCTCCATGCTACTCATGGCAGCGCCCAGGGGGAGCTGCTGCGGGTTCCTGGTGGAGTCTTTTGCCTCTAGCCTTCCAGTTCCAGTTGTCTAGTCCTCCTGCCCGGGCTCGTACTCTGCTGCTCCTTGCCCATGGCCGGTGGGGTTGCCGAGAGCAAGCGAGCGCCGGCGAAACGGGAAAGAGGAGACCCGGGTACCCACCTGCTACAGTCGGTGCATAGAGCTCACATTGCAACGGCTTGGTTGCATTACATGGCGGCGTGGCTGGGCGAATCTTGCCATGGCGCTGTTTCTTGACGCCGGTGGAGGCGTGCCCGTGCGCGCCATGCAAAAGCTGCTTGCGCAAATAGTGGAGGATCAGGTCTGGTAACACGAGCTCCTCGCTGCCGTCCATGGCCAGTGTCCATCAGCAGGAGGGGACGCAGCAGTATCATGGAATCCAGTTGGAGTTCCTTCTATCCTGAATTCATGGTCAACTCCACGCCTTGATTCCATATTTTAAATGCTTGGCAGTATTAACGGAATCAATGTCAGGTTGCGCCTCCGCCCAGACACGAAGCCGCCGTGCGCGTGGTATTGGGACAGTGCCCATCGCGTACTGCCTTCTGCAGCGAGGCCGGTGTCCATGTCGCGCTCCTGCCCTGCGCCGGCTCGTGCCGAGGCGTGCGCATGTGGACCTCCCGCCCTGCGCCGGCTCGGTGCTGCCTCTCGTAGACTTCCCGTGGCCGCTCGTGCCAAGGCGTGCGCCTGTGGACCTCCCACCCTCCGTCGGCTCGATGCTGTTGTGCGTGCGCGTTCCTGACCTCTTCCAGGTCACCACATGCGAGCCGAGACTATGGTGCAGCACGGCGCCTGCAGAGTCGCCGGCAAGTGCCTAGCAGAGGCAAGGCAGGGGAGGCAGGGCAGCTCATAGAGCGTGAGTTCCAAACTGCCGGCAAGTGCTCTATGTATGTCACGCTCTATGAGCAGTTTGGAAACCCCTTTTGCATTTCTTTATACAAACCTTCCAAACTGCTCATGTGTATCAACACAAATGTGCATGGGTTTGTGAGTAAACGTTCATGTATTCCAGAATAGCCCTTAAAGACTTTCAGGCGAAAAGTTACGTGCATAAGGCGTGCAAAAAAAGTGAAAATTGCAAAAAATAAAGGAAAACAAACAATTCAAGCCATGGATTTGGGCTTAAAACGTTATCCCATGAACTCTGCGGTGTGTTTTCTTGAATGTTCGGGCTATAGGCATTTCTGGGCTCCATACCCACACCACGCTGTTGTGTTACTTGTGTCCTAAAAGCATCCCTGGTCCTCCACTCACTTTACGCTGGATTACCTCGCCTCTTTACGCAAGACTGCGAGATTCGAGAGGGCAGACCACGTGATCCTTCCTCTATCATCAGAAAAGAAGGCGCAGAAACATACTAGTACACTGACCAAGTGACCACGTTGGTAAAAATCAAAAAAGTGGTTGGCTGGTCTGGTTGTGCGTGCGTGCGTGGCCAGATCAAGCCCAAAGCCACACGCGAACGATGCGCGCATCCATGTTGAATTGTTGATCGAGAGGACGACGACGACCACCGGTGGCTACTCGATCTACAGCCTACAGGTAGTAGTAGTAGAAGCTGGCTAGATCCTGCAATCGTGCATGCCTGCGTGTACACGCACGCAACGCAACGCGCTGCTTTTGTCGCCCGAATGTACTACTAGTACGTGCCACTGCCATGTGTGTCAGTGTGTGTATGCCCAAAAAGCGAGGCTGACGGCGACGGAATCCGCGTCCACGGCGCGCGGCGCTAGCTTACGTTGTCACGTACGTATGTCAGCGAACTCGTCGTGCCGTGTGGTACGTCTCCGTAGTGTACTAGTACTAGTACCACCCCCACCGTCAATGACACGTCTCCCCAGCGGTGTGCATCTTCCCGGCCGTTTCAGGTAAAGCCAAGGCATCGCATCGAAATCTTCGGAAAGTAGTCCCGGAATCATTCAAGACTAGCTAAGATCTGGCCGGAGGGTGGCGCTAATGCACGCACACACGGGGTGAAGTGAAGGTTTACTCCCTCCTCCGTTTACAAATAATATTTCATCCGATCCATATTAATTGTCGCTAAAATAGATATATCTCGGCATTTTTAATGTTAGATACATTCATTTTAGCGACATCTAATATGGATCGGAGGGAGTAAGATGTTTTAGCTTAGTGAATTGAATGTATCGAGACGTATTTTAGCGTATAGTTTTATATAGGTTTAATATAAAAAACTATATACTAAAAAATGTCTAAATGCATTCACTTCATAAAGCTAATAAAATGTCTTATATACTCCTATTTCTGAATCGGAGGTAGTAAATCTCAACACTTTTTTTACATTGTTTTATGTTGTTGTTGTCTTTGACATGACTGCAAAGTTTCATAAAGAAAAAGACAAGTGTGGCACTACGAGAAAAATCTGCGTTGAAAAAAGCAATTATTTTGGATCGCACAACCTGTCCTTTTTATCCGGCCGGTCACAAAAACGTCCATCAAAATTCTGCATGTGCAGATACTAGTACAGTGACATCGACAAGATTGATTTTCTTTTCACAAGTTTTCGACATTTGGAAATGATTTTTGTAGCCATATGCGGATGCATGTGTGCTCATCTCGGAGTTTTCATCTGGTTGCAACTTACCCGGCACAATACAGTAGCCACAAAAGAAAATATGACTAAGACGAAATAGGTAAGGGGACACAACCTGTCTTGGCTTTTATTATTGAAGAAAAAACCAATTCATCGGTTGTTTTTTCCGGTGTGATGCAACCAAATACGTTGCGAGATTCCTTAGCAGTGCAATTAGGGCGGGAACTATACACCACCCCAGAATTTCATACCGTTTTTTCCGTTGTATCTTCCGGTGTTTTCCAACGTGACGCCATCCTCAATGTCAGATCTGCATTATTTCTTATTTTCCAAGCGTTCCGAACATTGTTTGTCAAGATCTTCAGTCTGAATTTCCAGAGTTGGTTGCAAAATTCTTCTATTCATATACAGAGTAATGCTTTGAGTGCGGGATAGAGACGTGACCACACGACTACTCTTATCATTCGCTTTTGTACATTGAATTGGGGAATAAATGCAATTTTACTCATTTCCACGGAAGTTAAAGGTGGTCTTATCTTTTAAGACATTTACCTTCATCTTTGTTTCTCCGGAGTGGTCCCTCGACAAACGTGAGCAACGACCTCTTGTTGATGGTGTCGCCGATTTCAAGATGGAGCAAGGATCTTTGTTGGTGGTGTCGCGAGGATCTACACGAAGCAATCCGATCATCAGCCTTCTCCCCGTACCATGTGGCAGATCTCGAGGACGAGATCCCTTGTTAGTGGTGTCGAATTATAGCACCCGAAAAACCACTGCTAGAATCGTTTGTTGTTTTTATCTTTTAAATCATCATGATAGCATGCTCATATCATCATGTCACATTGCATTTGAGCATCATCATGACATATGCATATGTTTGCCTAAAAGTATTTTTCCCAAAAGCCTATTTTGTTTTCTAGAAATTCCCCTCTTTATTTCAAATCAAAACCCTAGGCCTGTTCGGATCTTTTATTTGTCTAAAACTATTTATCAAAAGTTTTTTTAAAACTTCTCCTCACGGATCCCGGAGTCCGAAGACCGATCTCGTTGAACATCGAATTCCAAGATCGCCAAACCCTGATGTGTGATTTCCTTTTCGAGACCCCTATTTTATAAATGATATCTATTTTGTTGCATAATTAAATCATCATGTTTGCATATATTTTTCATGGGTCCAGCTTATTTTATCGACTCACCTAATAATTAAATATGAAGCGCATGCACGGGCTTTTCTTGTCTATCATCGCCTTTAAATTTGTGTAGCAAACTGATGCTATATTTTTTTTGCCTTGTTAATACAACATTTAAATTGCGGGGTATCTAAACAACATGAACCTTATAATTAATTATTAGGATGCTGATTCCGTTTAATATTGTCTAGTTGTATCGCATCTTTGCCATACCATGCATCATACATGCATCATGCCCGATCTTCTACCATAGTATTAAATAGTGCATCTGATATTTCTTTCAGTGTTTTGCTTCTTCACGGATGAAGATGTCGAGTTGATGTGAGCTTCGTCCCGTTCTTCGGATGAATCTTCGGTACTGTTTTTCAGGCGAGCATTCTCCCCCGTCCTTCCTATTTTTCTTTATAGTCTTTACTTCCTCCCGCTGATCTATTGCTATTCGTGTTGCGATGTTTTAGTTTTCGTACCATTTATATCCCATGCAGCCTATGTTTCCTTGGACCCTTCCTATTGTATGTTGCTTCGTAAAAAGTTGGCCTTGCGAGTCATAGTTGCTTGCTTAGGTGTTGATTCGAGTCGCCGAGTGCCACCGTTGTTGGAACGTTGCCACATGCTTAATGTTGGAGATGATCATGACTTTAATTACAACTGGATAATTAAAATGCTGAAAATAGATATAACTAATGCAGAGGCACCAATAGGCAATAATTGTTATTTGGTTTTTACCTGCTCACTTGTGTCCTCTAGGACCTCGAGTACTTGATACATGTTCCTTGACTATCACACTATCCACAGGTAGGACCATGAATCCCCTTAGCCCGGGCTTGATTCACATCTTATTTTTTGGGGGGCTACAAACTAGTTTGGGGCTTTATTACTATCATGTACTTATGCCATGTTTTACTGTTGCTCGTGGAGAGCGTTACTACTGTACTGTTTAGGACTTGTGCTACATTTCCACGGTATCGACAAGCTGGGTCGCACTTTTAGGTTTTCAGTCGTTTATAGCCGTCGACACAAATCCTGGGTCCATCTCAGAGCCAGCCAACTTCGTTGCGGGTAGCGTAGTGGGGTGGCCCCCCGAAATAATTTTCGAATCATGTGAATGCTTTTTCGTTATGCCTCCTTGCTTTTTATTTGATTTTTCCCGAGATTGATCGTGCGTTTGTTGCTATTTGTGCACCTAAATCTTTTCGAAAAGCCGTGTCCGCGGTTATGGACTAATTGGAGTACAGTGTCTCGACCATAGACAACTATAACTAAAGTAGTACTGTAAATTTGATTTTGGCATGACTAGTAATCAGCTCCACTATAACAGAATGGATAAATAAAAGTGCCAACAACTGATGGAATTGGGTTATCTCATGCTATCTATACCTACCTAGTAAGTATTACAACTACAACAGAATGGTTAATTAAAAGTGCCAACAGCTAGTGATATTGTAATGTCTTATATCATCTATATCTGACTAGTACATGTTACAACTACAACAGAATGATTAATAAAACTGTCAATGGTGTGAGTTCCTCGGATTGACTTCCTTATTTGGTCTCGAAGGGGGAATACCAGGATGGGTATGTTTGGTGTTAGTATCGGGTTGGTCCCGAATAGGTCTTTATTATCCCTCTCTAATAGCCGATAGTTGTATCGAGTCTTTATAGGTTGTTTAGTGCAAGTTTCGCTGCCACTTCATTCCATCATACCTATGTAGGCAAGAGCTGCCGAATTCTAAGACTCGTCGTGTACTAGCCTCAGTACTGACCACTTCCTTTTTCTTTTGCCCTTTGTCGGCACCACTTTTATTTTAACATGTATAAGTTCGATGTCGTTAGAAGGGTTACCCTTCCAGTTTGGCCTGGGCAAGGTTATTGACGCCACTGGTTATTCTTTAGGGCTCTTAGCTCAATTCGTATCTTATCCGTACTCGGATGTTGTATTGTTTTCAATATGATTTGGATCTTTATAATGTATATATGTATTCTTGACTCGTTGAGTCGCTGATGTATATATATGTTCTTGTGGGTTCCATCGTGAACTATTGTGTAATGATATTACTTTATTTTTCCACCCGCACGCAAGTGTCTGGAGGGCATCATCGAATTGTTTCTATACGGGTTTAGCGGAAAACACTGAAATATGCATAGGACCAATTCGAGAATGTTACAAAGAGTGTTCAAATCATTGGCCTCACTACGATCCCTCGGACGATATAGAAAATAGGGCATGTATGGAGGGCCGGACAAACTAATCAGATCTCCAGCAGAACCAATGTTTTGTGCTCGTGTTGTGTGTAGTGGCAGACCGTGGGACAGAACTATAATAAGGAGGCCCAACGATGATTACTCGATTAAATAGGCTATAAGTGATGCCCAAATGTACTATTTAATCAGAAGAATAGTACGTACTTGCCTTTGGAAGTTGAATATTTTGTTGCGAAACGTGAGCAAACTCATCCAAATGATCGATCTTTTTTTTTCCCACCGTCGGCCAGCCGACTGCTACAACTAACCTAGTGAAAACCGTCTTTTGGTCTTATGATTTCTTTTTTTTTAAAGCTTCTTTAGTTCCACCACCCTGTCTTTTAAACTTCCTATATTACATATTGTTTCTGTATATATTAGATCGAGTACAAGTGCATCACTCACTCAAGAAACAATTAAGAGTCCAACAAGAGTGACCTACCAGTATAACCGACGTGCATGAGCTAATAACTAAAGCCTAGCTGCTGCTTAGAATAGGATGTCCAAAGTTAGCATTATACATACAAGCAGTAAGTAGGAGTTTTGTCCTGCACGGCCCATGATAATAGAGAGATAAGACGAGGACGTACGCCAATTACCAAGATGTATGCTCGTATCAGTGTCACTCGGCACTAAGCTAAAGATGCGCATTATTCGCTACGGAAAGAGGCGGCAAAGGTTGCAGTCGGAAAAGATGATCGTGACATATGTAGATTCAAAGGACGCAAGCACCTTTGGAATACTGTTGGGATCCATAGCAGCAGACGAATCAAGTAAGTGTGTAGCTAGCTGTTCACCAATATAATATTATTAATTGCACACAAAACTAAAGCAATATATTCTTTCTGAATTGGATTGCTCCCTCCGATTCATATCAATTGTCTTAACTTTAAGTATTTAGTCTAGATTTTTTTTTTCGAAATGGGAAACACCGTTCAAATGATTTTAAAGTTTTACAATCACGGATCAGAGAGTGTTGAGACATGTATCAACCATCGAAAAATAAATAGTATAATAAAACTATCCATTTTGCAGTCTACTAGTATGCTGCCACTCAGTGGCCTGGAAATAGAATTTGTACCTTGATAAAGTTGAGGCTATTAATATAAACAGGAGGGAGTAGTGGTACAAGTTAAGAGGGCTAGTGTGATAGCAGTTGACTAAAAGTAAGTGACATCCATGCTCAGTTGAATCAAAAGTAGGAGTAGTAAATTAATTCCATCTCTACGATAGCAGAGGGTAGGTACATGCACGTCATAGGCTGGTCCATTTACCCCAGTTACATAGTAGTAGTAGTAGCAGCAGCAGATCTCAAAGTCAAAACGTAAAATAGGAAACTAGACCATCGACCGACACATGCAACAACTTCCCTTTCTGCGTTACAGGTTACTCTAGCGCTTGATCATACACGATCGAGATCGATCGACGAAATGCACGCGTGCACGCGGGCGGCAGACAACGGATGGCCACGGCTGGCTAGTGGCAGATCGCGCCCTTCACCGGCGCCGGCGTCTCCACGTCATGGGCGACCTGGCCGCCGCAGACATGCCTGCCACCGTTGCCACAGTTGGCGCCGCCGTTGCCGTTGGCGCCGAGCGAAGTGAGCGGCAGGGCCAGCTTCTCGGGGACGGAGTTGGCCGGCTTGCCGTCGATGATGTCGTTGCTCTTGCCCCAGATGAGGGAGTAGAGGCCGAGCACTATGATCGCCGCGCCAATCACACTGTGACCATGGAAACGGGCAGGGTTAGAACATGGTGGAGCTTAATTTGATTAATTACGGAGCAAGTAAACTGGAGTAGTATTTTGGTTTTTGTTACCTTCCCAGGGTGGTCTCTTCTTTGAGGAGAATGGATCCCATGACAGCGGTCATGAGCATGCAGAGTGGCTGGAAGGCCGTGACGAACACCGGGCCGCGCGTCTTGGTCACCAGCCCCTGCACGTAGAACGCCACGCCGGAGCAGACCACGCCGGAGTAGACGACGGTGAAGAGACGGGTGTCGAACCCCACCACCCAGGCGCCCATGTCCCGGCGCTCCGCCACCAGCGTCACGGCGGCGTTTATCACCGCGCCCATCGCGCAGATCACCGACGTCAGCGTCAGCGGCGCCGGGTAGCTGTTCAGCGTGTTCGACTGCGCGCGCACGTCCATGCATCAGTTCATCGCTCGCTACGGCAAGGCCGGATCGGAGCATATCTATCTACTAGGTCGTCGACTTTGATTCTTTACGTACCTGGAGAACGAAGAATCCGGCCCAAGCGACGCAACTCGCGATGATCATGATGGTACCAGTGAGCCAGGTGGAGCTGCTCTGGGCGGCGGCCGCCGCGGCCGGGTCGGCGTGGTGGGCGCCCCTGGCCCACGGGAACTGCACGACGGGGCCGTGGTACATGATCATGAGCACCGCGCCGGTGACGGTGCACATGGTGCCGGCGACCTTGGCCTGGCTGTGGGTGCTCCGGAAGCGGAGCTTCTCCATCCGGAGGATGATGGCCATGATGAAGGTGACGGCGGGGAGGATGTTGACCAGCGCGGAGGAGAAGCTGGCGGAGGTCAGCTTGTTGCCGAGGTAGTACAGGTTCTGGTCAATCACAGGCCTGCAGCAGGTCGATCCAACCATGCATGCATGCATGCGTGTTAGTGCTTAATTAATCGGAAATTCTAATTAATTAAGTACTACAGAGTTGCATATGTCTCACGTACTCGAGTAACGCGAGGCCGCAGATCTTGATGAAGATAGGCATTGTCATCTTGGGCCTCAGTTTCCTATATACAATGTTGCAAAATTACAAATACTAATTAATTTCCAAGAAGCAAGAAAGAAGTGTCACATCATGCAAGAAGCACTGGAACACACTTGATCGAGAATACGTGCAGTGGAAACAACCATGCTAGCTAATGCTTTTGCTTGGTAAGTAGCTTAGCTAGTGCGGTCATACGCAGAAGGAAACAAACGTTGTCGGAGGCGTATGTGTCGGTTCGATATAGATTATCCAGATCGAGGCTGACGTTACATGCACGGAAAGGAGAAAGATGAATTGAATATACCTATATATACGTTTCAAAAAGACCTGGAAATAGGGGCACGGTGGTAGGTCGCTAGGTGGCTGTGCGTGTAGTGGTTGATTACGTAGCATAGCAAGTGATCGAAACTAGAAACCGATATAGCAACAGTGGCAACTAACTTTTGCTGATAATAACTAGGAGCATCTTATCTCGATATCCCTAGCTGGATTTCAGTTGGAACACTTCAAATATACGAAACCAGCCGCCGGCAAATCGGGTTGAGAGCTAGCTAGATAGCTTATGATCTTGGACAAATAATAAAGCTACGCCTACCATTGGACTCATCTTCTCCATATATATCGGCCGGCCCATGCGTATCAAAGAAGCTTGAATTTGCATGTGCATGCACACGGAATAATCTACCGATCGATATGATCCAGCGGACAATCTAGCTAGCTAGCTAGCTGGAGAGCAGTAGTTATGTTACCTCTCGAAGGCGATTGCGAATGGCGTCATGACAGCGGTGGCTGCGACGTTGCGGTAGGTGACGAGCACGAAGTGGCTCATTCCCTGCTTGAGCGAGGCGACGGAGACGATGTACATGCCGGCGTAGCCGACCTGCAGCAGCACCATCATCAGGTACGGCTTCACGTCCTCCAGCACCTTCTTCCCCACGCCCATCTCGGCCGGTCGCACGAAGCACACAGCGCTCACTACCGTGCGTGCGCGTGAGGCTGCGGCTCGGCTGGGTATGGCTGCTCCTAGAGGCGGTGAGGAGAAGATGGAGTGCGGTGGACGCGGCGAGTAAGATGAGCTCGGGGGCGGGGTGTATTTATAGCTGGACGCGGCCGAGCGAGATGGCTTGGCGCCACACGCCGCTGCTGGCACGGGTGGGTGGGTGCGGGTGAGGTCAGCTGGCTGGCTGGCTGGGCATGCATTGGCCCGCACGCACCATGCATGTGCTACTACTACTAGTACTAGTATGATGTGGTGTGTGGTCTGGTTAGATCCGAGTCAGCCGTGCACCCAAATTAATTCGATTTACCAGAGAATTAAGGTGTGTTGCGGCTAGCTATAGCTAGCTACTGAGTTTGGGCAATGGCCGGCCGGGGCGGGACGTGCGCGTCTACGTTGCTGCTGCCGTGTCGATGATGTCGATCCACTTCTGGCCGGGAAACCAAGCAGGGCGCGCGCGCGGGTCGTCGGCGTCGTCGTCGCTGTCCGCGCTGCTGTGCCCTGCTTCCTGCTGTGCCGGCAACAGCGCAACGGTGATCGATGGGTGGATGCCCGAGCGATGAGTAGTGTCTGGCTGCCACAGGCCCGACGCTACGAGGCTCTAGCAGCAAGCTAAGCTACGGGGTTTCAAGGCCGGCCGGGAGCATTTCCCATAAACTACACTAGCTACCGCAGACGCGAAACGCACCCAGCAAAAGCGAGCACAAGGAGCCAGAACCGCCGGACGTACGGGTACGTTGCTAGGGCAATGCAATGCAATGCAATGGCCTTCCTTCATCCACCACGCCGGGCGGGCTTTAATTCGATGTTCGCCTTTACATAGGCACTTACATGTACTACACCATAACAATTTTGCGACATGTTTCACGTCTGACGACTGATAGATGTACGTATGTGCGCGGGATTTGCGCGTTCGTGTGTGTTCGACACCGGACGGCTAGCTAGGGCTAGCATCCAAAAGAAAGAAAGAAAAAAGACTAGAGATACCTACAACAGCCTACCGAGATCGTTGTGGGCATCCACCCCGCTGTCGAGAATATTTCCGGAGATATCGCCATTTAGAGCACCTTTCTACACCCGGAGAAGGAACACTGCACACTCGAGAGATTTCTAACCACGTCACTTTTTATTTGGAGAGAAGGCCAAAACAACTCCTGCTTAATTTTCTTATATATGGAAATAACCACATCGATCGCTCTGCCCATTGTAATTTTCTTTTCTAACATGTGGAGTAGTCTCTAGTGATCGGCACGCAATAAACAAGAGACAAGTTTGCTACGTAGTACTGCCTTTTGCACCTGAAAGTCAATGGAGAAAGGTTTACCAAAGAGAAATCAGGGACACGCGGCTCCCGGGAAAGATTCCAGGGAGGAGTAACGGAAAAATAGACAACCCACCAATTGGACATGATAAAGACAAGAGTGTAGTATTAAGCTTCCACATATGTGAGTTGATCAATGGCTGAACCTACTTGCGTAGTTGCAGTTGCATACTCCTTCCGCTTCCATATTAGCTGCTAGTACCGATTTAGTACAACTTTGTACTCTCTCTCCCCGGTCCATAATAAGGGTCACTGGTTTATTACAACTTTAAGCTAAATCAGGGATACTTATTATGTATCAGAGGGAGTACTAAATCAGCGACAACTAGTATGAGACAGATGGAGTAATACTATAAAAACAATGGAATTAAGTACTACACCACATATCTATACTGGATGTTAGAAGATATTTGCAGTTAGATTGCTTAAATGCATCCAGCCCTACACATTACATAGTCCGACCCACTATTTATGTAGGACGGTTTCTTAGAGCAGGCTAGTAGTAACATAAGTAGTAACGACATAGGTGCCACCTAGACTAAAAAGATGATGTGACAACCAATTAATGAAGAGAGAGAGAGAGACATATGATGCAAAATTTTGATCTTTACCAATTAATAAGGGTAAAGATGATGTGAATGCGAGGTAATTGTTATCATCACATCACAGTTCCCAATGCAAAATGAGTAGTGATCATTACTCCCTCCGTTCACAAATACTTTGTATTCTGGGTTTAGTCAAGGTCAAATTTTGTAAAGTTTGATCAATTATTTAGACAAAAATATTAACATTTATAATATAAAATTTATAGTATGAGAATTATCATAAAGTATATTTTCATATTATATACATTTGATATTATAGTTATTAATAATTTTTGCTATATTCTTGGTCAAACTTCAAAAGGTTTGACTTTGACTAATCTCAGAACGCGAAGTAAATAAAAACGGAGGGAATACTACACTTATCACGCTACCCACTATGAAGAGTAGTAACTTAACGCTAAAAAGCAGGATCTCAATAGCGAAATGGACGGATGTGAAGTTGGGGATGTGCCCGAGTCCATTCCAGTGATTTTCGCCCACTATGCCACACTCTCTATGTGATGACCCTTGTAGTTATCCCATGAACAATCAAATTGTGCATTGGGCTAATGGTATCTATCGTTCCTACTTGACGAATTGAGTGACAAAACACAGAGATATATACTCCCTCCGTTTTAAAATATAAGATGTTTTAGCTTTTATGAAACAAATGTATTTAGGCAATTTTTTAGTGTGTAGGTTTGGAGAGGTTCACTCACCTACACACTAAAAGAAGTCTAGATACATTAGTTTCACAAAAGCTAAAACATCTTATATTTTGGAACGGACGGAGTAAGTAATAATGTTATTATCAAGAAAAGCTTTAATTACGAGAAACGAGTGAACCTTTTACTGAAAATAAGTCGACCCCCTTCAGACCATCTAAACTTTAGCACCTACCAATATATTCATATGACACCTAAATATAATAGTCTTGTAAATTTAAAATTTCCTCACTGAAAATGTTTATATAATTGGGGAATACACGTTATTATGTTGGCTTTGCTTAAACCTTTTTTTAGAGGAGGAAAGTTGGGACTAATTAGTGGACCTGTACACGGAAGAAAATCCTACGAGACCCGGTCTATATTCCTTAAGGATAGACCCACTCCTATATATAGTGGCTAGAAAAAAGACTAATTAACAGACAAAAAAAAAGACTACAAAATTGAAAAGATGGACACGTGTATAAGACAGGGTCTATAAATAGACCTGGTCTTGTAGGATTTATTTCCGGTGTACACTCACTCTTTTTCCAAGAGGATGCTAATCCCGCGCTCTAGTGATGCATGCTGACTTTTATTTAAATGATTCATTACAGAAGTGTCCTACTGTACAAAAAGGGAGCAACATAAAACGATTGATGTGTATCATCAGTTCTATTGCTAAAGCAATACTCACAATCTATTGCTATATAACTAAAACTAATATACGGATGTCTAATAGAATCACCATGTCAAGTCACACCATCTAAATTATTTTAACAGTTTAATGACAATGATTTAATAAAAGATTATTGAGCCATCATGTTAAGCCACACCACCTAAATTATTTTAATAATCTGATCTAAAATTAATAGCTATGATTTAATGAAAGATTGTTGATTATGTGACAGTGTAGTTCGGGCTGGTTTAGAGACGTTTCCACGGTTTACCTTTTAAATGACGTGGACTCTCCTAATTGATCAAAGGTGCTAAGATTTTTTTCCATATATATAATAATTAGAGATTAGTAGTGTCGTAGAAAGATTCCACCTTAAATAAGAAAGGAAATAGAAAGAGTGCACGTTAAATAAGAAAGGAAATAGAAAGTGAGCACGTTGCTACCAAAGAACACACCATGCTTTCTTTTCGGCGTACAGTGATGCTTTTATATTTGGTGTTAGTTATAGTTGGTTTCGAATAGGACTCTCTTATCTCTATCTAATAGACGTAATTTAGCGTGTCTCTCTAAGTTGTGTTAGTGTAAGTTTTGTTGCCGCTTAACCCACTAAACCTTGTAGGCGAGCACCGCTGAATTCTAATTCTCCCGAGTACACTTTGTACTTATTGATCTTTACCCTCTTTATCGGCAACTGTTGGCTTGATTCATGACACGTATGAGACCGACGATATTGGCAAGGTCACCCTTCGCTTTGACCTGAGCAGGCTTATGAACGCCACTTGGTTATCATCGGGTCTCTTAGAGTCATTTGTATTTTTATCCATACCCGGATGCTATTTTTTTGTGAATTGTATCTTTGTAATGTATTATTGGTATTTGAGTTAACTATTTTGCTGCCCTTGGTTCCTTAGTTATACTCAGTTTTGTCCACGGGTCAAAAACTTTGCTCACTTTTCCTCTCGCTCTTGTGTGAAACCCTCACAAATGCTCAAACTGGACGTTGTCGTTGGGTCAAAGGTTGTCGAGTGGGGCCCGGTAGGGCTGGGTGCTCTTTGGCAGTTATGTTCTGACAAGTGTGGCCACAAGGAGACGCGTCACCCCATTCCCCAATCTATAAACAGACCGACCTGAGCAGACCCGCCCCCACACCGCCTCACCCCCTCCACCGCCGTCGTGCCCTCCTACCTTCTTGTTTGTCGGCGGTAAGACCGACCCACGAACGCACCGCCACACACCACATCTACCCCATCTCGGGACACGAAACAATGGCGAGACGACATCCTCATGCACATCGGTCATGGAGAAGATTCAGTCGAATCAGAGGGAGATAGCCCATGGGTTCCATCTGGGTAAGCTTTGTTTCCACTCGAATTTATGATCTAATTTGGAAAATAGACACTTTTTGACCATTGGTCGCCTGAATCGTTGCCCATTGTGCTGAATTTTTCCAGGCCTCTAACTGCACCCTTTATTTGAACGAATAGGATTGATCCAGCACTTGCTTTTCATATGGCAATTAGGCAAGAAACTAGCATACTGCACGGTACTAAATCCCATAAGCTATCTGGATTTTACTTTCCGATGGTGGTAGAAACAAGCATTTCATTAAGAAATTTCCGTGAATCACTCAGTAATCATTATCCCTGGAGCTTTGCTGATGTTATTGATATAAAATATTTCAATACTTCCAAGAAAAGATTTCTCCCACTAACTTGGGACGAGCATTTGTGATCATTATTTGGTTTGAATGATGGCAACCATTTCGGTAAAATTCTTATCAATGTGATTCAGCCACGCAAAGCCAGGGAAAGGGGAAAGGTGTTATGTCATCTAAACCTACTAGAAGTGAAAGCCAGAACACTACTAATGGTGAGCGTCCTCGCACTCCTTGTAGGTCCAGACAATCTAAACCTACTAGCAGTGATAATCAAAACACAACTATAGTAGATAAAGAAGAATATGTAGAGCCTGACGAGGTCGTGCCTCGACTTGATGATGAGGATGAGTTAATGTACCCAGAATTGGTACATAAATACACTCAACATGCAATGCAGAATGAATACATGGAGGATCCTAGCCTCCCTAGTAGATTTTATGATACAAATGATGAAGAGAAGGAAGAGAACACTGACATCTTACTTGTACATGTATACAATGGTGAGGACATGCCAATAATCGAGTGGAGTAGGGAAGATCCTAAACTTACTCATGGCACCAAATTCCAATCGATGGTGGACTGTCACAATGCACTGACTACATGTTGCATTCTCACTGAAAATGATTTTGTGATTGATAAGAATGAGCAAAAAGATTCACTGCTCATTGTCCATATGAGAGGTGTAGGTGAAGCTTGCATGCATCCCGTATGCAGAGGAGCAAATTGATTCAGGTATTACAACTCATTGTGTATTTAAGATAATTGATTCTCTCTAGTTTCACATCATTGTACTTTAGATAATTGTGTATTTTTAATTTGTATTTCAGATAAAAATTAACCCACATCTGGATACTTGTCCACCTAGAGGGGAATCGAGAAAGGGAAAGAAAAGATAGTGAATACTAGGTGTGTGGAAGATACAATCTTGAATTGGATGAGAGAAACACCAACACTTGGTCTAACAACACTCCATGGGAAGCTATTTGAAAAGTTCACCATTAACATACCTTACATGAGGATTTTTTGATAAAATGGCTCTTGACATGATTTATGGTCCATGGAATGATAGTTTTCAGTTGTTTTACACCTATAAAGTTGAAGTGGAAATGGCTAGTCCTGGCAGTGTTGTAGACATTGAACATCATACAATTAAATTCAAAATAAAAGGGAAGGGAATTGAGAAGGAATGCTCTAGGGGGATTTTATTTGTTTTGAGGCTGCTGGCAAGGGTTTTTGAATTGTTGCGGGCCCTATTTAGCTCTAGATGCAACTACTCTAAATGTGAGATTTAAAGGATAGCTAGTAGCTTCTCATGTAGTTGATGGACACAACTCACTAGTAGGAAAATGCTTATAGGTAGATGCCTACTTATGACACACTAAAATATATATACACCACCGCTAAACCCAGTGGTGTATGCAATAATAGCAGGTGCCACTAGTATTGCCTTATTGGTGTCATACCACTCTTTAGGTACGCCGCCAATTTGGGTGGGCCGGGGTGCCTGGTACCAGGACAATTGCTGGTGGCGTAAAAATTGAGGTACGCCACCAATAAGATTGTATCAGTGGAGTATCATATTAAAGATACACCACTAGTATATGTGGGGCCAGAGTGCCTTGTATGTGGCTACAAACCGGTAGCATACACCTATTTGGATACGCCACTGGTATTTAGTTACTGGTGGCGCCCCATATACTTAGTACACCATCAGTAATATGCGATGTTCATTTTAGTCGACTAGCCACCTACCACCACCTTATTCTTAACTCGTTCACTCCCTTCCCCACTTAGCTCGACCATATATTCTTCCTAACTCATTTCCACCATCTTCTCCCCCATTTTAGTTAATCAAATCATCTTTGCTTGATAGATTGAAGCAAATCTCTCTCCCATGCATGCACACCACTCTCCCATATGCACTCCTAGATCTAGATCTACTAAAATATCTCCACTCCCCAACACCACTCTCTCGGTCGATATGTCGTCTCGGTTATCTTCTTGGCAATTTATCTAATAGGTGACTAGCTGGAGGATGATATAAACTCAGCTATAATAATATGAAATTGTGAAAAATGTATTGTAACAACTATATATGGGCGCTTCTGCGCACGAGATGATGAAATAGACTACATATGAAATTATATTGTGTTTTCGATCCAAAAATATGAAACGAAATGAGTTGCTAATGTTTTGCCATAATCTTGATTTATTTCTGTTTCAGCAAATTTTTGGCACTCGCGTATATGTCCTACTTCTAGCAAGGGCATTGATGACTGCAAGTGCACAGATCATTTGTAGCTAGTTTCGAAATAAAGATATCAATCTCACAGGGAGAAGGAGTCTGAAGTCTAATAACTCTTGAAATAAATATTACAATAGAAATGCTAAATAAAGTTCTAAGTGCCAAGATAAAATGTGAGTATTGCGTAAAAAGGTTTTTTTGAGTTTTTGGTATAAGAGCAACAATAAGTAAAGTAAAACAACTGAACACAGAAAGTAAGTATCGCGTATGTAAGAGAGATTGGAACTATAATAGGGAAAAAGCATTCTCAGAGAGTAGCGGA
This sequence comes from Avena insularis, assembly GCA_023614405.1. NCBI lineage: Eukaryota > Viridiplantae > Streptophyta > Magnoliopsida > Poales > Poaceae > Avena > Avena insularis. Next base: position 545,427,272 of record CM042692.1, read on the forward strand.
TACACCACTAGCATTAAAAGGAGCTAAGATAAATATTATTATCATGAACATTCTCAACTATGTATGTATGGAAGGAACTCTGTATTTGGATAAATAGGCAACAACCACTGCTCACATCATCCTTATAACCACAGCAGTCAACAATCGACATCAATCGAATTACTACACTATTAAGGGACTTAATCCCGTAGGACGTATCCCATGGCATGGATAGTGTTCCGTGAGTTTCCTCAATTCCCAAATTGATACGTAAGGGGTGCCAACAGCTTTATAGTCACTGTAAGAGCTAACACACCTCCGTCTACCAATAAGTAGTTCCCTCCATCAAGTCCCCATGAGAGGCAAATATTGAGAGGTCGACTTCTCTCAACATCAAGATGAAGATAATCTAGCACATGGTCACATTGATGAATATCATAATAAACTTTATCTTATTTCAATCTCATACTAGGGTTTCTCCATCTCCCCAAGAACTAATGATTTACCCAGACACGGAGGCAATCAACATCATGGCAATAACAATGGAATCTATCATAGATGAATAGTACTTGTATAAATCCACAATGAGTATGGAAATTACAACAAGATCTAGACAATATGTAGATGGGATGGATGGAGATGGTGATGATGTAGCGGTTGATGATGAAGATCGATGCCTTAGCCTCCCGGATCAGCGCAGGGCAAATATGGATCCCTGGTGGACGAGTTCCCCTTCCAGATGCCTTCCAGAGCTGAGGTTTCGGTGATTTCTGGGTGTTCTGTATGTCGTCTCCCTGATCCAGTTGCACGGGGTGAAACTATTTGAGGAGGCGGTGGCGGCGCCAACTATACGGCAGAAACTATATGGCCAGAAAATTTATTCCCACTGTATAGTTGGTCGTTAAACCGTTTGTACGCCATGTTCGCTTTGGGTTTTCTTCTAGTATTATTGATATCTCCCAAATAAGCGATTTATGTTGTTTTTGACTCCTTTTATCCTCAGTAAAACTGCTCCAAGAATTGTGTCCATTGTATCCATCATTTGTCCCGATCCTGGTGAAAATAGACATAAAATGTGCGCACGAGCATCGTAAAATACCAAGATCCTATATCTACAATGCAAAATAATAATATAAAACATGATGCAAATATGCACTCATCAACTTCCCCAAGCTTAGACTCTTGCTTGTCCTGAGCAAGTTTAGCTTAATGGATGTGATCCTCATACTCATGAAGCTGAGTCGATAAAATAAATGAGGCAGTTGCAGCATGTGTTTATCATATATGATACATAGGAATAAGTTTATGAATAGTACCTTACTCGAACCATCTGAATAGTATTAGCAGGCTTCCACACCTTAGTGATCAATAGTTCACAAAAGATGAATCTCAACATAATATAAAAGTATCCGGTTCAACCGAATGAGTTAGCGAGGTAGTCCCAAGTGTTTTAGGATTAACATATTCACTTGGGATTCAAAATCTCAGAAGTGTCTCTTTGTCATACTACAGTATAGTGGTGTATGCATATTTGCTCTTTGCACATCCGCTCTTTTTCTTCTTTATTTTCTTCTCTTTTGTGTATATGCTCACACTTTTGTTTAAGTGATGTGCAAAGAATCTAGCCATACATTCCACTTCATGTAGAAATTAAAAGTTTAACGATCACAATTATCAAATTCCAATTGTATATGAAGCATTTTTATGACTTGAAGATTCTACCTCGACTTGTTCTCACTCTATTTTGATAGCACTTTTTATTTTCCACTGTTCAAGGTTTCTTTTTCAATTTAACTGCATAGATAATTTTTTTTGTAAATCAAACCGTAGACTTACAACATATTGACCAAATTATCTTTATATGTTCCATTAATACCAATAGTGTGGAAGACTCTTATTGTTATCATCAAGTGCAAGTAAAATTATACTCAAGCCATTCATATATCCAATAAGACTAGCATAAAATCAATATTGCTCCATATATAATAATAACTCGAAATTTCATAAAAGGGATTGACTATTCCTAAAGGGAATTCTAATGATGCAAACTTTATTTCTAGTTTGAACTAATGCAAGACTAAAATAGTAATGTAAAACTTATAAGATATATTACAAGGTCTTAAAGATCTTCCCAAGCTTGGAATCAAGCCAGGCAGGATCCAATAATCCCTTGCGATTATTTGATGCCATGATTATTGTAGATCACTATGGCGCCATGGCATGTAACACCGCAGTGTGTAGCTTCTTGTTGGTATCCTCCAGAGTAGTGATGTGGCTGTAGCACCTGCGCAAATCAGATTGTAGAGAGTCCACTTTATCTGCGAGGTTAGTCACCAATGGAAGAAGATCATCCTTCTTCTCTATCTCCTTGAGACGGTGGCGGACTTCGACATGATGAAGTAGCTCCTGCTTTTGATATATCTCCAGTGCTCGCACGTGATCCTTGGTCTTGGGAACTGCTTCTTCTTCCTCATCCATATTTGATGGATCGGGGAAGTGGAAACTGTACCTCCACTCTTCTTGAGGCTCCACCCTCATACGAGCACCAATGGTAGGCTTCGAGAGTGGCGCCTTCGCTCCCTTGCTAGCACCTGCACCAATATTACATAATTCCTTACGCTTGTGCAACCTGGGGTCCGTAGCAACGAACTTGACTGTCTCCACACGCCATTTTCCATGCGGCTTGTGACCTTCTCTATCTTCTTGAGCTCTCTTCATTGCCGCCTAGTTGATCTCCAGGGGATCATAGACATCACGTCGGATGTAGACGTCAACCACATCATCATCGGACTCGTTGTTGTAGAAGCTTGGCTCGATGTACTCCTTGTACCCCAAGCTAAACCTCTCCACCTCCTCGATGGACGGGCTGCTAGAGCGGTCCCTGGAAGGAGCAATGAGCCCCATGGGTTTCCCACGGCCTAGGACGGAATAGCGCATTACTAGATTTGTTCCTGAAGATTATGATAAGAGAGAGAGACAATGGCAGTATATAAGGGGCTCAGAGGTCGATAAAACTCGCGAGAAACACCAAATTCTTGCCCAAGAAAAGAATCTTAACAAAACAGGGAAAGAAATCGCAGATTTGGAGGAGTCCTGCCGCGTAACGACCAACTATATGGGCGCGACCCATATAGCTCCGGCCGTATAGTTGGTTCCAGGCAGATATTCCAAATATCTCGAGTCCAGGTCGGTTAAGTAACGACTCGGAACTGACAATAACGTTTTTTCTTTTTTTTGATTAGCGATGTAAAACGAAAAGGTAAATGAAAATGTCTGATAGTTTAACGACCAACTATACAGCCGGAATATTATCTCCGGTCGTATAGTTACGATCGGATAGATACAGACATCAAAAATCGAAATTGTCTGTAAGTTCAACGACCAACTATACGGCCGGAATTTTATCTCCGGTCGTATAGTTGCGACCGTATAGATCTAGATATCAAAAACAATTTTACGAAGAAGATATAGAGGGTTTAACGACCAACTATATAGCGGGAGGTTTTCCTCTAGTCGTATGGTTATGCCCGTATAGTTGGTAAAAACCTCCAGAACTTCAAAAAAAAGACGAGGAATTTAAAGGCAAAAATTTCAGAAGTAAAATCTGTAAAAACAAATCACTTATTTGAGTAAGAACACTTACCTTGAACTTACCGTTTGCTTATTCGGGGATGACAAGCTCCTCCAACAACAAAGACTTCTTCTCTTTTGGAGGAATTGACCTTAGTGTTGGGTCCGCAGCATAGAAAACAAAAAATTTCCTACGATAAGAACTATACGCCAAGATCTATCTACTAGATACAGAGCAACGGGTGGACATACATCCATGGAGAACTTACCCTCGAAGACAACGAGTTTTGTTAACAAGTAGGAACTCGTGGTTGATGTAGTCGTACGCTTGCCGATCTCAAGATCGTGTGGAAGTCCGAGCGCCATAAATCAGCAGCGCATCCGTCCTCGTACACACGTTCAAGCCACCGGACAACCTCCACCTCCTCGCTCCAGCGAATCAGCGGAAGCAGCAACTCCTTCCAGACGCAAGGCCACCGGGAACATGTATCTCGCTAATCCGAGACCATGGGGAATATCTAGAGGGGGAGAGAGATCCTTCACGAGGAGGTGTGGTTTGTGAGAGGGGAGAGGGGGCTTTATATAGGAGGGAGGGAGACCCCTCCCCTCCCATAGCCGGTGCATGAGGGGGGGGACTCCTCCCCTCCTTCATTCATGTGGTGAACCTCCACTCACATAAACATGGCGTCCACCCAAAATCCCACTCACATGTATTTAATTTCCACCAAATTAAATGCAACTCTCAATTAATAAAACTCTTTTATTTATTTTATTCAGAATTTTGTTAATTACTTTAATTAACAAACATTCACATAAAACCCCTTGCAACATTTCAATATCACATGCGTAACCACTTTCTGCAATTTCACCAAACAATTCCGGTTTCTATCGAAACAATTCCTGTTTCTATCGAAACATTTCCGCGCTTTAAACCTTTTGTCGGAACATATGTGCTCCTAAATGGTGTCCGACAACCCTTAAGTGTGTCACCCTATGTTTCATGAATAATGCGTATGATTGAGACTCCTCTCGGATCAATAATCGAAGCGGACACGCGATCCATAACGACTTCGCATATTCAACGCATTTACTTCGTGATCGTGAGAACCTTTAACGCCGCAATTTAATCCTTTGTCTCATGATATAATACATGTCCGAGATTCGATCATCGGTATCCAAATACCTAGTTTGATCTCGCTATCGACATGCACTCTTTCTCGCTCCGTGATATAACATTCTAGTGATCACATCACTTGCTTGCAAGCTATCTTAATGTGATATCACCGAGAGGGCCCAGAGTATATCTATCCGTCATCGGGATTGACAAATTCCACTCTTGATCCATGAGCCTCAACATAACACCTTCATAGCACTGAACCCACCTTTATGGTCACCCTGTTATGGTGTGACGTTTGATGTTATCAAGATACCCTTCCGGTGTTAGCAATTAACATGATCTCATGGTCTAAGGACTAAGACTACTTTGTATGATGTTATAGCAATATAAACATAATGAGTTGATCGTAATGCTATACTTCGGATGAATGTTCATCACATCATTTCACAAATGCTGTGACCTTGTTATTAACAACATCCAATGTCCATGATCAGGAAACCTTGATCATCTTGTTAATCAACAAGCTAGTCTATAAGAGAGGCATAACTAGGAACCCTTTTGTTTATTAAACACACATGTATTGATGTTTCCTATAAATACAATTATAGCATGCAAAATAAACATCTATCATATACAAGGAATACATAATAACAACTTTATTATTGCCTCTCAGGGCATATTTCCTTCACTTAGTTCATGGAATAATTCTCGTAAGTGAAAATCACCAGGACTAAAGTTCCTCTCAATAAGATTGGTGTCTTGCTGGGCAAACATGGACACTCCATCCAACATTTTTATTTCCTGCCTCTACATAATCTGCAACTCAAATTCTTGAAGTAAAAGAATCCAACGGATTAGTCTTGGCTTATGGTCTTTCCTCTCAAGGAGTTATTTTAAACCATCACGATTTGTATGAACTCTTACTTTTGCATCCACTATATAAGAACAAAATTTATGACAAGAGAAAAATACAGCAACTAGTTCCCTTTCTTCCTTGGGATAATTCTTTTGAGAACCATTAAGAGTTCTACTAGCATGATGTATAATATTAAATCTGTGACCAATGTGTTGTCCCAGAGTTACTCCTACAACATCATCACTAGCTTCACATATTAAGTCAAAAGTTATATCCCAGATAGGTGGTTTAATGATAGGAGCACGGGATAAAGAATTTTTGAGTTTATCAAAGGCTACAATACATTTATCATCAAAATTAAATCTTACTCCCTTTTGCAGGAGGTTAGTCAAATGTTTAGATATTCCAGATAAATTTCTAATGAACCTCCTATAAAAACCCACATGACCAAGGAAACTTCTTATACCTTTAATATCCCTAGGTTGTGGCATTCTCTCTATGGCCTCAACCTTGGCTCTGTCCACTTCAATTCCCTTACCTGATACCTTATGTCTAAGGACTATACCTTCTTTGACCATAAAATGGCACTTCTCCCAGTTTAGAACAAGATTGGTTTCTTCGCAATACTGCAAAACTCTTTTGAGATTATCCAGACAACTAGTAAATGAAGTTCCATAGACATAAAAGTCACCCATAAATACTTCCATTATCATTTCTATAAAGTCCGCAAAAATAGCAGTCATGCATCTTTGAAAAGTAGCTAGAGCATTACATAAACCAAAAGGCATACGTCGGTAAGCATGTAAACCATTAGGACTAATGAAAGTTGTTTTAAGTTGGTCATCAGGATGAACAAACTATTTGAGAAAAAGCAGAGTATCCGTCCAAGTAGCAAAAATGAGTGTGGTTTGCTAACCTTTCTAAAGTTTGATCTATGAATGGTAAAGGATAGTGATCTTTCCTAGTTTCTTTATTCAATTTTCCTGAAGTCTATGCACATCATATGCCCAACAATAGTTCTAATAGGTATCAATTCATTGTTTTCACTAGGAACAATAGTAAAACCGCCCTTCTTAGGGGCACAATGAACAGGACTTACCCATTCACTTTATTTAACAGGATAGATTATGCACGCGTCCAGTAGGCATACAATTTCTTTTCTTACCACTTCCTTCATTTCAGGCTTCAATCTTCTATTAAATTCCGCAACTGGTTTAGCACCTTCTTCCATGAATATTCGATGGACGGTTATCATGGGACTAATGCCCTTCAAATCATCCATTGAGTACACAAAGGCCTTGCGATGCTCCTTTAGAATTTTCATGAGTTCTTCTTCTTCTTCTCCTGAAATTTTAGCACTAATAATAATAAGAAATTTATTTGTATCATCTAAAAATCTGTATTTAAGATTATTTGGTAGAGTCTTCAACTCTAGGGGTGGTAATTCCTCGTCCCCTCTCCTTTCTAGGTCTTCGAAAGCCTCATTAATTGGAGGCCCTATATTGGTAAGTGAATCGAGTTCATCTTCTAGTTCTTCTAGGGACTTGTCCTCCATGACTATTTCTTCATAATTTGAGTCTTCGTTTATTTCTTCTTCTTGATTTCTAAAGAAAAGAGCTACCATTTCCTCAATAGTTTTCTCTTTCTCTTCTTCTTGCATTTGTGGAGGCCTGTCTTTAAAAATGGAAAAGTGGAATTCTTTTTCTGCTCCCCCAAGATTAAGAGACACAATCTCCTTTTTGAAATCAACATAGGCACCTACACCACTCAAAAAGTTTCTTCCAAATATGATTGGGAAAAGAGTGTCAGCTGGCATATCAACAACTACAAAATCGATAGGAAAGTTTTTGTTGCCAATTGTGACAGTTGCATCTTCAATTACTCCCATTAGAATTCTAAGAGTTTTATTGGCTAACATGATTGTCATATCAGTATTTTCAATTGTAGCATGTTCTGTTTCTTCTTTTATTTCTAAATAGAAATAATAAGATATAACATTAAGTTCCATGCCAAGATCGCATAAACCATAATGCGAGGTTTCCTTAAATATCAGGGAAGAATAGGCTTACCCACATCTTTTACCTTTGTTTTACCTTCAACCAATACTGAAGTCTCTTCATCAAGTTCAGCTATGTTACAATGTGCGTACATAGCCATAATTGCTTCCTTAGTTACCTCTTCATCTTTGGTTTCTTCCAGATGTTCCACGACTTCTGGCATACTTTCCTCTTCATTCTTCTCCTGTACTGCTTTGACCTGTTCATATTCAAAAATATGCTTTTGTGCAGTGTTAGGGAAAGGTATCTCATATGTTGGTTCTAGGGAGGCCAGTGTTGCTTTAACTTCTCTTTTCTTCTCAAGTTGAGGTGGTGGATCATACTTGACCGAACCTTCTTTTGGAGCTTTGATGTGTTCTATAAAAGCTTTAACAACTTGCAACACAAGAACTGAATCCAAATAAAGTTCGTTAGATAATTCTTTAACATGGACCTTTTTATTATAGTCATGAATACAATCATGTTCTATTTCTATGCCTCCTTCACTTCCTATTTTTTAGACCAAAATTCCATGAAACTCTATGATCACGAATTCTATTAAGAAAAGCCCAAGCTTTAGTTATAGGAAGATTCATAAAGGCTCCTTCCGCGAAAGAGTCTAGTTCAATTTTATTAGGTTCAATTAAACCACCATAAAAGATATGCAATAAATACCATTTAGGCAAATCATGATGAGGACATAGGCGAAGTAAATCTTTAAATATGATATAAGCTCTTACTAGTCCTTCATTAGAACGGTTCCTCCAAGCCATTATAAGACGCCTGATTCCAAAAGATTTTGATAATGGATAATATTTTGCTAGATATTCATAGGCTAAATTATCCCAAGTAGTAGTGGCTTCTGGGGGTATAGATCTATACCATGAGAGAGTTGTACTAGTCAAATTCTGACTAAAAAGTTTAACCCTTACCTCATTAGAAGTATATCCCGTCAATTGAAAAGTGCCACATATATCTTTGAAACATGCAATATGCTCATATGGATCAGGATCTTCTTCATCTCCAGTAAATTGCTTCTGGTGTAGAATACCAAGTAATAGAGGATTTATTTCAAACCCCCTTGTTTTCTCATTGGAGTTGTATCTTTTAAAAATATCATAGGGCTTCCCAAAGTGACTGAGTGGGTTAACACTAGTCATATGCTCCAACTCCATCATGTTGGTGGAAACCTGTAACTCAAAACAAAACTTAGCAAGACAAAAATAAATAAGCACAAACTAAAAGACCTACAACGCTTAGCTCCCCGGCAACGGCGCGCAAGTGCACAGATCGTTTGTAGCTAGTTTTGAAATAAAGATATCGATCCCAAAGGGAGCGAGAGTCTGAAGTCTAATAACTCTTGAAATAAATATTACAATAGAAATGCTAAATAAAGTTCTAAGTGACAAGATAAAATGCGAGTATTGCGTAAAAAGGTGTTTTGGGGTTTTTGGTATAAGAGCAACAATAAGTAAAGTAAAACAACTAAACACAGAAAGTAAGTATCGCGTATGTATGAGAGATTGGAACTACAATAGGGAAAAAGCGTTCTCAGGGAGTAGAGGATACACCACTAGCATTATAAGGAGCTAAGGTAAATATTATTATCATGAACATTCTCAACTATGTATGTGTGGGAGGAACTCCCTATTTGGACAAATAGGCAGTACCCACTACTCACATCATCCTCATAACCATAGCAGTCAGCAATAGACATCAATCAAATTACTACGCTATTAAGGGACTTAATCCCGTAGGACATATCCCGTGGCATGGATAGTGTTCCATGAGTTTCCTCGGTTACCAAGTTGATACGTAAGGGGTGCCAATAGCTTTATAGTCATTGTAAGTGCTAACATACCTCCGTCTACCAACAAGTAGTTCCCTCGATCAAGTCCTCATGAGGCAAATATTGAGAGGTTGACTTCTCTCAACATCAAGATGAAGACAATCTAACACATGGTCACAACGATGAATATTATAATAAACTTCATCTTATTTCAATCTCATATTAGGGTTTCTCCATCTCCTCAATAACTAATGATCTACTCGTACATGGAGGCAATCAACATCATGGCAACAACAATGGAATCTATCATAGATGAATAATACTTGTATAAATCCACAACGAGTACGGAAATTACAATAAGATCTAGACAAGATGTAGATGAGATGGATGGAGATGGTGGTGATGCAGCGGTTGATGATGAAGATCGATGCCTTAGCCTCTCGGATCTGCGCAGGGCAAAGATGGATCCCTGGTGGACGAGTTCCCCTTCCAGATGCCTTCCGGAGCTAAGGTTTCGGCGATTTCTAGGTGTTCTGTATGTCGTCTCCCTGATCCAGTTGCACAGGGTGAAACTATTTGAGGAGGTGGTGGCGGCGCCAACTATACGGCTGCTGACTCATGTAGTAACGAGCTCGTTGGGGAACCCCAAGAGGAAGGTATGATGAGCACAGCAGTAAGTTTTCCTCGGTTATGAAACCAAGGTTATCAATATAGTAGGAGCAAGGAAACACCTCCAAGGTGTTGCTTACTGGAATTTGGCAGGGTGCACTACCAGGCCAAAGAAAGAACTCGAAACCTGCACAACCATAGAACTTTGCCCCAACTTACAGTGAGGTTGTCAATCTCATCGGTTTTGCTGAAAACAAAGGAATAAACGTATTGTGTGGAAGAGAGTAATAGTTTGCAGAAAGTAAACAGAAAGCAGTAAACAGTTGTAGATTGATGATAAAAGAAAGGACCGGGGTCCATAGTTCACTAGTGGTGGCTCTCCTTAAGATAGATAACATGTTGGGTGAACAAATTACAGCGGGGCAATTGACAAACATCGAGAAAGCAATCATGCATATACTACTCATCTTGATTCCTTTGAGATTCGATTGGGCATTACAACATTATACATAGACCATAATCCAACTGCATCTATGACTAATAATCCACCTTTAGGTTATCATCCGAACTCCCTCCAGTATTAAGTTGCAAGCAATAGATAATTGCATTACACATTGCGTGTAAAGTAAACAATATGATTGTTCTATGAACAAAGGATTGTTGTTTTCTCCCTAGTAGCAACAGCACATCTAGTACCTTAGAGATTTCTGTCACTTCCCCAGATTACCAGAGGCATGAACCCACTATCGAGCATAAATACTAACTCTTGGAGTTGCTAGCATCTACTTGGCCAAGATAGCTACTAACAACGGAAAGCATGCAAGATCACAAATGACAAAGACATGATAGAATCAATAATCAATCTGAAATAGCATCTCAATATCCATCGGATCCCCGCAAACACATGTAGGATTACAAATAGATGATCTTGATCATGAACGGAGCTCACAAGATCTAAACATGATAGCACAAAGGAGAAGAACCAGCCATCTAGCTACTACATGGACACGTAGTCCAGAGATGCACTACTCACGCATCACACCGGAGGCTTGCATGGAGATGAAGAAGGCCTCCAGGGTGAATTCTCCTCTCCGGCAGGGTGCCGGGTGATACATTGCAAATGTATCCATAATTTTTGATGTTCCATGCTTGGTTTTATCTACTTTCTTATGTTTTGTCCATACTTTGGAGTACTTTTCATATGATTTCTTGGACTAACCTATTAACAAGAGCCACAAATGCCTGCTTTTCTGCTATTTTTGGTTCCGGGAAAGTCGGAAAATCAATATTCTCGAATTGACGGACAAAAGCCAAAGTTGATATTTTACCGGAAGACTCACGAGCCGAAGACAAGGCGGAGAGGGCTATAGGGCGGCCACACACCATGTGGTGGCGCTAGCCTCGGCCGCGCCACTGTGTGGTGTGGGCCCCTCCGCCATCGACCTTGCCTCTTTGCCTATAAGATGCCTCCCGATACCAAAACCCTAAAAAGTCAATCATAAATCCACGAAAAGTTCCGTAGCACCGCCGCCACCGAAGGGGAGATTTGGGGGACAAAAAGTCTCTGTTCCGGCACCCTGCCGGGACGGGAAGTGCCCCCGGAGCCATCTCCATCGATCTCCACCACCATCTCCATCGTAGTTGCTGATTCCCATGATAAGGAGGGAGTAGTTCTCTCTCGTGGCTAAGGGTTCTATCGATAGCTATGTGTTCATCTCTCTCTCTATGCATGATCTTATCAGTAGATCTACCTTGCTACTCAAGTGCTTTAATAGATCTCTGCTCTCCCCATGTGTGTGAAAGTGACAGCGTGCACACCATGGTGGCACTTAGGCTAGAGATTACAAATACTTGTTATGAGTTATATTTGGAGTTGGATGTATTTATGAAATTGTGGTGTTTGTTGGACCTATCTAGAGCTCAAGGTGACAGTGTGGGGTTATCTTTTTGGGAAAGGCTTACTTTGAGGTGTGCTGTTATAGCCCTACCATCAATTAGAGTGTTCAACCGGAGAGTAGTTAAGAGTAGTATCATAAAGAGAAGATATTTATATGAGAGTGTTCACTAGTGAAAGTATGATCCATAGGCCTTGTTTCTAAGCATTGAAACACCATTTGCTATTAGATCTGTTACATGTTTGCTTGCTTCCATCTTCATTTCAGTTTTACTTTAGTCTTTTCCACGCCATCAAGCTATTTTCTATCACCGTTACCACTTATAATTATCTATACCACTTGTATTTCACTATCTCTTCGCCGAACTAGTGCACCTATACACATGACAAGTGTATTGGGTGTGTTGGGGACATAAGAGACTTCTTGTATCTTGATTGCAGGGTTGCTTGAGAAGGTATACCTTTGACCACTTCCTCCCTGAGTTCGATAAACCTTGGGTGATCCACTTAAGGGAAAACTTGGTGCTGTTCTACAAACCTCTGCACTTGGAGGCCCAACAACTGTCTACGAGAATAGAAGTGCGTAGACATCAAGCTATTTTCTGGCGCCGTTGCCGGGGAGGTAAGGTAAAAGGTATTCACACTGGAGGATTAAAGAAGAAGAACCTCCCACGGCAAACGCCTATTTTCAAGCGCCGCTGGAGGTAGGTAAAAAGGTACTCACATCCTCCGGTGTGAGTACTCGAAGTTATTTCCTTTAGATTCTGCAATTTTGTCTTTTTGTTTCTTGTTTTTATTTTCACTAGTTAGGCTTAATGGAAAACAACAACAAAATTAGAGATCTTTATAGTATTTATCTTGAGTTAGGACATGAAGTGTTTGAAGAGAAAATTTAAAAACCTATGGAACTTTATTTGCATGCTAATAGCAATGTTGTTAGTATGAATTCTTTGGACACAATTATTGCTAATGCTATGGAAAATTCTAAGCTTGGGGAAGCTAGTTTTTATGAAAATGATCTTTTTAGTCCCCCAATCACGGAGGAGAAAATTTACTTTGATGATACTATACCTCCAATATATGATGATTACAATGATGAATATGATATTTTCAGTCCACCTACTATTGAGGAGGAAATTAATTATGATTGCAATATGCCTCCTATATTTGATGATTATGGTGATGAAAATAATAATGATAGCTATTTTGTTGAATTTGCTCCCACTACAATCAATAAGAATGACTATGTTTATGTGGGGAGTATTAATTCTTTTATGCATGTGGCTCATGATAAGAATGTTTCTTGTGATAGTTATATTGTTACTTTTATTCATGATCCTACTGAAAGTTATTATGAGAGAGGGAAACATGGTTTTATGTGTCTCAACAATATTAAGTTTCCCCTCTTTATGTTGAAAATTTTGAAGTTGCACTTGTTTTGCTTTCCTATGCTTGTTGCTTTGTGCTTTCATGACTTGTTTCTTTACAAGATTCCTATGCATAGGAAGTGGGTTAGACTTAAATGTGCTTTGAATTTACTTCTTGATGCTATCTTTTACTTCAATTCATATTTCTTATGTGAGCATCTTCTCAAACTATCATGCCTAACTTAAAGGCGTTAAAGAAAAGTACTTATTGGGAGATAACCAAAAGTTTTAGATGAGTCTTGGAAGTTATTACCTCTGTAATAACCGCTCTTTATCCTTTTTATTTGCTTTTTGTGCCAAGAGTAACCTCTAATGAGAGAGAAGTAATGATTGGGAAATTTGTTGTCCCGAAACAGATTTCTGTGCTTCACCGTAATAATTCGTGTAAAATCTCTGTAGGTCCTTTTGAGGCGTGAATATTTTTGCTTCTTCCCCAGGTTGTTATCTAACTTTCGTTAGTTCAACACTTCTTCATTTGAGCAACAGAAGGTCTTCGAAAAAATTTGTCTTTACCTACTGGTCTGTTTTGACAGATTTTTGCCATTATTTGCATTTGCTTCTTGTTGGTTCCTTTTTGAGTTCTTTTTGAGCTTTTTGAGGGAATTTCTACAATAGCTTGTCTTTTAGTGGAAGTTATTGGTGTTGGAACTGAACCTAAATACCTATTATCTTGAGTGTACTAATGTTGCTAATAAAGATTGTGTGAAGTTTTGTATGAAGGAAAAATTTCAGGTGTATGGAGAGAATGAGTAATGAGATGAAGGATGGACTAAAGCTCAAGCTTGGGGATGCCACGCGTGTAACCCCAAGAAATATCCAAGAAGTACAAGCGTCAAAGCTTGGGGATGCCCAAGGCATCCCCTTCTTCATCAATAAAAATCTCAGATTTCTTCCAAACACTTCATTTTTATTGTTTCATGCACAGTTGTGTTGTTCTTGGAGCGTCTTTGTTTTCTTTTTTGGTTTTTGTTTTCATTTGCTTGGTTTTCTTAGTTTGCTTGAATAAATTGGTTGGACCCCCTCTTTCATACATTGGTTTTCAAATAGTTTGGTTTGGTTTGGAAAATAGTAGGAAAGTTCATGCTTAAGTGGTAAAGAGAGCTTGTTTTTGACTGTGGCCTATGCTTTGTCATGCCATGCTTGATATTGTTTTGGCTTTATGCTTAGTATTTTTTGCTGTAGCATGACTTGTTATAAACAATTGAGATTGCTTAATGTGCATTGGATGAATCATGCGTTGTTTTAGCATATTAAAGCATAGTATAGTGGTATTCTCCTTTGATGCTTTATTTGGGTTGACTTGGCGCATGATCACACCATGTTATGACTATCCAAAGTCACCATAGCCCTGATGATCCTTTAGTTTTAAACTTGTAGTATCACTTTATGCTTTGATCAATGATGTTTTGTCGCTCTGCATGATTATGGCCATTATTTCTCTCTTAGTTTGTCGCTCCCAGTCTTTTGCTAGCCTCCGCAACCAAGTATGAGTTCCACTCATGCATCCAACTCCTTAAACCAAGTTTTTCCAAAGAGTCCACCATACCTACCTACTAGCATATGCTATTCCAAGTATATTCATGTTTTTATTTACCTTCCAAATTAAACTTGTTATGAGAAAACTAGTGATTAAAGCTCTCACGAACTTGATGGCACACTTTACTTTTCTTACCCTTAATAAACTTGAACCATTGTGTTGTATATGTTGTATATGCTTGCACTTATTTGTTGGGGATTAGCAGAACCATGCTATCATGGGGAACGGTTTCAACATTGCACTGGTACTTTGTACCTAGTTGATATCATGCTCTTTTGTCTATGGATGTCGTCGGTGTGAAATGAAAGGGGAGCTTGTAAGTCCATGGAGTTATGTATATGTGTTAGAGAAAGCGCTTTGGGCGCTGGTCTAATCCATGCCGACATGGTGGAAACCCAGCGTAACCATAATGAGCTTTCTATGAAGCATTCTTCTTATAAAAAGAGTCCTATATTGAGAAAAAGAAAAGAAAAAGAGATTACGAAAAGGAAGAGAAAAAACACCATATTCCCATGGTAAATAAGAAGATTGCTGAGATGCTCGTTGTCTGCTTGCCTTGTCATTTTGATATGGAGATTCTTCCGTATCATCGGGCAAGGGGTACCCCGTTGGCGGTTCTCTATGATACACATGTACTTATGATGACAAGAACTTACCGGTGACTAAACTTGAGTAGCATGAGGAGCGGCCCTCGTATTCAAGGGACATGGGATTTCTAACTTATACTTCGTCAAGCATGTACACCATAGTTTGTTCACTTTAACCTTAATCACTTCAAGATGCTTATGATAGGGGCAATGAGAGCTGAAAGCTATAAGTACCATAATTTTTGGAAGCTCTTTATGAGACTTGAATCCCTGCTTCCTTCTATGAAGGCCTTTCTTCCACCATTATATTGAGTCTCCACCTTCTACCTTTATGCACCTACTTTGAGAGCATAGTGGTCATTCTTAGTTCTATGTGCATTGTGCCGAGACTTGTTGATTGATGCATAGCTTTGATATTGCTTGTTTTAAACTATTTGTATCTAGTCACTCTTATGAACTTTGAAGGTGTCCTATGCATTTATGTTTGCTACTCTATGAGGGACAAGCTGAATGCCACTATGCTATGTTTTCTTTATGTGAAACAAACAAACGTCTTGCAAAACATTGTTATTCATGAATCTTTTGTTTGTGCCTTTTCATGTTGCATCATAGTTCTTTGTCTTATTGCTAGAACTTTGTATTTCATGTTATGATTGAAGTACTATGATCCCAGCTTCGAATGTTTTACAAATACTTTGATCAAGTTTATGATGGTGCATGTCACCTCAAAAATTATTCTTTCTTTTTATCACTTACCTACTCGAGGACGAGCAGGAGTTAAGCTTGGGGATGTTGATACATTGCAAATGTATCCATGATTTTTTATGTTCCATGCTTGGTTTTATCTACTTTCTTATGTTTTGTCCATACTTTGGAGTACTTTTCATATGATTTCTTGGACTAACCTATTAACAAGAGCCACAGTGCCAGCTGCCTGTTTTCTGCTGTTTTTGGTTCTAGGAAAGTCAGAAAATCAATATTCTCAGAATTAGACGGGACAAAAGCCAAAGTTGATATTTTACCAGAAGACTCACGGAGCCAGAAGACGAGACGGAGAGGGGCCACAGAGCGTCCATACCATGTGGTGGCGCGGGCTAGCCCTGACTGTGCCACCAGGTGGTGTGGGCCCCCTGGCCGCCCACCGACCTTGCCTCTTCGCCTATAAGATGCCTCCCGATACCAAAACCCTAAAAAGTCAATCAGAAATCCACGAAAAGTTCCATAGCGCCGCCGCCACCGAAGGGGAGATTCGGGGGACAGAAAGTCTCTGTTCTGGCACCGCCGGATGGGAAGTGCCCTGAGCCATCTCCATCGATCTCCACCACCATCTCCATCGTCGTTGCTGATTCCCATGATGAGGAGGGAGTAGTTCTCTCTCGAGGCCAAGGGTTCTACCGGTAGCTATGTGTTCATCTCTCTCTATGCATGATCTTATCGAGATCATGAGCTTTGTAATCAAGTAGATCTACCTTGCTACTCAAGTGCTTTAATAGATCTCTGCTCTCCCCATGTGTGTGAAAGTGACAGCGTGCACACCATGGTGGCACTTAGGCTAGAGATTACAAATACTTGTTATGAGTTATATTTGGAGTTGGATGTCTTTATGAAATTGTGGTGTTTGTTGGACCTATCTAGAGCTCAAGGTGACAGTGTGGGGTTATCTAGATGGGAAAGGCTTACTTTGAGGTGTCATGTTATAGCCCTACCATCGATTAGAGTGTTCAACCGGAGAGTAGTTAAGAGTAGTATCATAAAGAGAAGATATTTATATGAGAGTGTTCACTAGTGAAAGTATGATCCCTAGGCCTTATTTCTAAGCATTGAAACACTGTTTGCTATTAGATCTGTTACATGTCTGCTTGCTTCCATATTTATTTCAGTTTTACTTTAGTCTTTTCCACGCCATAAAGCTATTTTCTATCACCGTTACCACTTATAATTATCTATACCACTTGTATTTCACTATCTCTTTGCCGAACTAGTGCACCTATACACCTGACAAGTGTATTGGGTGTGTTGGGGACACAAGAGACTTCTTGTATCTTGATTGCAGGGTTGCTTGAGAGGGGATACCTTTGACCACTTCCTCCCTGAGTTCGATAAACCTTGGGTGATCCACATAAGGGAAAACTTGCTGCTGTTCTACAAACCTCTGCACTTGGAGGCCCAACAACTGTCTACAAGAATAAAAGTGCGTAGACATCACCGGGAAGAGCTTCAGATCCCTCCCGATCTAGGGATGGAGATGACGACGGCTATAGACTCTTTCATGGAATTTTGATCGGGTACTTAGGGTTTTTGTATCGGAGGCATCTTATAGGCAAAAGGGGAGACCGAGGTGGTGTCGGAGGCGGCCATACCACCCCCAGGCGCGGGCCAGGATGGGCCGCACGGCCAGTTGGTGTGGCAGCCCTCTGGCCCCTCTCCGTCTCGTACTCTGGCCCCTTGTGTCCCTCGATGAAAAACTGACTTTGGCTTTTGTCCCGTCCAATTCCGAGAATATTCATTTTTTGACTTTCCTGGAACCAAAACAAAGAAAACAGTAGCCGCACTGTGGCTCTTGTTAATAGGTTAGTCCAAGAAAGTGTATAGAAAGTACTCCAAAGTGTGTACAAAACATAAGAAAGTAGATAAAACCAAGCATGGAACATCAAAAATTATAGATACATTTGCAATGTATCAATCATGCTCTTTTGTTTATGGATGTCGTCGGTGTGAAATGAAAGGGGAGCTTGTAAGTCCATGGAGTTATGTATGTGTGTTAGAGAAACGCCTAGGCCGCTGGTCTAATCCATGCCTAATCATGGTGGAAACCTGTAGCATAACCATAATGAGCAATCTATGAAGCATTCTTCTTATAAAAAAATTATGGATACATTAGCAACGTATCAACATCCCCAAGCTTAACTCATGCTCGTCCTCGAGTAGGTAAGTGATAAAAAGAAAGAATAATTTTTGAGGTGACATGCACCATCATAAACTTGATCAAAGTATTTGTAAAACAATGATAGCTAGGATCATAGTTCTTCAATCATAACATGAAAGACAAAGTTCTAACAATAAGACAAAGCAACTATGCTGCAATCATGAAAAGGCACAAACAAAAGATTCATGAATAACAATACTTTGCAAGACTGTTGTTTGTTTGACATAAAGAAAACATAGCATAGTAGCATTTAGCTTGTCCCTCGTAGAGTAGCAAATACAAATGCATAGGACACCTTCAAAGTTCATAAGAGTGACTAGATACAAATAGTTTAAACAAGCAATATCAAAGCTATGCATCAATCAACAAGACTTGGGACAATGCACATAGAACTAAGAATGGCCACTATGCTCTCAAAGTAGGTGCATAAAGATAGAAGGTGGAGACTCAACATAAAAGTAAAAGAAAGGCCTTCATAGAAGGAAGTAGGGATTCAAGTTTCATAAAGAGCTTCCAAAAATTATGGTACTTATTAGCTTTCAGCTCTCATTAGCCCTATCATAAGCATCTTGAAGGTGATTAAGGTTAAAGTGACACAACTAAGAGGATATGCTTGACAAGTTATAAGATGAAATCTCATGCCCCTTACTTACAAAGACCGAACCTCATGCTACTCAACTTCAGTCACAAGTAAGCTCTTGTCATTGTAAGTACATATGTATCATAGAGAACTGCCAACGGGGTACCCCTTGCACATGATACATGAGCTATCCCATAACCAAAATGACAAGGCAAGCAGACAATGAGCATCTCAGCGATCTTTTTATTTGCTATTTGCATAGGTTTTTATTGAGGATGCTTCATAGAGTGCTCATTATAGTTATGCTGCAAGTTTCCACCATGATTAGGCATGGCTTAGGCTAGCGGCCCAGGCGTTTCTCTAACACAAATACAAACTCTATGATATTACAAGTTCCCCTTTTATTTCACACCGCCGGGATCCATAAGCAAAAGAACATGATATCAACGGGGTACAAAGTACAAGTGCAATGCTGAAAGCGTTCCCCATGATACATGGTTCTGTTAACTTCAACTTATAAAGCGCAAGCATATACGCAACAAAGATGGACGCAATGGTTCAAGTTTATTTAAATACAAGAAAGTAAAGTGTGCCATCAAGTTTGTGAGAGCTTTAATCACTAATTTTCACATAACACGTTTAATTCGGAAGGTAGATAAAAACATGAATATACTTGGAATAGCATATGCTAATAGGTAGGTATGGTGGAATCTTTGGAAGAACTTGGTTTTAGGAGTTGGATGCATGAGTGGAACTCATACTTGGTTACGGAGGCTAGCAAAACACTAGGAGCGACCAACTAAGAGAGCAATAATGGCCATAATCATGCAGAGCGACAAAACATCATTAATCAAAGCATAAAGTGATACTACAAGTTGAAAACTAAAGGATCATAAAGTCTTATGGTGACTTGGGATAGTCATAACATGGTGTGAGCATGTGCCAAGTCAACCCAAATAAAGCATCAAAGGAGAATACCACAATATTATGCTTTAATATGCTAAAACAACGCATGATTCTTCCAAGGCACATTAAGAAATCTCAATTGTTTACAACAATTCATGCTACAACAAAGAATACTAAGCATAAAGCCAAAACAATATCAAGCATGGCATGACAAAGCATAGGCCACAGTCAAAAACAAGCTCTCTTTACCACTTAAGCATGAAATTTCCTACTCTTTTCCA
Organism: Avena insularis; assembly: GCA_023614405.1. NCBI lineage: Eukaryota > Viridiplantae > Streptophyta > Magnoliopsida > Poales > Poaceae > Avena > Avena insularis. Next base: position 545,447,366 of record CM042692.1, read on the forward strand.
ATCCAAACCAAACTATTTGAAAACCAATGTATGAAAGAGGGGGTCCAACCAATTTATTCAGCAAACTAAGAAAACCAAGCAAACGAAAAACCAAAACAAAAACAAAAAAGAAGACGCTCCAAGAACAACACAACTGTGCATGAAACAATAAAAATGAAGTGTTTGGAAGAAACCTGGGATTTTTATTGATGAAGAAGGGGATGCCTTGGGCATCCCCAATATTTGACGCTTGTACTTCTTGGATATTTCTTGGGGTGACACGCATGGCATCCCCAAGCTTGAGCTTTAGTCCATCCTTCATCTCATTACTCATTCCTTCCATACACCTGAAATTTTTCCTTCATACAAAATTTCACACAATCTTTATTAGCAACATTAGTGCACTCAAGATAATAAGTCTTTAGGTTCAGTTCCAACACCAATAAAACTTCCATTAAAACACAAGATACTGTAGCACTTCCCTAAAAAATCTCAATTCCCCAAAAGAACTCAAAAAGGAACCAACAAGAAGCAAATGCAAATAATGGCAGAAATCTATCAAAACAGACTAGCAGGTAAAAACTAATTATTTCGAAGACCTTCTGTTGCTCAAATCAAAAAGTGTTGAACTAACTAAAGTTATATAACAACCTGGGGCAGAAGCACAAAAATTCATGCATCAATACTACGTACAGAGATTTTAGACGAATTTTTACGGTGAAGCACAGAAATCTGTTTCGGGACAGCAACTTTCCCAATCATTACTTCTCTCTCATTAGAAGTTACTTTTGGCACAAAAAGCAAATAAAAAGGATAAAGAGTAACTTCCAAGACTCATCTAAATTTTTTGGGTTATATCCCAATAAGTACTTTTCTTTAACGTCTTTAAGTTAGGCATAAGAAGCAACAAAAAGAATCAAGTGTTCTCAAATGAAGAAGCATTAAGACCAAATTTATTGCCCTTACCTCTCTTACTTTTAGTCTTAACCTTAGGGAACATATGATTGTTTGGTGGAGAAGCAAAGTGCATGGTTCCCTTTTCCACATCTATTATTGCTCCAAGGAGTTTCAATAGGGATCTTCCAAATGTAATTTGTCCTTTCCCTACACATTCAATAACAAGATAATCAGTAGAAACCATTTTCCCTAGGATCTTTGTAAACACTCCTTTAGCTATCCCAATTGGTGATATTGTGGCATTATTAGCAATAAATATTTCTTCTCCGCCTTCAGAAAGTCCCCAAAGATTTAAAGATCCATAGATATCTTTAGGCATGAGACAGAATTCAGACATGATATCACAACGAGCATGAAAAATTTCATTATTTATAGCAATCTTTACTGTGGGAAGGAATTTTGAGGGTTTAGAATTTATTGGAACATAGTCATGATGCTCTCTAAGTGTATTATAGCAATCTTTCAAACTAGCAGTGCTAGTCTCAAGAGTATTCAATCTAGCAAATATGTTTACGAAGGAAGAATCAGATCTGCTAGGTAAGTTGTAAGTAAAGACCAACTTCTTTATGGCATTAATAGCATCATCCTCATTGCATTCGAGGAAATCTCCTCCCACTACAGCATCCAAAGCATATCTATAGCAAAGAGCAATTCCAAGGTAAAAACTGAAAGGAACAAGTTTTGAGTCATTTTAGGTTCAGTTTTTTCATGTAGATCAGAGATTCTAGACCAAGCTTCTTTCAAACTCTCTTCAATTCCTTGTTTAAAAGTGAAAATCATTTCCTCAGGTGACATGGTGATTGGAGCAAAGATAGACATAATGGCAACTTTAAGATAGGAACTAATTGTTTTGTGTTTTTTTTAAAGAAAGCAAAGTAGTAAAACTAATTTTTTTTGTGTTTTTGATAAAGTAACAAGCAAACCAAGCAGATATAAACTAAGAAAAACAAAAATAACAGAGTAAAGAGATTGGTTATGAGGGACTCCCCTTGTGAAGATGTCCTTGACTCCCCGGCAACGGCGCCAGAAAAGTACTTGCAGACTCGTGTATTAACAAGCTCGTTGGGGAACCCCAAGAGGAAGGTATGATGAGCACAGCAGTAAGTTTCCCTCAGTTATGAAACCAAGGTTATCAATCCAGTAGGAGCAAGAAAACACCTCCAAGGTGTTGCTAGCTGGACTTTGACAGGGCGCACTACCGGCGCCAGTAGCAACCTGGAAACCTGCACAACACAACCACAGAACTTTGCCCCAACTTACAGTGAGGTTGTCAATCTCATCGGTTTTGCTGAAAACAAAGGATTAAACGTATTGTGTGGAAGAGAGTAATAGTTTACAGAAAGAAAACAGAAAGCAGTAAACAATTGTAGATTGATGATAAAAGAAAGGACCAGGGTACATAGTTCACTAGTGGTGGCTCTCCTTAAGATAGATAACATTTTGGGTGAACAAATTACAGCGGGGCAATTGACAAACATCGAGAAAGCAAGCATGCATATACTACTCATCTTGACTCCTTTGAGATTCGATTTGGCATTACAACATTATACATAGATCGTAATCCAACTACATATATGAGTAATAATCCACCTTCAGATTATCATCCGACCCACCCACCCCCCCAGTATTAAGTTGCAAGCAACATATAATTGCATTACGCATTGCGTGTAAAGTAAACAATAGGTTTGTTCTATGAACAAAGGATTGTTGTTTTCTCCCTAGTAGCAACAACACATCTACTACCTTAGAGATTTATGTCACTTCCCCAGATTAATAGAGGCATGAACCCACTATCGAGCATAAATACTAACTCTTGGAGTTGCTAGCATCTACTTGGCCAAGATAGCTACTAACAATATAAAGCATGCAAGATCACAAATAACAAAGACATGATAGAATCAATAATCAATCTGAAATAGCATCTCAATATCCATCGGATCCTCGCAAACACAACATGTAGGATTACAAATAGATGATCTTTATCATGAACGGAGCTCACAAGATCTAAACATGATAGCACAAAGGAGAAGAACCAGCCATCTAGCTACTACATGGACCCGTAGTCCAGAGATGAACTACTCACGCATCACACCGGAGGCTTGCATGGTGATGAAGAAGGCCTCCAGGGTGAATTCTCCTCTCTGGCAGGGTGTCGGGAAGAGTTTCAGATCCCTCCCGGTCTAGGGATGGAGATGATAGCGGCTATAGACTCTTTCGTGGAATTTTGATCGGGTACTTAGGGTTTCTGTATCAGAGGCATATTATAGGCGAAAGGGGAGCCCGAGGGGTGCCGGAGGCGGCCAGACCACCCCTGGCGTGGGCCAGGCTAGGCCGTGTGGCCAGGTGGTGTGGTGGCCCCCTGGACCCTCTCCGTCTCGTACTCTGGCTCCTTGTGTCCCTCGGTGAAAAACCAACTTTGGCTTTTGTCCCGTCCAATTCCGAGAATATTCATTTTCTGACTTTCCTGGAACCAAAAACAGCAGAAAACAGGCAGCTGATACTGTGGCTCTTGTTAATAGGTTAATCCAAGAAAGTGTATAGAAAGTACTCCAAAGTGTGGACAAAACATAATAAAGTAGATAAAACCAAGCATGGAACATCAAAAATTATGGATACGTTAGCAACGTATCAACGGCCAAAAAATTCATTCCCACCGTATAGTTGGTCGTTAAACCGTTTGTATGCCTTGTTCACTTCGAGTTTTCTTCTGGTATTATTGATATCTCCCAAATAAGATATTTACGTTAGTTTTTACTCCTTTTTTCCTCAGTACAACTACTCAAAGAATTGTGTCCATGGTATCCATCATCTGTCCTGATCCTGGTGAAAACTGACATAAAATGTGCGCGTGTGCGCCGTCAAATACCAAGATCCTACATCTACAATGCAAAATAATAATATAAAACATAATGCAAATATGCACTCATCAGTCATGCTGAAATTTTGCATGACATGCCAATGGTTCTAATTCTTTTTCTTATACCATATGCAGGCGATAATGGTTGTAGTGAGCGAAATGATCGTGGCAAGATGTTTGAGATACGCGACAGAAGACATGTTTCAAAATAATCGCAAAGAGATAAGATGCATGTGTCGAAGATGCAAACTAGGGACCTAGCTAAACCCCTTTTCTGAAAAATTGGAGGAGGACATCCTCATGGGTGGTTTCATGGATGGCCACACTCAGTGGATAAGTGATGAAAATGATGAGGATATTCATGAGGCAGCGGCAGGAAATGATGAGGAAGGACACCAGGACAATAACGGTCAACGAGGAACAAGAAGACAAAGAGCCTCCCGTAGATAATGGACAAGAGCCTCCCGCACATGATGAACAACATGTACAAGATGCGGACACGCGGAAGATGCTAACTTCATTTGTGAGGGACCCTCATGTTAAAGAACTTTTTATCAAGAAGACATTGCTAGATAGAAAAGAAATCAAAGCCAGTGCAACTAGAGATAGACTCAAATACTCTGTTGTATGAAGGTTGCGTGCCACGGGATTCCCCGCTTGAGAGTAGTACTCAATGTTCTGCAGATGGTCGCAAAATACAAATGGAGTGATGCAAGCATCCATGCTAGTCTGCAATACTGTCATGCTACCCTTCCCAAAAATAACACGTGTCTTAGTACTCTATACAAGGCCAAGAAATTTGCGTGCCCTCTTGATTTACCGCACGGGAAATACTATGCCTACATCAATGACTACTACATTTATCGAAAATAGGGAAATGACATGATGACATGTCTAGTGTGCAATGTTGCTCGATACAAGATAGGGAAGAAAGCTCCTCAAAAAGTTGTGTGGTACACTTCTAACACACCCTTCGATGCAAGCAAGTGGAAAGCATTAGACAATGAATACCAAAGTTTTGGGGTAGATCCAAGGAACATCAGGTTGGGTGCGAGCACGGATGGACTCAATCCATTTAGCAATCACAGCAGCACATATAGCACTTGGCTCGTGTTTGTATGGATATACAACCTCCCCCTAGTTGTGCATGAATATGAAGTACATACACATGAGAATGTTAATTCAAGGGCCGAAACAACCTAGGGTCGACATTATATCTAGCTACTGAAAGATGAACTAGCCACATTATGAGAGGATCCAGGAATCAATACATATGACCCTATCATAAATGATTATTTCCGTATGAGAGCCACATTAATCATGATGGTGCAGGAATATCCCTGCTACAGGTATATCGCATGCCAGGTGTGCCACGGATACAATGCATGCATCCGGTGCATTGATGAGATGACATTTCTCTAGCTTGAGAAAGATCCCAGGTCTTTCAAAACTGTCTACACGAGGAATCGAAGGTGGCTAGCCAACGGGAATGACACATGGAGAAGGCGTGGAGACATATGCAATTGTAAAGACAAGCCCTAGGGATCTCCAAAACCAAGGAGTGGCGAAGAGATCAAAAATTTGTTGAAAAATTGGGAACAGTTCCATGTGCCGGGAAAAATGCGAAAGGCGAAGCTCCACTGCATGGGGTATGAAAACGAAGTCCGTGTTTTGGGACTTGCCGTACTGGCACATCCTCGGTAGGCCTCACAACCTTGATTTCATGCGTATCATGAAGAATGTGTGTGGGAGTTTGCTTGACACTCTACTCAACATGCCAGAGTGGACAAAATATGGGCCAAAAGCAAGAAATGACCTCATAAAGATGGGTACTAGGGAAAAGCTTCACAGAGGATGTCTGCCTATTATTGATTAGTCGGAGGAGACAGATGGTCATCACAAGGGCAAAAGGGTTAAGCAGAATGACTATGATGCCCCCCTTCTGCTTTACTATGAGGTCATTCCATTTTTTAACTACCTTCTAGGAGTCAAAGTGCCATTCGGTTACTCGGGGATGATAAGAAGATACCTAGATCCATAGAGATAAATCTTCAACGGGATGAAGTCTCATGACTATCACGTGACACGCTGATACTTCCGGTTGCAATCAAAGGGATAATGGACAAGCATGTCCATGAAACGCTGACTTGCCTCTGTAACTAGTTTGACACCATCTCTGGAAATTCTATCACCTTGAAGCAAATCAACAGGTTGTAGGAAAAGAATGCTGTGATACTATGTGAGCTTCAGATTTACTTCCCACATGCATTATGGATGATATCATCCATCTTGGGCCAATATTCTTGCACAATATAATGTCATTTGAAAGGATGAATGGTGTCATCACAGGATTCGTCCGTAAACAGGACCCATCCGGATGGAAGCGTCATCTAGGGATTTCTCACCAAAGAGTTTAGTAAGCATCATGATCATTGTTTTCTATTTAACTTATTTTGGATGTGTTACCCAAGAGCTATGAATAGCTCGAAGCCAACACTAAACTCCATATGTAGGTGACCCCCGTGTAGACTTAAACCAAATCCACATAATCCCAATGTGCATAATATATTTCTCAACTATTGTGGAAAAAATGAGACTCAACAAAGTTGTTTCGTGCATCCAAGTACACTTTATAAACCGGTCTCGATCCGAAGATCATAAAGTTGGCTCGGGCCGCTAATCCAGCAATACTGCCAAGATCAAAATTGTAACAGTTGGGAACCAAGAACAAGAACAATAATACTATAATTCTATGGTTCCTCTATCCGTACATGTGCCTACGCATGACCTGGCTCTGATGCCACTGTTGGGAAATGCGAGATGCAAAACAAAAAAATCTAGCACATAAACTAGATCAAGTTATGTGGAACTAAGGCAACAGATCGTACACTCAAAGATTGATCTAGCGGAAGTTGTCGATGACGAGGTTGAAGATGACATTTGTCTATCCCCACAACAAGACTTGTCAATTCGCAAGGACATGTGCTATCCCATAGACGGCTCAACAATTTTTGATTCCGACAGCTAGTCGATTAGCTACGAGAAGATTCTTCTTTGCGAAGATCCACACGAACAAGTGTCGCATATGCAACACCTCCACGGTATCCACACGTACAATGTTAGCAACACCACATCCAGGTGAGGCCAAACTCACGATCTAAGCGGGAACGCGTCGACAAAGATCCGGTAATGCTTCCGCGATCACCGACTAGATTAGATCTAGCCAGAGAGTACAGGTCTGGCAACACTCCGATGTTGTAGTAGAAGAAGAACCTAAGGCATGCCAACCCTAGGGTTTAGATTACCACCATGGAGAAGATGGTGAGAGGGAGGTGTCCTTGGGGGCACGCGCGGGTGGTGGCGATGCTAGGCGTGGCTAGGGTTTCGGCTAGGAGGACGTGCAGAGGCTTTGGTGGCTTGGACAGCCTTTGGGGTGCCCTTTGGTTCATTTAAATAGTTCTGGTAGGTTTCCGCCAACCGAAACCTACTAGAAAACAACCTCCTTTATCAATTCCGAATCGGATAGGGGAACTTTCCTTGCCCCTTGGGGCAACGTGGCTGCATCTATTATGGAAACTTCCTGACTTGATAAGATGGTCCGGGTCATCCTGGTATCTTCCAGAACCTAACATAATCTTCTCGGACCCTTCCGGTCCTTCAACCTTCCATATATATGCCTGGAACCATTCCGGACACTCCCGAGATCATTCCAGACATTTTTGAGATCATTCGAAACCTCTAGGAACCATTCTAAGATCATCCGAGACACTCTTTGAACCCTTCTCTCATTCCATAGATGCTCAAAACTCACTTCGAACACCCTCAGCAATATTTCAGACACCTCTGGTATATTCCAAGACCTTCCAAACACTTTTGGAATTACTTATCTACTAAACCTTCATTAGCACTCACATTCTTAATTCACTAACTCTTAAGTGTGTGACCCTATGGGTTCGTATATGCGTAGACATCTCCAGAACACATTCTGTGACAATGATCTCAGAGAGAATTTGGCTAGCCATTAAGATCCCTACTCATAACATGAAGATCTTTATCATCTGAACCATCTATATTACTTATCGATACATGTTGCATTGCTTCTCGATACTTGACATAACCAAAGGTGAAACAATAGGTGACATGGGTATACCCTACAGGTACTTGAGTTCGGTATATACGGTCCGGATATGGCAGAAGCCCACGGCGTTGCCAAGGCCCAAAACAGAATCCGAGTGGCCCACAGACTCTCGATTGGTTGCGAGACAAGAAGAAGCTTAAGATAGAAAGTTCAAAGGGAAAAAAACCTAATCTGTAACCGACTCGACCTGCTACCCGAGACCTAGCCTATCTATATAAAGGCTAGGAGGGGGCGGCAAGGAGGACACACGTATCCCTAGTTTCCACAACTCTCGCCAGATTGCATCTGCGCACCCCCTGTAATCTTCGATTCCTTCATTAATTCCAAGAGCAGACAAGCAGGAGTAGGGACCTCTACGAGGCCTGAACATGGGTAAACCTTGCATCCCTGTGTGCTTGTTTGCTATCTGACTGATGCCTCCAGTGCTCCCTCCTTCTCCAAAACCCAAGTCCATAACAATGGGCATTGATGAGTTAAACCCTCGTCAATTGGCACCGTCTGTGGGAATTGGGAGTGCTGATGTTGCGGCTTCTTCGGCCCCATCAACCGCTATCTACAACTCCGCAACAGCGGCGACCTGCCAGCTCTTCGGCCCGCTCGACTTCACCGTCCACACGCCGACCACTCGCTCGGCTTTCGAGTCCGTGGACGATGGAATCAGCCTGGCGATTGGGAGCTTCCGCTTCCAGGTTGGCCAGATGGGCACGCTTCGCATGCCTGACCAGCCAACGGCACCCGCGATTGCTCCATCATCATGGTTCCCGCCACCAATCAGCACCCTCAGCGACCTCAACACCTCGGCAACAACTGGGAGCACGGACAGCTACAGTAGTCGCAGATCCGATCTGGGTGACCTAGCAACGGAAGATGGAGTCTACGACTCCGGATCCGAAATTTGTGGAAGCAACAGCTTCCCCAACCACTTCATGTGCGCCGTCATCAACGTCGGCGACACCACCGCCAATCGCGAAAATGGCGGCAATGGATCTGGCACCGATCTGCCAAATGGTGGCATACCTAATGGAAGACCACCCAACGGCGGCCCCACCAATGGTGCCAATGGTGCGCCCGTCAACAATGGAGGGGCAGTCGAACCACCAACCATGGTGAAGGAACACACTGGTGAACGTGTCGTGATCAAACTCAACGACAACGAGTGGGCCCGTTGCCGAGAAGCTCTGCGAGGCAATCCTCTGCACCCTGGCATGTTGTAGGACATGCTGATGGGCTACCATTGGCTACTAAAGGAGGAGTACAGATGCCAGCTACATGCAACTGTGCAACTCGAGGCGCGTAAAAAGGCGGCGGATGAGTCGAGTCTTCGACGAGCTGGGCTCTCCTCCCATGGAGGATCCTCCTCCAAAGGCAACGAGTACGTGGCCAACAAGAGGTGATCTCGGATGGCCCATCACACCGAGCAAGAATGCATAGAAGCTGCAAAAGTCCTGGACTTCAGCTCTATGATAGTCGAGATGCGGGGTAACTGAAGGGAATATGCCCGAGAGGCAATAATAAAGTGGTTATTATCTTATTCCATGTTTATGATAAATGTTTATTTTACATGCTAGAATTGTATTGATCGGAAACATCAATACATGTGTGTTTAATAAACAAAAAGGGTTCCTAGTTATGCCTCTCTTATAGACTAGCTTGTTGATTAACAAGATGATCAAGGTTTCCTGATCATGGACATTGGATGTTGTTAATAACAAGGTCACACCATTGGTGGAATGATGTGATGAACATTCATCCGAAGTATAGCATTACGATCAAAGTCATTATGTTTATATTGCTATAACATCATACGAAGTAATCTTTATCCTTAGACCATGAGATCATGTTAATTGCTAACACCGGAAGAGTATCTTGATAACATCAAATGTCACACCGTAACGAGGTGACTATAAAGATGGGTTCGATTACTCTGAAGGTGTTATGTTGAGGCTCATGGATCAAGAGTGGAATTTGTCAATCCCGATGACGGATAGATATACTCTGGGCCCTCTCGATGATATCACATTGAAATAGCTTGCAAGCAAGTGATGGGATCACTAGAATGTTATATCACGGGAACGAGAAAAGAGTGCATGTCGGTAACGAGATCAAACTAGGTATGGAGATACCGATGATCGAATCTCGGACATGTAATATATCGCAGGACAAAGGGATTTAGTTACTAGCGTTAAAGGTTCTCACGATCACAGAAGTCATCGTTGAATGTGTAGGAGTCAGTATGGATCTCCAGGTCCCGCTGCTGATTATTGATCGGAGAGGGGTCTCGATCATGTCTGCATTATTCGCGAACCATAGGGTGATACACTTAAGGGATACCGACACCATTTGGAGCAAATATGTTTCAGATAAAGATTTAAGAAAGCGCTGGAATTATTTCAATAGACACCGAAAGTGTTTCGGGTGAAATTGCTGAAATTGGTTCTGCATGTAATATTGAAATATTGCAGGGGGTTTTATGTGAATGTTTGTTAATTAAAGTAATTAACAAAATTCTGAATAAAAAATAATAAAAGAGTTTTATTAAATGAGAGAGCATTAAATTTGGAGAAATTTAATGCATTTAAAGGGGAGACTTTAAAAGAGAATGTGAAGGGGCAAATTTATGTGGAGGGAGTTACCACCACATGAATGGAGGAGGTGAAGAGTCACCTCCTCCATGCGCCGGCCATGACGGAGGGGCACCCCCCTCCTCCTATAAAAGGCCACCCCCTCCTCACTTCTCACACACACCTCCTTGTGAAGGATCTCCCTCCCCCTCTAGTATTATTCCCCCATGGTCTCGGATTAGCGAGATACATGTTCCCGGTGGCTTTATCTGGAAAGGAGTTGCTGCTTCCGCTGCTTTGCTGGAGCGAGGGACGGAGGTTGTCGGGGTACCGGACGTGTGTGCGATCACGGATGCACCGCTGCCTTGCGGTGCTAGACTTGGTGGTGCCGGAGCTAGATCTGGTGGACGTGCTGGAGCCGGACCTGCTGGACTTCCTCACGATCTTGAGATCGGCAAGTGTACGACTACATCAACCACGAGTTCCTACTCGTTAACAAATCTCGTTGTCTACGAGGGTAAGTTCTCGTTGGATGTATGTCCACCCGTTGCTTTGTACCTAGTAGATAGATCTTGGCGTGTAGTTCACACCGTAGGAAAATTTTTGTTTTCTATGTTGCGGACCCAACAGTAACATGGTTCCAAAGACACCACAGGCCGCGGTGACAGCATCCACCATGTACCTCCTCAACAACCAGCCGCCAGCTGGAGATCCAAGAGCTGCCATGCACCGATCTACGATCGCAGGCTTGGGGTTAATCGAGGTTGCCCTCGACAAAGAACCAACGCTGGAGCCAAAGAAAGGCAAGGCTCTGGCAAAACGCTATTCCTCGCCCTCGTTCAGCGACGACAGTCACGACCTATCTTGACATCGCCATCCACGGCGGCATGATCACGACTACGATGCGCGCACTGACCTCACACAGTGCAAAATCGAAAAATCAAGGGCAAGACGCGCTCGTTCGACTGATTCAGAAGAGGATGAGACAGAACTCTGCGGCGCCAGATGCTTCAGCAGGGCCGTCAGGCAAAAGCGAATGCCTAAAGGGTTCAAACTCCCGTCGGAGAACCCAAAGTTCGACGGCCTGCAAGACCCAAAGATCTGGTAGGAGGACCACATCTCCTCTGTCAGGCTACATGACGGGAGTCGAAGCACGACCATGCAATGCCTGCAACTATAGCTACAGGGCTCCGCCCGGGCATGGCTCAACAATCTCCCGCACGGATCCATTCGCAGCTGGGAAGAGCTGGTTTACAGCTTTGTACGCAACTTCAAGGGCACTTACAAAAGGCCCGCATCAATCGAAGAGCTGAGGAGTTGCCAGCAAAGGTCGGGTGAATCGCTACGCTAGTACATCCAGAGGTGGTCCATTATCAAGAACTCCGCAGAAAACATCTCGGAGGATCGCGCAATCGACGCATTCAACGGTGGTGTTCGCCGCATAGAGCTTAGGGAGGAACTGGGCCGCTCGAAGCCCAAGACAATCGACCACCTGATGGAAATTGCGAATCGGTGGGCCGACGGAGAGGATTCTGTGAAAAACCGTACATACTCCAACGACGATGTTGACCTCGAGCGCAGACGCAACTATCGAGGCAAGCGGCGAATGCGCGTCTACGATGATCGCGACGACATCAACATGGTCGCAGCCGGTTACGCCGACAAACGCGACAACAACCGCAACAGCAGCTATCGCATCAGTGGATACCGCGACTCCGGGAAACCACGTAGGTGTGGCAGCGCCACACTCGCGAAGAGGCACCTGCAACAACCATCAAGGACAAACTGTCCGGGCCATGCAATGTGCACTTCTACATCGACAAGCACGACGACAAGAAAAATCCGGCCACCTTCTCAAGGATTGCCGCGAGTTTCTCAAGCTCCACGAGGGTCTGGCTCGGATGAATCATGACGCAGTCAACAGGGGCTATGGAGCTGCCCCAGGCGTCGTGGCACATGGAGCTCCTCCACCACCGCACGGCATACCACCACCCGCGGCCGCACCGGTCTAGAATCACGGTGGCGAACCATACCCGCGACCCGTGGGAAACATGGGGATGATCCAAAAGGGGCATCCCTCAAATCGAGTGCAGAAGGCCATCACTCGCCAAGTCAACTTGGCGATAAACTCTCCACCTTCCACCACTGAGTACCTCAGTGGAAGCGACTCCTGTATCACCTTCGACCGGCATGACCACCCGCGCCAAGTCCCTCGTCTAGGCCACTGTCCCCTCATACTCGAGGCGCAGATTGGGGGCTTCGACATGAGCCGCGTCTTCATGGACGCGGCAGCGGCATCAACCTAATGTTCACAAGTACCTTGCGTGCAATGAGGATCCCTCTGACATGTCTGGAAGTTTCAGACACAATGTTCCACGGCATCGTCCCAGGGAAAGGTGTATATCCCCTAGGAAAAATCAACCTCGACATCATCTTCGGCACGCTGCAAAATTTTTGGCGAGAGAGCATTGACTTCGAGGTCGTCGACTGTCCTTCACAATATCACTGCATCCTCGGACATGTCGCGTTCGCAAGATTCATGGCAGTACCACACTACGCCTACCTGCAGATGAAGATGCCAGGCCCAAATGGCGTAATCACAATCAACGGCAACTTTGAAAGGTCCGATAGCTGCGATAGGGAATTCAACAGAATCTCCCAGTCCTTCGGTATGTAGGAGGAACTCGCAAGACTAAAGGAGTCGATAGACAACAGTCTGCCTCCCCTGAGCCGGACAAGTTCACCCGACCTGTCCTTCGACTCGTCGGTGCACACGAAGAAAGTCCAGGTCCACCCAACAGACCCGACCAAGACGACCCTCATCGCCAACAACTTGAGTTCCGCATAGGAACTCACGCTCGTCGAATTCCTCTGTGAACATTGGGAAATCTTTGCCTGGTGTCCAGCGGACATGCCAGGGGTTCCCAGGGAATTCGCCGAGCACGCACTCAATATCAACCCAGATGCAAGGTCTGTCAAGCAGACAATTCGGCAACTATCCGAACCAAGAGCAAAGGCGGTCGGAATGGAGATCAACAGACTGCTCGACGCCAAATTCATACGCGAGATCACGGAAAGACATGGCTCGCCAACACGGTGATGGTACCTAAAAAATACACGGACATCCTGCGGATGTGCGTTGACTTCACCTCCCTGAATAAGCACTGCACAAAGGATCACTTCCCGCTGCCGCAAATCGACCAAATCATCGACTCCACCACGGGATGTGAGCGTATCTGCTTCCTCGACGCCTACTCAGGCTATAATCAGATCCAAATGAAGGAGGAGGATCAAGAGAAAATAGTGTTTACAATGCCTTTTGGTCTGTTCTGCTACAACACAATGCCCTTCGGGCTCAAAAATGCAGGAGCCACCTATCAGCGGTACATGCAGGCTTGCCTTAAAAATCAACTTGGTCACAACATCCAAGTCTATGTTGATGACATCGTCATCAAAACCAAAGAGGAAGCCTCGCTAATCGACGATTTACGCGAAACCTTCGCCAACCTCGACCGCTACCGGATCAAGCTCAATCCGGAAAAATGCGCCTTCAGCATGCCATCTGGGCAACTACTCAGGTATCTCATCTCCACGAGGGGGATTGAGGCGAACCCGAAGAAAATAAAATCCATACTGGCCATGGAGAAGCCGAAGAACATAAGAGGCGTCCAACAGCTGGCTGGGCGAATTGCGGCGCTCAGTTGATTCATTAGTCGAATGGGCGAAAAGGCACTGCCTTTCTACCAACTTCTCCGCAAAACTGACAAGTTCGAGTGGACCGACGAGGTGCAGGAAGCATTCGAAGACCTCAAGCGTCTACTATCCACCTCGCCAGTACTAGTGACTCCACGTGAAAAAGAACCATTGTTGTTATACATCTGCGCCACCAACCAGGTGGTCAGCACGGTGCTCGTGGTGGAACGAGCCGAGGAAAACAAGGTCCACGGGGTGCAGGGCCCAGTCTACTACCTCAGCGAGGTGCTCATGCCAACAAAGCAGCGGTACCCGCACTACCAGAAGCTGGCATACGTCATCTTCATGATAGCCAGGCGACTGCGCCACTACTTTCAGGAGCACCCAATCGTGGTGGTCAACGACGCCCCGCTTGGGCATATCCTCAACAACCCGACGCTACCGGACAAGTCGCGTTTTGGGGAATCGAGCTGTCTCCACGAGACATTACATATGAAAAGCGCGACGCGATCAAGTCGCAAGTCCTCCCTGATTTCCTCGTGCACTGGATGGAGAACCAGCTCCCCAAAAAGCCAGATATGTCTTACCTCTGGACAATGCACTTCGATGGATCCAAACGAAAGTACGGGACTGGCGCGGGTGTCATACTGACATCGCCCCAGGGAGATAAGCTGAAATACATTCTACGAATGCAGTTCACTGCCTCCAACAATGAAGCTGAATACGAGGCCCTGTTGCACGGGATGCAGATGGCAAAAGCTTGTGGCGCCAAGAGGCTCATCATCTACGGCGATTCCAAACTGGTGGTCAACCAAACGATGCACGAGTGTGACGCGCTAAACGACAATATGATCGCCTACCGCGACCTCTATGACACATTCGAAGGGGACTTTGACGGCTGTGAGCTACGGCACGTAGGCCACGAAAGCAATGAAGAGGCGGACGCACTCGCCAACATTTGTTCCACCTGCACCCCCATACCACCTGGGGTATTTCTCGAGCTTATCTGCGAACGCTCCATCAAGCCAAAGGCCACAAAGAAGAAAACAAGGGCAACAACGGACTCGGGGGCTACGCCACCCAATGAGCCAATGTCACTCGATGACCTGGAGCTTGACATAGGACTCGAAGGACCAATGGGTGTCATGATGATCGAGCCATCTTGGACTCAACCCTACATCACATATCTTCTCAGCAAGAGAGAGGTCAGACGTTCGACGACGCGGCGACACATCGCACGCCGATCCAAGGCATTCGCCGTCATCAAAGGCGAACTATACAAGCGCAGCATCACAGGAGTACTCCAACGGTGCGTCTCCAACGCGGACGAAAGGGCCGTCCTCCTCGACATCCATGAAGGGACTTGCGGGCACCATGCCGGCAGTCGCGCCCTCGTCGCCAAAGCTCTACGAGCTAGATTCTACTGGCCCACGACCATGCGTGATGCCAAGGACATCGTCCAGCGATCAACGCTTGTCAGAGATTCGCGGACAAACCGCACGCACCTGGCGCGGAACTCCGGCCAATACCATTGTCTTGGCCCTTCGTGCAATAGGGACTCGACATGGTCGGCAAGCTCCCAAAGTCCTCGCGAGGGGGCTACGTCTACCTCCTAGTCGCAGTCGACAAATTCACCAAGTGGATAGAGGCCATGCCGGTGACAAACCAGTCAGGAGCCAGCACCGTCAAGTTGAGTCCATTGTCTATCTCTTTGGAGTGCCACACAGCATCATCACGGACAACGGAACAAACTTCACCTCTAAGGAGTTCCAAGGTTTCTGCGAGAACCTGGGAATCAACATAAGCTATGCCTCCATAGCTCATCCACAGACCAACGGTCAAGTCGAAAAGGCCAACGGCCTCGTCTGCGGTGGAATCAAGAAGCGACTCCTCCAGCCACTCGAGAAAGCCGCCAGATGTTGGCCAGACGAGCTGCAGTCCGTACTTTGGAGCCTGCGCACAACCTCAAATAGCGCCATGGGATATACCTCGTTCTTCATGGTGCACGGCGCCGAAGCAGTGCTACCCGCAGAAGTACACTTTAAAGCCCCACGGGTAGTCGCGTACAGCGAGCAGGAGTCAACACTTGCACTCGAAGACTCCATTGATCTCCTTGACAAGGCACGGGATATCACAGCAGAAAGATCGACGATCTACTAGCAAAACCTACGCAACTACCACAGCAGAAGGCTACGCCCCAGATCCTTCATCGAAGGAGACCTGGTCCTGGGACTGAAGTAGCAAGGGAACCTCAAGCTCGAGTCCCCTTGGGAGGGACCATACGTGATTACAAAAGTAATCCCAGGTGGCGCCTATCGCCTCAAAGATTTCGAGATAGGAGTCGCATACTCCAACCCTTGAAACGTCGCGCAGCTGCGGCGCTTCTGCCCCTACTGGTCTTTTTTTCTTACATTACAAATAAGGCTATTCAGCCAGGCTACTTAGCCACACATTGTACCTCGTACTGTTCTGCGAATAAATAAAGCTACGTGCCCTGAAACTCTGTGTTCTTCCTTATTTTTCTGGCAATATTATCACTCGGGGGCTACGCCACCCTTTACATATTCGTTCTACGAACAAGTCGCAGTATCCCGAGTAGCTGACGCAATATCAATCGAACCCTTGATAAAACACCAACCCAGTTGTAACGCACCTGACAGGTTGGCAAGGTGCTGAGATAAAACAAGTCAGACTAACGAAAAGGAACTGCCGAGTACAACTACACTCGCAAATCATATAAGCTATCAAGCTCTTTACATATCAATATAAATTAATTACATACAATATATCCATACGAACTTTTACAACACTGCTATACTTATGTGTAGGATACAAGTTAAACTACCGCTGCAGTAGAAGAACGTTTATCTGTTCCTCAAAGAAGACGACAATTTCTTCTGCTGGACGATCCACCACCTGGTAATGTAGAACCATGTTCCAGGTCGAACCTGCCAGCGGAGTCGGCGGCCCAGCAGCAACAACCGCAGCGTCTACATCAGGCCTATGTAGTCGCACCAGCGACATAGCAGCCTTGAAACCAGCCACTAACTGCTGTCGCACGCACTCGCGAACTACACTCAAATCCTGAAACTTAGCCAGTAGAGCCAACATGCTCGATGGGATGGCGTCAAACGGAACCATCGTCTGGTAGATATTCCTTAGGCATGACTATGTTTTCTTCAGAAAGTGGAGTACTCGAGAAGCACGATCCTGCAGGGTCGCAAGTGCGATCGCACGATCATGATCCACCCAGAAGTACCCACTTGCCTGAAGTTGTTCCTGTGTCAGGTCATTCGTTCGAATGGCGATCCTATCTTTCTCATCCTGCGGATGACGAGCGCTGACAACTACACCAGACAAAAAAGGAAAAATATGAAGAAAAGGAACTACCGCGATTGGCTACAAGAAAAGATAAGAGAGCGGGAAGCTAACACTTGAATTGATCGCCCAGTTGTGTCACCTCCTCCAATAGATATTTCTCTTGAGTGGCAGCCTTCTCTGCCCTCGACCTCCATACATCCGCGTTACCGCGGAGGATGGGAAACTCACGTTCTAGCTGCTTAACGCGATCGCGCAGTCACGAAAGCAGGGACAACTCATCCACCCTTGAACGCGACTGCGCCAAGGTCTCATCAGCGGGTGGCGGATCCTGAGGATCACTCGAAGGACCACTCGAGGTACCCTATCACGAACCAAACAAAAGCAAAATAAGTGGCTGAAGATACACTGACGAAAGGCCTGGATACATTCAAACATAACAAAGTCTTGACTGGGGTACCCCCATAAAAGCATTGTCTCACGGACACAAAAGGTCAGATACTAGAGCTATTACATATAAAACTAAGGAGCAGCGTGTTTCTTCGACTTTGACTTCGGCCTCGGGGGCTTCATTGCATCAGTGGCAGTTTCCGACGCCACGGACTTGCCAGCGGTGCCCCCAGACGCCGTAGCCTTCGCAGCTTTCGCTTGACGCCGCTGCTCGGAGTACTTGGCGAGTGTCTCGATAAGCTGGGGACCATAATTTTTGCATTTACCAGCAAAGGGAGCAAACACTACCTTCTGGCCTCCAGCATCGACAGGCATCGCCTTAGAAATAGCGGCAAGATCCATCTCCACACCATGGGCCTGCACCATTGCGAGTGCCATGGTGGCGCCGACGGAGCGCTGCAAGTTCTTGAAGTCAGCAGGAATTCCTCCAACTAGATACTCCACCAAGTCACCGAGATTGTCGATCATCCCGTCCTTGGGAGTTAAGTCCTCACGGATGCAACTGAGCACATCCTTGGCCTTCCCCAGCATCTCCTGGAGGGATATACTGCGATCCTCGACTGCGGAAATGGCACTAGCCAAACCATCCGCGCGGCGCAGAGATTGGGCATCAAAACTCAAGCCGCTGGCATCTGCATACACAAAAGCATTAGTATAACAATCATACGTCAAAGTACAGAAGAGGAAAGCATATCCAGATAAAAAGAAATACCTAAGAGGGACTTAGCAATCGAGAGAAGCTGCTCCTCGAACAACTTCGCTCTCTCAGCAGTGGAGGCAAGGAGATCCTGCTCTCGCTTCCGCGACTCCTCCAAAGCTGCGACCGCCTCGTCGCGATTCTTCGTCGCCGTGGCCAACGTCTTCTCCAACACAGCAGCATGGCGAAGTAATTCATTATGCTCAGCTGCAACATACGGGGAGTGTTACCAAATCGAATCAATAATATTCACAAAATACAAAGGCGAAGTCAAGACTTACTTTCGACAATGCGATGGCGATTGTCCAGTCGCGCATGCTGTCGACCCATGTTAAGGACCTGTTCTGCCAGGCGGGCGGCTTCCTTCACGATGAGCTGCATCAGAGACATTTCAAGTTCAAGAAAAGCACGCCAAGAATAAATTCAACTGTCAACTACAAGATACATACATGATCCTCCACAGACTCCGAAGAAGGTCGTTGCACAGTCATCCGGGTAACCATCTAATGCTCCCTAGCATGCGGGGAACTCGATGAATTATGCACGGAGTGGGCCGCCAATGGAGGAGAAGGAGACCGCGAAGCCACCTTCTTGGACTTAGAGTCCGCGACTCCGTACTCCTTCACAAATTGGACATTGTCAGAAGACGACATCGCCGTTTGACTGAAACACAAAACAAGCAAAAGCTTCAGGACAGATGGCAACTCAAAGAAGAAACCAAAACGAGGTCACGAATACAGAACTTACCAATCAAATCTATCAAGATCGAAGGACTTCTCCTCCGACTCCAACGATTCCTTTGGTAGTCAAAGCTTATTCCGGGCAGGAGGAGCCATAGAGCACACAGGAACGGCGGGAATCGGCTCCTCGGCACCAATAGATGGGCCTTCTAGAGTCGAAGGAGACGAAGCATCCGAATCCTCGCTGCGAGAACGCTTGCGAGTGTCCGGATCACTGGACTCGGGGGCTCCCTCCTCTTCAAGTGGGACGGTCGATTCCGACTCGTCCTCTTCATCCACTTCGTGAGGAATAACCCCTCAGGAAGAGGGGGCAAACTAGGAGACACCATCCAATCCTGCATTCAGAAAACAATTCATTATACATCAAGCAATTAACACCAATCGACAAATAAAGCTACTTTGTAGCACAAATCTACCTCAGGAGGAGGGTTAGAGGCATCGAAGGGAGGCACGACTGGTTCGCTTGGGAGAACCTCCTTGGTGGTATATTTTGTCACCAGTCGCAACCTCTTATCTACTTCACCCACAGAAATGCCATCGGCAGATACGCGAGTGGCATCGTCCGCACCAGCCCATTAGAACATGTGGTGGACTCTGGCCTGCAGAGGTTGGATGCAACGGCGCAACCATATGCGAATGAGGGCGGCTCCTCCCTCTTCTTTACCCATGAGGCTCTCGAGGTCACAGACGTGCTTGTACAACACTTCCGTCTCCTCGGACTCGCCAGGCATCACCACGTTCTTCCAAGAACGCCTCCTCTTGCACGGCGTCGCGGGATTGAAGGGCGCGAGTCTGTAGTGCTCTCCGTCGGCCTTCTGGTCGCGGATGTAGAACCACTTGTCTCTCCACCCTTGGACGGATGCCATGAGCTTGATATCGAAATATGTGGCGAAGGAGTCGACATGGATTCCGCAGCCTCCTACATCATAGACTACGGAACCAGATGCTGACTGGCGCTTCAGCTTGAAAATCCTCTTAAAGAGGCCAAAGTGTGGCTCGACTCCAAGCCAGCACTCGCAAAGAGTAATGTAGCAGGCGATGTGAAGAATAGAATTTGGGGACAGCTGATGCAGCTGGAGCCCGTAGAAACAAAGGAGGCCCCTGAAGAAAGGATGCAGGGGCAGAGAAAGACCGCGGATGATGAACGCAAGGAACATCACCCGGAAACCAGCAGGAGGACAAGGAATTACCTCGTCACCTGGCACTCACGACTCATCCTCCATGGGTGACAGAACTCCATCTTGACGCAGGAGACGGAGCTCGGAGGACTTGATGATGGATGCACGCCATGCACCATTGGTGACGCGGGTACCCGCGCCCTTCTTCTTCCCAGCGCCAGCGGCGCTGGTGCCCACAGTGGCAGAGCCGCCCTTCTTCTTGGCAGCGGCAATGGCGGCGGCGAACTCAGCGGTGGCGCCTCCCTTCTTTTTGCCCATCTTGCGATGACGGTGCAAGCGGAGGAAGTAGTTCGGGAAGACGCGGAGTTGGTACAGTGCCACGAAGAGGATGAGCTCTAGGAAGCAGAGAGCAGCCGCAATGGCAATGGAAGCACAAGCAGAGAAAGGGCAGATGGGAAAATTACCGTAGCTGCGCTGCTACTTAACCCCCTTGCGGATGCCATCCAACGTCCAGCAGAAACCCTACTGAACGCGTGGCGCACATCGCTATCGACACGTGGAGAGGCCAAAACACGAACCGTCCCCCACTATCTCCATTACGCGCGGAAATCGAGGAGACGCGGTTAAAACGAAAGATTACGCACGTCCGGTCAAATCAAAGTCAAAAAGTAGGACCCACCGCTCGTCACGTCTCGTCAAAGCCGCTCACGCGGGCAACTGAGGTCATCACATCGTCAACACTGATGTCATCAGGAGGAGCATCAGAAGATTTCAACTATTAAGTCCTTGCTTGAGTCTTCGACTCCACCAAGCACTCGGGGGCTACTCCCATAGGGAGCGCTGGTCGTGCACCCTACGATTCATTTTTATGCAGGAATTTGAACATTAAAAGCACACCCACCACTCGAATCTACGATTTGATTATGGATCATGGGTTACTCCCATAGGGAGCGCTGGAAGCAAATTCGACTGAAACAAGCAACAAAAGACAACAGCAGTCGTAAAAGCTCTTTAGTCCTTGCCTGACTCTTCGACTCAACCAGGCACTCGGGGGCTACTCCCATAGAGAGCGCTGATCGCGCACCCTATGATTATTTTTTCTTTGCACAACGTACTATGTGTTGATAACATCCACATTCATATGCTATGGCGACTCCGCCTCATATTTTCCCTACAAAGAGATTACGTCTCCTCGGTTACCCGAATCATCTCCGCGATGACAAAAGTTCGGATGCCGCGCTTACAGCGTGAAGGTAAGACCTTAATAAGGTCTGGCAACGCATCTGCTGCGTACTACCAGAAACATATCCGTGCCTATAGGTACGATGAACATGCCTTGACGGACGCGTCGAGTGCTCACACCCATACACTAGAATTCGACTCCAGTAAGACCTCCGTGGCCTGAGTCGAATTACGCCAGCACTTTTCTGAATTCGAGTCCGGGGACTCGAGTTTGAGTAGATTGCGTTGTTTTGCCCTAAGGCAGTTAACTGATACCAATACATCAGCTAAATCAAGCACGCACATCAACGATCCCTATGACATGAACTGAACACTCAAAAAATACTCAATCATGCACTCGAAAGGCTTCATAAAGTCCCTAGTCGAATCTGCGATTCCACTGGACACTCGGGGGCTACTGACATGGGTATACCCTATAGGTACTCGAGTTCGCTATATACGGTCCAGATACGGTGGAAGCCCACGGCGTTTCCAAGGCCCAATACAGAATTCGAGTGGCCCACGGACTCTCGATTGCTTGCGAGACAAGAAGAAGCTTAAGATAGAAAGTTTAAAGGGAAAAACCCTAATCTGTAACCGACTCGACCTGCTACCCGAGACCTAGCCTATCTATATAAAGGCTAGGGGGCGGCAAGGAGGACACACGCAACCCTAGTTTCCACAACTCTCACCAGATTGCATCTGCACACCCTTGTAATCTTCGATTCCTTCGTTAATTCCAAGAGCAGACAAGCAGGAGTAGAGACCTCTACGAGGCCTGAACCTAGGTAAACCTTGCATCCCTGTGTGCTTGTTTGCTAGCCGACTGATGGCTCCAGCGCTCCCTCCTTCTCCAAAACCCAAGTCCATAGCAATGGGCATTGATGAGTTAAACCCTCGACAATAGGTTATCCTCATTACTCGGCATGTACTATTTTACTCATCCCATATTATCGATGTTCTTATGATCAACACTTCGATCACGTGTCTAGCTAGACGATGACGAACATCATAATACATGAGTGGATCCAGAGTGTATCTCTCCATCGTCAAGAGTAGCAATTCCCATAAATACACCATACATAACCTTGGCATACTATCTAGTAAGAGAGAAGACCAACTTTATAATTACCTAGTTAAGAAGTAATATTTGAAGGGCTTCACCACATACATATCATATCCAAGTATGTATGTTTATTATGGTCCAATGATCATTTAGTGACGGTAATACTTATTATTGAGAAACTACTGATAACAATATTGACGATGCATTTCACGAGATATCAAATTGGGTCTATCCATCATCGTTGTTATCTCAATAACTCCGATCACATATATCATCGGCAAACCTTCACAACAGTTTGAATTTTCCCAATAGTCAGGAAACCGGGACTATCAATGATATATGAACTAGTCTTAGAGGCGGGACTAGGGATGTCTAAATGATGTCTATGATTCCACACATGTATTAGGATTTTCCTCCAAATACACATTATCCGGAACTAATAAAATTATAGCATAGAACAATAAACTTTAATTATGAAATAGAAAATATAGAATAATACAACTTATTATTGCCTCTACGACATATTTCCAACAACGACTGCTAGGAAGTCTAGCCGGCGGATAGTGCCTAGCAGAGTACGCCAGGTAGAGTATGACTGAAGGGGTGCTCTAAGAGATTGACTACTAAACCTATCAACTACTATATATCGGCTAGGCGGCCTGCTCAGGTAGCCGGTAACTATGGTGGACGACGGCTAGGGAGTCTAGCCAGAGCATGGTGTTCCGAGAGCTTGACTATTGAACATATCAAATACTACAACTCGTGTGAGCTCCTCGCTGGAGTTCTTCTATATGGCGGTGAATGTGGATGGAATGCTTGTGGATGGCTTGGCCAAATACTCGAATGACTTAGTCTTATCCTCTTCGTGAAGGTCTCCTTTTATAGCCCTCTACATGGACAGAGGGGGATGGACATGGATTTACTGTCTTTGGCAGATGGTACATGGCGGTGTGTCGTGCCTTGGCCTCCCCATTTCCTCCTCTATCAGCGGATCTTCCGGAACTTCCCTGCAGTGACAATGTCATAGTGGACATTCGTGTCTTCGAAGTCGGTTCCGCTAGCCGTAGAGTCGGGATGTGACCAGGCATTGGATGAGCTCATCCCTGCTGCACTGGGACCTTCCAGGGACCCACCCGTACGTCGTGTTGAGTGGTCTTATATCCCCGTGTGTCAGGCCTATGTCCTAGTGGTGGAATTTTGTGTCGCGGGCCACTTTGGCCATAGCCGGGTGACCTCTATTGCCGGCTATTCCGAGCAGGAGCCAAACAGTATGCCCGGCGAGTGCCAGCTTCCCTAGTCGGGTGGCAGCATCCTGCCTTAGCCGGTTGGTTGTCTTACAAATGTTTGTGTATCTCTAGGTACCCGGTTTCCTAGGACCCCGTCAAACTCCACATCCTGGTCGAAGAAGGCTCCAAGCACCGAAGATAACTCCTTGGCTCAGCTGGTGGAGTTGATGAGCTCGAGTTGCTGCTTCTAGACTCTGAGCACTCAATCGAACCACCATTGAAGAGGAGCAGACGCCGCACCTAGAGAGGACAACAAGCCAGCACTCCCACTTCTGCAAATGGATGCACACCATCGGCTCCTCCCCAACCGTTGCACCACATCAGGGATCAGGCCACACGCCATCCGCCTCCTTCCACCCACCGCCACGGCCGACCAGAGAGGGAGACAGCGTTGCCAATATGGTGAAGAAGAGGCTAGAGGGGACCGAAACCTTGGCTTTATTGAAGGAGAATCTTTCCGCCTTGCTCACCGTCACCTCTGGCTCCGTCTAGAGGAGCACCACGACTAGAACAATGAGGAGAAGACCGTTGTAGATCCAGCCGGTGAGCTCTGAGACCACGGCATAACACCAAACCCTAGAGCTAGGACAACCTAGACTACCTACAACTACTTCGGCGCCGCTCTTTCGGGCTCGGGGGCGGCCCAGTGCCTCACGGGAGACTCTCAAGGTGGAGGGACTAGTGTACTAAGGAGAGATGTGGTGTAGCAAATGTTCAAAAGGGAGGATGCGATTATGAGACCCATGCGGTAACCTCATCTCTCCGTGCATGCGTTCGCTTCACCTAGCGCTATACCACAAAAGGGAGGATGCCATTATGAGATCCATATGTCTCTCTCTTTCCAAAGAGAGAAAATGACGAGGAGTTTCTCCGGCCCTGCTTTCCTACCGATGGAAAACAACAGCACCATGTTTTCTTGTGGCACCTAACTACCGATGGAGTAGTAGTAATGTGTGAAGTTAGCTAGGCTCGAGAGTGGATCTCCTTTTCTCAAAAAATACGCCAATGCAAAGTTTTTGCGTCTGGATGCCGCCGATCGCCTCGTGTGTGAGAGGAGCAAAGGAAGCAAATCAAATCATCCACCTAACTGGTAGCTAGTAATGGTGGCAGCGATTAATCAACAAAGACCGGCAGCTGGCCCCTTGTTGGCTAGTGCATGCTGATGCGTGGACGCAGCATGCATACATATCTGGTGCGCTCTTGTTAGGATTTGCATCATAGCTGATAGGTCTCACCCCCAACAGAGACATAGGAATCTGAAACTTCTGCGTCTACCTAGCTAGCTAAAGAGTTCTTAGCTTGTTGACCTCAAGAAAACTCTAGTAGCCCTGATTGGAAGACAAATATAGTATCATAGTTCTTTACAGAGAGAAAAGGACACGGGCACCGTCAGTTAATTACTAATTGTAACCAGTAAATGAATGGCAACTTGATTGTACTCCCCACATAGATTGATGATGAGGTGTATGCCATAGTGATGCTCAAAAGCATATATATATACTACAAGATAACACTACAAAATGTACATTCTAATCAAAGTTATCCTAAAGTTGTATGTGGCTCGCGCACGGCTTCGGTTTTTTGACTTTTGGCATCGGTTAATTGATTCGGAACACATGTTGGTGCAACCGATAAAGGCTCTCATGGGATAACATATAAATCCCTCACTAAGTGATATTGCGACACTAACGTCGAAATGACGGTGTGAATTGTCCTGGAAAATATCTAGAACAAGAATAAGAGGTTGATACTACAATAATCCACCATGACGTAAGATTCCAAAACAAATTTCGACTTACTTATTGAGGAAAAGAAGAGACAAGCTGATGAGAAGAAATCCTAAATAATAAAAAGAAAATTCATAAAATTTGAATTTGTACTTCTCTTGATGTAATCTCTCTTCTGATTGAATTTTTATAAGATGCTTCTTTATATATCTTGCCATGTCTAACTATAAACTTTGGTGATTTTTCATAAATATATAGTTTGACCACCATTTGGATGTTGGTGTCATCCTATCACCCAAAAGATGGTTTTTTGTTCTTAGAATATGCTATAGAAAGGAGTATCATTTTCATTGAAGAAATACCAAGAGGTCAAAACATCACCAAGGAGTATTAGCTTGGACATGATGCCTCTAGCAACTACTCTGAAGGAATAAACGACGTTAGCTTGATGGCCTCATATGAGAATATGTTCCCTTGCAGTTCTCTGGATCGTATCATGTGGATGATCAGCTGGGTGGACGCCGCCACGCCAGTTGCTACTCAAAAGATGGTACCAATAGATATGTTCTCCAGCAGCTGGCTAGCGTTGGTGCCCAACTGGACAACCAATAGTGGCCTGACTAGAGCATTCGCAAACTTCATTTTCTTCTAGTAGTAGGAGATTTTGCAAAGTCGTTTGTCATATTAACACGAGGAAATGCACTGGCTGGCCAGTGACACTAGTCGCTACGCGTACCCACGGCTGATTCGTCCTTCGAACTACTATCTTGCGTCTCAATTTTCCCAGAATAGTATCCATACCAAATCCGATAATGGATGGGTAGTCAGTAATCACACCTACACTGCCCACTGATCATGTACCCGTATTGGCCTGATCGATCGACCCTTGCGGATCACAAAAGCATATGCATATCTATATGAACAAACGTACTTGGACTCCTTGGAGGCACACACACAACTACGTGGCGACGTGGTCAAGTGTGTAGAAGTGACCGACAACACACAACAAGTACACACTAGCTTGCATTTCCTTGTAGTGGACGTACACATCGATGGCAGACACCGTGAGTTTTCCGCGTAATTCATGATGATCAACATTGCGCATTAGACTATATAGAGCGCAGCCCACCGAGACAAAGTATTTTTTTTTTCCTCTTCTTTTGGTAGTCCTTTGCTCTTTATCTAAGCTACTGAGACACGATTTCCAAATAAATTTAGGTCAAGTGTGGCCGGAAAGAGAGATTATCTTGCATTGTCTAAAGAAAATGCGGCTGCGGCAAGTTGATGCATGCATTATTGTACTATACCGATAAGATCATATCAACGAGAATATGGTGGTTGATCGATCAAACTTTGAGTGAAACTGATCACGATTCGCACGAATCGAGTAATCAAGTCATATTCTACTTGTTGGTCTAAGATGAAGTGGTCAGGTAGTATACATACCAAAGGTTTATGTTATGTTCAGACACTGGTCGCTGTGGTGATCCCACCTGACAACATGCTCCAGTAACGGCCTGGCAGGGCTGCTAGTGGCCGTGGACCAGCTGCTGCCTCCTTGGGTGCACATCTAGTTATCCACGATTGGTCTTCAAAAGGAATATGGTCTCTGATTATGCGACTTTAGGTACAATAATATATGTGACGATGGCACAAAATGGATAGGGAGTACCCGTCAGTCTGACTTCTCTGCATAGCATTGCAAGTGTTCAGCAGCATGTGTATAATGGAAACAGCAAAGATGGCATTTCAAAAGTCTGGCAAACTTGATTAGGAACTTTTTTTGCCATGATTTGTCTGTAGTTGCTTCACTGATAGCAGA
The DNA here is from genome assembly GCA_023614405.1 of Avena insularis. NCBI lineage: Eukaryota > Viridiplantae > Streptophyta > Magnoliopsida > Poales > Poaceae > Avena > Avena insularis. Next base: position 545,474,996 of record CM042692.1, read on the forward strand.
CCAATGTCAGGTTGATGAAACGCATCCATGTATGCACTCAGATTCAGGTACAGCACTGAAGTAGTAGTAGCCTAGAGAGAATCCACCAACCCCATAATCCAAGAAGGCAAAACACAACATCCTTGAGGACGACAATCCTCACATGACAAGTATTCTATCACCAATGACAGGCCCGACAAAGGCAAAATACAGTGTATGGCTAACAAATTTAAGCGACACCTGAACTGACAGAGTAACTCTGATGCAAGAACACTTTCAGTGTGAGGCAAATCATACATCTACAACAGGATAAAGTATCATGAGACAGTGAAATGTCATGAGATAACTGTTGAAAATCAAGCAGAAATAACGATGCCACATCTAGCATCATAGCGATTGTTAGCAAATAATTTACAGAGAGCGTACCATCAATACGAAAGCTGAGAGCTGTCATTGTCATGGATCAAGCTTTCTTAGCATATCTAGAACATAACATGAGCAGATTAGCAAAATAAGCGTCTCCAGACCTAAGTGTCACGCAAAAGCATTAACTAGTTCCACTTAATGAGGCATGGGTCGACACAGTACACACCGTGTTAGGGTCATGTGGTCAGCAACCAGGTACAGGATGGTTGATCACCCTACAAAATAGACATTTTGTACCTACGTATCCAGCTATATACTCCACCGAACAGCACCTGCAAAAAGGAAATAGCTTTAGAAGCAGTTCACTGACGAATATAAACTGCAGAAAAATACTAGAATAGTACAACTTGGGTCTATTTATCATGGACAGGATTGCATAAATTCTAAGCCAATAGGTCATCACACTGAAAAGATGTATATATAGGAATTTGGCAAATAACACCACAAAGACAATAACAAATTTATTGTAGCAGCGTCAGTTCATTACCCCCAGCTGTGGACACAAAGGCCAAACCGAGCAATTAATCATTAACATGTTCAGAAAGCCTTCATTACCACGCATCATTTACACATATTCGCCACATGTTGTTCTATACTCTTGAATACTATTTCTAAAGCAAAGTATCAGATGCAGCAAGAAAAATAATAGCCTGTATTGAGTTTTCTTTTTTGAACTGAAAAACTGTAGGGCAGGCCCCAAGAGTAAGATTTTTTATTAAAGCTAGAAATATTTACAAGGGGATATTTACAGGGGAAGAGTAGAGGGGAGGGGGGAGCGGGGAAAGGCGAGATGGTCCAGCCACAGAACAAGAGGAGCCACAAGCGCATCTTTCATTGTAAAAAGAGAGGAGAAAACAGTTTTATTGAGTACTATGAGGCAAGTGACTGATGATATGGTTTCAGGATTTATCGTACTGTCCAAGCAAAATATCCCTGTAGAAGATATTTATGTTTGTATATAATTTACATGTATTAGCCATGTATTATTCCCATTGTATAAGGGGTTTTCTGCATAATTATCACACTTGTACATGTATATATATCAGCCTATGTATGGCTTCATGGAAATACAGGTTGTATAATTTCCCCCACCATGCCCATCTCCATGCGCTTGCTACATCACGCCCATCAGTTCCTGCTCCAACTCTACCCGGCCCTATTGCTCTATCCTAGCTCGCCAGCCGCCCTAACCTGCTGGAGCTCAGCCTGCTCCCACCACCTGACGGCTTTCCACCGCCCATTGAAGCTCCTCCCCAGCCTCATGCAGTCGGCCGTTGCCAGAGAGAGAGAGAGAGAGAGAGAGAGAGAGAGAGAGAGTAAAAAAGCAGGTTCCATGACTTAATCATCAAGCACCGTTTCCATCCCTTGTTGCCCGATGAATTCTGACGGTGTCATAACCCATCTTCACTAGTAGATCATATGTCACAGCAGATGCAATACTAAGAAGATTTGGCATTCTTATAATTTACTTGGAAAAATAGAAACAGGCAGAATCACTAAAAAATCAATGTCATAGAAATCAAAAAAGGAACTGCACAAAAATCAACAGAAATTGGACTGGAAAAACTTGTGACAAGCAACATTATCTTTGCTACTTCCAATAAGAACGTTGAATTTTACACACCATAGGCTCCCAGCCAAAAGTTCAGTCAAGGGTTTTTTCTTGGAACATTACGTGCCCATGTGTGCAATAAACGTGATAATCCAGGAGCTGGAGGCAAGTAGAACATTTGTACCAAAAAACTATTTTCAATAATTCACTCCCTGCTATTCTTGTCTGACATCTCCATTCTCCTACATTATCTGAGCTCTATATACCCTACAGATATCCAGCTCTGTTCCAGTTGCCAAACAAAGAGCATAAACACATGACAGACTATAATTCATCACTTAATTCAACTTCCTTCTTCTGTTTGAAAATCCATGCCATTTTTACCATAACTCGTACCCGCGCAATCATATTACTCCCTCCGTCCGGAATTAACTGACTCATATTTGTCTAGATTCGCATGCATCTACACACAAAAATGCATCTAGATATATGTGAATCTAGACAAACGTGAGTCATTCAATTCCAGACGGAGGAAATATCAGATTTGAAGTGGACAAACTACATTCCATTTATATTGCAATTGAAGTGGCAAAGTAGGAATGTGTGTATTAAAATAAGCATAGTACATCACCAATTGTGAAGTTGCAAAGTATTGGAGAACAGTTTTTTTATAAAAGTGCAAGTATTTAGAAACAGATGTAGTACAATACACCTAATTTCCTGTTGCTTTCTAAGGGGGTTGTTGCTTTTTCTTATGCATCCATTTTTGTACGTAACAAAAGTAGCACTTGAAAGCTTTACATGGATGTGTTACATGTAACTTACACATTTGCTAAAAATATATATCAACTGCCACCTTTTTCTTATGATTTTTCAAATAAAAGTAGCAATTGAAAGATTTATAGCATCCATGACCTAAAAAGATAAACATAGTGATGCGAAAACCCAAAGAAATAACAGAAACAAATCAGGGTATATTACATGTAATTTGGTACACATTTTGAAAAAAAAAACATTTATCAAACTTAACCCCCTCCTCCTCCACACCAAGAGCCACAGTCCTCAAATGGCAAATATGTGCAGTGCATGGTTCAACTCAATGCTGCTGTTTTTGACATTGCCTAGAGTGTAGGCAAAGGGGACTCTCAGATATTAGAGGTGTGCATATGTATCACATTTATGTATTTCCGGGGTATTACTTCCCAAACTATCAGGATATAATTCATGACTTGGCTTGAGAACCAAGCGCTGGCTTGGTGGCTTGACCTCACAGTGGTGAGCTCGCCCACCCGGGTTCGAGTCGCAGGTGCGGCCGAATTAAACAGGGTGTTATCTAGCCGCATATTAATCCGCAGCTGGAGAGGTCTCATTTATCTTACAATGTACTCCCTCTGTTCGGGATTATTAGTCCTAAGGGCCAAATTGCTAATACCAAGACACTCCATAACTCTCTCTCATTAATATATGCATGCACCAATAGTTTTACATGCATGAGAGAAGTGAGAGAAAAAGGAGAACATGCATTGGACGAGAGAGACTAATAAATGAGATAGCCCTTATAATCTCAAACAATATAAAAAAGCTCTTAGGACTAATAATCCCAAACAGAGGTAGTATAGCCAAGGAGGGATCATTCCCCCGTTGGTCAACGTTTTTATTCATGACTTGGCACGTAGGGTGTGTTTGGTTTAAGCCCCAACAAGCCCTACCAAAATATTGGCCTGACCAAACCAAGGGCATGACCAAAATTTTGGCGATGTATTGTTGTTTGGATTATAGCCATTGCCCTACCAAATTTTTGGTAGAATAGTGCCTGCGTTTGGTTTGCAACCAAATTGCCTCGGCCTGCATTGACAATTTAAATTGGCTGCCGGTTGATTTGATTCCAATCCAATCAAAACAAATGTTAATAAAGTGGTTCTATAAAAATGCCATCAAGAAGAAAAAACTTGAACCATGAAAATCTTAAGCGACTACTGCAGTTCAAACTGGCTTGCTCACTTGCTAGCTAGTACGAGCCAAGCATTCATACACAGAATGCTGGATTTATACCAAAAACAATGTTTTAGAAATGGCTGTTGCCTGTATCAAGGAGTAGCACTAGTTACAGGCATGGGACCCAGCAAGGAGACGCGGGCGTGGGCTGCCAATTCTTTGGCGCAGGATTTCAGCATGGCGTTTCAGCCTCGGGCGGCAATTACATGGGCAGGCGGGGGCGTGCTTTGGCTAGCCAATATTTCGGTGTTAGTCCAAACAGCTACCAAATTTTGTAGGCTTGCCAATATTTTGGTAAGGTACGTATTGGCTGTAATCCAAACACACCCGTAGTGCCTGTTTGGTTCCCGGACACACTTTGCCAAGCCTAAGTTTGGCAAGTGTGGCAGCCACAAAAGTGCAACTGGGAAATTGGATGTCACAAGTGTGGCAAAAGATTCACTCTATGAAAAATGGGCCATATGGATAACATTGTGTGGCAAGAACGGAACACATAACAAACTGCCAAATTAGGCTTGGCAAAGTGTGGCTGGGAACCAAACAGCCCCCCATAGAGTTAAGGCCCCTTTACACTAAGTCGAAACATCTAGTCACCGACTTCTTCAACAAGCCAGGTTCTCAAAGGATTCTTAAAACCTTCCAAGCAAGTCCTCGACTTGACACTAGAGTTAAAATGCCAGAGAGCCTAGATATCATAAGTGTGTCACGTATGGGTTTATCAGTGTATGCAACCAAAATACTAAACCATGCAATGCTTATTGATAAGGGCAAGAATTTAAGACTAAACAAAGCTTACTATACAAGGCCAGGGAGCCAACTGGCCCATGTGAAAGTCCACAGTGTCAAGCAAGAGCAAAAAATGGAAATGGACTTGTGGGCCACAGTCCACAGGCCCACTTGACCCCGAACCCAAAACTCCAGGTGGACAAATCTAGCCTATCAACATTGCTTGGGTCTAGTCTTGGCTAGGTATTACCCTTGTTAATCATGTGAGTGGGTATAAAGCCCAGATTGCTAGGGAGCGTTGATGCACAAGTAGTTTGGCCACACTAAGAGTAGGAATGAGCATGTGCCCCACCGATACGATCGTGACCATATGAACATGATGGGCATGAGGAGAAGTCATGGTGCAATTTCTACCCACCAAAAGGATTTAGTGTAGCTGTTATTCGCCAGTGGGTCCTCTCGTCTCTACTCACATCAGTCAGTTTAGGTTTGCATGAGGGATACAAAGATATGCGAGGTCAAAACCGCTATGTTCTTGGGTGTATAATTGAGATTAGGCTTTTGAGGAACTTGTGTTAGAACTTCAAAAGTTACTTACAAAAAAATGTACAAGCAACAAGCATCTGCAGTCGATTTTCAATCAACACAATCATTTCAATTACCGGAGCCAGAGCCTTTACCACATATAATATTATATATTGTACTACTAAAATGTTGATTCTTTTACTATTACAGTTTGATTAGATTATAAAATACCCAACCCCAGTGTGGTGTATTAAGAGTTGCCATGTGGAACACGTAAAAAACATGTGTGCTTGAGCTTGAGTTTAAAGGTGAAATGGAAATCGCACTTTGTGAAAAATAAACGTAAACTAATTCCACAGATCATGTTCACATCCACAATCTCATGTCAAAACAAGAAAGATTGGTCATGTAAGAGTTCACACGACAAAGCTGACATGCATGACAAGAAGGAAAAATAAAGCGTTGCAGGTGATCTCAGAAGGCAACACTCTGCATGGCAAATCTTGCGATGTGATGGTGTTCATAAGACAGAAACGATAAGGTATCATCCCATAAGATGGTTTATATGTGGTGACAGATAAAGAGGTTCACATGACTGGCTGTAAAGGAGACGCAATAGAGCTATGGACTATGATGATCCACCACAAAAAAGGACTAAATGGTACATGACCATCCTATGTGGCATGCATTCAAATTTGAGTAGCTAAGGTAGGACTGCCTGTCTGGGTTAGACCAAAGTGACCCGCCGAGATGAATGTGCAAGGCACGAATAAAGGGTAGCACCTTGGGTCCATGAATGTTTCAAGGACACCCCAGGCAAAGCGGATCCTCTGTATGCCTAAAGAAGAAGACACTTATCACCTTGTGGCTCAGCACTGAAACAACATGATGGATTCAGGTAATCCTTCCTAGTCAAATGAATAAACAACTCATGTTGTGCACAATTTTGTTGAGCTCACATGCTGAAGTGTACAAATAATGCATCTCCAACACACGAGACATGCATACTCGATCAATCCATATTACATCTAACCATTAGATCTAAATCCAATAGACAATTTTCTCTTCAAATGGCAATCGCTGCAGCACTAATCTTGCAAAACTTTAAAATTCTAAACATAAGCCATATAGTAGATGCACAAAGCGCATAAAAGAACACGAACTGTTCAGCATCAGTTTTGTTTGTTCCTGGCATAAATATAATTGTTGGGTTCTCTTGACTAGGTTGGCAAATAATTGTCTTTCACTCAGCAAAGCCATATGTTTTATATTGTCAAGAAATAACAACATTTTAAGACACCTTGCAATGCCTCGGCAAGGAAATCTTGCCAACATGAAGGTCACATTCGCTCATACTAGCACAAGCAACATTTGGAATGCATTCATAACGACTCTACTTTAACTTGTTTCAATACTTCCTTTTTGTTCAACTTACCATTGACGGTATAACAAACAGCAAACACGGTTCTACTTTGCAAGTACAATAAACATGACTAGCATACCATTATTTTTTAAAAGCTAAATCCCAATATTTTAGCACGATATGTATATTTGCAATAGGACACAAAAACGTTTTTAAACAGATCCAAATGCCTAACCTAGCGTGTGAAGACTACACCAAAATTTGTTAATGTAATGATCTCCAGGAACTAGGATGCGAATGTACAGGTTAGATGGTCAGGAAATCAAACTACCAGCATAGTTCTACATTGCAAGTAGACTAAACTAGACTAGTACAATATTGTGTTGTAGCTTAAGATTATGCAAAATTAACAATGAAAAGATGACCTAACTTAATTAGGCCAAAGGTAAGCTGAACTCCAGAAAGAACTGCTCACCTTTCTACATGCCAGCATCAGTATATGAACCTCCTAATCTTTACTTAGATTAGTGCATCAGGATTTTGAGAAAACGTGCAAACTAGTGCAAACTTAGTGCTTGCAGGCATGCAAAGTATTGCTTTGGATAACTAAATCCCAATAGTGATCACACCATACTAACTTCTGGCTTCAGTTCAACAGAATATTGTCTAGTCTCTAGTGGCTTCGATGTTCACAAATCCAAACAGCTAGCTTATTGAGAATGTGCCAAAACTTCTTAATGTAATGATCACTGAATAAGAAAATTGGTTATTTAACCATCAAGCCTCGGGGAAGGGTGAAACCAGACAAGAATATAGTTTTCGAAATAAAATCCCAATAGGAGCAACAGGCCAACTTTGCGACTTAAGTTTGAACACAACAGTGTAGCCGAATCCGATATTAAACCGACGGGGACGGGCAGAAAAAAGTAAAGCGAATTAGTTCAGGGCAAGTTAAAGTGCAGGAAGGAAACCGCTCAATTTTACAGAGGACATAGGATGGTGGGACTTATACCCCCAGTTAAGGCCCTAGGCCTTTGACGGTGTCGATGAGCAAGCCGAAGACCTCCTTTGCCAGATCGTGGCGGCGCACATGCGTGCGCATCTCTGCATCAAGCTGCCGCCTCCATTTGGTCTCTGCTAGCCTGCCCTCGTCTGCACCAAGCAGTGCCAAGCCCTTCTCCAGCGAGACTCCTGACAGGGCACCAGCGTTCCTCCTCCAGTACTCACCAAGCAGGTCGCTGACCAGCGGCAGCCTCACCCCCACCGCCACATGGGCGCCAATGTGGCCGTCGTCAGGGTCCTCCTCCTCCTCCTCCTTGGCCTCCTCCTCGGCCTCCATGGCATCCTCTACGGGAGGCGCGAGGTCAGGGCCCCAGAGGTCAGCAGAGAGGTCCCGCACCCGGCGCTCGTGGGGGGTGCTGACGGGCGGCAGGGCCGTGTTGCAGAACTTGCTCTTGAGGCGCTTGAGCTTGTAGTAGACCTTGGCCTGGTCGATGTGCGGCGAGAGGGAGTCCCTGATGGACTCGAAGAGGGGCCCCGTGTCGGGGAGGCGCGGGGCGCGGCCGCTTCCCGCCCGGAAGGCGACCGCGCCGGTGAGCAGCGCGACCTCGTCGCCGTCGGTCCAGAGCAGGGAGCTGCTGCCGCCGCCGGCGCGGTAGGGTGAGGCGGGCCTGGCGACGATGGCCTGCGAGAGCACGGCGGAGTCCGGGAAAGAGCGGGGCTTGCGCTTGCGCTCGCTCTTGCGGGAGGGCTCGGAGCCGTAGTAGTCGCCGCGGGGCCTAGGGTTAGGGTTGGGCGAGCGGCGGCCGGACTTGGGGCGGGAGGAGCGCTTCTTGGAGCGGGGCGGGGAGGCGCGGAGGCCGTCGGCGGCGTCGTCGTCGTCCATCGCGGCGAGCGGCGAGGGACGGTTGGAGGAGGGCATCGGCGGCGCGGGGAGGAGGAGGGGAGGGGGGCGGAGAGGCGCGCGATTCGAAAATTTGGGTCGGGGTTTGGGAAATTGGGAATCGGGGCCTCGGGGTGAGGGTGGGAGGAGGGGAGAGCCGAAACGGAAGGGGAACGGGGGAGGGGAGGCGTCGGAGTGGCAGGGGCGCTCTGCTCTGCTGCGCCGGAACCGGCAGCAAGGCTGCGGATTTTCCTGCGCGATTCACTGTACCACAGCGCGCGATCCAAGGGTCTACCTACCGTCCTAGGCTAGTACTCGAGGCACGAACGCCACGGACCAAGGTTGTTTCTTGGGCACGTATACCGGTTCTTGGCATCAGCACTTGTGTGTACTCATTTGATCAGATACTCGTCGGTCACACCACATGCCGATGCGGCGCCCATGCTTACAATTTACAGACACGAACGCAGGGAGCGGGATCAGGGATGTGTCCCGGACGTCGCCTTGAATGCCATCTCCATCGCCGCCGTGGCCGCGGACAGCGCGTCGGCCTGGCCGGACGAGCCGCGGTACTTGCCGACGGCCGCGTCCATCACGGCGTTCAGGTGCCCCTGAGCGGTCACCACGGCAGCCTCGGTGTCACGGGCCACGGACTCGTGCTCCGCCTCGGCCGCCGCCCAGGAAGCGTGCGGCGAGCTGTGCCGGGTCCAAGTCCCGGCCGTCCAGAGCCATGTCGGTGACGACGGAGAGCTGCTCGAAGAGCGCGTCCATGTGGCCGTTCTTTGCCCGTCTTGGTTGATACCCGAGTGACACTTTAAATTTGGTCGATCTACTAGTCGAGATATAGAGTACGCACGTGAGGTGGTCGATTGTCCTGCAGTGGTGTGGAGTACTGTATATTCTTCGCTTGCGGCGAGAGGAGATCCGACATTCGGTCATTCATAGGTGCGGCGCCTTTCGGTTAGTAGCAAGGGACAAGGAAGAATTGCAGAGAGTGGCTTCATCGGGTAAATGGTACTCCCTCCATACCGGATTATTGGGCTTTAGACTAGTTTTCCAGCGATCTCGATATGTACAATGTTAGGAAAGTTATGTCTTGCCTTAGAGCATTTCTAGTGGATCGCATTTATAGGCCGTCTAAATGAATTTTGGAGGATCGTTGGGCTAAAAAAGGTTCCCAACTCCTCTATAGCGTCATCTAAATTTAGACGTTCGACACGTCTCCGACACCGCACTTCGATCTATGCGGACAATGTGGTCACCTTCCTGCGACCCTCAGTGGTGGACTTCCAGGTGATCTCCAGGATCATCGAGGACTTCGGGGGGGCATCTGGCCTGCGAACTAACTTTGACAAGTGCTCGGCTAACCTGATCAGGTGCTCTGATGTGGACAGGGATCTTGTGGCCCAAGAGCTCCGCTGCCCCGTCACTCTGTTCCCCCTTCGTTATCTAGGGCTTCCACTTTGCCTTCGGAAACCCTCAGCGGGGCAGCTCCAAGACCTTGTCGATCTGGTGGCCGCCAAGCTACCGCCGTGGAAAGCAATCTTGCTCAACAGGGGAGGGCGTGTCGAGCTGGTGAGGACGACCCTATCAGCCATACCGATCTATGCCATGATGTCCCTCGACCTCCCCATTGAGATCATCACCGCCATCGAGAAGATCATCCGTGGTTTCTTATGGAAAGGAAGGAAAGATGTGCATGGTGGACACTGCCTAGTGGCATGGGACAGGGTGTGTATGCCCAAGGAGATGGGGGGACTTGGCATCCCTAACTTGCGCCTTATGAACATTGCACTAAGGGCGGATGGCATGGGCACATGAATTCGAGGTGGACAAGCCATGGCAGGACCTCGACATCCGGGTTCCGAAGCTAACGAGGCAACTCTTCGAGGCGGCAACTTTCTCGGTGCTGGGGGACGGAGCCACCACTTTCTTCTGGACAAATAGGTGGATGCAGTGTGGACGGATCCGAGATATAGCGCCAAACCTTTTCGCGGCAGTCCCAGCGAGCGCGATATCTACACGCCGAGTTCGCGAGGGGCTGGCAGGAGGGTGGTTGCATGATGTGCCCCCTGATCTAGGCGCTGAAGCCATTAGAGAGCTCCTTGAGGTTGCTGATTGGTTGGAGGTGGTCACCCTAACGGAGGGAGCACAAGATGTCTTCAAGTGGGCGGGACTCGAGCAAGCTGCTATCGCGTTCTGTTATCAAGCCCTTTTTGCGGGGCGAACCTCGATGGCTGGAGCTCTGCAGATCTGGCGCTCCCGCGCTCCTACCAGCTGTAAGATCGCGCTCTGGCTTGCCATCAGGAACAGATGTTGGACAGCTGACAGGCTAAGTCGACGGGGCCTCCAACACCCGGCAGCATGTCCCTTTTGTGATCAAAGTGGAGAGACCATTGATCACCTGCTAATGGGGTGTGTCCTCGCACGTGAAGTTTGGGCAACTTGCCTGAGCTGGTGGAGCAAAGGCCATTGGCTCCCGGACCACGACTCCAAACTGGTTGATTGGCTTCAGGGCAGGCGGGGCGGCAAAGGTCGGGAACGTGACCTCTGGACTGGGATCTCTCTCGTCTGTTGGACGCTCTGGTGCCACAGAAACGATATTGTCTTCGAGGGGGCCAGGCCATCCCCTGCAGAGGCCATCCGCAAGATTTCCGCGGAGGCGGATCTGTGGAGGACGGCATGGCTTTTCCGTGACTGCCTGGGGCAGGTGGATAGGTGGAGATGTCGCGAGTAGTTAGCTAGGGTGTGTGTGTTGTCCTTGTGACGGCGGGGAGTTGCACCCGTGACGCATGTGCCACCGCGCGTTGTAATCGGGCCTCTTGGACTTTTCCTTCTATGAAAATGATACGTCTCCCAGGACGTATCCTTAAAAAAAAGATTAGACGTTCTCTAGAATCTACCCATCATCCACATTTGGACGACCCGACCAATCAACAAAAATCGACCAACTGCCCGCTCTCGTGCCCTCTTCCGCCTCCACCTAGAACCCAGAGGACGTACCCGCAACTCGTGTGAGCTCTTCGTTGCCAGAACCCTATCGATTCCAGCCGCCATCGCGCCCCAACTTGTTAGATTTTCGTCGGAATTTTTGAAATCATATGTCAGCTAAAATTTTTGACGGAACTTTTGGGTATTCAGCTGAATACGTTTGATACATGGTGGACCCGCCCCTGGGCCGCAGGGTCGTAGCCATTGAGTGGGAGCGCCCTCCTCCTCCTCTCTCTTCGGCGGCGGCGGAGGTGAGCGTCTTCTCACGCCGGAATTTTAAAGTCTAGGACCGTTTTAGCGTGTATGTTCTGGCCAAAAAATACTACCCAACTCGTATAGCTGCCGGAAAAATAAGGGCATATCTCTTTTAAGGTGTATGTGGGAGATAGTGTTAGCGTGTGTATATATTGTATGTCTCTAGGGATGTACTGTAATTATACCTAAACCCCAACTGGCCTAGTGCCAAATATAAATACCGGAACCCGGCTTTCCCCAAACCTATTTACAGATACAGACCGCCTGACCCGTGGCGCCACGTGTCAGACCCGCTGCCGCTGTTCGCCCCCATCACCTTCCTCCCACAGCTCTTGATCCACTCCAATGGATAACTAGCAAGAGTTCGGAACGGGAAACATGGAACAAAAGAAAGAAGAAAGAGAGAGACACTCAATCGGTGCTGACGTGGCGCTAACTAGGACGGTGACTTGGTCAAAACCAGCATCGGGCTGAGCCGGGTGGGCTAACTTGGCTGGTTTGCATACTTCAGGGGTGTCTTGTAACCGGTTTTGAATTTCAGGGTTGTAATTTAAACTGCAGGGTAAGTTCAGGGTTGTAATATGCTCTTCTCTCCACCCGCGCCACCTGATTGTTCTCTTATTTTTGTCGGTCGCAAGGATCGGCGGCCATCTCCTCCCAGCGTCGCCAACGTTTTTTCTAAGATGACCCGTATTGCCAGCGTTATCCACCGAATCGATCACAACCAGCTGCAAATCTGCAGTCAAGGGTTGCAGCTGCCGGTGGAAGCTTTGGAATGATCACGAGGAGGAGCACTGGTGTTTTTATGGTTCCTCAAATCATGCTGTGGTCTGCATCGGCTAGAAGAAACACTGGCGGTCAAGATTATCTTGGTAAATCAAGATCCCAGAAAATCCACCAAGACTGCAGAATTCTAGTATTTCTTTTGTGGGTTTGCTCTAGCCAATTGTGTTTGCAAGAATCCTTGATATATGTTACTACAAATCATGTCGCTGAATCACTTAAGGCAGGCAGGCGATGCTATCATCCATTGGAGTTAACTGCTGTTCCTCCATTTTATTGGCAGGAGGTGTTAACTAGTATCGTCTATAGGTAAAGAAGGTCTCTTAAAAAATTACCTTGAAACCTGCCCAAATTTCCTCCAATGTTAGGCCTGCACAAATTTCTTTGTCGTTCAACAGATTTTATTATGTTTGTTAATACTGACGTGTGCTCAAGATATCGCTTAATAACACAAGTATACTGATGTCTGCAGGTTAGTCTTAATTCTGTTGTTCACTGGAGTGTCGACTTTTGTAGGTAGGTCTATGAACAGTTGAATGAAGATGAACTCTTTTTCATCAGTCTTGCATTGTCCAGGAGTATTATGAAACAAGATATTGCAGGTTTCTTCTGTATTGTCCAAAATCTGAATGATAAGTAGAAGGACATGTCAACCCTATTTTGTGAACCTCTATCTTCAACGTATCTGATGGCAACCATCGTTCAATTCCATGTGATTTCTGATGACAACTTTGGAGTCTGTGCTCTCCGATTCCATATTCCCAATCCATTGATGTAAACAACACGTCCTCTTTAATTTTCGTTACAGTTTTTTTATTGCTCTAAGAGCATCTCCACTCGCCCCCTCCTAAAGCCCCCCTAAAGGTGAAATGAGGGCGCACGCGTAGAAAAACCCACTCAGCCCTCCCTCAAAACCGAAATGACACCGTCGCGGCCCAACCAAACATTCGGCGCCCCCAGGCCGAACCCAACGCGACGGGGGGCGATCGGGGGCGCCGACGCAGCTTGAAAAGGTTGGTGGGCCAGCCTTGTCGGCGGGACACCCAAATTGGCCCCCCTTTCTCTCGCTTTTTTCCCTCCATTTTCCCCTCCAGGTCGCCCAGTCCCGCCATTTCTCCCTCCGTCGCCGCCCATTCCCGCCATTTCCCCTACCCACCTCTCCCCTCCCGTGCGCCACCGCCGCCACCACCATGCCGTCGAAGAGGTACCAAGCTCCCCCGAGCATCGGCGCCAGCTAAGAAAGGGAAGGCCGACAAGCAGCGGCCGGAGGGGATGTCCAACATGGAGTGGGCGTTCGACATCCAGCGCCGGCAGGTAGATAACGTCAGCCGTCGGCTGAGGGAGAAGAACTCGAGGCTGCACAGGGCGGCGGATGCGCAGGCGGAGCAGGCCCGTGTGGCCGCTCTTGCGGCACAGCGTGCGGCCGTCATGGCGAGAATGGCGGCTCCGGCCTACAACGCTGGGCTCCACATCCTCGGGAGCCAGAGCAACGTCTCGTCTCCGTCTCTGTCCAGCGCATCGCCCTCCGTCCATCCGAACACGGCGCCACACCTTGCTCGTTTCTCGCTAGGAAACGGCGACTTCGACCCCAACACCCTTCCTCCCTGCTTTCACATAGAGGCCTACCTTCGCTCATTTTGTCGCGGGCAGTAGCTAGAGCGCCCCCAACCTGTTCAAGGCTCACACTACGGCCAGGCCGCGGCAAATCCATCATGGCCGACATGATCAATGGCAGCTTCGCCTAGGCTTTCACGCAGGAGGAAGCCGTTGCATACGAGGAGGACGATGGCAGCACATGGGAGGACGAGGTATACGTGAACGCGGAGGTAGCCGACGATGAGGATGAGGTGGTGGAGGTACCGGTGACCATCACAGTCGACCTGCAAGGGAAGAAGAAGGCCGTGGAGGCGGGTGAGGAGAAGAAGAAGAAAGGAGGCGGTGGACGCGGCCCCAAGTGGAGCTCGAGGGAGGATGAGTGCATCGCCGAGGCTTGGAAGACCGTCAGCATAGACACCTTCACCGGCGCCAACTAGAACGCAGACTGCTATTGGAAGTGTCGGGTTTGCAGCATAGAAAAAATTCCTACGAAGTGAACAACCAAGCACCAAGATTTATCTACCTAGATACAATCTACGGGTGGATATACATCAATAGAGAATATATCCTTGAAGAGTGATAAAGCATTGTTAACAAAATCTGATTTTGTGGATGATGTAGTCATACACTTGCCGATCTTAAGATCATGATGAAGTCCAGCAAGTCTAGCAGCTCCAGCACAAGCAAGTCCAACACCGCAAAGCAGCGGTGCATCCGTGATCGCACACACGTCTGGTACCCCAACAACCTCCGCGTCCTCGCTCCAGCGATGCAGTAGAAGCAGCAACTCCTTTCCAGATAAAGCCATCGGGAACATGTATCTCGCTAATCCGAGACCATGAGGAATAATTTCTAGAGGGGGAGAGAGATCCTTCACGAGGAGGTGTGTTATGAGAGGAGGAGAGGGGGGCAGCCCCCTCTCATGGCCGGCGGCCATGGAGGTGCCCCCACATCTTCCTTCATTCATGTGGGTGGATGCTCCACTCACATAAATATGCCTCCACTCACACTCCCACTCACATGCATTAATTTTCCACCAAAATTAATGCAACTCTCATTAAATAAAATTATTTTATTCAGAATTTTGTTAATTACTTTAGTTAACAAACATTCACATAAAACCCACTCCAACATTTCAATATCACATGCAGAACTAGTTTTTGCAATCTCACCCGAAACAATTCTGGTTTTCATCGAAATGATTTCAGCGCTTTCTTAAATCTTTATCTGAAACATATTTGCTCCAAATGGTGTCGGTATCCCTTAAGTGTGTCACCCTATGGTTCGCAAATAATGCAGACATGATAGAGACCCCTCTCCGATCAATAATCAGTAGTGGGACCTAGAGATCTATACTGACTCCCACACATTCAACGATGACTCAAGTGATCGTGTGAACCTTTTAACGTCGTAACTAAATTCCTTTGTCTCGCGATATATTACATGTCCGAGATTCGATCATCGGTATCTCAATACCTAATTTGATCTCGTTACCGACATGCACTCTTTTCTTGTTCCCATGATATAACATTCTAGTGATCACATCGCTTGCTTGCAAGCTATCTCAATATGATATCATCGAGAGGGCCTAGAGTATATATATCTGTCATCGGGATGGACAAATCCCACTCTTGATCCATGAGCCTCTACATAACACCTTAGGAGTATCTGAACCCACCTTTATTGTCACCCTGTTACGGTCTGACGTTTGATGTTATCAAGTTACTCTTTTAGTGTTAGTGATTGACATGATCTCATGGTCTAAGGACTAGAATTACTTCGTATGATGTTATAGCAATTTAAACACAATGACCTTGATCGTATTGCTATACTTTGGATAAATGTTCATCACATCATTCTACCAATGTTGTGACCTTGTTATTAACAACATCCAATGTCCATGATTAGGAAACCTTGATCATCTTGTTAATCAATGAGCTAGTTTATAAGAGAGGCATAAATAGGAACCCTTTATTTGTTTATTAAACACACATGTATTAACATTTCCAATTAATACAATTATAGCATGCAAAATAAACATTTATCATAAACATGGAATAAGATAATAACCACTTTATTATTGCCTCTCGGGCATATTCTCTTCAGTCTCCCACTTGCACAAGAGTCAATAATCTAGTTTGTAAAACTTGCGCATTCAACACCCATGGCTTTCTGGTAGTGTATATACGCGTTTGCTAGTGGTTAACATAATCTCCGGATCTGACACTTTCAGGTCCATGTGTATTTGCATGTTTTTGCGTCTCTACGCCTCACTCATTCTCAAATACGATGACATTGTATAAATTCAGTCCTTTGGTGAGACCTTAAATTATCGCACAATATATCTTCATAGTATTAGCCTATTGTGAAGCACACCTAGTTTGATAACAAACTACTTAACCAAATGCCCTTCCTTTGCTGCTACTATAGTAGTCGTATATTTAGCCTTTTTGTTGTAGTATCCGTCACAATGTCTTAACTTTGGAACTCATCCAAATTCATCATGAAACCTCCTTTCCATTACATTGTGACACTTGTAGTTTAAATCAAGAAAAAAAATTGTATTTTGTGACAAATGAGTATCAATGTAACACTTTACAATGAACTATTGTTAACTATTTGTCACTTATACATGATATATTCTTAGTTCTTCCAAATCTCATAAGAATATATTTACTATTGTCCAATGATCATCATATGAATCATTCTGGTATATGCTCACAACATTTAGAGCATAGGACATATCTTGATATATACATATCACGGTATTATTGATCAAAATATTCATGTGATTTCACTCACTAAATGTCGATACACTTGAATCTTGATTCAATCCTTTCCATGCAACAAGAACCTTTCTTGTCATTTCCATATTGAACCCTTTTAATATTTCATATATGTACGTTTGGCACAACCATATTAGCGCCTCAATCTATCCATATAGACATTGATGTCAAATATTCCGGTTTTGCCCAAGTCTTTCATCGAAATCCAATTTTAATGAAATTATTAACCCATGTCAATAAAATATACATTATTTCAAATCAACACCATGTATTCTACATAATGTATTAGAAATATGTCTCAGCGCTCCCACTTAATTTCTTGCAAATGCAAGCATCTTCGTCGTCTCCGATGAAATTAAACTCTTTTAACATTTTCATCATGTGAAGATTCCAACTCCGCTATGCCCACTTCAACCATTGAAGTTTGCATGCCCTTTCAGCATCCTTTGAATTAACAAAAGCCTTCGGACCGTGTCATGTACATGTCCTAGGTAACCATTCTATTAGAAGAACTTTGTTTTGTTTGTTCAACTACCATATACCAAATTATATGTAATGGTGATGTTTATGCATGCTTCTATTCTTGTAGAAAGTGTTGGGCCTCCAAGTGCAGAGGTTTGTAGAACAGCAGCAAGTTTCGCTTAAGTGGATCACCCAACGTTTATCGAACTCAGGGAGGAAGTGGTCAAAGGTATCCCTCTCAAGAAACCCTGCAAGCAAGATACAAGAAGTCTCTTGTGTCCCCAACACACCCAATACACTTGTTAGGTGTATAGGTGCACTAGTTCGGCGAAGACATAGTGAAATACAAGTAATATGGATGATTATAAGTGGTAATTGCAATCTAAGATAATAGTGGCAGCAAGCGAACATGTAACAAGACTGATTGTAAACGGTGTTTCAATGCTTAGAAACAAGGCCTGGGGATCATACTTTCACTAATGGACACTCTCATATAAATATCTTCTCTTCATTATTCTACATTGAACTACTCTCCGGTTGGACGATGTAGGGCTATAACAGCACACCTTAAAGTTCGCATTCCCCATCTAGATAACCCCTCACTATCACCTTGAGCGCTAGATGGTTCCAACAAACACCACAATCTCATAGAGACATCCAACTCAAATTATACTCATGATAAGTATTTCTGTAACCTTAGCCTAAGTGCCACACGGTGTGCACACTGTCAACTTCACACATGTGGGGATAAGCAGAGATTCATTAAAGCACTTGAGTAGCAGAATAGATCTATAGATTACAAAGCTCATGATCTCATAAGGTCACGCATAGAGAGAGAGAGATGAACACATAGCTACCGGTAGAGCCCTTAGCCTCGAGAGATAACTACTCCCTCCTCATCATGGGAGTCAGCAACAGCGATGGAGATGGCGGTGGAGTCAATGGAGATGGCTCCGGGGGCACTTCCCCGTCCCGGCAAGGCACCGGAACAGAGACTTCTGTCCCCCAAATGTCCTCTTCGGTGGCGGCGGCGCTATGGAACTTTTTGTGGAAATCTGTTCTTGTGTATAGGGTTTTTGTCCCGGGAGGCTTTTATAGGTGAAGAGGCAAGGTCGATGGAGGCCCGAGGGGCCCACACGACCTGGTGGAGCGGCCAGGGGTACCCACGCCACCATAGGGTGTGGCCAGCCCCTGGCCCTCCTTTGGTTGCCCTCCGGACTCCATGTTCTTTCTGGTAAAATATTGACTTTGGTTTTTGTCCCGTCTAATTCCGAGAATATTTCCTTACTAGCTTTTCTGAAACCAAAAATAGCAGAAAACAGGCAACTGGCACTGTGGCATCTTGTTAATAGGTTAGTTCCAGAAAATGTATAAAATACCTCAAAGTGTGAACAAAACATAAGAAAGTAGATACTAAACAAGAATGGAACATCAAAAATTATAGATACATTAACAACGTTCAACATCCCCAAGCTTAACTCCTGCTCGTCCTCGAGTAGGTAAGTGATAAAAAGAATAATTTTTTAGGTGACATGCACCATCATAATCTTGACCAAGGTATTTGTAAAACATTGATAGCTAAGATCTCTAACATAGACATGAAAGATATAGTTCTAACAATAAGACATAGCAACTATGTTGTAACATGAAAATGTATAAACAAAAGATTCATGAATAACAATGCTTTGAAAGACATTTGTTTGTTTCACATATAGAAAACATAATGAGAATGGTATTCAGCTTGTCCCTCATGGTGTAGCAAAACATAAATGCATAGGACACCTTCAAAGTTCATAAGGGTGACTAGATACAAATAATTTAAGAACAAGCAATAGCAAAGTTATGAATCAATCAACAAGTTTTGGGACAATGCACATTAAACTAAGAATGACCACTATGCTCTCTCAATAGGTGCATAAAGATAGAATATGGAGACTCAACATAAAAGTAAAAGAAAGGTCCTTCATAGAAGGAACTAGGGATTCAAGTCTCATAAAGAGCTTCCAAAAGTTATGGTACTTATTAGCTTTCAGCTCTCATTGCCCCTATCATAAGCATCTTTAGGTGATTAAAGTTAAAGTGAACAAATATGAGGATATGATTGACAAGTTATAAGCTGAAAATCTCATGCCCCTTGCTTATGAGTACTGAATCTCATGCTACTCACCTTTAGTCACAAGTAAGTTCTTGTCATTGTAAGTACATGTGTATCATAGGGAACCACCAACTAGGTACCCCTTGCCTGATGATACAGAAGCTTCCCCATATAAAAATGACAAGGCAAGCAGACAACGAGCATCTCAGTGATCCTTTTATTTGCTATTTGCATAGGGTTTTCCCTTTTTTGATGCTGCACATATTTCTCACTATGGTTATGCTGCACGTTTCCACCATGATTAGGCATGGCTTAGACTAGCCGCCCAGGCATTTCTATAACACATATACAAACTCCATGAGCCTTACAAGCTCCCCTTTCATTTCACACCGCCAGGATCCATAAGCAAAAGAACATGATATCAACTAAATAAATTGCAAGGTTGAAAGCGTTCCCCATGTTAACATGGTTCTGCTAATTCACAACTTACAAAACACAAGCATATATGCAACATAGATGGGCAGAATGGTTTAAGTTTATTAAGTGCAAGAAATTAAAGTGTGCCATCAAGTTCGTGAGAGCTTTAATCACTAATTTTCACATGACAAGTTTAATTCAGAAGGTAGATAAAACATGAATATACTTGGAATAGCAATAATGCTAATAGGTAGGTATGGTGGACTCTTTGGAATAACTGGGTTTTATTTGGAGTTGGATGCATGAGTGGAACTCATACTTGGTACATGTGGAGGCTAGCAAAAGACTGAGAGCGACCAACTAAGAGAGCAATAATGGCCATAATCATGCAAAGCGATAAAACATTATTAATTAAAGCACAAAGTGATATTACAAGTCGAAAACTAAATGATCATAGAGGCTATGGCGACTGGTATAATCTTAACATGGTGTGAGCATGCGCCAAGTCAACCCAAATAAAGCATCAAAGGAGAATACCACAATATTATGCTTTTATATGCTAAAACAACGCATGATTCTTTCAAGGCACATTAAGCAATCTCAATTGTTTGTAACAAGTCATGCTACAACAATAATCACTAAGCATAAAGTCAAATCAATATCAAACATGACACGATAAAGTCTAGGCCATAGTCAAAACAAAGCTCCTTTTGTACCACCTATAAGTATGAACTTTCCTACTCTTTTCCAACACCAATCGAAAACTAAAGCTAAACGCAGTGCTAGCAAAGGAGAACACTAACAAAACAATAAGAGTGAAAACTAGAGTGTTCTAGGCAATGAATAACGGGGTGTGTCTCTCTCCAAAATAAGTGTGTTGGGATCCAACCAACTTATTGCGGCAAAGAAAGCAAAAGAAAACTTAAAACAAAAACGAAGACGCTCCAAGAACAACACAATTGTGCATGAAACAATAAAAATGAAGTGTTTGGAAGAAAACCTGAGATTTTTATCGATGAAGAAGGGGATGCCTTGGGCATCCCCAAGCATTGACGCTTGTACTTCTTGAATATTTCTTGGGGTGACATGGGTGGCATCCCCAATCTTGAACTTTTGTCCATACTTCATCTCATCACATTATTCTTCCCTACACTTTAAAATTTCCTTCATACAAAACTTCACACAATCTTTATTAGCAACATTAGTGTACTTAAGATAATAAGTCTTTGGGTTTAGTTTCAACACAAGTAAAACTTCCATTAAAACACAAGCTACTGTAGCAATTCCTTTTAAAATCTCAAATGATCAAAGAGAACTCAAAGAGAAAGAGATTAAGTGGCAAATGCAAATAATGGCAGAAATCTGTCAAAACAGACCAACAAGTAAAAACCGATTTTTCCGAAGACCTTCTGTTGCTCGAATCAAAAAGTTATAAACTAACGAAAGTTAGACTAGAAGCACAAAAATTACAGCTCAATCAGACGTATAGATATTTTTCACGAATTTTTACTATGAAGCATAAAAATCTGTTTCGGGACAACAACTTTCTCAAGTCTTACGTCCCTCTCATTAGAGGTTATTCTTGGCACAAAAACCACACAAAAATGATAAGGAGAGGTTATTACTGAAGCAATAACT
This sequence comes from Avena insularis, assembly GCA_023614405.1. Taxonomy (NCBI): domain Eukaryota; kingdom Viridiplantae; phylum Streptophyta; class Magnoliopsida; order Poales; family Poaceae; genus Avena; species Avena insularis. The sequence goes on from CM042692.1 coordinate 545,496,467, forward strand.
TCCAAGACTCAAAATAAAAACTTACTAAATAAAAATTTGGGTTATCTCCCAATAAGGGCTTTTTTTAACGCCTGTGAGCTAGGCATGATAATTTCGATGATGCTCACATAAGAAATATGAATTGAAGTAAAAGAGAGCATCAAGAAGCAAATATGGAACAAATTTAAGTCTAACCCACTTCCTATGAAAAATAATCTCGTAAAGAAACAAGTCATGAAAGCACAAAGCAACAAGCATAGGAAAGCAAAACAAGTGCAACTTCAAAATTTTCAACATAGAGAGGGGAACTTAATATTGTTGAGATACATAAAACCATGTTTCCCTATCTCATAATAACTTTCAGTAGCATCATGAATAAAATTAACAATATAACTATCACATAAAACATTCTTATCATGAGCCACATGCATAAAATAATTATTACTCTCCCTATAAGCATAGCCATTCTTATTAATTGTAGTGGGAGCAAATTCAACAAAATAGTTATCATTCTTATTCTCATCACCATAATCATCAAATATAGGAGGCATATTGTAGTCATAATTATTTTTCTCCTCAATAGTAGGTGGACTAAAAATATCATACTCATCATTGTAATCATCATATATCAGAGGCATAATATCATCAAAGTAAATTTTCTCCTCCGTGCTTGGGGAACTAAAAATATCATGCTCATCAAAACCAGCTTCCCCAAGCTTAGACTTTTCCATAGCATTAGCAATAATGGTGTTCAAAGAATTCACACTAATAACATTGCTATTAGCATGCAAATAAAGTTCCATAGGTTTTTTAATTTTCTCTTCAAACACTTCATGTCCTAACTCAAGATAAATACTATAAAGCTCTCTAATTTTGTTGTTGTTTTCCATTAAGCCTAACTAGTGAAAATAAAAACAAGAAACAAAAAGATATAATTGTAGAATCTAAAGGAAATAACTTCGAGCACTCACACACCAGTAACCGCACTAGAAGATAGCTTAGTAGCTAGAGGATGTGAGTACCTTTTACCTTACCTTCCCGGCAATGGCGCCAAAAAATAGCTTGATATCTACGCACACTTCTATTCTTGTAGACAGTGTTGGGCCTCCAAGTGCAGAGGTTTGTAGAATAGCAACAAGTTTCCCTTAAGTGGATCACCCAAGTTTTATCAAACTCAGGGAGGAAGTGGTCAAAGGTATCCCTCTCAAGCAACCCTGCAATCAAGATACAAGAAGTCTCCTGTGTCCCCAACACACCCAATACACTTGTTAGGTGTATATGTGCACTAGTTCAGCGAAGAGATAGTGAAATACAAGTAATATGGATGATTATAAGTGGTAATTGCAATCTGAAATAATAATGGCAGCAAGCAAACATGTAACATGACTGATTGTAAATGGTGTTTCAATGCTTAGAAACAAGGCCTAGGGATCATACTTTCACTAATGGACACTCTCATATAAATATCTTCTCTTCATTATTCTACCCTGAACTACTCTCTGGTTGGACGATGTAGGGCTATAACAACACACCTTAAAGTTCGCATTCCCCATTTAGATAACCCCTCACTGTCACCTTGAGCGCTAGATGGTTCCAACAAACACCACAATCTCATAGAGACATCCAACTCAAATTATACTCATGATAAGTATTTCTGTAACCTTAGCCTAAGTGCCACACGGTGTGCACACTGTCAACTTCACACATGTAGGGATAAGCAGAGATTCATTAAAGCACTTGAGTAGCAGAATAGATCTATAGATTACGAAGCTCATGATCTCATAAGATCATGCATAGAGAGAGATGAACACATAGCTAACGGTAGAGACCTTAGCCTCGAGAGAGAACTACTCCCTCCTCATCATGGGAGTCAGCAATGGCGATGGAGATGGCGGTGGAGTCGATGGAGATGGCTCCGGGGGCACTTCCCCGTCCCGGCAGGGTGCCAGAACAGAGACTTCTGTCCCCCGAATCTCCTCTTCGATGGTGGCGGCGCTGCGGAACTTTTTGTGAAAATCTCATCTTGTGTCTAGGGTTTTCGTCCCGAGAGGCTTTTATAGGCGAAGAGGCAAGGTCGGTGGAGGCCCGAGGGGCCCACACCACCTGGTGGCGCGACCAGGGGGTACCTGCGCCACCATGGGGTGTGGCCAGCCCCTGGCCCTCCTTCGGCTGCCTTCCGGACTCCGTGTTCCTTATGGTAAAATATTGACTTTGGCTTTTGTCCCGTCCAATTCCAAGAATATTTCCTTACTAGCTTTTCTGAAACCAAAAACAGCAGAAAACAAGCAACTGGCAATGTGGCATCTTATTAATAGGTTAGTTCTAGAAAATGTATAAAAATACCTCAAAGTGTGAACAAAACATAAGAAAGTAGATACTAAACAAGCATGGAACATCAAAAAATATAGATATGTTTACAACGTATCAAGTGGTTGCTACATTAATCCGTCAAAACTAAATATCGCAATGAAAGATCAAATCTTGTCGTAGTCAACTCTTTGAACATTGTAGTAAACTCCTTTCTGACATGTCAACTATTTCATAGATGTCAAACATCCATGTCTATTTCTTTATAGATCCAAATATGACCAATAGACTTCATGCCTTTCTAGAGGGTCTTCCAAGTTTAGAAACTTGATTTCTCGTGTATGGATACTATCACGGTTTTTATGACTTCTAGTCATTTTATGGAGTCAGGGCCCATCATCGCTTCTTTGCATGTAGTCGGTTCATCATTGTCAAAACAATAACGAAGTGTTTAGCAAATCTCTCTATTTGATTATTACCCGACGCATATTGTTCAAATAGGAACTCTAATCTTCGAGATCACAACCTTTGTAATCATGGGAGCCATGAGCATTGTGGATGCCACCTGGACACTTTCCGGTGCTATGCTACTAAGCACATATAGCTAAGGTTCAATTCCCTTATCAAAGTTCTATTGTCCTCCCACTTAATTTTTTGCGGAAAATTCCTTCTCAAGAAACTTCACATTCCAAGCGACAAACTCTTTTGTCCTCGGTGTTATGTAGGAATACCCAACATTTTTTTGGGATAACCTACAAAGACGTGTTTATCCGAGTTTGGCTGTAAACATTTTACTTATGCATAGCATGCCAAAATTTAATAAAAGACAACTCGGGTTTTATCCCATACCATAGCCTTTATAGTGTCATTTCAATGGATCACGATGGTGCTCTTTTCAGTGTAAAAGCGGTAGTCTCTAAAGCTTTAATCCTTAAAACATAATGGCAGTTTTATAAATGGCACCTTTGATCTTACCATGTCAAACAAGGTTCGATTTGATCTCTCGAACATACCATACTCCTACGGTTTATCATGAAATGCAATTCCATGGAACAATTCCTCAAATTAGGTGTTTTGCTAAATATGTAACTCTAATATCTTACTTTATGATCGAATCATAAACTCTTTATTTTCTTGTTACAATGATTTTCCACTTCATCTTGAAAACCTTTGAACATTTTTCAAATGTTTCATACTTCTTCCTTATTAAGTAAATATACATATATATTCACTCAAATTTTTGGAGAAAGCATATGAAGTCGAAAGATCCACCATACATGGCTACATATAATGGACTATATACATCAACATGTACAATGTACAATAAGTTAGTCATCTGTTCCGCTTTGGCCTATGAATGGAGTTTCAATTATCTCAATGAAAGTCTCACAAGCATCATTTGATCAAAATCAAAGACTCCAAAAATCCATCAACATGGAGTTTCTTCATGTTTTCTTTCCAATATAATTTAAACGGCAATGTCACTTCGTAAGTGATCTTTCAATCATTTGTATTGCGACATTTTAGCATTAGTTTTATGGATGTGATTTCTCCAACTAGACTTGTAAAAGTTCACCCATCTTCTATGGAATACGGTAATTATTTGAACAACCATTGTTCTCATAATATCGAAACAAAATAAAAATTAATTAAACAAATTTTGAAGGCAAGCTTTGATGTCAACAAGAAACGCAATAACACTTTATTTGTTTTCGATGAACATCATCACATATTCTCTTCCTAGTTACTTAGGCCATTGTAGTTTACGAATTGCGTTGTTCTGTATGAATTTTACACCAACTAATTCGGTATCCAATACCCAAGAACCACATTGTTTAACAAGCAAAGAATACAACCATAACATGTAAAATATCTATATACCTTAGCTGGACATTTCCAGCCTTTTTTCTGCCAAATATTTTATAGATTCTCTTTCAACATTTCAGTTTCCTTTTAAAAGAATCTATCAACATCAAGAGTGGCGCCATACATATGACACATAGTCCAAAGTGTGAATACTCAAATGCTAATACCTTTGGACTTGTACTTTGAAGTGGATCACCATCATCAAATGTTTGGCGTTCTTTCAAAAAAAAATCTTTAGTAATCTTTTAGTGTAGTAAACATTTTACCTACATCTTCTATTCATCCTTATCATGACATCTTTCATGATCAAGCTACTATAGCCTATAAAGGGTGAATTGAAAGTATAATGTTAGTTCCCAAAACCTTTTTGGGAGATTAGGATGCTTAGCGTCCCCAATCGTCGCAAATTCTCATACAATATGAGAACATGTATTTTGCCAAATTATACTCTATCATGTTGCAACCTAAACATTGTTTCAGATATCACAATATCTTTCACACATGATGGTTTCTGAAACAATTCTTTTAGCTCCTAGATAACCTCGATATTAAAACAACTTTTGAATATCAAGAATCATGGAGGCAAATATGATACTTCAGATACTAACATTGGAATTCTTACTATTGATTTAATACTAATTATTAAACTTAATGGAGTAAACAGAGTTTGCTGAAAGTTTTCAATAGGACTTCTAAACTTTAAATTGACACTTAAAACAATACGATACTAGTTCGTGAAGCAAATTTCTTGAATTCTATAGTTCTATTATCTCAATTAAAACTAAGCGCAAGGTAGTAAACGGATGCCAATGAATACAACAAATTATGCAAAGTCTCTTCGATTTAGTTTATGATAAATTGAGTTCGACTAATCCAAATTACAAATGAACTCCCACTCAAAACCAACATCCCTCAAGTTGTTTGGGTGATTACATGAACCAAATCCACTACACCAAGTCCGATCATCATGTGAGTCGGTGTCGCTTCAAAGGCGAGCATCTATATGGGCATCATATCAACCATATGACTCATGCTTAACCTTTCGGTCCATGTTCCGAGGCTATGTTTGTACATGCTAGGCTCTCCAAGTAAGAACCTTAGTACTCGTGTGTGTAAAACTGTCTTACACCCGTTGTATAAAAGCGTAGAGTAAAAAACACCCGATCATGACGTGGTGTCTTGAAACGACAAACTTTCTTAACGATGCATACTTAAGGAAGAACACATTTTATCTTGATATCTAAATGAGGGATCATCTTATAATGCTACTAAAAAGCCATACAAGCAATATAAGATGCAAACAAGCATCATATTCATAAAGTGAAATGATATGGTTTTTGCACTTGATCACTATCATGTGCATTGTGGTATGATCTTTATCATTCCTATATGTGTAAGGCTAAGGTCTATGGAACTTACACTTTGGTATGTTATAATTTCCAATAGTATCAATCCATACTACAAATTATAACATTACCATATCATGACACTTGCCCAGCAACAATCTAAACTAGATGCCTCTAATTTATCAATTGCAAGTTTTAGGTGGTGAAAGTGCATGGGTGCCCCCATGTGTGGTTTTGGTAATTAATGACAATCTTTATGGACTTATGTTTGCATTGAGTTTTACTTGTAGGATTTGTCCATAGGCAATGCTTGAACCATATGTTGGCTTCAAGGTTAGGAGAAGAAGAAAGTGAAGAAGATCAAGGTTTCAATGAGTGATTCGGAGATGGACCGGTATGGAAGGACCGGAGTCTTTGGTGTCCCTATCTAGAGTTTTGGCGCAAATCTCCGGTGTGACCTTCGAAAACATGCCCGGGTCATTCTGGTTGGGGGTCCGGAGATGGACCAGAATCTCCAGTGTGAGATGTTTGCAAACCGGAGTCTCCGGTCTCCAGGTCAGAGTCTCTGGTGTGATATTTCCCCAATAGGCAGAAAATGGTTTATAAAGAGTTGAGCCTATAACAAGTGTGTCTTGAAGAATAAAGTTGGAGTGATATCTCTTATGTACCTTCAAGATACCAACATAATGAAGAAAGAAGAAATGATATGCAAGTTCAAGATGAGCCACCTCGAGGAGATCATTTGCTTAAAGCTTGCCATCCTATGATGATCATGGATATGGGAAGATGGTATGCCAAAATAGAAGCTCTACCATAGTGGAGTATGGGGATGTAGCACCCCGGGTAAAACGAGAACTAGAAAATTGCTTGTTATTTGTACTTTGCGCATCATCATGACATCATGCATATTTTGCCTAAAACTATTTCACCAAAAGCCTATCATTGTTTTCTAATTATCTCCCATTTTTATTCAAAGTCAAACTCCGGTCTCTTCCGGATCCTTTATTTGCCTAGAACTATTTACCAAAAGAATATTTAAAACAAAATAAATAAACAAAAACATATTTTATAAAACCCCGGGGTGGGAGTCCGGCCGGCCAGACCAGAGGCCCAACCGTCCAGACCACCTACTACCTAGCACAACTAAGTGCTAGCTAACCCTAACCATATAACCCACCCGCAGCTAATCCCACCTACCACCCTAAACCAGCCTCCAGTCGCGCCCTGCGGCACATCGAGATGCACCGCGTCGCATCCCGCTCCCTGCGCACGCAACGCGCCCTGCACATAACCCCATGAACGCGTCATGCCTGCGTCCTGGCCCTACCTCCCACACGGACGCAGTGCTCAGAGCGCACACCTTGCATCCCTACCTACCGCCGCTCGACCAGGCATCTTGCAATGTGCATGAGCGAGCCTGACCCCACCCCAATCGCATCGATCGCCTCGACCCCGTCCCCAACCTCTCTCTCCCCAACCACCCCGTCGAGGCCACCTCCCTTCTCTGCCCATCGCCGCTGCCTACATCCTGGTCGGCATGCCCCATGGACAAGGACCGCGACAAACCCCCTCGCTTCTACGCCTCCTTGCCTGCGGAAGCTCCACCACACCGCCTCCTCGAGCCAGGACCCGAGCTTCCTCCCTCGAGCTCGGCCGTCGCCGCTAATACATTGCAAATGTATCTATAATTTTTGATGTTCCATGCTTGGTTTTATCCACTTTGTTGTGTTTTGTTCCAACTTTGGAGTACTTTTATTATGATTTCTTGGACTAACCTATTAACAAGAGCCACGGTGCCAGCTGCGTGTTTTCTGTTGTTTTTGGTTCTAGAAAAGTCAGAAAATGAATATTCTCGGAATTGGACGGGACAAAAGTCAAAGTGCCTATTTTTCGGAAGGGATCAGGTGCCAGAATACGAGACGGAGAAGGGATGGGGGCCGGCCACACCACCTGGCCGCGCGGCCAAGCCTGGCCCACACCAGGGGGTGATCTGGCCGCCCCCAGCACCCCCTCGGCCTCTCCTTCCGCCTATAAGTTGCCCTCGAGACGAAAACCCTAAGTACCCGATCAAAAATCCACGAAAGATTCTGTAGCCGCCGTCGTCTCTATCCCTAGATCGGGGGGATCTGAAGCTCTTCCCGGCACCCTGCCGGAGAGGGGAATTCATCCTGGAGGCCTTCTTCATCACCATGCAAGCCTCCGGTGTGATGCGTCAGTAGTTCATCCTTGGACTACGAATCCATGTAGTAGCTAGATGGCTGGTTTCTCCTCCTTTGTGCTTTCATGTTTAGATCTTGTGAGCTCCGTTCATGATCAAGATCATCTATTTGTAATTCATACATGTTGTGTTTATGGGATCCGATGGATATTGAGATGCTATTTCAGATTGATTATTGATTCTATCATGTCTTTGTTATTTGAGATCTTGCATGCTTTCCGTTGTTAGTAGCTATCTTGGCCAAGTAGATGCTAGCAACTCCAAGAGTTAGTATTTATGCTCGATAGTGGGTTCATGCCTCCGTAACTGGGAAGTGACAGAAATCTCTAAGGTACTAGATGTGTTGTTGCTACTAGGGAGAAAACAACGATCCTTTGTTCATAGAACAATTGTATTGTTTACTTTGCACGCAGTTCGTAAAGCAATAATCTATAGCTTGCAACTTACTACTGGAGGGGGTTCGGATGATAACCTGAAGGTGGATTATTAGTCATAGATGCAGTTGGATGGCGGTCTATGTATTATGTTGTAATGCCCAATCAAGTCTCAAAGGAGTCAAGATGATTAGTATATGCATGTATTGCTTTCTCTGTGTTTGTCAATTGCCCTGCTGTAATTTGTTCACCCAGCATGTTATCTATCTAAGGAGAGCCACCTCTAGTGAACTATGGATCCTGGTCCTTTTTCTTTACATACAATCTACAACTATTTACTCCTTTGTGTTTACTTTCTGCAAACTTTTACTTCTTTCCATTCGATACGTTTAATTCTTTGTTTTCCGCAAAACACGGTGAGATTGACAACCTCATCGCAAGTTGGGGACAAAGTTCTGTGGTTGTGTTGTGCAGGTCTCCACGTTGCTACTAGCACCTAGGTGCGCCTACCAAAGCTCAGCTAGTAACACCTTTGAGGTGTTTCCTTGCTCCTACTGGTTCGATTAAACCTTGGTTTCATAACTGAGGGAAACTTGCTGCTGTGATCATCATACCTTCCTCTTAGGGTTCCCAACGAGCTCTACATCAACACCGCCATCAAGCATTTTTCTGGGCGCCGTGCATTGAGCCATCAAGCATTTTTCTGGCGCCGTTGCTGGGGAGTCAAGGACATCTTCACAAGGGGAGTCCCTCATAACCAATCTCTTTACTTTGTTGTTTTTGTTTTTCTTAGCTTCTTTTTGCTTTGTTTGCTTGTTTTGTTCTTCAAAAAACACAAAAAAATTAGTTTTACTTGTTTGCTTTATTATTTGAAAACCCAAAAAAATGACTACTCTTGAAAACACCAAGTTGTGTGACTTCACTAGAACCAACAACAATGATTTTATGAGCACTCCTATTGCTCCACCTATGGCTGAAAATACTTTCTTTGAGATAAAACCTGCTTTGCTCAATCTTGTTATGAGAGAACAATTTTCTGGTATTGGTAATGAAGGTGCTACTTCCCATCTAAATAACTTTGTTGAACTTTGTGAGATGCAAAAGCATAAGGATATAGATGGTGATATTATTAAACTAAAATTGTTTCCTTTCTCTTTGAGAGGAAAATCTAAAGAGTGGTTGAATTCCTTAACTAGGAATAGTATTGATTCTTGGACTAAGTGCAGAGATGCTTTTATTGGAAAATACTATCCTCCTGCTAAGATTATATCCATGAGAAGTGAAATAATGAAGTTTAAACAACTTGATAATGAGCATGTTGCTCAAGCTTGGAAAAGAATGAAATCTTTGGTAAAGAATTGTCCCACTCATGGACTGACTGCTTGGATGATCATCCAAATTTTTTGTGTAGGATTGAACTATTCTTCAAGGAACCTATTGGATTCAGCTGCTGGAGGTACCTTTATGACCATCACTTTGGGTGCTGCAATAAACTATTGGATAATATGATGGTTAATTATTCTGAATGGCATACTGAGAGAGCTCCACAAGGTAACAAGGTAAATTCTGTTGAAAAAACCTCCTCCTTGAGTGATAAGATTGATATTATTATGTCTATGCTTGTTAATGGGAAAGCCCATATTGATACAAATAATGTTCCTTTAGCCTCTTTGGTTGCTCAAGAAGAGCAAGTTGATGTGAATTTCATAAGAAATAACAACTTTGGCAACAATGCTTATGGTAATAATGCTTATAGGAATAATTTTGGTAACAACAATTATAAGCCATATCCTCCCAACAATGGTAATGCTTATGGAAATCCTTACAACAATAATAAGAGTGCTCCCTCTGAACTTGAAGTTATGCTTAAAGAGTTTATTAGTAAACAAACTGCTTTCAATAAAACTATTGAGGAAAAACTCTCTAATGCTGAAAGAAATATAGCATCTTTGGCTGAAGCTCAATCTACTTTGAATAAAATGGCTGCTAAACCTGAAACTAATGAGAATCCCTTTGCAGCTACTAACCTGGATTGCTGGGTTACTGTAGAGTGGAAGGTTTAGCTGATTTGACGAAACCATTTACTAAAAAAGAAATGGATGATGTGGTGATGGCCATGCCCACTGATCGGGCCCCTGGGCCAGATGGATTTAATGGACTTTTCTTGAAGAAATGTTGGACCATAGTACAAAATGAGTTCTACCGCCTTGAAAATGACTTTCATAATGGTACAGTCAAGTTGGAAAATATAAATGGTTCTTATATTACACTGGTTCCCAAAAAGCAAGCAGCAATAGAAGTTAATGATTTTCGACCTATATCCTTGACTAATGTGTGTTTGAAGTTTCTTACCAAGTTGGCTGCTAATCGTTTGCAAGATAGAGTGCTCAAATGTATTCACAAAAACCAGTACGGGTTCCTTCGATCTCGTTCGATTCAGGACTGTATTGCGTGGGCTTTTGAGTATCTATTTCTCTGCCATGTCTCCAAAAAGCCCATCATCATCCTCAAGTTAGATTTCGCTAAAGCTTTCGATACAATCGAGCATGAGGCAATTCTTCAGATCATGAAATTTAAAGGTTTCAATGACCACTGGATTGGTTGGATGAAAGCTATTTTGTCATCAGGTACATCTGCCGTTCTTCTTAATGGAATCCCAGGTAAGCAATTTGTGTGCAAGCGGGGGGTAAGGCAGGGTGATCCGTTGTCTCCGCTCTTATATACAGTTGGGTTAGATTTGCTTCAATCTGCTGTTAATGAGCTCATGAGGCTGGGCGAGATTAATCGACCGATTAATACAAACGATGAGGAGTTCCCTATAATTCAATATGCCGACGATACTTTGTTAATCATGCCTGCTGATTTGGATCAGTTAAGAGCTCTTAAGCAGTTGCTTGTAAAATTCACTATTTCGGCTGGTTTGAAGATTAATTACAATAAGTCGCAAATGGTACCTATTAATGTTCCGGTTGATTTATTGAATAATCTGGCCGAGGATTTTGGTTGTCAGATTGGATCAATGCCGTTTACATATTTGGGGTTACCTCTTGGTACTACAAGACCGACGATCAGTGATCTAATGCCCCTTGTTTGTCGTCTTGAGAGGAAGCTTACCTCTAGCTCTAGTTTTCTGTCACAAGGGGCTCGTCTTCAGTTAATTAACTCAGCTTTATCCTCTATGCCGCTGCATTTCCTATGCTCGCTGCAGCTTGGTAAAGGTTTGACATTGCAATTGGACCGCATTCTACGACAGTGTCTATGGCGAAATAAGCATGATGAGCCTAAGCAGTCATTAGCTGCATAGGAATTGGTGTGCTTGCCCAAAGAAAAAGGAGGACTTGGAGTGGTCGATTTTTCAGAAAAAGAATGCAGCGTTATTGATCAAGTTCCTTGATAAATTCTATAATCAAAAGCCAACTCCATGGGTCCAACTAATCTGGAATGCCCATTATAATGGTAAAGTCCCACATGCGGAGAACCTTTGCGGTTCTTTTTGGTGGCGGGATATGCTGAAACAAGTTGATAATTTCAGGGGGTAGCGGCCGTTACTCTCGGTAGGGGAGATATTTTCCTCTTTTGGTCAAATAATTGGTCGCTACAAGGAAGTGTAAGACCTCTGAAAGAAAGATTCTCGCGCTTATTCTCCTTTGCACTAAATGAAAATCTTTCTGCTGCTCAAGTGTACGCGGAGGATGATATTAATAATTTGTTCTATCTACCTCTGTCTACGAGTGCCTATCAGGAGTTGTCTGAATTACAATCAATTATGGCTAGTAATCCTTTGGTGGATCAGACTGATGTTTGGACCTACTGTTGGGGTGCTGATTACACGTCTGCCCAGTTTTACAAGTACATCCATCAGCATATTCAAGCCCCCAAGGTATATACATGGATTTGGAAATCTAGTTGTATGATAAAAACCAAGGTGTTTGCTTGGTTGCTATTACGTGACAGGTTAAACACTAGAGATTTACTTCAAAGGAGACACCGGCGGGTGACTGATGATACTCATTGTGAGCTTTGCCCTTTGAGAGCATATGAGGACAGGACACATCTTTTCTTTGAGTGTAATTTCAGTGCCCGTATTTGGAATTACCTACAAATCTCTTGGCAATCTCTTGATGACATCCAACAAATTGTGGAGACTGCCAAGAACTCATTTGGACACCCTTTTTTTATGGAGGTTCTTATCATGGCCTGTTGGAATATCTGGCTTCTCAGGAATGGTAAAATTTTTAATCAAGAGAGGCCAACATTCACTAAATGGAGATTCAAGTTTATTGATGACATGACTCTTCTACAACACCGTGTTAAAAAGAAGCTTAAAGCTCCTCTCCTCGCCTGGATTACTGGGTTACCGTAGGGTATTGTTGTTCTTCCATGTACATATGTAATTATTTCTTAGTTCTTAGTGGGCTTTTCTCTTTCTGTAATTAGTTCTTAATCCTATTTGAACTCTGTTTTTTTTATTATAAAACGAAATTGCTGTGGGGCAGTTGCCTCATAGTTCCGTTTCAAAAAAAGTAAGAATTGATGAAAATGTTAGACTATTAGCTGAATTACATGCTAAGTAGGAAAGAGAAGATGAAATTGCTAGAAACATTACTGTTTCTACTATCACCACCACTAGTGTTGAGGCCACTAATAGTTCTACAACTTTAGATGATAAAGTTGATTTTGATCTTGATGGTTGCAACATCTCTGAAGTTATTAAGTTCCTACAAAAGCTTGCTAAAAGTCCTAATGCTAGTGCTATGAACATGGCTTTTACAAAACACATTAGTGATGCTCTCATAAAGATTAAAGAAGAAAAGATGAAACATAAAGCTTCTATTCCTATAAAACAAGAAGATGGTTGGTAACCCATCATTAATATGAAAGTGAACGACTTTGATTTCAAAGCTTTGTGTGATCTTGATAGTAGTGTTTCTATTATGCCTAGAAGGATTTATGATATGCTTGATTTGCCTCCTCTAGAAGATTGTTATTTGAATGTCCTACTTGATGCTAATGCTAAAAAGAAACTCATGAGGAGTCTTAATGATGTTCTTATTATGATTAATGCTTCCTATGTCCCTGTTAATTTCTATGTTTTAGATGTTGAATACAATGCTTCTTGTCCTATTACTTTGGGAAGACCTTTTCGTAGAACTGTTGGTGCCATCATTGATATGAAAGAAGGCACTATTAAATATCAACTCCCACTCAAGAAAGGTATAGAACACTTCCCTAAAAAGAGAGAAAATATTTCTTTTGCTTCTCCTATGAAAAAAAATTTGGTCTTAATGCTTCTTCATTTGAGAACACTTGATTTTTTTCTTTGCTTCTTATGCCTAACTTAAAGACGTTAAAGAAAAGTACTTGTTGGGAGATAACACAAGAGTTTTAGTTGAGTCTTGGAAGTTATTACCTCTGTAATAACCTCTCCTTATCCTTTTTATTTGCTTTTTGTGCCAAGAGTAACCTCTAATGAGAGTGAAGTAATGATTGGAAAAGTTGCTGTCCCGAAACAGATTTCTGTGCTTCACCGTAAAAATTCCTGAGAGAGCTCTGTACGTCGGAATGAGCTGTAATTTTTTGTGCTTCTGCCCCAGTTTGTTATATAACTTTCGTTAGTTCAACACTTTTTGATTTGAGCAACATAATGTCTTCGAAAAAATTCGTATTTACCTGCTGGTCTGTTTTGACAGATTTCTGCCATTTTCTGCATTTGCTTCTTGTTAGTTCCTTCTTTAGTTCCTTTGGGGAATTGAGCTTTTTGAGGGAAGTGCTACAGTAGCTAGTGTTCTAATGGAAGTTTATTTGGCGTTATAACTGAACCTTGAGACTTATTTATCTTAAGTGCACTAATGTTGCTAATGAGATTGTGTAAAGTTTTGTATGAAGGAAAAATTTCAGGTGTATGGAAGGAATGAGTAACGAGATGAAGGATGGACTAAAGCTCAAGCTTGGGGATGCCACGTGTGTCACCCCAAGAAATATCCAAGAAGTACAAGCGTCAAAGCTTGGGGATGCCCAAGGCATCCCCTTCTTCATCAATAAAAATTCTAGGTTACTTCCAAACGCTTCATTTTTATTGTTTCGTGCACAGTTGTGTTTTTCTTGGAGCGTCTTATTTTTCATTTTTGTTTTGGTTTTTAGTTTGCTTGGTTTGCTTAGTTTTCTGAATAAATTGGTTGGACCCCCTCTTTCACACTTTGGTTTGCGAATAGTTTGGTTTGGTTTGGAAAAGAGTAGGAAAGTTCATGCTTATGTGGTAAAAAGAGCTCGTTTCTGACTATGGCTACGCTTCGTCATGCCATGTTTGATATTGTTTTGGCTTTATGCTTAGTATTCTTTGCTGTAGCATGACTTGTTATAAACAATTGAGATTGCTTAATGTGCCTTGGATGAATCATGCGTTGTTTTAGCATATTAAAGCATAGTATAGTGGTATTCTCCTTTGATGCTTTATTTGGGTGGACTTGGCACATGCTCACACCATGTTATTGTAGGGGTTCGTAGCATGGAAAACAAAAATTTTCTATCGCATACAAACAAACAAGCCAAGATCTATCTACTAGATTGTAGCAACGAGTCGATAGAGGAACTCACCCTCGAAGATTCCAAAGCGGTTAACGAGAGCAGATTCTCGTGGGTGATGTAGTCGTACTCTTTCCGATCTCAAGATCGCGTAGACGATCCTTCCAGCGCCCACGTTCAAAGCAGGCGCTCCATGATCGGTCACTGCGAAGACCTTAAGACCTCTCCCTTGTTCCAGCGGAGGTTGTAGCACTCTCCTCGCGATTCCGGCTGACTGGCGTGGTACCGGAAGTAGAGGGAGATCCTGAGGCTTCGCCTTAAGCGGTGTAGTATGGTGGATCTTATGAGAGAGGCTATTAGTGGTCTAGTAATTAGACACACCAATTAGAAGGCTCTAAACCAATTAGAAGGCTCTAAACCGAAATAGCTCTAAACCGGGGTTTAGGTCTAGGGTTTAGTTTAGAGGATAGGAACTTGTGTGTGCTAGGAGGGGAGCCCTGCCCCTCCTTATATAGGTGGGAGGGCCGGCGGCCAAGGGGAGGGAGTGGAGTCCCTCCCCAACTCGAGCTTGGTGGGCGCCCGGCTTGGGAGGACTCCTCCCAACTCGGCTTCACCTCCTCCTCTTTTCCCACTTCCCAAAATTGCCGTTGACTTTCAAACTAGCCGTTTGACTTTTCAATTTAGGATTTAATTTAATCCTTTATTTGGGACAGCAAGAACACTTAGTACATGATGCAATCATTCCAACTTACAATGACACATTCATGTACCCTTCCCGAGTCTTGGGACATTCAGGACCTTCTAGAATGTTCCCGATGAAAACACGGAACCATTCCCCAACTCCAAATGGGACTTTCCTTATATGAATCTTATTCTCGGACCATTCCGGATCTCCTCGTGATATCCGGATCCCATCCGAGACTCGAACAACATTCGGTCTCTTTCTCATAATACCATAACTACTCAAAACAACGTCAATCCTTAAGTGTGTCTCCCTACGGTTCGTGAATTATGCGGACATGATCGAGACACTTCTCGATCAATAACCAATAGAGGAATCTGGAAATTCATATGGCTCCCACATATTTCTACGATTACTTTGCATCGAATGAACCACTTACATACGATACCAATTTCCCTTTGTCTCACGATAGTTTACTTATCCGAGGTTATGATCGCTTGTATCTCGCATACCTAGTTCAACCTCGTTCCGATAAGTACTCTTTTTCGTTCCGTGATATGTGATCCCTTGTGAGCCAGTCACATGCTTGCAAGCTAATTGGATGACATTTCACCGAGAGGGCCAGTATATCTATCCGTCATATGGATGGACAAATCCCACTCTTGATCCATGTGTTTCAACCAATACTTTCCAAACACTCAATGCCACTTTTATAGCCACCCTGTTACGGTGTGGTGTTTGATGACATCAAAGCATCCATCCGGTAAAGGTGATATGCATGATCTCATGGTCGAAGGAATTAGGTTACTATGTATCAGAAAGCATATAGCAATTGAACTATTGAAATGACTTGATCTTTATGCTACGCTTATCTATAGGAGTATGTCCATCACATCATTCTCCTAATGATATGACCTGTTGTTAATAACATCTCTATGTTCATGATCGAAACAATGATCATATATTAACCAACAAGCTAGTTTAACAAGAGGCTTTACTAGGGACTCTTATTTTAGTTTACAAATCACACAAGTATTAATGTTTCCGGTTAATACAATTATAGCATGGTATGTAAACATTTATCATAAGTATGAAGATATGATAATAACCACTTTATTGTTGCCTCTTGGGCATATCTCCAACAGTCTCCCACTTGCACTAGAGTCAATAATCTAGTTTCAAACCTTTGTGTTTTCAACACCTATGGCTTTCTGGTGTTGTATGTACACGATTGCTAGTGGTTAATCGATCTCGGATCGACACTTCCAGGTCCGTGTGTAATTGCATGTCTTTGCGTCTCTACGCATCACTCATTCTCTAATGAGATGGCTTTGTATGATTTGGTCTTTCGGTGTGACCTTTAGTTCTTTGGGGTTAAAACATGTTGATAATATTGTCGCACAATATATCTTCATAGTATTATCCCGCTGTGAACTACACCTAGTTTGATAACAAACTACTTGACACAAATGCCCTCTTTTGCTGCTATAATAGCAGTCATATACTTAGCCTTTTGTTGAAGTATCTGTCACAATGTCTTAACTTTGGAACTCATCCAAATCCATTATGGAACTCACTTTCCATTATATTGTGCCACCCTTAATTTAGATTGAGATAAACTTAATTTGTACTTTGTGACAAAACTAGTATCAATGTAGTACTTTTACAATGAACTAACCATCTATTTGTCACTTCTACAAATAATATACTCTTAGTTCTTCCAAAAGATCATAAGAATATCCTTACTATCGTCCAATGATCATCTTATGAATCATTCTGGTATATGCTCATAATATTTATAGCATAGGACATATCTGGATTTGTACATATCACAGTATGATTGATATAAATACTCTTTGTGATTTCATACATCAAGTATCAATCTATACTTGAATCTTTGTTTCACTTACCAAGTGCCAATACACTTGAATATATCATCAACATTGAACTCTTTCAATCCTTTCTGTGCGACAAGAAACTTTCTTGTAGTTTCTATATTGAACTCATTCAATATATCATCTATGTACTTTTGGCACAACCACATTAGCGTCTATTGATGCCAAATATTTGGGTTTTGCCTAAGTCTTTTATCGGGATGAAATTCTTAATATGTGTTAATAAAAGATACATTATTTCCAATCAACAATATGTCTTCCACATAATGTATTAGAAACATGTCTTAGCGCTCCCACTTAATTTCTTGCAAATGCAAGCATCTTCATCTCTAATGAACTTTTAAACTCCTTTAACAGTTTCATCACAATGAAGATTCCAACTCATGATGCTCACTTTAACCATTGAAGTTTGCATATGCTTTTAGCATCCTTTGAATTAACAAAACCCTATGGACCGTGTTATGCACATGTCCTAGGTAACGATTCTATTAGAAGAACTTGTTTTGTTTATTCAACTACCATATAACAAATTTATATGTAGTGGTTGCTACATTAATCCGTCTAGACTAAATATCACTATGAAAGATCAAATCTTGTCATAGTCAACCTTTGAACATTCTTTGAACTTTTTCCCAACATGTCGACTATTTCATAGATGTGAAACATCCATGTCTACTTCTTTATAGATCCAAACACAACCTGTAAGGTCTTACACCTTTCTCGAGGGTCCTTCAAGTTCAAAACTTGATTTCTCGTGTATGGAACTATCACGGATTTTATGGCTTCAAGCCATTTGTGAGTCGGGCCCATCATCGCTTCTTTGCATTTAGTCGGATCATTATTGTCAAATAATGATTTAACTCTCAAATCTTGGTATTTGATTGTTCATCCGACCTACTTGTTTCAATAGGAACTTAGATCTCCGTGACCACAACCTTTGAGGCACGTGAGCCATGAGCACTTCTGCTGCCTCCGGAACACTTTTCGGCTTGTAACTCCTGCACATATAGCTAAGGTTCCTTTAACCTTATCAACGTTCTATTGTCCTCCCACTCATCTTTTCACGAAAAATTCCTTCTCAAAGAAACTTGACGTTCTAAGTGACAAACACTTTTGTCTCCGGTGTTTATGGAGGAATACTTAATAGTAATACAAAGAGGTTTATCCGACTTTGGTTGCAAACATCTTTCTTATGCAAAGCATACCAATGTTTAAGAAAGGACTACTTGGGTTTTATCCCAAACCATAACTTTATATGGTGTCATTTCAGCGGATTATGATGGAGCTCTTTTTTGGAAAACGGTAGTCTCTAAAGCTTTTAATCTTTAAAATATAATGGCAGTTCTATGAATTACACCTTTGATCTTACCATGTCAAACAAGGTTTAATTACATATCTCGACGCTCCATACTCTTATGGTGTTTCGGGAAATGCAAATCCACGGAACGATTCCTTAAATCTTAGGTATTATGCTAAACTTGTAACTCAAATATCTTCCTTTATGATCTTATCATAAACTATTTATATTCTTGTTACAATGATTTTGCACTTCATCTTAAAATTCTTTGAACTTTTCAAATATTTCACACTTCATCCTTATTAAGTAAATATTCATATATTCACTCAAATTTTCGGAGAAAGCATATGAAGTTGAAATCCATCGCTCTTGACTACACATAATGGATTTCGTACAACAATATGTACAAGTTCCAATAAGCTAGACCATCGTTCCTTTTGGCCTATGAACGAAGTTTCAATTATCTCTAGGAAAGTTTCACAAACGTCATTTGATCAAAATCAAATAGACTCCAAAATTCCATCCATATGGATTTTCTTCATGTTTTCTTTCCAATAATTTAATCGGCGATGTCACTTCCTAAGTGATCTTTCAATCAATTTGTCTTTCGACATTTTTAGCACTAGTTTTATGGATGTGATGTCTCCAATGAGATTTGCGAATCATCCATCTTCTATGGATTACGGCAATTATTTGAACAACCCTTTTGTTCTCATAATACCTGATAAAACAAATCTTGAAGGCAAGCTTTGATGTTTAACGAGCAACACAATAACCCTTTATTTTGTTCTCGATGAACATCATCACATATTCTTTTGCTAGTTACTTAGGCCATTGTAGTTCATGAATTGTGTTGTTTCGTATGACGATTCATACCAACAAATTCAGTATCAAGTACTTAAGAACCACATTGTTTAATAAGCAAAGAATATAGCCATAACATGTATATCATCTATATACTTTAAACTGAACAATTCTAGTCTTTTCTTTTCTGCCATATATTTATGAGATTCTCTTTCAGTATTTCCTTTTCTGTTTGAAAGAATCTATCAACATCAATAGTGGAGTCATACATATGACACATAATCCAAAGCGTGTATAATTAAATACAAATGTCTTTGGACTTGCACTTTTGAAGTAGATCACCATCATCAAATATTTGGTGTTCTTCCAAATTCCTTTCTTTAGTAATCTCTTGGTGTAGTAAACATTTTACCTACATCAAATATTCACTTTATCATGGAATCGTCCATGATCAAGCTACTTTTAGCTTATAACGATGAATTATGAGTATAATGTTGCTATCCAAAACCTTTTGGAGGATTAGGACAACTAGTGTCTCCAACCTTTTGCAAATTCTCATCAAAATATGAGAACATGAACTTTGCCATATTATACTCTATCATGTTGTAACCAAAACTTTGTTTCAGATATCACAATATCTTCCACACATCATGGTTTCTGAAACAACTCTTTCAGATCCTAGATAACCTTGATATTGAGACAATCTTTGAATATCAAGAATCATGGAGACAAACATGATACTTATATACTAACATTTGGAATTGTTACTCTTGATTTAATACTAATTATTAAACTTCATGGAGTAACCGGAACTTACTGAAAGTTTGCAATAGGACTTTTAAACTTTAGATTAACACTTCAAAACAATACGATACCAGTTCGTAAAGTAACTAACCAGAATTCTATAGTTCTATCATCTCAATTATAACTAAGCGCAAGGTGGTAAACGGATGCCAATGACTACAACAACTATGCAAATAACCTTTGATTTAATTTATGATAAATTGAGTTCTAATTAATAATTAAATTAATCCAGGTGAACTCCCACTCAAAACAACATCCCTCACATTGTTTTAGTGATCACACGAACCAAATCCACTACATCAACATCGATCATCACGAGAGTTGATATAGTTTCAATGGCGAACAATCATCATGTTCATCATATCTACTATATGATTCATGCTTTACCTTTCGGCGATCCGTGTTCCTGAGGCCATGTCTGTACATGCTAGGCTCGTCAAGATCAAACCTTAGCTACCGCATAAGCAAATCTGGCTTGCTTACGTTGTATTCACCCGCGGAATCAAAGACACCCGATCATCACGTGGTGCTTGAGCGACAAGCTTTGGCAGTGCATACTAAGGGTGAACACTTTAGAACTTGAAATTTATGTGCATGAGGGATCATCTTATAATGCTACCGCTGCCTACTAAGCAATACAAGATGCATAAAGGATTAACATCACATGCAATTCATAATATGTGATATGATATGGCCTTTCTTCTTTGTGCTTCCGATCTCCATCTTCAAGCACGAACATGATCTCCATCATCACCGGCATAGCATCAAGGTCAATGACGCTTCTTCATGGTTGTCGTCCACCAGCTTCAACTATTACAACTATTTTGAATAGACACGCAGGTCTTAACAGAAATTAAAGACAACCATATGGCTCCACGTTGCCAACTTACAATAAGGAACATTGCATACATCAAATATAATCACAATCATGGCCATATCACATCCGACACCCCTGCAAAACAAAGTTAGACGCCTCTACTTTCTTTGCATATTTTACGTGGTTTGGGGCTTTCAATAAGTGTCGTTCTAACTTACGAATAAGAACCACAACATTGATACTAGCATTGTTGATCACCCGTTGTAAATTGGATCTTTACTATGCTAGGAGAAACAGGCACCCGCAAAGCCACTTATGCAATACAAGTTGCATGTCAAGCGTGGAGCAAGTCTCATGAACGATGTCATGTAAGGTTAGCCCGCTTCATCCCAACATACCGCAAGATGCAAAGTACACAAAAAGCAATCTACAATAAAAGCATCAATGCCCACAATGACCATTGTGTTCTACTCGTCTGCAGATCTACATATAGACACGGCTCGATACCCTGTAGGGGTTCGTAGCATGGAAAACAAAAATTTTCTATCATACAAACAAACAAGCCAAGATCTATCTACTAGATTGTAGCAACGAGTCGATAGAGGAACTCACCCTTGAAGATTCCAAAGCGGTTAACGAGAGCTGATTCTCGTGGGTGATGTAGTCGTACTCTTTCCGATCTCAAGATCGCGTGAAGCGATCCTTCAGCGCCACGTTCCGGCAGCTCTCCATGATCGGTCACCGTTAAATTTTCGTGAAGACCTTCCTCTCCTTGTTCAGTGACGCGGAGGTTGTAGCACTCTCCTCGCGATTCCTGGCAAGGCCACAGTGGTACAGGAAGTAGAGGAGATCATGAGGCTTCGCCTTAAGCCGGTGCAGTATGGTGGAGCTTATGAGAGAGGCTATTAGTGGTCTAGTAATTAGACACACCAATTATAAGGCTCTAAACCAATTAGAAGGCTCTAAACCGAAATAGCTCTAAACGGGGTTTAGGTCTAGGGTTTAGTTTAGAGGATAGGAACTTGTGTGTGCTAGGAGGGCCCTGCCCCTCCTTATATAGGTGGGAGGCTGGCCGGCCAAGGGAGGAGTGGAGTCCCTCCCAACTCGGACAGGTGGGCGCCCGGCTTGGAGGACTCCTCCCCAACTCGGCTCACCTCCTCCTCTTTTCCCACTTCCCAAAATTGCCGTTTGACTTTCAAACTAGCCGTTTGACTTTTCAATTTAGGATTTAATTTAATCCTTTATTTGGGACAGCAAGAACACTTAGTACATGATGCAATCATTCCAACTTACAATGACACATTCATGTACCCTTCCCCCCGGTCTTGGGACATTCCGGGACCTTCTAGAATGTTCGATGAAAACACGGAACCATTCCCCAACTCAAATGGGACTTTCCTTATATGAATCTTATTCTCGGACCATTCCGGATCTCCTCGTGATATCCGGATCCCATCCGAGACTCGAACAACATTCGGTCTCTTTCTCATAATACCATAACTACTCAAAACAACGTCGAATCCTTAAGTGTGTCTCCCTACGGTTCGTGAATTATGCGGACATGATCGAGACACTTCTCCGATCAATAACCAATAGAGGAATCTGGAAATTCATATGGCTCCCACATATTTCTACGATTACTTTGCGATCGAATGAACCACTTACATACGATACCAATTTCCCTTTGTCTCACGATAGTTTACTTATCCGAGGTTTATGATCGTCGGTATCTCTGCATACCTAGTTCAACCTCGTTACCGATAAGTACTCTTTTCTCGTTCCCGTGATATGTGATCCCTTGTGAGCCAGTCACATGCTTGCAAGCTAATTGGATGACATTTCACCGAGAGGGCCCAGAGTATATCTATCCGTCATATGGATGGACAAATCCCACTCTTGATCCATGTGTTTCAACCAATACTTTCCGAACACTCAATGCCACTTTTATAGCCACCCTGTTACGGTGTGGTGTTTGATGACATCAAAGCATCCATCCGGTAAAGGTGATATGCATGATCTCATGGTCGAAGGAATTAGGTTACTATGTATCAGAAAGCATATAGCAATTGAACTATTGAAATGACTTGATCTTTATGCTACGCTTATCTATAGGAGTATGTCCATCACATCATTCTCCTAATGATATGACCCTGTTGTTAATAACATCTCTATGTTCATGATCAGGAAACAATGATCATATATTAACCAACAAGCTAGTTTAACAAGAGGCTTTACTAGGGACTCTTATTTTAGTTTACAAATCACACAAGTATTAATGTTTCCGGTTAATACAATTATAGCATGGTATGTAAACATTTATCATAAGTATGAAGATATGATAATAACCACTTTATTGTTGCCTCTTGGGCATATCTCCAACAGTTATGACTATCTCAAGTCACCATAGCCTTTATGATCCTTTAGTTTTCAACTTGTAGTATCACTTTATGCTTTGATCAATGATGTTTTGTCGCTCTGCATGATTATGGCCATTATTGCTCTCTTAGTTTGTCGCTCCCAGTCTTTTGCTAGCCTCCACAACCAAGTATGAGTTCCACTCATGCATCCAACTCCCTAAACCAAGTTTTTCCAAAGAGTCCACCATACCTACCTACTAGCTTATGATATTCCAAGTATATTCATGCTTTTGTTTACCTTCCACTTGTTATGAGAAAACTAGTGATTAAAGCTCTCACGAACTTGATGGCACACTTTACTTTATTGCCTCTAATAAACTTGAACCATTGGGTCCTTCTTTGTTGCGTATATGCTTGCTCTTTATAAGTTGAAATTAGCAGAACCATGTACCATGGGGAACGCTTTCAACATTGCACTTGTACTTTGTACCCCGTTGATATTATGTTCTTTTGCTTAGGGATCCCGGCGGTGTGAAATAAAAGTGGAACTTGTAAGATCATGGAGTTTGTATATGTGTTAGAAAGCGCTGGCCGCTAGCCTAAGCCATGCCTAATCATGGTGGAAACTTGCAGCATCACCATAGTGAGCACTCTATGAAGCATCCTCAATAAAAACCTATGCAAATAGCAAATAAAAGATCATTTGGGATGCTCATTGTCTGCTTGCCTTGTCATTTTGATTATGGGAAAGCTCCTGTATCATGTGCAAGGGGTACCCCGTTTGCGGTTCTTAATGATACACATATACTTACAATGACAAGAGCTTACTTGTGACTGAAGTTGAGTAGCATGAGGATCGGTCTTCGTAAGTAAGGGGCATGAGATTTCGGTTTATAACTTGTCAAGCATATCCTCTTAGTTGTGTCACTTTAAACTTAATCACCGTCAAGATGCTTATGATAGGGGCAATGAGAGCTGAAAGCTATAAGTACCATAATTTTTGGAAGCTCTTTATGAGACTTGAATCCCTACTTCCTTTTACAAAAGGCCTTTGTTACACCATTATATTGAGTCTCCACCGTCTATCTTTATGCACTACTTTGAGAGCATAGTGGCCATTCTTAGTTTTATGTGCATTGTCCCAAGACTAGTTGATTGATGCATAACTTTTTATTGCTTGTTTGAAATTATTGTATCTAGTCACTCTTATGAACTTTGAAGGTGTCCTATGCATTTATATTTGCTACTCTACCAAGGGACAAGCTGAATACTATTATGCTATGTTTTATTTATGTGAAACAAACAAACGTCTTGCAAAGCATTGTTATTCATGAATCTTTTGTTTGTGCCTTTTCATGTTGTATCATAGTTTCTTTGCTTATTGCTAGAACTTTATCTTTCATGTTATGATTGAAGTACTATGATCCCAGCTTTCAGTTTTGCAAATACTTTGATCAAATATTTGATGGTGCATGTCACCTCAAAAATTCTTTCTTTTATCATTTACCTACTCGAGGACGAGCAGGAGTTAAGCTTGGGGATGTTGATACATTGCAAATGTATCTATAATTTTTTATGTTCCATGCTTGGTTTTATCCACTTTATTGTGTTTTGTTCCAACTCTGGAGTACTTTTATTATGTTTTCTTAGACTAACCTATTAACAAGAGCCACAGTGCCAGTTGCCTGTTTTCTGTTGTTTTTGGTTCCAGAAAAGTCCGAAAATGAATATTCTCGGAATTGGACGGGACAAAAGCCAAAGTGCCTATTTTTTCGGAAGAGATCAAGTGCCAGAATACGAGACGAAGAAGGGATGGGGGCCACACCACTGGCAGCGGCCAGCCGCCAGCGCCGAGGTGATCTGGCGCCCCAAGACCCTCGGCCTCTCCTTCCGCCTATAAGTTGCCCTCGGGACGAAAACCCTAGGTACCCGATCAAAAATCCACGAAAGAGTCTGTAGCCGCCGTCGTCTCTGTCCCTAGATCGGGGGGGATCTGAAGCTCTTCCCGGCACCCTGCCGGAGAGGGGAATTCACCCTGGAGGCCTTCTTCATCACCATGCAAGCCTCCGGTGTGATGCGTGAGTAGTTCATCCTTGGACTACGGATCCATGTAGTAGCTAGATGGCTGGTTTCTCCTCCTTTGTGCTTTCATGTTTAGATCTTGTGAGCTCCGTTCATGATCAAGATCATCTATTTGTAATTCATACATGTTGTGTTTGCGGGGATCCGATGGATATTGAGATGCTATTTCAGATTGATTATTGATTCTATCATGTCTTTGTTATTTGAGATCTTGCATGCTTTCCGTTGTTAGTAGCTATCTTGGCCAAGTAGATGCTAGCAACTCCAAGAGTTAGTATTTATGCTCGATAGTGGGTTCATGCCTCTGGTAATCTGGGGAAGTGACATAAATCTCTAAGGTACTAGATGTGTTGTTGCTACTAGGGAGAAAACAACGATCCTTTGTTCATAGAACAATTGTATTGTTTACTTTACACGCATGATTAAGTAAAGCAATAATCTATTGCTTGCAACTTAATGGGAGGGGTTCGGATGATAACCTGAAGGTGGATTATTAGTCATAGATGCAGTTGGATGGCGGTCTATGTATTATGTTGTAATGCCCAATCAAGTCTCAAAGGAGTCAAGATGATTAGTATATGCATGTATTGCTTTCTTGGTGTTTGTAAATTGCCCCATTGTAATTTGTTCACCCAGCATGTTATCTATCTAAGGAGAGCCACCTCTAGTGAACTATGGATCCCGGTCTTTTGTCTTTACATACAATCTACATCTGTTTACTGCTTTGTGTTTACTACGCAAACTTTTACTTCTTTCCATTCGATACGTTTAATTCTTTGTTTTCCGCAAAACACGGTGAGATTGACAACCTCATCGCAAGTTGGGGACAAAGTTCTGTGGTTGTGTTGTGCAGGTCTCCACGTTGCTACTAGCACCGGTAGTGCGCCCTGCCAAAGCTCAGCTAGTAACACCTTTGAGGTGTTTCCTTGCTCGTACTGGTTCGATTAAACCTTGGTTTCATAACTGAGGGAAACTTGCTGCTGTGCTCATCATACCTTCCTCTTGGGGTTCCCAACGAGCTCTACATCAACACCGCCATCAAGCATTTTTCTAGGCGTCGTGCATTGAGCCATTAGCCGCCGACTCCCCTCGGCAGAGATCCCCGATGCTGGTGCCTCACCCTCCGCCCGGTGCCACCACACATTGTGGTGCCTCTCCCCTGGGCCTCTTCAACCTCCGCCACCGAGGTGCTCCACGCCGGCCTCTGCCTGTAGCGCTGTAGCGCACCCTCGTTGCCTAGCCAAGCTCCACCGCCTGCGCCTGTTCATGAGCCCGGAGCTCCTCCGCCGCCACCAGGACACCCTCGCCTGCTTCTAGGCCAGCTCCTCGCATCCGGCCACCGTGCATCGCTATTGTGCGCCTCCCTTTCCACCATGTCCAGCCGTCGTTGGCCTCTACTGTTGCACCGCTCTAGTCCCTGCCCATCTCCTGAACACCACGCTTCCATATTTTTGGCATGTGCGGTTTCCCAGTGTTGTGATGCCTCCTGCATGTTTATTTCGTCACGTGTGTTCTACAAGATTCCAGTTTTGAAAACTCAGGAGATGTCTGTATCTGTCATCTTATTGCTACATAGTGCATTCTCGAAGAAGTTCTGTCTCCCTTAGGACTAGACACTCGAAGTCCGAGCCCTGAAGACCGTATCGAACCCGGTGGCAGTTGACGAACCATCGTCAAGACCACCGACAAGGAACCGACGACAAGATCTACCTCACGGAGCTTCAAGATCACCTCACGGATTTTGAAGCCCGTTCCCGACGTCTCAAGACCGATCTCGCTGAACTCGAACCCCGTCGAACCCCCAAGATATTTGATCCGAGAAGTGTGACCCCTAACCAAGACCCCTATTTTATAAATGCCATCCATATATATTGTTCCATTTAAATTATTCATGCTCACATATCATCATGGGGTTTCAGGTACTTTGTTTATTCACCTCATAATTAAATATGGGGCTCATATGTGGGCTATTCTTGTCTTATATTGACTCTATTTAAATTTGTGTAGCGAACCGGTGCCATGTTTTATTGTTAAGATAACATGTAAATTGCAGGGTATCTAAACAACATGAACTATCTAATTAATTGTCGGGACCCCGGTTTCGCTTAATATTTCCTTATCGCATTGCATCTTTGCCATGTCATGCATCATATCATAAACATGCCCGATCTTCTGCCATAGTATTAAATAGTGCATCCGGTGTTTCTTTTAGTGTTTTGGTTCTTCACGGATTAGGCTGTTGAGTTGATGCGAGTATCGACGAGCTCTTCAGATATGAACCTTCGGCAGTGTTTTTCAGGCGAGGATTCTCCCCCTTTCTACCTATTTCGCATTTATAGTCTTTACTTCCTCCCGTTGATCTATTGCTATCTGTGTTGTGATGCTTTAGTTCCCGTACCAGTTGTATCCCCTGCATCTTATATTGCCTTGGACATATCCTATTGCCTATTGTTTGATAGACAGCCGGCCTCATGAGTCGTAGTTTCTTTCTCAACTGCTGCTTCGCGTTGTTGTCACCACATACCGTTGATGAAAGGTTGGCACATGCTTAATGGTGGAGAGGATCATGGCTTTCATTATAACTTGTTAATTAAAAATGCTGGAAATAGATATAATGCAGAGGCACCGGTGGGTAATAGTCAATATTTGGTTTTTAACCGCCCACTTGTGTCCACCTAGGACCTGAGTTCTTGACACCTATTCTGAGATCGAGCATGTTAACAATATGTGGGTGTGTGGGCACCCCATCGGCTTACTACCTGATTTCAAAGTACTGTGCTGGGGGCCACAAAGTAGTTTGGGGTGTTATTACTATCCTGTACTTATGCCGTGCTTTACTATTTTATTTATGATTGCGTGTGGAGCACCTGTACTGTTTAGGAACCCAGTTCCATGTTTTTGCTGTATCGACAAGCTCAGTCACACTTTTGGGTTCCCAGTCGTTTACATGCGTCGTCACAAACCCTGGGTCTATCTCGGAGCCGACAGACTTTGCTACGGGTAGCTTAGTGGGGTGGCCCCCATGTACTTGCTTTGGGTCTGGGAAACGTCGTGTCTGAAGCCCCATCACATACCGTTGGGTGACTCGGAATTTGTGTTGAGCCACAAAATGGCATGCAGTTACTGTTGTAGCGAAGAATGAACTAGGTAGAAATTATAACAGCATCATACAAGAACTTATAGAGCAGGAATGCAAACCACGAATGAACTATATATAGTAGAGGATAGTTATGTTGTTGCTTAGGACAAACCAGAACCAGATGCGATATATAATTGCGTCGCTCGTGAACCTGTAGAACAGGACAAACAAGCATTAGACAAGTGTGCTTAGAATGAAATGAGCAATCAAACAAAGTGTTTCTTAGAATTTCAGCAAATATAAAATAGCCAGGTCATTTCAGCAAATATATATGGAAGCAGTGGTATCTACTAGAATGCAAGAGTTGTTAGGTTACTCAAAAATTGCGTGAGCTACACAATGGCATATAGTTACTATAATAGCTAAGAATCAACCATATAGAAATTATAATGGCATCAAAAGAGAACTTCTAGAGCAGAATGCAAACCACAAGTGAACTACATAGTAGAGGACAATTATGCCATTGCTCAGGATGAACCAACATCAGATAAGGAAGTAATGGCATCCCTTGTGAACCTGTAGAATAGGCTATGCAAACCAACATGTTCATTGTTCCATTTTAAGCTCTTTGTAAGAAAAAAAAGTTAGTGATGCAGCTTTTGAAGAACCAGATGTCAACAACAAAATTATAATCTAATTAGTACGAAGAGTTTAAACGGCTACTACAGGATTGCAAAATGATGCCAAGGAAGAAATAATAGCAGGAACTGATCTCAGGACAAAACAGATAGATTCAGTAACTATAGAGGAGGGAATCCACACTAATATTTTACACTGACTTCAGATTTTGTAAGAATTACATGGTAGCAGGCAATTACTGTTATATGGAGTAGCTAAGAACATGTGCATGACAAAATAATAGACATGTGCATCAATTGAAATTTGTAGAGCAGCGAATGCAAACTAACATGTCTAATGACCTTGTATGTACTAGCACAAAGAACATGCATGCCCAATGACTTGTATGTACGAGCACGATTACAAAAATGCAGTTCACTGTGATAGGCTTGAACATGCTATACTGCTGATAAAACAAAAACGAGTCTGAGATTTGGTTAACCTTGGTTGGAGAGGCATCTAAGCATCATCAGTACCGTGCGGATGACGTCCAAGTCACTGAGGGTATTGTGGTTGCGGTGGCTGTTGGCATTGGGGAAGCAGATCTTGGGAGGTCGCCGAATGTGCTACGATCATAGTGGGAGTCGATGACAGGGAAGCATACCTTGGGCAGGCGAGGATACGATCAAAGCACTGGACCAAGGCATCGGTGGAGCAGATCCTAGGCGGTCGATGATGTGCTCAGCACGCCGGACAAGAGGGTTCGTTGAGCAGATCAGGTGTGGCGGGTACGCCGGCTAAAGTGCAGCAGGATGTTCCGGCCGGTGTCGTATTCCCGGAGGAGAGAAGGGGTAGGGTTTAGGTACTGCTAGCACTATACTGGGAAAAATAGGAGTGAAGGCCCCCCACCCACCAAATTCAATAGGGGTCGAATGGGAATTTCAAAGTATCTGAAATTTTGGATCACGAACTATGTCCGGATATGTGGGATATTTTACCGCTTTATTTGGGTTTTGAATTTGGTCATGGTTCATATAATAATAAAAAATTGGTAGGTCGTACTCCCTCTCTGTTCAGGAATCCAAGGATGTACTCCCTCAATCCAACACCTCAACTGATCATTCATGGTCGTGCTCCCGATGCTCAGGATCTCGAAGAAGAATGGATATCATACTTAGAAGTTTCAAAAAATTATGAGATAAATTACATCATGTTGGGAGGATGATGTTATACAATCATGCAAATTTGCAAGTTCCAACTCATATTCATTTCATGGTCATGTTGGGAGCCATCTTATCAATAAGTTTTTTACATACATAGGTGATGCCCTAAGGTCACCCGCAGTGTGTAAAAAGGCACACCTTATGTCCTATGTGACATCCGCTAATTAAGTTTCACCTTATACAGTGTGGAGAAAATAAAGTTATCTTTAAGCCAAAGGTGCACCTCAAAAGCTTATGGGTTTCCCATAGAAAATAGAAAAAATATTCCCCTCTCTCCTTATTTCTCATGTGATTGTTTTCAAAAGGGGTTCAAAATTTTCAAGATTCTAAATCTTAGCTAGAAGTCGAACCAGTCATCAAAACTCTCTATGGTTTCTGATATATTAACTGACCGCTCCATGGGTACCTCCAAAAGCTTTTTCATAAAACTTTCAAAGCAACCTACAATTTATTACTTGTAGTTCAAATTCGACCTTATTTTGATACATCAACATAAAGTCATTCAAGTAAGTGGAGTTATATACCTAGGAAGATTGAAAACTCCTAAAACATGGGAATCACAAGTACAACATGCTGTTGATCCCCTATATATGTCCAAAAACTTGGCTTGTGGCATTAAAATCCACTATTCTTCGCACCAGCGTTACGGAAAAGAACGATCTCATCATCAGTGAGAAAATTGAGAATGTTCGTTCCTGGTAGTTGGACACTCACACCCACGTCACTTCTTACTACCAGAAGATGCATTCATCTACCTCTGAAATGACATTTAATGCAAGATAAATCTATCGTGCTTACTTGTAGCTCAAGTTTAACCTAATTTCGTTAAATTGTCAAGATGCAAAATCTTAGCAAGAAGTTGAACCTATCGTCAAAACTCTTGTTGTTTTCTGATATATTAATTGTGACCCCTCGATGGGTACCTCCAAATTCAAATCTTTTTTGTAAAACTTGAAAGCAAAACCTACAATATACTTGTAGTTGAAAAATTGACCTAATTTCGATAAATCGACATAAAGTCATTAAAATGGGTAGAGTTAGCTAGGAAATTTGAAAGCTCATAAAACATGGGAATTGTTGGTACAACCTATTGGTCCACTATATATGTCTGTAAACTTGGCTTGTGGCATTCACATCCAATATTCTTCAGACTTTTATTTATGAAAAAGAACAACCTCGCTCGTCTTTACTCGGAAAATGTGAATGTTCTTTCCTAATAGTTGGAAACTCACACTGACAGCATTGTTTACTACAATAAGATGCACTCATCTACCTCTGAAAATACATTTAATTCAAGAGAAATCTATCGCGCTTACTTGTAGCTCAAGTTTGACCTAATTTCGTTAAATTATCAAGATGCAAAATCTTAGCAAGAAGTTGAACCTATCGTCAAAACTCTCTGTGTTTTTTGATATATTAATTGTGACCCCTCGGTGGGTACTTCCAAAAGATTTTTCATAAAACTTTCAAAGCAACCTACAATTGACTTGTAGTTTCAAATTTGACCTAATTTCGATAAATCGACATAAAGTTATTCGGTCAAATGGGCAGAGTTAGCTAGGAAGTTTGAAAACTCATAAAACATGGGAATCGTTGGTACAACATGTTAGCCCACTATATATGTTGGTAAACTTGGCTTCTGGCATTCAGATCCAATATTCTTTAGACATTTCTTTACGTAAAAGAACAACCTCGCTCGTCATTGCTCGAAAAATTGAGAATTGAATGTTATTTTTTGATAGTTGGAAAATCACACCGACGACACTGTTTACTACAAGAAAATGCACCCATCTACCTCTGAAAAGTCATATATTTCAAGAGCAATCTACCGCGCTTACTTATAGCTCAAATTTGTTAAATAGTGTCATGATGCAAATCCTAGCAAGAAGTCAAACCTATTATCAAAACTCTCGGTTGTTTCTCATATATTGATTGTGACCTCCCGATGGGTATGTTACCTCCAAAAGTTTTTTCGTAAAATTTTCAGAGCAACCTACAATTTAGTTATAGTTTAAGTTTGACCTATTTCTATAAGTCGGCATGTAGTCATTCAAGTGGGCAGAGTTAATTAGCTAGGGAGTTTGAAAACTCAAAAAACATATGGCAATCATAAGTAAAATACGTTGGTCCACTTAATATGTCTAGAATCTTGGCTTGGCATTGAGATCCATATTCTTCGGACTTTCTTTACGGAAAATAACCATCTTGCCATCAGTCGGGAAATTGAAAATTTTCTTTCCTGATAGTTGGAAACTCACACCGACGACATTGTTTACTACAACAAGATGCACCCATCTACCTCCGAAAATACATTTAAATCAAGAGCAATCTATCGCGCTTACT
Source organism: Avena insularis (assembly GCA_023614405.1). NCBI lineage: Eukaryota > Viridiplantae > Streptophyta > Magnoliopsida > Poales > Poaceae > Avena > Avena insularis. Next base: position 545,529,080 of record CM042692.1, read on the forward strand.
TGTAGCTCAAGTTTGACCTAATTTCATTAATCGACAAGAAGTCACTAAAGTGTGCAAAGTTAGCAAACGTAACTTTATTCATGATGAATACCATTCTCATTATGTTTTCTTTATGTGAAACAAACAAACGTCTTTCAATGCATTGTTATTCATGATCTTTGTTTGTATCCTTTCATGTTGCATGCATAGTCACTATGTCTTATTGTTAGAACTTCATATTTCATGCTCATGTTTGGAGTTCTTTGATCCTAGCTTTCAATGCTTGCAAATGGTTTGATCAAGATTGTGATGGTGCATGTCACCTAAAAAAATATTCTTTTTTTATCACTTACCTACTCGAGGATGAGCAGGAGTTAAGCTTGGGGATGTTGATACGTTGCAAACGTATCTATAATTTTTGATGTTCCATGCTTATTTAATATCTACTTTCTTATGTTTTGTCCACACTTTGAGGTATTTTTATACACTTTCTGGAACTAACCTATTGACAAGATGCCACAGTGCCAGTTGCCTGTTTTCTGCTGTTTTTGGTTTCACAAAAGCTAAAAAAATGAATATTCTCGGAATTGGACTGGACAAAAGCCAATATGCCTATTTTTCTCGGAGCAACACGGAAACACGAAGCAGAGACGGAGTAGGCACTGATGTCTACGCACTTCTATTCTTGTAGACAGTTGTTGGGCCTCCAAGTGCAGAGGTTTGTAGAACATCAGCAAGTTTTCCCTTAAGTGGATCACCCAAGGTTTATCAAACTCAGGGAGGAAGTGGTCAAAGGTATTCCCTCTCAAACAACCCTGCAATCAAGATACAAGAAGTCTCTTGTGTCCCCAACACACCCAATACACTTGTCAGGTGTATAGGTGCACTAGTTCGGCGAAGAGATAGTGAAATACAAGTGGTATGGATAATTATAAGTGGTAACCGTGATAGAGAATAGCTTGATGGCGTGGAAAAGACTAAAGGCAAACTGAAATAAAGAAGGAAGCAAGCAAACATGTAATAGATCTAGTAGCAAACGAAGTTTCAATGCTTAGAAACAAGGCCTAGGGATCATACTTTCACTAGTGAACACTCTCATATAAATATCTTCTCTTTATGATACTACTCTTAACTACTCTCCGGTTGGACACTCTAATCAACGGTAGGGCTATAACAACACACCTCAAAGTAAGCCTTTCCCATCTAGATAACCCCACACTGTCACCTTGAGCACTAGATGAGTCCAACAAACACCACAATTTCATAGAGACATCCAACTCCAAATATAACTCATAACAAGTATTTGTAACCTCTAGCCTAAGTGCCACCATGGTGTGCACGCTGTCACTTTCACACACATGGGGAGAGCAGAGATCTATTAAAGCACTTGAGTAGCAAGGTAGATCTATAGATTACAAGCTCATGATCTCAATAAGATCATGCATAGAGAGAGAGATGAACACATAGCTACCGGTAGAACCCTTAGCCTCGAGAGAGAACTACTCCCTCCTCATCATGGTAATCAGCAATGGTGATGGAGATGGTGGTGGAGATCGATGGAGATGGCTCCGGGGGCACTTCTGTCCGGCCAGGTGCTTGAACAGAGACTTTCGTCCCCGAATCTCCCTTCGGCGGTGGGCGCATGGAACTTTTTGTGGCTAGAGGCAGGACAATTTAGGGTTTTGGCTTCGGGAGGCTTCTTATAGGACAGAGGGCAAGGTCGGTGGAGTGCCAGGGGGCCCACACCACCTGGTGGCGCGGGTAGGGCTAGCCCGCGCCTGGGGGTGTGTGTGTGTGGCCAGGCCCTGGCCCTCCTCCGTCTCGTATTCTGGCTCCGTGAGTCTTCTAGTAAAATAGGAACTTTGGCTTTTGTCCCGTCCAATTCTAAGAATATTCATTTTCTGACTTCCTGGAACCAAAAACAGCAGAATACAGGCAACTGGCACTGTGGCATCTTGTTAAAAGGTTAGTCCAAGAAATCATATGAAAAGTACTCCAAAGTTGGAACAAAACACAAGAAAGTAGATAAAACCAAGCATGGAACATCAAAAATTATAGTTACATTTGCAATGTATCAACATCCCCAAGCTTAACTCCTGCTCGTCCTCGAGTAGGTAAGTGATAAAAGGAAAGAATAATTTTTGAGGTGACATGCACCATCAAAGACTTGATCAAAGTATTTGTAAAACATTCAAAGCTGGGATCATAGTACTTCAATCATAACATGAAAGACAAAGTTCTAGCAATAAGCAAAGAAACTATGATGCAACATGAAAAGGCACAAACAAAAGAATCATGAATAACAATGCTTTACAAGACGTTTGTTTGTTTCACATAAAGAAAACATAGCATAATAGTTTTCAGCTTGTCCCTCAATAGAGTAGCAAATATAATTGCATAGGACACCTTCAAAGTTCATAAGAGTGACTAGATACAATAGTTTAAAACAAGCAATAACAAGTTATGCATCAATCAACTAGTCTTGGGACAATGCACATAGAACTAAGAATGGCCACTATGCTCTCAAAGTAGGTGCATAAAGATAGAAGGTGGAGACTCAATATAATGGTGGAAGAAAGGCCTTTTTATAAAAGGAAGTAGGGATTCAAGTCTCATAAAGAGCTTCCAAAAATTATGGTACTTGTAGCTTTCAGCTCTCATTGCCCCTATCATAAGCATCTTGAAGGTGATTAAGGTTAAAGTGACACAACTAAGAGGATATGCTTGACAAGTTATAAACTGAAATCTCATGCCCCTTAATTACGAAGACCGATCCTCATGCTACTCAACTTCAGTCACGAGTAAGCTCTTGTCATTATAAGTATATGTGTATCATTAAGAACCGCCAACGGGGTACCCCTTGCACATGATACGGGAGCTTTCCCATAATCAAAATGATAAGGCAAGCAGACAATGAGCATCTCAGCGATCTTTTTATTTGCTATTTGCATAGGTTTTTATTGAGGATGCTTCATAGAGTGCTCACTATGGTGATGCTGCAAGTTTCCACCATGATTAGGCATGGCTTAGGCTAGCGGCCCAGGCGTTTCTCTAACACATATACAAACTCCATGATCTTACAAGTTCCACTTTTATTTCACACCGCCGGGATCCGTAAGCAAAAGAACATAATATCAACGGGGTACAAAGTACAAGTGCAATGTTGAAAGCGTTCCCCATGGTACATGGTTCTGCTAATTTCAACTTATAAAGCGCAAGCATATACGCAACAAAGAAGGACCCAATGGTTCAAGTTTATTAGAGGCAATAAAGTAAAGTGTGCCATCAAGTTCGTGAGAGCTTTAATCACTAGTTTTCTCATAACAAGTGGAAGGTAAACAAAAGCATGAATATACTTGGAATAGCATAAGCTAGTAGGTAGGTATGGTGGACTCTTTGGAAAAACTTGGTTTAGGGAGTTGGATGCATGAGTGGAACTCATACTTGGTTGTGGAGGCTAGCAAAAGACTGGGAGCGACAAACTAAGAGAGCAATAATGGCCATAATCATGTAGAGCGACAAAACATCATTGATCAAAGCATAAAGTGATACTACAAGTTGAAAACTAAAGGATCATAAAGGCTATGGTGACTTTAGATAGTCATAACATGGTGTGAGCATGTGCCAAGTCAACCCAAATAAAGCATCAAAGGAGAATACCACTATACTATGCTTTAATATGCTAAAACAACGCAAGATTCATCCAAGGCACATTAAGCAATCTCAATTGTTTATAACAAGTCATGCTACAGCAAAGAATACTAAGCATAAAGCCAAAGTAATATCAAACATGGCATGACGAAGCATAGCCACAGTCAAAAACGAGCTCTTTTTACCACATAAGCATGGACTTTCCTACTCTTTTCCAAACCAAACAAAACTATTCACAAACCAAAGTGTGAAAGAGGGGGTCCAACCAATTTATTCAGAAAACTAAGAAAACCAAGCAAACTAAAAACCAAAACAAAAATGAAAAAGAAGACGCTCCAAGAAAAACACAACTGTGCACGAAACAATAAAAATGAAGCGTTTGGAAGTAACCTAGAATTTTTATTGATGAAGAAGGGGATGCCTTGGGCATCCCCAATCTTTGACGCTTGTACTTCTTGGATATTTCTTGGGGTGACACGCGTGGCATCCCCAAGCTTGAGCTTTAGTCCATCCTTCATCTCGTTACTCATTCCTTCCATACACCTGAAATTTTTCCTTCATACAAAACTTCACACAATCTCATTAGCAACATTAGTGCACTTAAGATAAATAAGTCTCAAGGTTCAGTTATAACGCCAAATAAACTTCCATTAGAACACTAGATACTGTAGCACTTCCCTCAAAAAGCTCAATTTCCCAAAGGAACTCAAGAAGAAACTAACAAGAAGCAAATGCAGAAAATGGCAGAAATCTGTCAAAACAGACCAGCAGGTAAAGACGAATTTTTTAGAAGACCTTATGTTGCTCAAATCAAAAAGTGTTGAACTAAAGAAAGTTAGATCACAACCTGGGGCATAAGCGCAAAAAATTACAGCTCATTCTGACGTACAGAGCTGTCTCAGGAATTTTTACGGTGAAGCACAGAAATCTGTTTCGGGACAGCAACTTTCCCAATCATTACTTCACTCTCATTAGAGGTTACTCTTGGCACAAAAAGCAAATAAAAAGGATGAGGAGAGGTTATTACAGAGGTAATAACTTCCAAGACTTAACTAAAACTCTTGGGTTATCTCCCAGCAAGTACTTTCTTTAACGCCTTTAAGTTAGGCATGATAGTTTGAGAAGACGCTCACATAAGACATATGAATTGAAGTAAAAGAGAGCATCATGAAGCAAATTCAAAGCACATTTAAGTCTAACCCACTTCCTATGCATAGGAATCTTGTAAAGAAACAAGTCATGAAAGCGCAAAGCAACAAGCATAGGAAAGCAAAACAAGAGAAACTTCAAGACTTTCAACATAAAGAGGGGAAACTTAATATTATTGAGATGCCTAAAACAATGTTTACCTCTCTCATAATAACTTTCAGTAGCATCATGAATAAAATTAACAATATAACTATCACATAAAACATTCTTATCATGAGCCACATGCATAAAAGAATTAATACTCTCCACATAAACATAGTCATTCTTATTGATTGTAGTGGGAGCAAATTCAACAAAATAGCTATCATTATTATTCTCATCACCATAATCATCAAATATAGGAGGCATATTGTAATCATAATTAATTTTCTCCTCAATAGTAGGTGGACTGAAAATATCATATTCATCATTGTAATCATCATATATTGGAGGTTTGGTATCATCATAAGCAATAGAATAGCTATCTTCCAAAGCCGGGGAACTAAAAGGATCATTTTCATAAAAACTAGCTTCCCCAAGCTTAGACTTTTCCATAGCATTAGCAATAATAGTGTCCAAAGAATTCATACTAACAACATTGCTATTAGCATGCAAATAAAGTTCCATAGGTTTTTTAATTTTCTCTTCAAACACTTCATGTCCTAACTCAAGATAAATACTATAAAGCTCTCTAATTTTGTTGTTGTTTTCCATTAAGCCTAACTAGTGAAAACAAGAAACAAAAAGACAAAATTGCAGAATCTAAAGGAAATAACTTCGAGCACTCAGATCGAAGGATGTGAGTACCTTTTACCTTACCTCCCCAGCAACGGCGCCAGAAAATAGGTGTTTGACGTGGGAGGTTCTTCTTCTTTAATCCTCCGGTGTGAATACATTTTACCTTACCTCCCCGGCAAGGGCGTTAGAAAATAGCTTGATGTCTAGGCACTTCTATTCTTGTAGACAGTTGTTGGGCCTCCAAGTGTAGAGGTTTGTAGAACATCAGCAAGTTTTCCCTTAAGTGGATCACCCAAGGTTTATCGAACTCAGGGAGGAAGTGGTCAAAGGTATTCCCTCTCAAACAACCCTGCAATCAAGATACAAGAAGTCTCTTGTGTCCCCAACACACCCAATACACTTGTCAGGTGTATAGGTGCACTAGTTTGGCGAAGAGATAGTGAAATACAAGTGGTATGGATAATTATAAGTGGTAACGGTGATAGAGAATAGCTTGATGCCGTGGAAAAGACTAAAGGCAAACTGAAATAAAGAAGGAAGCAAGCAAACATGTAATAGATCTAGTAGCAAACGAAGTTTCAATGCTTAGAAACAAGGCCTAGGGATCATACTTTCACTAGTGAACACTCTCATATAAATATCTTCTCTTTATGATACTACTCTTAACTACTCTCCGGTTGGACACTCTAATCAACGGTAGGGCTATAACAACACACCTCAAAGTAAGCCTTTCCCATCTAGATAACCCCACACTATCACCTTGAGCACTAGATGAGTCCAACAAACACCACAATTTCATAGAGACATCCAACTCCAAATATAACTCATAACAAGTATTTGTAACCTCTAGCCTAAGTGCCACCATGGTGTGCACGCTGTCACTTTCACACACATGGGGAGAGCAGAGATCTATTAAAGCACTTGAGTAGCAAGGTAGATATATAGATTACAAGCTCATGATCTCAATAAGATCATGCATAGAGAGAGAGAGATGAACACATAGCTACCGGTAGAACCCTTAGCCTCGAGAGAGAACTACTCCCTCCTCATCATGGTAATCAGCAATGGTGATGGAGATGGTGGTGGAGATCGATGGAGATGGCTCTGGGGGCACTTCCCCATCCCGGCAGGGTGCCGGAACAGAGACTTTCTGTCCCCCGAATCTCCCCTTGGGTGGCGGTGGCACTGTGGAACTTTTTGTGGCTGGAGGCAGGACGATTTAGGGTTTTGGCTTCGGGAGGCTTCTTATAGGACAGAGGGCAAGGTCGGTGGAGTGTTGGGGGCCCACACACTGGTGGCATGGTGAGGCTAGCCTGCGCTGGGTGTGTGTGGCCAGGCCCTGGCCCTCCTCTGTCTCGTATTCTGGCTCCGTGAGTCTTCCGGTAAAATAGGAACTTTGGCTTTTGTCCCGTCTAATTCTGAGAATATTCATTTTCTGACTTCCTAGAACCAAAAACAGCAGAAAACGGGCAACTGGCACTATGGCATCTTGTTAATAGGTTAGTCTAAGAAATCATATGAAAAGTACTCCAAAGTTGTAACAAAACACAAGAAAGTAGATAAAACCAAGCATGGAACATCAAAAATTATAGATACATTTGCAATGTATCAGGCACCAGGGTGGGCACACCCTATGGTGGCGCAGGCCAACCCTGGTGGCGCCACTAGGGGTGTGGGCCTCCTGGCTGCCTCCTCGCCTCGCCTCTTCGCCTATAAGAAGCCTCCCGATGAGAAAACCCTAAATAATCCGAGAGAAAGCCACGAAAACCTCCACAGCACCGCCACTACCGAAGGGGAGATTTGGGGGACAGAAAGTCTCTGTTCCGGCACCCTGCCGGGACGGGGAAGTGCCCCAGGAGCCATATCCATCGACTCCACCACCATCTCTATCGCTGTTGCTGACTCCCATGATGAGGAGGGAGTAGTTCTTCCTCGAGGTTAAGGGTTTTACCGGTAGCTATGTGTTCATCTCTCTCTCTATGCGTGATCTTATGAGATCATGAGCTTTGTAATCTATAGATCTATTCTGCTACTCAAGTGCTTTAACGAATCTCTGCTTATCCCGATGCGTGTGAAGTTGACAGTGTGCACACCGTGTGGCACTTTGGCTAAGGTTACATAAATACTTGTCATGAGTATAATTTGAGTTGGATGTCTCTATGAGATTGTGGTGTTTGTTGGAACCATCTAGCGCTCAAGGTGATAGTGAGGGGTTATCTAGATGGGGAAAGTGAACTTTGAGGTGTGTTGTTATAGCCCTACCATGGATTAGAGTTATCCAACCGGAGAGTAGTTCAAAGTAGTATCATAAAGGAAGATATTTATATGAGAGTGTTCACTAGTGAAAGTATGATCTCTGGGCCTTGTTTCTAAGCATTGAAACACCATTTGCAACTATATCTGTTACATGTTTGCTTGCTTCCAACTTTATTTTAGATTGCCTTTAGTCTCTTCCTACCCTTTTAGCTCTTTTCTAGCACCGTTACCACTTATAATTATCCATACCACTTGTATTTCACTATCTGTTCATCGAACTAGTGCACCTATACACCTGATAAGTGTATTGGGTGTGTTGGGGACACAAGAGACTTCTTGTATCTTGATTGCAGGGTTGCTTGAGAGGGATACCTTTGACCACTTCCTCCCTGAGTTTGATAAACCTTGGGTAATCCACTTAAGGGAAACTTGCTGCTGATCTACAAACCTCTGCACTTGGAGGCCCAACAACTGTCTACAAGAATAGAAGTGCGTAGACATCACCGGACGACAAGCACAGCCGCAGGCAGCGCTCCAGGGAGGTCAACACCATCGCCTCCCCCATTCCCCAGTACATGAACTGGTCGGAGACCCCCATCACCTGGAGCCGGGAGGATCAGCTGGATCGCCTCCCTAATCCTAGGGGCTACGCCATGGTGCTAGACCCCCTCACCGTCTCCAACGAGCGCACATGCCGCTTCTCACGCGTCCTCATTGATGGGGGCAGCAGCCTCAACCTGCTCTACCAGTCCTCCCTGGAGAAGCTCGGCATCCACAAGTGCAACCTGCACCCGACTACCACGACATTCCACGGTGTACTGCCAGGGCCGACTTGCACCCCGCTAGGTAAAGTCCAGCTGGACGTCATCTTTGGAACTGAGGAGAACTTCCGACGCGAGCCGGTATGGTTCGAGGTGGTGAACCTAACAAGCTCCTACCACACTCTCCTCGGGCGTCCCGCCCTCACCAAGTTCATGGCCATCCCCCACTATGCATACCTTAAGACAAAGATGTCGGGTCTAAACGGCGTAATCACCGGCGCTGGCTGCTTCAGGCGGTCCATGGAATACGCGTCAACCGGCTCCAAGCTGGCCGAAGCCCTCATCATAGCGGAGGAGAAGCGCGAAATCATGCGCAATGTGGCCCTGTCTCATCAAGATGTGCCGGCTGATACATTGCAAATGTATCTACAATTTTTGATGTTCCATGCTTGGTTTTATCTACTTTCTTATGTTTTGTTCCAACTTTGGAGTACTTTTCATAGACTTTCTTGGACTAACCTATTAACAAGATGCCACAGTGCCAGTTGCATGTTTTATGCTGTTTTTGGTTCCAGGAAAGTTAGAAAATCAATATTCTCGGAATTGGACCGGACAAAAGCCAAAGTCGATATTTTACCGGAAGACTCACGCAGCCAGAAGACGAGACGGAGAGGGGCCAAGGGCTGGCCACATCACCTGGTGGCGCGGGCCAGGCCAGGCCACGCCAGGAGGTGGTGTGGGCCCCTCCGGCACCCCCTCGGTCTCCCCTCTCGCCTATAAGATCCTCCCGATGCATAAACACTAAATCGTCAATTAGAAATCCACGAAAAGTTCCACATCGTCGCCGCCACTGATGGGGAGATTTGGGGGACAGAAAGTCTCTGTTTCGGCACCCTGCCGGGATGGAGAAGTGCCCCCGGAGCCATCTCCATCGATCTCCACCACCATCTCCATCACCATTGCTAATTCCCATGATGAGGAGGGAGTAGTTCTCTCTCGAGGCTAAGGGTTCTACCGGTAGCTATGTGTTCATCTCTCTCTTTATGCATGATCTTATTGAGATCATGAGCTTGTAATCTATAGATCTACCTTGCTACTCAAGTGCTTTATTAGATCTCTGCTCTCCCCATGTGTGTGAAAGTGACAGCGTGCACACCATGGTGGCACTTAGGCTAGAGATTACAAATACTTGTTATGAGTTATATTTGGAGTTGGATGTCTTTATAAAATTGTGGTATTTGTTGGAACCATCTAGTAATCAAGGTGACAGTGTGGGGTTTCCTAGATGGGAAAGACTTACTTTGAGGAGTGCTATTATAGCCCTACCATCGATTAGAGTGTTCAACCGGAGAGTAGTTAAGAGTAGTATCATAAAGAGAATATATTTATATGAGAGTGTTCACTAGTGAAAGTATGATCCCTAGGCCTTGTTTCTAAGCACTGAAACACCGTTTGCTATTAGATCTGTTACATGTTTGCTTGATTCCATCTTTATTTCAGTTTGTCTTTAGCCTTTTCCACGCCATCAAGCTACTTTCTATCACCGTTACCACTTATAATTATCTATACCACTTGTATTTCACTATCTCTTTGCCGAACTAGTGCACCTATACACCTGACAAGTGTATTGGGTGTGTTGGGGACACAAGAGACTTCTTGTATCTTGATTGCAGGGTTGCTTGAGAGGGATACCTTTGACCACTTCCTCCCTGAGTTCGATAAACCTTGGGTGATCCACTTAAGGAAAAACTTGCTGCTGTTCTACAAACCTCTGCACTTGGAGGCCCAACAACCGTCTACAAGAATAGAAGTGCGTAGACATCAAGATATTTTTAAAAGCTGCCGGGAGGTAAGGTAAAAGGTATTCACCGAGGATTAAAGAAGAATAACCTCCCATGGCAAATGCCTATTTTACGCCGCTTTGGGAGGTAAGGTAAAAGGTACTCACATCCTCCGGTGTGAGTGCTCGAAGTTATTTCCTTTAGATTCTGCAATTTTGTATTTTTGTTTCTTTTTTTCACTAGTTAGGCTTAATGGAAAACAACAACAAAATTAGAGAGCTTTATAGTATTTATCTTGAGTTAGGACATGAAGTGTTTGAAGAGGAAATTAAAAAACCAATGGAACTTTATTTGCATGCTAATAGCAATGTTGTTAGTATGAATTCTTTGGACACCATTATTGCTAATGCTATGGAAAAGTCTAAGCTTGGGGAAGCTGGTTTTGATGAGCATGATATTTTTAGTCCCCCTAGCATGGAGGAGAAAATTTACTTTGATGATACTATGCCTCCAATATATGATGATTACAATGATGAGTATGATATTTTTAGTCCACCTACTATTGAGGAGAAAGTTAATTATGATTACAATATGCCTCCTATATTTGATGATTATGGTGATGAGAATAATAATGATAGCTATTTTGTTGATTTTGCTCCCACTACAATTAATAAGAATGACTATTCTTATATGGAGAGTAATAATTATTATATGCATGTGGCTCATGATAAGAATGTTTTATGTGATAGTTATATTGTTAATTTTATTCATGATGCTACTGAAAGTTATTATGAGAGAGGGAAACATGGTTTTATGCATCTCAATAATATTAGGTTTCCCCTCTTTATGTTGAAAGTCTTGAAGTTGCACTTGTTTTGCTTTCCTATGCTTGTTGCTTTGTGCTTTCATGACTTGTTTCTTTACAAGATTCCTATGCATAGGAAGTGGGTAGACTTAAATGTGTTTTGAATTTGCTTCTTGATGCTCTCTTTTATTTCAATTCATATTTCCTATATGAGCATCTTCTCAAACTATTTTGCCTAACTTAAAGGCGTTAAAGAAAAGTACTTATTGGGAGATAACCCAAAAGTTTTAGATGAGTCTTGGAAGTTATTACCTCTGTAATAACCACTCCTTATCTTTTTTATTTGCCTTTTGTGCCAAGAGTAACCTCTAATGAGAGAGAAGTAATGATTGAGAAAGTTGCTGTCCCGAAACAGATTTTTGTGCTTCACCGTAAAAATTCGTGTAGAATCTCTGAACGTCTTTTTGAGGCATGAATTTTTATGCTTCTGCACCAGGTTGTTATCTAACTTTCATTAGTTCAAAACTTTTTGATTTGAGCAACAGAAGGTTTTCGAAAAAAATCGTCTTTACCTGCTGGTCTGTTTTGACAGATTTCTGCCATTATTTACATTTGCTTCTTCTTGGTTCCTTTTTGAGTTCTTTTGGGCAATTGAGGTTTTTGACGGAAGTGCTACAGTAGCTTATATTTTATTGGAAGTTTTATTGGTGTCTAAACTGAACCCAAAGACCTTTTATCTTGAGTGCACTAATGTTGCTAATAAAAATTGTGTAAAGTTTTGTATGAAGGAAAGATTTCAGGTGTATGAAAGGAATGAGTAATGAGATGAAGGATGGACTAAAGCTCAAGCTTGGGGATGCCACGCGTGTCACCCAAAGAAATATTCAAGAAGTACAAGCGTCAAAGCTTGGGGATGGCCAAGGCATCCCCTTCTCCATCAATAAAAATCCCAGGTTTCTTCCAAACGCTTTATTTTTATTGTTTCATGCACAGTTGTGTTGTTTTGGAGCATCTTTTTTTTCGTTTTCGTTTTGGTTTTTCGTTTGCTTGGTTTTCTTAGTTTGCTGAATAAATTGGTTGGACCCCCTCTTTAATGTATTGGTTTTCAAATAGTTTGGTTTGGATTGGAAAAGAGTAGGAAAAGTTCATGCTTAAGTGGTAAAGAGAGCTTGTTTTTGACTGTGGTCTATGCTTTGCCATGCCATGCTTGATATTGATTTGGTTTTATGCTTAGTATTTTTTGCTGTAGCATGCCTTGTTATAGATAATTGAGATTGCTTAATGTGCCTTGGAAGAATCATGTGTTGTTTTAGCATATTAAAGCATAGTATTGTGGTATTCTCTTTTAATGCTTTATTTGGGTTGACTTGGCGCATGCTCACACCATATTATGACTATCCCAAGTCATCATAAGTGTTTATGATCCTTTAGTTTTCAACTTGTAGTATCACTTTATGCTTTGATCAATGATGTTTTGTTGCTCTACATGATTATGGCCATTATTGCTCTTTTAGTTTGTCGCTCCTAGTCTTTTGCTAGCCTCTGCAACCAAGTATGAGTTCCACTCATGCATCCAACTCTTAAAACCAAGTTATTTCAAAGAGTCCACCATATCTACCTACTAGCTTATGCTATTTCAAGTATATTCATGTTTTTTGTTTACCTTCTAAATTAAACTTGTTATGAGAAAACTAGTGATTAAAGCTCTCACGAACTTGATGGCACACTTTACTTTTTCTTTCCCTTAATAAACTTGAACCATTATGTCGTCTATGTTGTATATGCTTTAAGGAAAAAAATAGCGCGCTATTCAATGCTATTAGCGTCATTATAGACGCGCGTTATAGCGCTACGCGCGCTTAAATACGTTGCTACGCCCGCTATTTGACGTCAAGTAGCAGCGGCGCTATTTTTTGACGTTACGTCGTTGGTTCTGGCTTCTGGGCCTTCTAGGTTCTAGGCTTCTAGCCCATTTTGCCCAGTGGTATCCCCTAATCCACCTAACCCTAACTGGGCAACAGGGACACCAGAGCGTCAGTTCCCAATCCCAGTTCGTCTTCTCAGATTGGCGACGCCGCGACGGCGAATGCGGCGGCAGCTCTGCCTGGAATCGCCTCCGCCTGGAAATCTGGAATCGCATCTGCTTGGAATAAGCGCCTTCGCCTGGAATCTCCTCCGTCTGGAATCAGCACCTCTGCCTGGAATCCCCTCCTTCAATCCGGATGTCAACGACGGCGCCTGCAAGTGCAAGTCAGCCAGCAGGTAATGAGACCTGCACCCGATTTCAGTAATCAATAGTTAGTAGTTACTAGTTAGTACATTGAATCCCCTTCTCTGCCTGGTCCTCCTCCGTAACTGAAACACTACAGATTTTAGTTGCATCGCTGGTACAGATCCACTCTTCAGTGATCTTCGGTAGATGCGTAGTAGCCCTGAACCTGAACCAGAGTTCACTATCAGTCTCTCGGTCTCAGGTGGTCAGCAACACACCTAGCAAAGTAGCAATAGTTGGATCAACGTCATGGACCAGTCTTTGCAGTGTTTTTCTTTCCACGTATTCATCACGTTAATCAGCAACTTAAATACACATTAATCTTTCTTTCTATGATTGTCTAACTTAGATACACATTAATTAGCAAGTTAGCTGCTTTCACGGTCAGTACATATTAATCTAACTTAGATGAACCTATTTTATTTCACTTACAGTAGCATCTTAATTTACTTGCCACTTCCAGTTTGCAATTTACTTGCCATTTTAATATCTTTCTTTCTATGATTGTCTGAATGTAGGTGCTGGCATGTCAAGCACAGCATCAACAACAACACAACAGCAAGCAGAAGTTGTTGCGAGATCAAAAGATCCGGCATGGAAGTATTGCAAGTGTCCGGACCCCGACAAGAAGAATGTTCTCCAATGCATTTTCTGCGGTCATGTGTCCGCCAATGGCACTACTCGAATCAAGGCTCATCTTGCATGCATTCCAAATTCTGGTGTTAATGGATGCCAAAAAGTGCCAGAAGATGTGAAGGAGGAAATCCTTCGGTATTTGACACAGAAGGGTGATAAAAAGGCAGCCAAGGTTATGGAGCAGAAGTGACGGAGATGTTCCGTGGACTTGAGCCACTCGGAGGGGGAAGAACAAGGTTCAAGTGATGAAGAGGGGGTAAGCAATACTTCAGTTGTGCTTAAGCCATCGAGAGCAGCAAGACAGAAATCAAAAACATCAAGTGGTCCTATGGACAAGTTCTGCGAAGTAACACCCGAAGAGGCTGTAGCTGCAAGGAAGAGGAAACGAGCTGAGACCATCCAGTCAAAGCTCACAACTGAGAGTAGAGAGAAGAAAAGGGCTCGTGCTTGTGAGTATATATGCCAGTGGTTCTATGAAGCTTGCATTCCTTTCAACGCAGTCACTCTTCCAAGCTTTGACCTCATGCTTCAATCCATTGGACAATATGGCGAGGATCTGGACGGTCCTACTCCTTATGAAATGGGTGGCCCGTTCTTGAAGAAGAGGAAGAGAAAAGTAGAGGAATCTTTCAAGGCACATAGGAAGTGTTGGGAGCTTACTGGATGTACAATAATGACTGATGCATGGACTGACATAAGAGGAAGAGGAGTCATGAATCTTGTAGTTCATAGTGCATATGGTGTGGTGTTTCTTAATTCTGTTGACTGTTCAGCTGTGAAGAAAGATGGAAAATACATCTTTGAGCTTATTGATAAGTGCATAGAAGAGGTTGGTGAGAAACATGTAGTTCAAGTGGTGACTGATAATGCAAGTGTGAATCAAGCAGCATCAACATTGTTGAAAGCAAAGCGTCCCAATATTTTTTGGAATGGTTGTGCAACCCACTCTATTGATTTGATGTTAGAGGATATTGGCAAGCTTCCATCAGTTGACTCAACAATTACACAAGCTCGAGCTGTCACAGTATTCCTTTATGCACACACTAGAGTTTTGTCCCTAATGAGGGAATTCCTTGGGAGAGATCTGGTGAGGACAGGTATTACAAGGTTTGCTACAGCCTACTTGAATTTGAAGAGCTTGTTGGACAACAAGAAAGATTTACAGAAGTTATTTAGATCAGATCAGATGGAAGAAATGGGATACTATAAAAAGGTGAAAGGACGTAATGCAAAAAGAAGTAAGCGATCTGATAGTTTTTGGGAAGGAGTAGATATTGCAGTCAAGTTCTTTGAGCCTTTGGCTAATTTGCTTCGGAGAATGGACAGTGATATACCAGCTATGGGATTCATATACGGCTCCTTTTTGGATGCAAAGAAAGAGATTGCTGCCAGGTTTGAAAATGAAGAGGAGAATGAGACTAATTTTCAGCAAGTACTGGATATTGTGGATAAAAGATGGGACAAGAAATTGAAGGGGCCACTACATAGGGCTGGATATTTCTTAAATCCATTCTACTACTATGAAAACAAGCTGGACATTGAGTTAGATGGAACATTTAAGGATGGACTGGTTGCTTGCATGGAGAAAATGGTATCAGATGGTAAGAAAATTGACACAATGATGGAGGAGTGTCAGGCATATCAAGACGAAGAAGGGTCATTCGGAAGAGACAATGCTAAAAGGCAGCGAAGAAACAAGAGCTTTGATCCAGGTGAATATTTACATTTGTTAGTCTGTAATGCACCTTTGATCCTGGTTGCTTAAATTTACAATGCTTTCTTAACTTTATTTGTTAATGTGTAATGTTATAGCTAAATGGTGGTCCAATCATGGGTCAAGTGCACCAAATCTAAGGATATTGGCGATGAGGACTTTGAGTTTGACATGCAGCTCCTCGGCTTGTGAGAGGAACTTTAGTGTATTTCAGCAGGTAAGAATGAAGTACAAATTAAATTAGCCTTGCATACTACTTATTCTTTGCTCAGTAGTACAAATTTATTTACTTTAGTCCAAGCCTAATATGTTGTTTACAATTTACATGCTCGAGATCTTATTATTTTGAGTGCAATGTAATTTGTTGATCATATCTCTGCTTGCTTATCTTGATATCTTCTTAGAAAAAGAATTAGTAGCTTGTTGTTTACTAATTTATTACTTGCAACCAGGTTCTTACTAAGAGACGCAATAGGCTGCTTCATGACAAAATGAGAGATCTTGTCTTTATCAAGGCCAACTCCCACCTAGACCAAAAGAGAATGCTGAAAGACAGGGATCCTATTGAGGACAGAACTTATGCAGATGTTGTAGAAAATGAGCATAACGAATGGATCACAGGAATTGTGCCTGAAGTTGTGCAAAATACAGATGAACCTGAAGATGTAAATGTTGAAGTTGAACAAGTAGAACCAATATCAAAGCAAGCGAGAGCTGGTGCTGCTGCATCAAAAAGAAAGAAAGTTCAGCATAGGAAGAAAAAGTTGCTTCTAGTTTTTCATGATGATGAGCTCCAATCAGCAGGTTCTTCTTCAGATTCGGATGATGATGCCAATTCATCTTGTTCATCTGATTAATTAACTTTATGCTGCCATTTTATGATGTTTACTTGATCCTTGTTGAACTTGTGGTTGTGTTCTGGACTATGTGAACTGTGTGTCTATGACTATGTTAGTGTGTGAAACTGTGAATTCTGAACTATGGTTATGATTTCGGCTATGTGATATACTGATATGTGAACTATCTCTACTTCTCTAGTTGATGATTGGCCACAGAATGCTATATTTGTGGTTTTATAGCGGCAGAATGTTATATCTGTGATTTTATAGCTGCTGAAATCCTGATTTTTCTTACTTTTTTGTGAAACGCTATTTTGAAAAATAGCGCGCTATTAGCATGCTATAGCGTTCATAGTGTTTTTTTAAGCCCACGCTATTTAAGTTAGCACGCTATTTTTTTCATTGATATGCTTACACTTATTTGTTGGGGATTAGCAGAACCATGCTGTCATAGGGAACGCTGTCAACATTGCACTGGTACTTTGTACCTAGTTAATATCATGTTCTTTTGTATATGAATGTCATCGGTGTAAAATGAAAGGGGAGCTTGTAAATCCATGGAGTTATGTATATGTGTTAGAGAAACGTTTGGGCCGCTGGTCTAATCCATGCCGACATGGTGAAAACCTGCAGCGTAACCATAATGAGTTGTCTACGAAGCATTCTTCTTATAAAAAAAAGTCCTATATTGAGAAAAAGAAAAAAGAGATTATGAAAAGAGGAAAGAGAGAAAAAAGCACCATATTCCCATGGTAAATAAGAAGATTGCTGAGATGCTCGTTGTCTGCTTGTCTTGTCATTTTGATATGGGGATTTTTCTGTATCATTGGGCAAGGGGTACCCCGTTGGCGGTTCTCTATGATACACATGTACTTACGATGAGAAGAACTTACCGGTGATTAAACTTGAGTAGCATGAGGAGTGGCCCTCGTATGTAAGGGACATGAGATTTCTAACTTATACTTCGTGAAGCATGTACACCATAGTTTGTTCACTTTAACCTTAATCACTTCAAGATGCTTATGATAGGGGCAATGAGAGCTGAAAGCTTTAAGTACCATAATTTTTGGAAGCTCTTTATGAGACTTGAATCCCTGCTTCCTTTCTTGAAGGGCTTTCTTCCACCATTATATTGAGTCTCCACCTTCTACCTTTATGCACCTACTTTGAGAGCATAGTGACCATTCTTAGTTCTATGTGCATTGTCCCAAGACTAGTTGATTGATGCATAACTTGATATTGCTTGTTTTAAACTATTTGTATCTAGTCACACTTATGAACTTTGAAGGTGTCCTATGCATTTATATTTGCTACTCTATGAGGGACAAGCTGAATGCTATTATGCTATGTTTTCTTTATGTGAAACAAACAAACGTCTTGCAAAGCATTGTTATTCATGAATCTTTTGTTTGTGCCTTTTCATGTTGCATCATAGTTTCTTTGTCTTATTGCTAAAACTTTGTCTTTCATGTTATGATTGAAGTACTATGTTCCCAGCTATCCATATTTTACAAATACTTTGATCAAGTTTATGATGGTGCATGTTACCTCATAAATTATTCTTTCTTTTTATCACTTACCTACTCGAGGACGAGCAGGAGTTAAGCTTGGGGATGTTGATACATTGCAAATGTAGCTATAATTTTTGATGTTCTATGCTTGGTTTTATCTACTTTCTTATGTTTTGTTCCAACTTTGGCGTACTTTTTATAGACTTTCTTGGACTAACCTATTAATAAGATGCCACAGTGCCAGTTGCCTGTTTTATGCTGTTTTTGGTTCTAGGAAAGTTAGAAAATCAATATTCTCGGAATTGGACCGGACAAAAGCCAAAGTCGATATTTTACCGGAAGACTCACGGAGCCAGAAGACAAGACGGAGAGGGGCTGGCCACACCACCTGGTGGTGCAGGCTAGGCCATGCCGCGCCAGGAGGTGGTGTGGGCCCCTCCGCCACCCCCTCGGTCTCCCCTCTCGCCTATAAGAGCCTCCCGATGCGTAAACCCTAAATCGTCAATCAGAAATCCACGAAAAGTTCCACAACGCCGCCGCCACTGAAGGGGAGATTTGGGGGACAGAAAGTCTCTGTTCCGACACCCTGCCAGGACGAGGAAGTGCCCCTGGAGCCATCTCCATCGATCTCCATCACCATTGCTAATTCCCATGATGATGAGGGAGTAGTTCTCTCTCGAGGCTAAGGGTTCTACCGGTAGCTATGTGTTCATCTCTCTCTTTATGCATGATCTTATTGAGATCATGAGCTTGTAATCTATAGATCTACCTTGCTACTCAAGTGCTTTATTAGATCTCTACTCTCCCCCATGTGTGTGAAAGTGACAGCGTGCACACCATGGTGGCACTTAGCTACAAATACTTGTTATGAGTTATATTTGGAGTTGGACGACTTTATGAAATTGTGGTGTTTGTTGGAACTATCTAGTACTCAAGGTGACAGTGTGGGGTTTTCTAGATGGGAAAGACTTATTTTGAGGAGTGCTGTTATAGCCCTACCATCGATTAGAGTGTTCAACCGGAGAGTAGTTAAGAGTAGTATCATAAAGAGAATATATTTATATGAGAGTGTTCACTAGTGAAAGTATGATCCCTAGGCCTTGTTTCTAAGCACTGAAACACCTTTTGCTATTAGATCTGTTACATGTTTGCTTGATTCCATCTTTATTTCAGTTTGCCTTTAGTCTTTTGCACGCCATCAAGCTATTTGCTATCACCGCTACCACTTATAATTATCTATACCACTTGTATTTCACTATCTCTTCGCCGAACTAGTGCATCTATACACCTGACAAGTGTATTGGCTGTGTTGGGGACACAAGAGACTTCTTGTATCTTGATTGCAGGGTTGCTTGAGAGGGATACCTTTGACCACTTCCTCCCTGAGTTCGATAAACCTTGGGTGATCCACTTAAGGGAAAACTTGCTGCTGTTCTACAAACCTCTGCACTTGGAGGCCCAACAACTGTCTATAAGAATAGAAGTGCGTATACATCACTAATTGGAACCCGATTGGTGACACGGCTTTCCAGCCGGCCAAGGAGACGAAGAAGATCCTGCTCGACCCCACCAACCCGACCAAGTTCGTCATCATTGGTGCTGGCTTGGACAGCAGATAGGAAGGCGCACTCGTCGACTTCCTCCGTGAGAATCGGGACATATTCGCATGGTCATCCAAGGACATGCTGGGTGTTCCGAGGGAGTTCGCCGAACACTCACTCCATGTGCAGCCGGATGCCAAGCCGGTCAAGCAGCCCCTGCGCTGGTTCACGGAAGAGAAGAGGAAGATCATTGGTCACGAGATCACCCGGCTCCTTGCAGCCGGATTCATCATGGAAATGTACTACCCGGACTGGCTGGCCAACCTAGTCCTGGTGTTGAAGAAAAATAAGACCTGGCGCATGTGTATCGACCTCACCATCCTGAACAAGGCATGCCTAAAAGAGCCCTTCGCTTTGCCCCATATCGATCAGGTTATCGATTCCACGGCCGGCTGCGACTTGTTGTCCTTCTTGGACTGTTATTCTGGTTACAATTAGATCCGGTTGAACCCGGCTGACCAGATTAAGACGTCATTTATCACCTTGTACAGGGCCTCCTGTTACGTAACCATGCCTTTCGGTCTGAAAAATGTAGGTGCTACTTATCAACATTGTATGCAGAAATGCTTGCACTCACAGATCGGTCGAAACGTGCATGCTTACGTGGATGATGTCGTCATCAAGATGAAGGAGAAGCGCACCCTCCTCAAGGACTTGGGGGGAAACGTCCGGCAACCTCCGCCAGTACCAGATGAAGCTGAACCCAGAGAAGTGCGTCTTCGGCGTCCCATCCGGCCAGCTACTCGGTTTTCTCGTTTCACAACAAGGGATCAAGGCAAACCCGGAGAAGATCGCAGCCATCGAGAGGATGCAGCTGCCCAAGAGCTTTCTCGGTGTCCAGAAGTTCACCGGCTGCCTGGCCTCCCTTAGCCATTTTGTCAGCCGACTGGGGGAAAAGGCACTCCCGCTGTACCAGCTGATGAAGAAGACGAACAAGTTCTCCTGGACCTCGCAAGCCAATGCCGCCTTCCATGACCTCAAGCGCATGCTATCCACAGCACCGGTTCTAGCCACGCCGGCTAGCAAGGAGCCGATGTTACTCTATATAGCAGCCATCAGCCGAGTCGTCAGCGTCATCCTAGTGGTGGAGCGTCCCGAGGAAGGCAAGGCTCAGCCGGTTCAGAGGCCCGTCTACTACCTCAGCAAGGTCCTCTCCCTCTCTAAGAAAAACTACCCCCACTACTAGAAGATGTGCTATAGCGTATACCTGGAGTGCAAGAAGCTCAAGCACTACTTCTAGGAGCATCCTATTAAGGTGGTGTGCACCGCACCCCTCTCGAAGATCATCGGCAACAAGGACGCCACCGGCCGAGTCGCCAAGTGGGAAATCGAGCTCATCGCCTACTCCATCCAGTACGAGTCAAGACTCACGATCAAGTCCCAGGCCCTCGCAGATTTCCTTGTCGACTGGGCTAAAACCTAGTACCTGCCATCGGTTCCCGACTCGGATCACTAGAGGATGCACTTCGACGGTTCGAAGATGCTCAGGGGCTTGGGAGCCGACATCGTCCTCACCTCGCCCGAGGGAGACTGGCTGGAGTACATTCTCCAGATCCACTTCAAGGCCTCCAACAACGTCACCGAGTACGAGGCACTGGTGCATGGCCTCCGGCTGGCCAAGGAGATTGGCATCAATCGGATCCTTTGCGTCGGCGACTCGGATCTGGTGGTACAACAAGTGTCCGGTGAATGGGACGCCCGCGACGTGAACATGGCCCTCTACCAGTTCCACGTGCAGAAGCTCATCGCTTGTTTCAATAGATGTGAGTTCCATCACATCCCTCGCATAAACAACAAGGCAGCCGACTCGCTCGCTCGAATCGGATCCACCAGGCAGGCGATCCGCCAGGGGTCTCCTTGGAGCATCTGCGCAAGCCCTCCATCACCCCTTCTCCTGAGTCGAATTCCATCATCTGGGCTAGAAGCGCGGGGGCTGACGTCTCGGTGGACCCGGAACCCACATAACCCGCAAAGAAAAAGGCTCGCACCGACTCCAGCATGCCCGCACCTCCGGCTCGAAAGACCCGGGGGCTGCCAGCTCATCAAGTTGCTCGGGGGCTGCCGTCCCGGGTACCCCACCCAGACGACCCCCTGACACCCTTGAGCCGGAGCTCGAGAGAATCCTCACCATCCGGGAGAGACCATCCTGGGCGTAGCCCTTCATGAACTACATCGCCAACGGGGAGCTTCCGGATGATGAGGTGGAGGCCAGGCAGATCCGGCGACGCGCGCACACATACACCATCATCAACAAAGAGCTGTACAAGCACATCGTATCCGTCATTTTCTAGTGGTGCGTTGACGTGGACACAGGCTACCGGCTACTAAAGGACATCCACCAGGGTGAGTGCGGACACCACACTTCATCTCGGGCGATAGTCGCCAAGGCATTTCACCATGGCTTCTATTGGCCCACTGCCCTCGAGGATGCTGAGCAGCTGGTCCGCGCGTGCAACAGATGCCAGCGCTTCGGACAGTTGAGGCACATGGCGGATACAGTGCTCAAGACCATACTGATTACCTGGCCCTTCACCATCTGGGGGCTTGAAATAGTCGGCACCTTCAAGCGAGTGCGTGCTGGCATGACCATCCTGCTGGTGGTGGTGGACAAGTTAACGAAGTGGATAGAGGCCAAGCCCATCAGGAAGCTGGACGGGGCGACAGTCATCACCTTCTTCACGACATCATCAACCGATTCGGCTACCCCAACAACATCATCATGGATACGACACAAACTTCGCCAAGGGGGCCTTCACCCGGTTCTACAACAACAAGGGTATCCGGCTGGACCTAGCATCCGTCGCACACCCGCAATCCAATGGGCAAGTAGAAAGGGTAAACAGCCTAGTGCTAGCCGGCATCAAGCCACGCCTCATCGAGCCTTTGGAGCGATCACCTGGATACTGGATTGGAGAACTTCTGGATGTGCTATGGAGCCTCCGCACCACTCTGATTCGGTCAACCGGCTTCACCTTGTTCTTCCTCGTCTATGGTTCGAAAGCCTTCCTCTCCACGGATATCGAGTTTGACTCACCCCGCAAGCTCCTCTACGACAAGCGGGCCAATCGAGAGGCAAGGGAGGACGACGTGGACCTCCTTGAGGAAGCCCGCGAGTTGGCATTGTCCAGATCGGCGCTGTACCAGCAATGCCTACGCCACTTCCGGATGTGCTGTAGAGCGATCATCTATTTGTAATATTACATGTTGTGTTTGCGGGGATCCGATGGATATTGAGATGCTATTTCAGATTGATTATTGATTCTATCATGTCTATGTTATTTTGTGATCTTGCATGCTTTCCGTTGTTAGTAGCTATCTTGGCCGAGTAGATGCTAGCAACTCCAAGCGGGAGTATTTATGCTCGACAGTGGGTTCATGCCTCTAGGAATCTGGGGAAGTGACATAAATCTCTAACATACTAGACGTGTTGTTGCTACTAGGGAGAAAACAACAATCCTTTGTTCATAGAACAATCATATTGTTTACTTTACACACTTTGCTTAATGCAATTATCTGTTGCTTGCAACTTAATACTAGAGGGGGTTCGGATGATAACTTGAAGGTGGATTATTAGTCATAGATGCAGTTGGATTATGGTCTATGTATAATGTTGTAATGCCCAATAAAATCTCATAGGAGTCAAGATGATTAGTATATGCATGTATGCTTTCTCGGTGTCTGTCAATTTCCCCGATGTAATTTGTTCACCCAACATGTCAACTATCTTAAGGAGAATCACCTCTAGTGAACTATGGACCCCGGTCCATTCTTTTACCATCAATCTACAAGCTATTTACTGTTTTCTGTTTACTTTCTGCAAGCAATTACTATCTTCCACACAATACGTTTAATCCTTTGTTTTCAGCAAAACCGGGGAGATTGACAACCTCACTATAAGTTAGGGGCAAAGTTTCGCGGTTGTGTTGTGCACGATTCCAAGTTGGAAACAACACCTTGGAGGTGTTTCCTTGCTCCTACTGGTTCGATAACCTTGGTTTCATAACTGAGGGAAAACTTGCTGTTGTGCTCATCATACCTTCCTCTTGGGGTTTCCCAATGAGCTCGATACATGTTGAGCCAATAATCAAGCTCTTTTCTAGCGCCGTTGCTGGGGAGTCAAGGACAGCTTCACAAGGGGAGTCCTTCATAACCAATCTATTTACTTTGTTTTTTTGTTTTGCTTAGTTTGTTTCTCCTTTGTTTGCTTGTTTCTTTCTATCAAAAACACACAAAAAATTAGTTCCTACTATAGTTGTTATTTCTGTTGATCTGTTATTGTCTTGCTTTATCATGCTTTCTATCAATGGTGGGTTTCTTTGAAACTAGATCTTATTGGCAAGATGGGTTCATGGAACAACAAAAATATTATGAGGAACACCGCTTGTCACAAAAAGGGAAACTCTTGTGGGAGCAAATTGATAAATTGTGTACGATTGCTAGAAACATGTGCTCTACTTATAATGTTACTTATTGCTTTGATAAATCTTGTTGTTGTAGGAGGTATAAACACCTCCCTTTTCAATGTGAGTATAATGATGATTTTACCATATCTTCTTATGTTAAGGGAAATTATGACTTTTATGATGTGGAACAAATTGAAGAATTTATTGCTTGGAAGGGTGCATTTGCACTTGCTTATTTGCTTGAAAATACTGATGATGCACCTTATAAATATGAGGTTTATGATATAGTTCAATTTTGCTTTGATAATTGCAAGGTAGAGAATGGATATATTCTTGAATATCTTAATAGATGCTCTCCACCAACAGAAGAGACTAATGCCTTGCAGGAGCCTATGGAAGAAGAAATTGCTGAAACTGGAAGCTCATTGGATGAAAAAGAGGAGGAGAGTGATGATCAAGAGGAGGAAGAATGGATCTACCCATTCCTACCTTCTAATGAGAGTAACTCTTTACCCATTACATTATTTGAGTCCCCCATGCTTACCAAAGGAGGATGAATGTTATGTTCCTATGGATTGTTTTGAATTTTTTTATAATAAAGCTCTAGATGATGGTCCTATATTGGTTGATAATATTAATTGTACTACTATTGAAAATGAGATTGATCAGTCATCTTGTTATAAAATGTTAAAAGTGGGTCTGAAGGTTTTAATCCCACTATTTTTTAGCTTGATAAAAATTATGTGTTTGTAGATCATGAAAAGCATGCTTTATGTGATAGTTATATTGTAGAGTTTATTCATGAGGCTACTGAAAATTATTATGAGAGAGGAAAATATGGTTGTAAAAGTTTTCATGGTACTGAAACACCTCTCTATTTGTTGAAAGTTTTGAAGTTACTCTCGTTTTATCTTCCTATGCCTGTCACTTTGTTCTTTGTGAATTTATTTGCGTATAAGATTACTATGCATAGGAAGTGGGTTGGACTTAAATGTGTTTTGAATTTGCTTCTTGATGCTCTCTTTTACTTCAATTCATATTTCTTATGTGAGCATCATCGAAATTCTTATGCCTAGCTCAAAGGCGTTAAAGAAAAACACTTATTGGGAGATAAACCAAATTTCTTTAGGAAGTTTTTGTTGAGTCTTGGAAGTTATTACCTATGTAATAAACTCTCCTTATCTTTTTTGTGTGGTTTTTGTGCCAAGAATAACCTCTAATGAGAGAGAAGTAAGACTTGGGAAAGTTGCTGTCCCAAAACAGATTTTTGTGCTTCGCTGTAAAAATTTGTGAAAAATCTCCGTACGTCGGATTGAGCTTTAATTGTTTGTGCTTCTGACCCAGATTGTTATCTAACTTTCGTTAGTTCAACACTTTTCGATTTGAGCAACGGAATGTCTTCAAAAAAATCGGTTTTTACCTGCTGGTCTGTTTTGACATATTTCTGCCATTATTTGCAGTTGCTTCTTAAATCTCTTTCTCTTTGAGTTCTCTTTGATCACTTGAACTTTCAAAAGGAATTGCTACAGTAGCTTGTGTTTTCATGAAAGTTTTACTTGTGTTGAAACTGAACCAAAAGACTTATTATCTTGAGTACACTAATGTTGCTAATGAAGATTGTGTGAAGTTTTGTATGAAGGAAATTTTAAAGTGTAGGGAAGAGTAATGTGATAAGATGAAGTATGTACAAAAGCTCAAGCTTGGGGATGCCACCCGTGTCACCCCAATAAATATTCAAGAAGTACAAGCGTCAAAGCTTGGGGATGCCCAAGGCATCCCCTTCTTCATTAATAAAAATCTCAGGTTTCTTCCAAACACTTCATTTTTATTGTTTCATGCACAGTTGTGTTGTTCTTGGAGCGTCTTCATTTTTTCTTTTACTTTTATTTTGTTTAGTTTGCTTAAATAAATTGGATGGCCCCTGCATTCATATGATATTTCAAATAAGTCGATTGGTGATTGGAAAAGAGTAGGAAAGTTCATGCTCATAAGTGGTATAAAAGGAGTTTTGTTTTGACTGTGGCCTAGACTTTATCATGTCATGCTTGATATTGCTTTGACTTTATGCTTAGTAATTATTGTTGTAGCATGACTTATTCCAAACAATTGAGATTGCATAATGTGCCTTGAAAGAATCATGTGTTGTTTTAGCATACAAAAATCATAATATTGTGGTATTCTCCTTCGATGCTTTATTTGGGTTGACTTGGCACATGCTTACACCATGTTAAGACTATGAACAAGTCCTCTTTGCCTCTATGATCATTTAGTTTTTTGACTTGTAATATCACTTTATGCTTTAATTAATAATCTTTTGTCGCTTTGCATGATTATGGCCATTAGTGCTCTCTTGGTCGCTCCCAGTCTTTTGCTAGCCTCCACATGTACCAAGTATGAGTTCCACTCATGCATCCAACCCCCAAGAAAACCAAGTTATTCCATAGATTCCACTATAAATTCCTATGCATGGTGTTTTACACTATTCCAAGTATATTCATGTTTTTATCTACCTTCCAAATTAAACTTGTTATGTGAAAATTAGTGATTAAAGCTCTCACGAACTTGATGGTACACTTTACTTTCTTGCACTTAATAAATTTGAACCATTCCGTCCATCTATGTTGTGTATATGCTTGCACTTTACAAGTTGAGAATTAGCAGAACCATGTACCATGGGGAACTCTTTCAACATTGCACTTATTATTTAGTTGATATCATGTTCTTTTGTTTATGGATCCCGGCGATGTGAAATAAAAGGGGAGCTTGTAAGCTCATGGAGTTTGTATGTGTGTTAGAGAAACACATGGGCGGCTAGCCTAAGCCATGCCTAATCATGGTGGAAACTTGCAGCATAACCATAGTGAGCATTCTATGAATCATCCTCAATAAAAACCTATGCAAATAGCAAATAAAAACATCGCTGAGATGCTCATTGTCTGTTGCCTTGTCATTTTGATATGGGATATCTCCTGTATCATGGGGCAAGGGGTACCCCGTTGGCGGTTCTCCATGATACAAATGTACTTACAATGACAAGAACTTACTCGTGACTAAATTTGAGTAGCATGAGGTTCGGTACTCATAGTAAAGGGGCTTGAGATTTTCGACTTATAACTTGTCAAGCATATCCTCATATTTGTTCACTTTAACCTTAATCACCTAAAGATGCTTATGATAGGGGCAATGAGAGCTGAAAGCTAATAAGTACCATAATTTTTGGAAGCTCTTTATGAAACTTGAAATCCCTGCTTCCCTCTTATGAAGGGCCTTTCTTTTTTACTTTTATGTTGAGTCTCCATCTTGTATCTTTATGCACCAATTGATAGATCATATGATCAAGATCTATTTGTAATATTACATGTTGTGTTTGCGAGGATCCGATGGATATTGAGATGCTATTTCAGATTGATTATTGATTCTATCATGTGTATGTTATTTGTGATCTTGCATGCTTTCCGTTGTTAGTAGCTATCTTGGCCGAGTAGATGCTAGCAACTCCAAGCGGGAGTATTTATGCTCGATAGTGGGTTCACGCCTCTAGGAATCTGGGGAAGTGACATAAATCTCTAACGTACTAGACATGTTGTTGCTACTAGGGAGAAAACAACAATCCTTTGTTCATAGAACAATCATATTGTTTACTTTACACACTTTTCTTAATGCAATTATCTGTTGCTTGCAACTTAATACTAGAGGGGGTTCGAATGATAACTTGAAGGTGGATTATTAGTCATAGATGCAGTTGGATTATGGTCTATGTATAATGTTGTAATGCCCAATAAAATCTCATAGGAGTCAAGATGATTAGTATATGCATGTATGCTTTCTCGGTGTCTGTCAATTGCCCCACTATAATTTGTTCACCCAACATGTCAACTATCTTAAGGAGAATCACCTCTAGTGAACTATGGACCCCGGTCCATTCTTTTACCATCAATCTTTAAGCTATTTACTGTTTTCTGTTTACTTTCTGCAAGGAATTACTATCTTCCACACAATACGTTTAATCCTTTGTTTTCAGCAAAATCGGTGAGATTGACAACCTCACTATAAGTTGGGGTCAAAGTTCTGCGGTTGTGTTGTGCATGATTCCAAGTTGGAAACAACACCTTGGAGGTGTTTCCTTGCTCCTACTGGTTCGATAACCTTGGTTTCATAACTGAGGGAAAACTTGCTACTATGCTCATCATACCTTCCTCTTGGGGTTTCCCAACGAGCTCGATACATGTTGAGCCAATAATCAAGCTCTTTTCTAGCACCGTTGCTGGGGAGTCAAGGACAGCTTCACAAGGGGAGTCCGTCATAACAAATCTATTTACTTTGTTTTTTTTTGTTTTGCTTAGTTTATTTCTGCTTTGTTTGCTTGTTTCTTTCTATCAAAAACACACAAAAAATTAGTTCCTACTATAGTTGTTATTTCTGTTGATCTGTTATTGTCTTGCTTTATCATGCTTTCTATCAATGGTGGGTTTCTTTGAAACTTGATCTTATTGGCAAGATGGGTTCATGGAACAACAAAAATATTATGAGGAACACCGCTTGTCACAAAAATGGAAACTCTTGTGAGAGCAAATTGATAAATTGTGTACCATTGCTAGAAACATGTGCTCTACTTATAATGTTACTTATTGCTTTGATAAATCTTGTTGTTGTAGGAGGTATAAACACCTCCCTTTTCAATGTGAGTATAATGATGATGTTACCATATCTTCTTATGTTAAGGGAAATTATGACTTTTATGATGTGGAACAAATTGAAGAATTTATTGCTTGTAAGGGTGCATTTGCACTTGCTTATTTGCTTGAAAATACTGATGATTCACCTTATAAATATGAGGTTTATGATACAGTTAAATTTTGCTTTGATAATTACAAGGTAGAGAATGGATATATTCTTGAATATCTTAATAGATGCTCTCCACCAACGGAAGAGACTAATGCCTTGCAGGAGCCTATGGAAGAAGAAATTGCTGAAACTAGAAGCTCATTGGATGAAAAAGAGGAGGAGAGTGATGATCAAGAGGAGGAAGAATGGATCTACCCATTCCTACCTTCTAATGAGAGTAACTCTTTACCCATTACATTATTTGAGTCCTCCATGCTTACCAAAGGAGGATGAATGTTATGTTCCTATGGATTCTTTTGATTTTTTTATAATAAAGCTCTAGATGTATTGGTTGATAATATTAATTGTACTACTATTGAAAATGAGATTGATCAGTTATCTTGTTATAAAATTGTTAAAAGTGGGTCTAAAGGTTTTAATCCCACTATTTTTAGCTTGATAAAAATTATGTGTTTGTAGATCATGAAAAGCATGCTTTATGTGATAGTTATATTGTTTAGTTTATTCATGAGGCTACTGAAAATTATTATGAGAGAGGAAAATATGGTTGTAAAAGTTTTCATGGTACTGAAACACCTCTCTATTTGCTGAAAGTTTTGAAGTTACTCTCGTTTTATCTTCCTATGCCTGTCACTTTGTTCTTTGTGAATTTATTTGCGTATAAGATTACTATGCATAGGAAGTGGGTTGGACTTAAATGTGTTTTGAATATGCTTCTTGATGCTCTCTTTTACTTCAATTCTTATTTCTTATGTGAGCATCATCGAAATTCTTATGCCTAGCTCAAAGGCGTTAAAGAAAATCACTTATTGGGAGATAACACAAATTTCTTTAGCAAGTTTTTGTTGAGTTTTGGAAGTTATTACCTCTGTAATAACCTTTCCTTATCCTTTTTGTGTGGTTTTTGTGCCAAGAATAACCTCTAATGAGAGAGAAGTAAGACTTGGGAAAGTTGCTGTCCCAAAACAGATTTTTGTGCTTCGCTGTAAAAATTTGTGAAAAATCTCTGTACGTCGGATTGAGCTTTAATTGTTTGTGCTTCTGCCCCAGATTGTTATCTAACTTTCCTTAGTTCAACACTTTTCGATTTGAGCAACGGAAGGTCTTCAAAAAAATCGGTTTTTACCTGCTGGTCTGTTTTGACATATTTCTGTCATTATTTGTAGTTGCTTCTTAAATCTCTTTCTCTTTGAGTTCTCTTTGATCACTTGAACTTTCAAAAGGAATTGCTACAGTAGCTTGTGTTTTAATGGAAGTTTTACTAGTGTTGAAACTGAACCAAAAGACTTATTATCTTGGGTACACTAATGTTGCTAATGAAGATTGGTGAAGTTTTGTATGAAGGAAATTTTGAAGTGTAGGGAAGAGTAATGTGATAAGATGAAGTATGTACAAAAGCTCAAGCTTGGGGATGCCACCCGTGTCACCCCAAGAAATATTCAAGAAGTACAAGCGTCAAAGCTTGGGGATGCCCAAGGCATCCCCTTCTTCATCAATAAAAATCTCAGGTTTCTTCCAAACACTTCATTTTTATTGTTTCATGCATAGTTGTGTTGTTCTTGGAGCGTCTTCATTTTTTCTTTTACTTTTCTTTTGTTTAGTTTGCTTAAATAAATTGGATGGACCCCTGCATTCATATGATATTTCAAATAAGTCGATTGGTGATTGGAAAAGAGTAGGAAAGTTCATGCTCATAAGTGGTATAAAAGGAGTTTTGTTTTGACTGTGGCCTAGACTTTATCATGTCATGCTTGATATTTCTTTGACTTTATGCTTAGTAATTATTGTTGTAGCATGACTTATTCCAAACAATTGAGATTGCATAATGTTCCTTGAAAGAATCATGTGTTGTTTTAGCATACAAAAATCATAATATTGTGGTATTCTCCTTCGATGCTTTATTTGGGTTGACTTGGCACATGCTTACACCATGTTAAGACTATGAACACGTCATCTTTGCCTCTATGATCATTTAGTTTTTTGACTTGTAATATCACTTTATGCTTTAATTAATAATCTTTTGTCGCTTTGCATGATTATGGCCATTAGTGCTCTCTTGGTCGCTCCCAGTCTTTTGCTAGCCTCCACATGTACCAAGTATGAGTTCCACTCATGCATCCAACCCCCAAGAAAACCAAGTTATTCCATAGATTCCACTATAAATTCCTATGCATGGTGTTTTACACTATTCCAAGTATATTCATGTTTTTATCTACCTTCCAAATTAAACTTGTTATGTGAAAATTAGTGATTAAAGCTCTCATGAACTTGATGGTACACTTTACTTTCTTGCACTTAATAAACTTGAACCATTGCGTCCATCTATGTTGCGTATATGCTTGCACTTTACAAGTTGAGAATTAGCAGAACCATGTACCATGGGGAACGCTTTCAATATTGCACTTATTATTTAGTTGATATCATGTTATTTTGTTTATGGATCACGGCGATGTGAAATAAAAGGGGAGCTTGTAAGCTCATGGAGTTTGTATGTGTGTTAGAGAAACACATGGGCGGCTAGCCTAAGCCATGCCTAATCACGGTGGAAACTTGCAGCATAACCATATTGAGCATTCTATGAATCATCCTCAATAAAAACCTATGCAAATAGCAAATAAAAACATCGCTGAGATGCTCATTGTCTGTTGCCTTGTCATTTTGATATGGGATAGCTCCTGTATCATGGGGCAAGGGGTGCCCCGTTGGCGGTTCTCCATGATACACATGTACTTACAATGACAAGAACTTACTCATGACTAAATTTGAGTAGCATGAGGTTCAGTACTCATAGGAAAGGGGCTTGAGATTTTCGACTTATAACTTGTCAAGCATATCCTCATATTTGTTCACTTTAACCTTAATCACCTAAAGATGCTTATGATAGGGGCAATGAGAGCTGAAAGCTAATAAGTACCATAATTTTTGGAAGCTCTTTATGAAACTTGAAATCCCTACTTCCCTCTTATGAAGGGCCTTTCTTTTTTAATTTTATGTTGAGTCTCCATCTTATATCTTTATGCACCAATTGAGAGAGCATAGTGATCATTCTTAGTTTAATGTGCATTGTCCCAAAACTTGTTGATTGATTCATAACTGTGATATTGCTTGTTCTTAAATTATTTGTATCTAGTCACCCTTATGAACTTTGAAGGTGTCCTATGCATTTATGTTTTGCTATACCATGAGGGACAAGCTGTACCATTCTTATTATGTTTTCTATATGTGAAACAAACAAACGTCTTTTAACACATTGTTATTCATAAATCTTTTGTTTGTACCTTTTTCATGTTGCAACATAGTTGCTATGTCTTATTGTTAGAACTCTATCTTTCATGTTCATGTTAGAGTACTTTGATCCTAGCTATCAATGTTTTACAAATACCTTGATCAAGATTATGATGGTGCATGTCACCTCAAAAATTATTCTTTTTATCACTTACCTACTCGAGGACGAGCAGGAGTTAAGCTTGGGGATGCTTGATACGTCGTAAACGTATCTATAATTTTTGATGTTCCATGCTTGTTTTATATCTTCTTTCTTATGTTTTGTTCACACTTTGAGGTATTTTTATACATTTTCTGGAATTAACCTATTAACAAGATGCCATAGTGCTAGTTGCCTGTTTTCTGCTGTTTTTGGTTTTAGAAAAGCTAGTAAGGAAATATTCTCGGAATTGGACCGGACAAAAGCCCAAGTCAATATTTTACCAGAAGGAACACGGAGTCCGGAGGGGAGACGAAGTGTCGCACCAGGGCGGCCACACCTGGTGGCAGCGCGACCAGCCCTAGGGCGCGCCACCAGGGGGTGTGGGCCCCGTGATACTCCACCGACCTTGCCCCTTCGCCTATAAAAGCCTCCCGGGATGAAAACCCTAAGCACCCGATATAAATTGCATGAAAGAGTCTGTAGCTGCCATCATCTCCATCCTTAGATCGGGAGGGATCTGAAGCTCTTCCCGGCACCCTACCGGAGGGGAGAGATCACCCTGGAGGCCTTCTTCATCACCATGACTGCCTCCGGTGTGATGCGTGAGTAGTTCATCCCTGGACTACGGGTCAATGTAGTTGCTAGATGGTTGGTTCTTCTCCTTTGTGCTACCATGTTTAGATCTTGTGAGCTCCGTTCATGATCAAGATCATCTATTTGTAATCTTACATGTTGTGTTTGCGGGGATAAGATGGATATTGAGATGCTATTTCAGATTGATTATTGATTCTATCATGTCTATGTTATTTTTGATCTTGCATGCTTTCTGTTGTTAGTAGCTATCTTGGCCGAGTAGATGCTAGCAACTCCAAGAGGGAGTATTTATGCTCGATAGTGGGTTCATGCCTCTAGGAATCTGGGGAAGTGACAGAAATCTCTAAGGTAATAGATGTGTTGTTGCTACTAGGGAGAAAACATCAATCCTTTGTTCATAGAACAATCGTATTGTTTACTTTACACACTTTGCTTAATGCAATTATCTGTTGCTTGCAACTTAATCTTTGGAGGGTTGGATGATAACCTGAAGGTGGATTATTAGTCATAGATGCAGTTGGATTACGGTCTATGTATAATGTTGTAATGCCCAATCAAATCTCATAGGAGTCAAGATGATTAGTATATGCATGTATGCTTTCTCGGTGTCTGTCAATTGCCCCGCTATAATTTGTTCACCCAACATGTCAACTATCTTAAGGAGAATCACCTCTAGTGAACTATGGACCCCGGTCCATTCTTTTACCATCAATCTACAAGCTATTTCCTATTTTATGTTTACTTTTTGCAAGCAATTACTATCTTCCACACAATACGTTTAATCCTTTGTTTTCAGCAAAACCGGTGAGATTGACAACCTCACTGTAAGTTGGGGGCAAAGTTCTGTGGTTGTGTTGTGCAGGATTCTAAGTTGGAAACAACAGCTTGGAGGTGTTTCCTTGATCCTACTGGTTCGATAACCTTGGTTTCATAACTGAGGGGAACTTGCTGTTGTGCTCATCATACCTTCCTCTTGGGCTTCCCCAACGAGCTCGATACGTGTTGAGCTAATAATCACGCAGTAGCCACGCAAGAACAAGATGGACAAGTCGGACGAGGAGACGGAACGCCCGTGGAACGCGGCTCTGCTCCGTCCGTTTTACACCTAGTCATCTGACAGTGTATGTATCCTGCAAACTCTATGAATGAAAAATGCAGAACCCCCGAGAGATACTCGGGGGATCCTTGCTAGAAATTTGCATATGTTCTTCTCTGGTTCAGTTTTTCCGGCTCCGGCAACCCCTACTCTGGGGCTCGCAGGTTGGCCCGACGTGCTAATTCTATAAACCGACTGAGTAGTGTGCGATGGTGTCAGAGGCCCACTCTTCATCTCAGCTACAGACCACAAACCGGCTATCCGGCTAACAAGAGCAAAAGCCTGAGGCATCCCACATGAAAAATGGCCAAAAGATGCGACAGATCGAGCGGTCCGGCCTTGTGCCTAGTTTGAGATTATTCGGCTACTAAGCATCCAGTACCATGCGCAATGTATTGTCAGCTCCCTACGATTCTGGCTGCAGACCGCAACCCGGCTGCCTGGTAAGGACGCAGCGTAAACAACAGAGCGCACCGGAAAACGACTAAGTAACTTGAGAAGCACAAGCTAGTTTTTTGAAAAAACCGAAGCCATTCTCCGGCTAACAAGTAACACCTTAACCGACTAACATATTAACAATCAACCTATATGTGTGTTTGTTTTGTACGACTACAACGAGTCGGCCATCAAAAGGAGAGAAGATTCGAATTCTTGTCTTCATCAAGCGCTCTGAATCTCGGGGGCTACACCCACTGGTTGCGCTCACGCACCCCTAGTCGAATAATGTAGATCCGACCGGCTAAACGAGTTTAGCCGGATATTCGGGCCCAAGTGAGGGTAAGGCCAGGCTAGCCGGCTAGAGGCGTCTAGCCGGAAGAAGCTAAGAGTTTGAAGGAAAAAAATAAGAGAAGGTTCGAAGTCCTTGGCTTCGCCAAGAACACCGAATCTCGGGGGCTACACCCAGTGGGTGCGCTGGTGCGCCCCCACTAGCGTTGGAAGTCATCCGGCTAAGGGAGTTTAGCCAGACAAAGATAGTCGGATGATTGTAACTGGCAAAGGTGAAAAACTTCAAAACACACAAGGTTACAAGGAAACAAGCAAACAAGCAAACAACATATTAAAATAAGGGGAGTCGAAGCTCCTAGAGGTTCAACTGACATCAACAACAGTCAGACAGACACAAGGTTTAGCAAAAGGAAATTATTACAAGTCCACCCGACATCCCGGGGATCAAATCTAAATGGCGGGGACTTTGCCGTGCGGCTGATCCTGGCTGGCTGAAGCTTCGGGAGGCAGAGGAGGCATTTTGGATGTTCCGGCTCCGACATCTCCACCCGTCGGCCACCGTCTCCGGCATCCCAGTGGACTCCGAGTTAGTGATGACTTCATCAATGTCGGCGTAGCCGGCGATCTTGATGGCGGAGGCGCGGAGTTCAGGATGAGCTTGGCGGATGGAACCAAGGTCGGCACCGGCGCAGAAGCCCCCATCGATCTTCTCGACGTGCGCGTACTTGTACCAGGACATCATCAGCACTAGGGCCATCTCCGCTCCGGCTCGCACAGCCAGGTGCCTCAGCCGTTCAACGGCAACCGGCACCTCCGCAACCTTGGTCGCGAGCTGGGCGGTCGTCTCCGGCGCGACCGCATCCGGCCATAGGAAGTCATTCAACGAGGAGGGCTGATGTCTACGCACTTCTATTCTTGTAGACAGTTGTTGGGCCTCCAAGTGCAGAGGTTTGTAGAACAGTAGCAAGTTTTCCCTTAAGTGGATAACCCAAGGTTTATCGAACTCATGGAGGAAGTGGTCAAAGGTATTCCCTCTCAAGCAACCCTGCAATCAAGATACAAGAAGTCTCTTGTGTCCCCAACACACCCAAT
The DNA here is from genome assembly GCA_023614405.1 of Avena insularis. NCBI lineage: Eukaryota > Viridiplantae > Streptophyta > Magnoliopsida > Poales > Poaceae > Avena > Avena insularis. The sequence goes on from CM042692.1 coordinate 545,564,995, forward strand.
ATAGTTGTCAGGTGTATAGGTGCACTAGTTCGGCGAAGAGATAGTGAAATACAAGTGGTATAGATAATTATAAGTGGTAACGGTGATAGAAGATAGCTTGATGGCGTGGAAAAGACTAAAGTAAAACTGAAATAAAGATAGAAGCAAACAAACATTAATAGATCTAATAGCAAACGGTGTTTCAGAGCTTAGAAACAAGGCCTAGGGATCATACTTTGACTAGTGAACACTCTCATATAAATATATCATCTTCATGATACTACGCTGAACTACTCTCCGGTTGGACACTCTAATCGTTGGTAGGGCTATAACAGCACACCTCAAAGTAAGTCTTTCCCATCTAGAAAACCCCACACTGTCACCTTGACCACTAGATGAGTCCAACAAACACCACAATTTCATAAATACATCCAACTCTAAATATAACTCATAACAAGTATTTGTAATCTCTAGCCTAAGTGCCACCATGGTGTGCATGCTGTCACTTTCACACACATGGGGAGAGCAGAGATCTATTAAAGCACTTGAGTAGCAAGGTAGATCTATAGATTACAAGCTCATGATCACAATATGATCATGCATAGAGAGAGATGAACACATAGCTACCGGTAGAACCCTTAGTCTCGAGAGAGAACTACTCCCTCCTCATCATGGGAATCAGCATTGGTGATGGAGATGGTGGTGGAGATCGATGGAGATGGCTCCGGGGCACTTCCCTATCCCGGCAGGGTGCCGAAACAGAGACTTTCTGTCCCCCAAATCTCCCCTCCGGTGGCGGTGGCGATGCAGAACTTTTCGTGGCTAGAGGCTTGACCATCTAGGATTTTGGTGTCGGGAGGCTCTTATAGGCGAAGGAGGCAAGATCGGTGGCCGGCCAGGGGGCCCACACCATGCCCTGTCGCGGCCTGGGCTGGCCCGCGCCTAGGGGGGGTGTGGCCACCCTGTGGCCCCTCTCCGACTCTCCTTCTGGCTCCGTGAGTCTTCCGGGAAAATAGGAACTTTGGCTTTTGTCCCGTACAATTCCGAGAATATTCATTTTCTGACTTTCCTGGAACCAAAAACAGCAGAAAATAGGCAACTGGCACTGTGGCTCTTGTTAATAGATTAGTCCAAGAAATCATTTGAAAAGTACTCGAAAGTGTGGACAAAACACAAGAAAGTAGATAAAACCAAGCATGGAACATCAAAAATTATAGATACATTTGCAATGTATCAACATCCCCAAGCTTAACTCCTGTTCATCCTCGAGTAGGTAAGTGATAAAAAGAAAGAATAATTTTTGAGGTGACATGCACCATCATAAACTTGATCAAAGTATTTGTAAAACATTCGAAGCTGGGATCATAGTACTTCAATCATAACATGAAAGACAAAGTTCTAGCAATAAGACAAAGAAACTATGTTGCAACATGAAAAGGCACAAACAAAAGATTCATGAATAACAATGCTTTGCAAGACGTTTGTTTGTTTCACATAAAGAAAACATAGCATAGTGGCATTCAGCTTATCCCTCATAGAGTAGCAAACATAAATGCATAGGACACCTTCAAAGTTCATAAGATTGACTAGATACAAATAGTTTAAAACAAGCAATATCAAGGTATGCATCAATCAACAAGTCTTGGGAAAATGCACATAGAACTAAGAATGGCCACTATGCTCTCAAAGTAGGTGCATAAAGATAGAAGGTGGAGACTCAATATAAAAGTGGAAGAAAGGCCTTCATAGAAGGAAGTAGGGATTCAAGTCTCATAAAGAGCTTCCAAAAATTATGGTACTTAATAGCTTTCAGCTCTCATTGCCCCTATCATAAGAATCTTGAAGTGATTAAGGTTAAAGTGAACAAACTATGGTGTATATGCTTGACGAAGTATAAGTTGGAAATATCATGTCCCTTGAATACGAGGGACGCTCCTCATGCTACTCAAGTTTAGTCACCGGTAAGTTCTTCTCATCGTAAGTACATGTGTATCATAGAGAACCGCCAACGGGGTACCCCTTGCCCGATGATACGGAAGAATCCCCATATCAAAATGACAAGGCAAGCAGACAACGAGCATCTTAGCAATCTTCTTATTTACCATGGGAATATGGTGCTTATTTTTTCTCTCTTTCCTCTTTTCATAATATCTCTTTTTTTCTCTTTTTCTCTTTTTTCTCAATATAGGACTCTTTTTTTATAAGAAGAATGCTTCATAAATAGCTCATTATGGTTACGCTGTAGGTTTCCACCATGTCAGCATGGATTAGACCAGCGGCCCAGGCGTTTCTCTAACACATATACATAACTCCATGGACTTACAAGCTCCCCTTTCATTTCACACCGACGACATCCATAGACAAAAGAGCATGATATCAACTAGGTAGAAAGTACTAGTGCAATGTTGAAAGTGTTCCCCATGACAACATGGTTCTGCTAATCCCCAACAAATAAGTGCAAGCATATACAACATAGACGACACAATGGTTTATTAAGGGCAAGAAAAGTAAAGTGTGCCATCAAGTTCGTGAGAGCTTTAATCACTAGTTTTCTCATAACAAGTTTAATTTGGAAGGTAAACAAAAGCATGAACATACTTGGAATAGCATAAGCTAGTAGGTAGGTATGGTGGACTCTTTGGAATAACTTGGTTTAGGGAGTTGGATGCATGAGTGGAACTCATACTTGGTTGCGGAGGCTAGCAAAAGACTGGGAGCGACAAACTAAGAGAGCAATAATGGCCATAATTATGCAGAGCGACAAAACATCATTGATCAAAGCATAAAGTGATACTACAAGTTGAAAACTAAAGGATCATAAAGGCTATGGTGACTTGAGATAGTCATAACATGGTGTGAGCATGTGCCAAGTCAACCCAAATTAAGCATCAAAGGAGAATACCACTATACTATGCTTTAATATGCTAAAACAACGCATGATTCATCCAAGGCACATTAAGCAATCTCAATTGTTTATAACAAGTCATGCTACAACAAAGAATACTAAGCATAAAGCCAAAACAATATCAAGCATGGCATGACAAAGCATAGGCCACAGTAAAAAACAAGCTCTTTTTACCACTTAAGCATGAACTTTCCTACTCTTTTCCAAACCAAACCAAACTATTTGAAAACCAATGTATGAAAGAGGGGGTCCAACCAATTTATTCAGAAAACTAAACAAACCAAAGCAAACGAAAAACCAAAACAAAAACGAAAAAGAAGACGCTCCAAGAACAACACAACTGTGCATGAAACAATAAAAACGAAGCGTTTGAAAGAAACCTGGGATTTTTATTGATGAAGAAGGGGATGCCTTGGGCATCCCCAAGCTTTGACGCTTGTACTTCTTGGATATTTCTTGGGGTGACATGCGTGGCATCCCCAAGCTTGAGCTTTAGTCCATCCTTCATCTCATTATTCATTCCTTCCATACACCTGAAAATTTTCCTTCATACAAAACTTCACACAATCTTATTAGCAACATTAGTGCACTCAAGATAAATAAGTCTTAAGGTTCAGTTCCAACACCAAACTTCCATTAGAACACTAGCTACTGAAGCACTTCCCTCAAAAATCTCAATTCCCCAAAAGAACTAAAAAAGGAACCAACAAGAAGCAAATGCAGAAAATGGCAGAAATCTCTCAGAACAGACCAGCAGGTAAAGACGAATTTTTTCGAAGACCTTCTGTTGCTCAAATCAAAAAGTGTTGAGATAACGAAAGTTAGATAACAACCTGTGTCAGAAGAACAAAAATTCACGCCTCAAAAGGACGTACAGAGATTTTACACGAATTTTTACGGTGAAGCACAGAAATCTGTTTTGGGACTGCAACTTTCCCAATCATTACTTCTCTCTCATTAGAGGTTACTCTTGGCACAAAAAGCAAATAAAAAGGATAAGGAGCGGTTATTACTAAAGTAATAACTTCCAAGACTCATCTAAAACTTTTGGGTTTCCTCCCAATAAGTACTTTTCTTTAACGCCTTTAATTTAGGCATGATAGTTTGAGAAGATGCTCACATAAGAAACATGAATTGAAGTAAAAGAGAGCATCAAGAAGCAAATTCAAAACACATTTAAGTCTAACCCACTTCCTATGCATAGGAGTCTTGTAAAGAAACAAGTCATGAAAGCACAAAGCAACAAGCATAGTAAAGCAAAACAAGAGCAACTTCAAGACTTTCAACATAAAGAGGGGAAACTTAATATTATTGAGATGCATAAAAACATGTTTCCCTCTCTTATAATAACTTTCAGTAGCATCATGAGTAAAATTAAAAATATAACTATCACAATAAACATTCTTATCATAAGCCACATCCTTGAAAGAATTAATACTCCCCACATAAACATAGTCATTCTTATTAATTATAGCGGGAGCAAATTCAACAAAATAGCTATCATTATTATTCTCATCACCATAATCATCAAATATAGGAGGCATATTATAATCATAATTAATTTCCTCCTCAATAGTAGGTGGACTGAAAATATCATATTCATCATTGTGATCATCATATATTGGAGGTTTGGTATCATCATAAGCAATAGAATAGCTATCTTCCAAAGCCGGGGAACTAAAAAGATCATTTTCATAACAACTAACTTCCCCAAGCTTAGACTTTTCCATAGCATTAGCAATAATGGTGTCCAAAGAATTCATACTAACAACATTGCTATTAGCATACAAATAAAGTTCCATAGGGTTTTTAATTTTCTCTTCAAACACTTCATGTCCTAACTCAAGGTAAATACTATAAAGCTCTTTAATTTTTTTGTTTTTTCCCATTAAGCCTAACTAGTGAAAACAAGAAACAAAAAGACAAAATTGCAGAATCTAAAGGAAATAACTTCGAGCGCTCACACTGGAGGATGTGAGTACCTTTTACCTTACCTCCCCGACAACGGCGCCAGAAAATAGGCGTTTGCCGTGGGAAGTTCTTCTTCTTTAATCCTCCGGTGTGAATACCTTTTACGTTACCTCCCCGGCAACAGCGCCAGAAAATACCTTACCTCCCATCTAGAAAACCCCACACTATCACCTTGAGCACTAGATGAGTCCAACAAACACCACAATTTCATAAAGACATCCAACTCCAAATATAACTCATAACAAGTATTTGTACTCTCTAGCCTAAGTGCCACCATGGTGTGCACGCTGTCACTTTCACACACATGGAGAGAGCAGAGATCTATTAAAGCACTTGAGTAGCAAGGTAGATCTATAGATTACAAGCTCATGATCACAATATGATCATGCATAGAGAGAGAGATGAACACATAACTACCGGTAGAACCCTTAGCCTCGAGAGAGAACTACTCCCTCCTCATCATGGGAATCATCAATGGTGATGGAGATGGTGGTGGAGATCGATGGAGATCGCTCTGGGGGCACTTCCCCGTCCCGGTAGGGTGCCGGAACAGAGACTTTCTGTCCCCCGAATCTCCCCTCCAGTGGCGGCGGCGCTGCGGAACTTTTCATGGCTGGAGGCTTGACCATCTAGGGTTTTGGTATCGGGAGGCTCTTATAGGCGAAGGAGGCAAGGTCGGTGGCCGTCTAGGGGGCCCACACCATGCCCTGGCGTGGCCTGGGCTGGCCCGCGCCTGGGGGTGTGTGGCCACCCTGTGGCCCCTCTCCAACTCTCCTTCTGGCTCCGTGAGTCTTCTGGGAAAATAGGAACTTTGGCTTTTGTCCCGTCCAATTCCGAGAATATTCATTTTCTGACTTTCCTGGAACCAAAAACAGCAGAAAACGGGCAACTGGCACTGTGGCTCTTGTTAATAGGTTAGTCCAAGAAATCATATGAAAAGTACTCCAAAGTGTGGATAAAACACAAGAAAGTAGATAAAACCAAGCATGGAACATCAAAAATTATAGATACATTTGCAATGTATCAAGGGCAACCAGCTCCTAGGAAGTTGGCTGCTCCCCCGGCCAGTTGGCCTGAAGCCGGTTGTAGGCCAGCAGTTCTATAACCGGATAAAAGGCTGTCAAAAAAGGAAAGTTAGGTCTAGCTACCGGATCCGGGCATAAAAAGATAGTCAGAAGGAAGACTTACCCTTGGCGGTGCGGCCGATCTGCATCAATTCCTCTAGGAGGGCCTTCTCCCGCTCCCCCAACCGCTTGATCTCCTTCTCCTGATCCTTGCTCTGAGTGGTAAGGAGATCAAAGGCTTGGGCCATGCTAGCGAGGGCGGAGTCGTGCTGCTTGATCATGGCCTCTAGCCGGTCCGTCTTGGAGTGCCAATCCTTGTTCTGGAGCTAGAGGGATGAGTTGGACTTCGTCAGCCGATTGTTCGCCTTCATCAGGCGATCAATCTGCCGCTGGGTGCAGACTATGTTGGCTGCAGGAAACCGGCTATCGTCAAAAAAAAAGAGAGACAGAAGGAGAAGGAAAACCGAGTAAAATGACTTACTCTGGGAGGTGCCATTCGCAACAGCCAGCTTCTGCTCCAGCGACCAGTTGCTCCCAGGCAAAGCTTCGAGCAGCCGGATCTCCTTCATCGCCAGCTCTAGGGTGGCCGCGAGATCCACCAGCGAGGCGGCGGGGGAGGCGTCGTCATCGATGGTGTTGAGGGTCAGCAACTCCTTCGCCTCGCGGACCGCCACCCACCATTCTTGTCCCGGCTCGCTGTCGGAGTTGTCGACTTGGACCACCACCAGCTCCTTGCCGGCTACAGCCCTCCTTGTCCCCGCGGAGGGGCCACCTCCACCTTGCGTGCTCGAAGTGGTGGCATCCGGCTGCACCACCGTAGTCTGCGAGGCATCCCCGACCTCGACTGCCGTAGCTGGATCCGCACGAGGCAGTGGCGGCGGAGCCCCTGCACTGGAGTGGGGGCAGTGGAGCAGGGCGAGCCGGCCGGGCTCTTGAAGCTGGCAGCACCGAAGGAGACAAGTGAGCTGCAAAGATAAAGGAAAATAAGAAAACAAGAAGAAGAAACATCACGTGAGAAGAAGAAAGGAAAAGGGAGCACATGAAGGCCTTACCCTTGCACCACCGGGGGTGGCGCCTTCTTGCGGCCCAACCGGCTCAGGGGCGGGGCGCCGGTCCAGCTCCTCTTCGCAGTTGGCTCCTCCACCGGAGGCCGGCTGGATCCACTTCCCCCTACACCAGACTGGCTGGAGTCATCGTCCGTTGCTCGGCGTCGGGTCGGTTCGAGAGCCGGGATAGCCTCCTCCGCCTCGTTGATTGGCGTGTGGGGGCCATGCGCCGGCTCGTCGTTCTAGTTAGGGAAGACGTCGGCGTGGCTCAGGGAAGTCGGGCGTGAAATCCTGGAGGGGGGTCTCGCCCTCCTCTCAGATGATGCACGTGAAGTTCTGTCGGAAGAAAAGAAGAAAAGGAGTCAGCTGGATGAAAATAGCAGAACAGAAGACGGAAAGTACTGGCTGGATAAGGGAACCTACCCAGGGCGCGCGGTTGTCACGCGTATACGGGTCCTGCCGAACTTCCAGCCCTCTAGCAGCCGCTCCTTGGTGATCATCCACACCCACTCCTTGAGGTTGTGGAAGCGGGGATCATGGCGAGATAGCCGGGTGGGGTCCAGCCGGATAGAGTAGTAGAACATTTCGCGGGCACGCTGCTACGGCAACATCATCAGCCAGAACATCCAGCTAAGCGTGATGTCCAAGCTGGTTAATCCGATAGTGACGAGGGAGCGCATCCGGTGCAGCATCACATCCGTCTCTGCCTTGTCGCCATGGATCTTCAAGTCCTAGTGCTGCCGGCTGGACTCCACGTCCTGGAAGGCCGGCAGGTTGATCCGGTCAACCTCGGTGACGTTGCTGACGTAGAAATACGACTGTTGCCATAGTCGGACCGTATCCTAGAGCTTGAATTTGGGGTAGCCGGTCTGCGAGAGGGAGTAGATCGGTCTGCGAGCGGTAGACCAATGGACCTGCATGAACTGGACCTGTGGCCGAACGCAAAAGAGCCGACAGAAGAGCCCGAGATCTGGCTGGGTCCCGAGGTAGCACTCACAGAAAGCTACGAAGTGCACGAGGGTGATGATGTCGTTGGCACCGAGGTGGTGGAGGCGGAGGTCGAACAAGGCCAAAAAAGTGAGGAAGAAGGGGTGCACGGGCAAGGCGAAGCCGCGCGTGAGGTGGGAGAGGAAGATCACCCACTCACCCTCCTCCGGGTGCGACGATTCCTCCTCCAGTGGCGGGAGCCGCACCTTCACCTCTGTCTCCGGCGGCAACACCCGGGTGGCGTGATACTTGGTGATGTGGTCCTCCGTGATGGTTGACCTGCACCAGGCGCCGCGCTCCGAGGCCATCACGACTTTGTCCGCCGCGGTGAGAGGTTCCGAGAAGCCGTGGCTGGTGTCGCTGGCGACGCTAAGCGGGTGGCGTGGCTAAGTTCGGCAGCAGGCGCGTAGAGGCAGCAAGGGCGCAGGGGAGAAGCGAGGAGGCAGTGAGCGGAAGGGGGAACGGCTCTCCTGGGCGGCCTTATAAAGCCCGGGGAGAGCAACCATTTACCAGGCCACATGGCAGCCACCAGACCGTACCACACCCCCACCATCGCTCCTGATCCTCTGTGCTGGTGCCGAATGCGAAGGAGATCCCGGGCCAGAAACCGAAACGACAGACAAAGGTTCCCGAGGCGACGTGCGTGACGTGCGACGTGACATAACGCTGCACGCGGCAGTGCAATGATGGCGGGTGCGCGCGTGGTCGGCGTCAGCACTGACGTCACGGGTAGCACAATCGTCAGGCGCCAGCCGGACACAAATTTCAAACGCAGGAGGGAGGGCGCGCACAATTCACCTAAGGGCGAAATCCACATGTCCTCGGGGGATAGTGTCGGGGGGATGACCTCCGGATACCCCAACCAGACAAGAACTTAGGCAAGCGGTCCACGTCCATCTAGCAGATCGTAGCCGGACGCAGGCACTCCGTACCGACTACCAGCCAGTAGCTGGAACCAGGAAGGACGGCAAGATACAGATCTGGCTACATGAGCATAGCCGGGCGCAATCAAGAGGACAGGGCGACGTGCTGCATAGTGCACGGTATGCCCTGCTACAGCTACAAGACCCCCAACTACGAGGCCATACCGAAGACTTTGCTGGTGACGCAAGCACAATGGCTGGATGCTGACGACAAGCTCGCACGGCGTTCACTGTACCCACGATGACCCGCACGACTTGTACTTTGACATGACATACCTTACTGAGTACTATAGATGACCAGCTGGCTGGGCCCCACCTGTGGGACCTGCTAGCCGGACTAGCCAGTGAGACTGTTGCCCCTTTGCCTATATAAGGAGGGGCAAGGCTCTCGTAGCAAGGGCTGAGCATTTAAGAGGTAGCTAGTTCATACAGCTCGAGGAGCGATTGTACCCGGTATTCTACCCATAGTCAGATCAGCAAGAGTAGGAGTTTTACCTCATCACGAGGGCTTCGAACCTGGGTACTTCTTGTGTCCCATTACACTTGCTCGTATCCAATCTCGCCTGCGAACGACGTCGAGAGCTTTCCTGCTAGTCCCCGCACATCTATCTAACCTTCTCAGGTACTGCCGTTCCCAATACAATGACATGAAGTGACTGAAGTTTTGAGTTAAGGCACTGACATCTTCATTCACTCCTTGTAGAGTGTGGTCAATCTCCCCAACACGCTGGTTGAGTTGATGAAATTCTTGATAGAGGACATAGTTGAACCCCTGCTGCGGCTGATTGGGCCATGGGTCCCAGGGTCCCCCTGCTGCTGGTACTGCTGTCCCTCCCAAGTAAGGTTGTATTGCTGCTCCTGCTCATGCTCCTGCTCATCCTCATCTTGCTCCTCTTCTTCTTCATATTCCTCTTGATAAGGCTGGAGTTCAACTATGATCTCCGTCACCTGATCCTTGGTGAGGATCTAGGTGTCCTTCTCCACAATCGAGAAGGCTTGGGGATAGGGCAATAGAACCTATTCAACATGCACATCACCTGGATAACCAAACTGATATGCTCGGAGCCTCTTGTTAGCTCGGTAAACACCGAGGAAGCCACAAGCAGTCAAGTATTTGACATCCATAAGTTTGGAGCCATCGAAAGGTTGCATCACAGATAATACAATGTTTAATTGATGAGCAAGGTGGGTACCAATCCACCAATGCAAATGTCACCTTTTGTCTTGTTGCTCTAGTGACGGAAGTGCTGGATGAGTAGAGCCCCTGGATTGGGACTTTGCGGTGCATTGGGGAAGAGTGCCTTGGTGATCATTGCCATGTCCGCATTGCCCATGGAACCGGTATATCCTCTTCCCAGCAGTGTGTTGGCGGGGAACAAGGTGTAGTAGCGAATGGTTGGGTTCTGAATGGTGGACATCTTCTTCTGGTAGAAGTCCCTGCCACCATTAACAGAAACAGCCTCCCAAGTTTCTCCACTTGTGACGTTGTATAGGTTAGTAATAGTTGACTCCCCATCGTGAGGGAAGCCAAAAGCATTGCAAAATTGTTCAAAATTTATTTCATAGTGCCACTGGTTCATGGTGAAGCTTACCATGCATGCATTACCTTTCTCCCTATGGTCATCATCGAAGGAGGCAAGGAACTCATAGGTGAGCTCGGCGTAGGTGTTGTGGCTTGCATAGGCGAGTACTGCAAGTCTTGAATTTGCACACATGAGGTCGAAGTCCGCCCTCAACCCTGCCGTGGTGAGAAAGCTATCATCAGCCTAGCGTGTGGGAAGCATCCTCCTTGATGAAACTACGGCCAACTTGGGGTTGAGCTTGGCCCGGTGCCCCGAACTCTCGCCATGTTGGCGCTTACCCTTGTGAAAAATGCTACCAATTTTGTTCATCTTGATGCACGATCTGTTGATTCCCCCACTCAAATGAACGAAATCCGCAAAGAATCAAGAGTTCTAGGTGGGTTTGCAGAGGTTTGGAGAGAGAATATGAGAGAAAAAAGTGAGGAGGGAGAAAAACCTAGCCTCCCGGCACGATTATGAGGTTGCACCGAACTATACGGCCGCAATAACCAGGCGAGATATGTTGTTCCCACCGTATAGTTGCGGCGGCGCCACCAACTATATGGCCAGATCATAATGATCTCGTTGTATAGTTGGTCATCAAACCGTCTGTATCCTCGAGATAAATTTTCTAAAACAGGCATCGATATCTATATGACTAGAACTATACAGCCAGAATTTTTATTCCCGCCGTATAGTTGGTCGTTAAACCATCAGTACTTTTGAGAAGAAATTGTACGAAGGCATCGATATCTATACGATCGGAGCTATACGGCCGGAATTTTTATTCCCGCCGTATAGTTGGTCATTAAATTCTCTCTGCCCACGCAAGAAAAAATGTTGATGGGAAAGATATCTACACGGCCAAACTATACGGCCGGAATTTTAATTCCCGCCGTATAGTTGGTCGCTAAACCTTTTGTACTCATAAAAAATTTATTTCTTCGACAATACCTTCTTATGCTGAAACTTAGCGAAACACCTTGTTTTTGACATAAAAATGACAGTTGAAATTATCGACCAAAAACAACATGTATAGAGCAGAATATCTAGCTCTACCTATCTTCTCCTCAACTCGAGGTTCACTTTTTCATCTTGACAAAAATGATTAAGCTAGTTTTTGTAGATAAAACTCAAACTTTTATTTTTATACTTATTCTACACTTGTTGAGTCAATCTTTCTACTACTTTTTGATAGCTGCATCTTCACGGGTGCACTTCCGCAAAAATGTCTGTGAAAAAGTTGTAGGAATGCGATGACCACTTTATTCTATAGTGTATTTTATTAATGTGATGGGTTGACTCCCATTAAGCATTTTATTAAGGATGGTTGAATGACTCAACCCTTCTCTGTTCTCGAATTCTTACCTTGGGCTGCCCCTTATCAAAGGCACTTACCACATGAACTCGTTTTGCCAATGGAATATATCTTTCTCCTACTTCTAGCTTCTTTGGAAAATACCGGATGATTTCAGCATCATAAACATTGAAGATTATTGTTCCTTCAGCACAATCAACTGATGCCCCTGCAGTAGTAAGGAAAGGTCTTCCAAGTATTATAGATATTTTTTCATCCTCTGGCATTTCAAGAATAATAAAATCAATGGGAATAACATGTTCATCTATTCTAAGTAGAACATCCTCAATCATACCAATGGGTTGTTTAGTGGACTTGTTAGCCATATGTAAAGAGATAATAGTAGGGGAATACTCCCCTAATCCTAACCTTTTATAGAGAGAATATGGCATTACACTAACTCCTGCACCTAAATCACACAAGGCATTGTGAATATCAGTTTTGCTAATTGAGCATGAAATAGTTGGTATTCTGGGATCTCCCGATTTAGACAATAGCTTCCCATTAGCAGGATAACTAGTCACCATGGCAATGATTTCGGTTATTTCTTTCTACTAAGAATATCACGGAGGAATTTAGAATAGGTGGGAACTTTTATTGCATCTGCAAATGGAATTTCTAGACGAAGATCACCAAGTGCTTTTTTTGAAAGAATCATAGATTACCTGGTCCGGTGCTTTCTTTTTTCGATCTAGATAAGGAAGCTTTTGTTCACCTTTCTTATTTTTGTTTTTTACCTTTTGTAGGGGATTAGGCTCTTTTGTTGCTTTCTTTTGTTGTTGCTTGTCGCTTTTCTTCTTCTCTACTACAACAACTTCATCTTCATTGCTTGTCTCTTTTTCTTCTCTTAGATCAACCGTCTCTGCATCCGAGTCATAATGGTCATCCTTGGTTTGATCTTGTGTTTCTTGAGCAGTTTCATCTTAAGGATCCACTAGTGTATCATCTTCTTGGCTTGCTTTTTTTGAGAAAACGCAAAAGCTTTGCGTTTAATTATATTGAAAAGAGAGAGTTGTTACACGCCTCAAAATAGGCAAACACGCAGATTACAAAAGCCACTACTAGTGTACATCCCAAGATGTTGGGGCAATGTCTCGCAATTCTTGGCTTGCTTTGAGCAAGGATTTTTTCTCTTTGCTCTTTCTCAGCTTCATATTCGGGTGGTCCTAATGGTCCTGTAACAACTGCACCTCTTCTTGTAACAACATTAGTAGAAACAGGAATATCTATATCATCTTGAATAAAAATTTGATAACCAGATGCTATTTATTCGCATTGAGTTTCAATCATACAAAGATACTTGTGAAATAATTTTATTTCTTGGCCAATCTCATCATAATTTTCCGTGAGTTCTACCAAAATCTTTTTATGTTTTTGAAAATGTCTATGTAGGTTAGTATGAGATTTTGCTTGTCGATGTTTTAATTCTTGAAAAACTTTTCTAGTTTCATCTTCTTTAGTAAAAACTTGTAACAAGTCTACTTCTGTTTCCTTAACTAGTTTATAAGTTATACCTTTTTCTTTCATTGTTTTGCGTACTTCAGGCATAAGATCAGGATTTATACGAAACATCCCTTTTTCTAGCTTAATGTCAAAATCAGGATTGTATAAAGAATCATTCTTAGCCCTAGTAGACATCAATTCCAAACATGCTTTAATAGTTAAAGTATTTATCAATCCTCCTGCTGATAAATCAAGCAACTCTCTGCTTTGAGTATTAAGACTGTGGTAAAATAAATGGTAAATAGTTGATTCAGAATAGCCATGATTAGGAACTTTATTGATCATTCCAAAGAATCTATCCCAGGCTTGTGGGTAGTTTTCTCCCACTTTCTGACTAAAGCTGCCTATGCTCTTCCTAGTTTCAGTTACCTTTTTAAAAGGATTAAACCTGTTTATGAATTTGACAATGCAGCTTTCCCAACATTTAATGTAATGATGAGGGATAGAATATAACCAGTCTAGAGCTTTACCTTTAAGAGACCAACGAAAAAAATTTAGACGAGAGAAATCTCTTGGTAAACCTTTTGGTCCAAGTGTTGTCATCAAATTGTTAAACTCTCTAATATGTCTCTCTGGGTCTTCATCTTCCCTTCCACAGAAAGCTTTTTCCTACAAAATTTTAATAATTCCACCATCAAATCGATATTCTCTAACTCTAGGGTTAGGAAATTCTATTGGTTGTTTAAGGAAAGCAGAGTTTGGAGCACCGTATTCTTTGAGAGTTTTCTCAGGTTTCTTGGGAGTTGTCCTGTAAATAGACATGGTTTTCATAATATCACTTAGGTTTTCAACTTCAACCTTGTCTGGTCTTAAAAAAATTTAATAATTTATTCGCGCCTCAGAATAGGCACACGTTCAAAATAATTTGGTAAATAGGTCCTACCAGAGCGTGTAGACCCATTGACTCCTAGGGAGACCATTTTGTAGTAGTAACACCTGAAATGTCAAGAGAAAACACTTAGCGCTTAACTCCCAAACAACGGTGCCACAAAATAGCTTGATGTCTGCAAGTGCACATATCGTTTGTAGCTAGTTTCGAAGTATAGTTATCGATCCACAGGGAGCCCAATGGTAAGTGTTTATGGGTGAAGTCTCTGTCACACTCAAAGTTGTCATAGGTCTTCGAGTGAATTTACTACAAGTGTGAAATAAGAATGAGATTTGGATTAAACTGGATATATTTAAATAAAACTAAAATGTAAACTTTAGAAATAAAAAGCATAAAAGTAAAGAACGACTCAATTGTTTGTTGTTTTCTGCATATGATGAAAAAGGCGCGGGGAGATACAGTTCATGGTAATAGTGACTGTGCCAGGTGGACATATGATAAGTATAAAAATTGTAATGTTATAAGTATATGTTGTTGGAATTATGCCCTAGAGGCAATAATAAAGATGTTATTATTATAATTCTTGTTCATGATAAAGTTTATATTCCATGCTAGAATTGTATTAAGTGGAAACTTTAATACTTGTGTGGTTTGTGAACAACACCGTGTCCCTAGTACGCCTCTATGGACTAGCTCATTGATAAATGATGGTTAAGGTTTCCTAACCATAGACATGAGTTGTCAATTGATAATGAGATCATATCATTGGAGAATGATATGGTGGATAGACCCAAACTAAGCGAAGCAATTAGATCGTGTCATCGTGTTCGTCTTTGCGAAGTTTTTCTTATGTCAAATATTGTATTCCTTAGACCATGAGATAATACAACTCCCTGGTATCGGAAGAAAGCTTTGAGGTCATCAAACGTCATCCTATGAGAGGGTGATCATAAAGGTGTCTCTCAGGTGATCGGAAAGTATCTGTTGGGTTGTATGTATCGAGATGGAATTTGTCCCTCCCAAGTCGGAGAGATATACTTCGGGCCCACTCGGTAATCGATATCAACACCGCTTGCAAGCATGTGGTTAAGGAGTTAATCACAAAGTGATATCGGATTACGGAACGAGTAAAGTACTTGTTGTGAACGAGATTGAACTAGGTATGACGGTACCGACGATCGAATCTCGGGCAAGTAAAATATCACGAGACGAAGGGAATATATATATGGGATTGATTGAATCCTGGCATCGTGGTTCATCCGATATGATCATCGATGAATGTGTGGGAGTCAATATGGGTGCCCAGACCCCGCTATTGATTATTGATAGAAGATCATGTCTGCATATTCTCGAACCCGCAGGGTCACACACTTAACGTGTCTCGACGCTAGGATAGATTGGATAATTGGTTTATGAATTTTTGTTCGGAGTCTCGGATGGGATCCGGGACATCACGAGAGGTTCCGGAATGGTCCAGAGAATAAGATTCATATAAGGCAGTGCAGTTTTTGGAGTTCGGAATTGTTCCGGATTAATCGGTATTGTACCGGAAGCTTCTAGAACCTTTCGGAAGGGGGCCAACGTGGTCCCACCTTTCGGGAGGGGGCATGGGCCTATGAGGGAGTGTCCTGGCCGCATGGGGCAGGGGCACAAGGCCCCATAGGGCCCAGCCGATTCTAGAGAGATTTAACTCGTTTAAATCTCGGGATAGAATTTCTAGATAAGGGGAGAGTTTAAATCGTTTAAACTAGAGATAGGCTTGGAGGAGGGGCTAGGGCTGGCCGCCCCTCCCCCTCTATATATAGAGGGCTGGTGCGCCCCCTCCCCCCACACACATCTCCCTCCAAGCCCTAGTAGCCCTGCTGCCTTCCTCTCTCCCTCCCGACTGTTTGCAGGCGAAGCCCTGCTGCAGAAATTCTCCACCAAATACACCACGCCGTCGTGTTGTAGATCCAATCCATCTCTCCACCATACTTGCTGGTCCAAGGAAGGAGGATATGTCAAGGTGCTGCACGTGTGCATCTCACGGAGGCACCGCCACTTGTGGTGCTAGATCGGATCGGATCGCGAGGAGGAGAAGCGAGTACGACTACATCACCCACGCCCGATTTAACGCACTGCGCGTAATCTTCAAGGGTATGAAGATCTAATCCAATCTCTCTCGTTTGCATCTCCTAGATTAGATCTTGGCTTTCCTCCGCTCGCTCAGAGAAAATTTTGATTTACTATGCTGCGAAACCCTTCAGTGGTATCAGAGCTAGATCTATGCGTAGATGTGATTCACGAGTAGAACGCAACATGGTTGTTGCGGGCGTTGATGTTTTCTGTTGCAAGCCTCTTGTTTGTGTTCTTCTTATGACGTGGGATAGTGAGATTGAAGCGGTCCAGGCCAACCTTACGCGACGCCGTCATGAGACCGCTCCGCACTTGACGTGTGGCTTGTACCATACATGCGGCTGGTGGATGCCGTTTCTCTCACTATAGTTGTCATGGGATTAACACCGAGTTTGGCAACCATAATATCACCGTTGTGGCTTTCCGTAGGTAAGAATCGTTTAGCATCTACTCCCATAAGCCACGTAAAACATGCAACAACAAAGTAGAGGCGTCTAACTTGTTTTTGCAGGAGTGTTTTCGTGATATGGTATGGCCCAAGATGTGATGTGTATAATGTATGATGATCATGTTTTGTAATGTTTCACGACTTGCATGTCGATGAGTACACAACCGCAGGAGCCATATGGTTGTCTTTATAATTGTGTATGACCTGAGTCAACTTCTTATACGCCATGTAATAGCTTTACTTTATCGCTAAGTAGTTAGCAATAGTTGTAGTTGCTATTCGTGGTGGAGGCAATCATGGTGAAGTGATGGAGATCATGCCGAACGCACAAGATGGAGATCATTCTTAAGATTGGCTATACCATGTCACATAAAGTTATATGCATGCGATGTTTATCCTTTTATGTATCTTATTATGCTTAGATCATGGTAGCATTATAAGATGATTCCTCACTTAAAGATCAAGATAAAACTGTGTTCTCCCAAGTATGCACCGTATGAAGTTCGTCATGTCCAAGCATCACGTGATGATCGGGTGCTATAGACTCTACACTCACATACAACGGGTGCAAGCCAGTTTTGCACACGCGGAAATACTTGGGTCTAGCTTGACGAGCCTAGCATGTACAGACATGGCCTCGGAACACAAGAACCAAAAGGTTAAGCATGAGTCATATGAATGATATGATCGACACTTCGTTGTCCACCATTGAAACCACATCTCTTCTCGTGAAGATCGGATTAGGTGTGGTGAATTTGGATCGTGTTCACTAAACAACTTGAGGGATGTTGAATTTAGTGGGAGTTCATCTAGTAATTTGATTAAAAGTTGAACTAGTTATCATGAACATAGTCTAATTTGTACTTGCATATATTGTAGATCACATGGCTAAGTCCAACTTCAACTTCAACGTTTTTGCTGAGAAAGAAAAGCTTAAGAACAATGGGTCTAACTTCACCAACTGGTTCCGCAATCTGAGAATCATTCTCTCTGGCGGTCAAAAGGACTATGTCCTTGAGAAAGCGTTAGGTAACCCCCCTGCTGCAACTGCGCCGGCTGATGAGAAAGCTGTCTATCAGTCGTGCAAAGATGATTATGGTGTGATTAAGAGCACCATGTTGTTTGCTATGGAACCTGAACTTCAAAATCGTTTTGAAAACTATCCCGGGCCCTTTGAGATTCTCGAAGAGTTGAAAACCATGTTTCAGACTCAGCCCGCTCGAGAGATATGAGATCTCCGAGAAGTTCTTTAACCGCAAGATGGAGGAAGGGAGTTCCGTTAGTGAGCACGCCATTAAGATGTCGGGCTACACTCAACGCCTTTGAGCAACTGGATGCAAGATTCCAGAGGAGCTCAAGATTGTGTGGTTCGCAATCACTCCTCCCAGCTACAAAAGTTTTGTAGTGACTCATAATCAGATTGGTTCCATCGATACGATCACCGAGCTCTTCGCAAAGCTGAAGGCGCGGAGGTGGACATCAAAAGGATAATCATGTGTTGATGGTCAACAAGCCCTCCTTTAAGAAAGGTAAAGGTGCAAAGAAGCCCTTCAAGAAGGGCGCAAGAAAGCGCAATGCCCTCGCTGAGAAGAAGCTCAGTCTGGTCCCAAGCCGGAAACTGAGTGCTTCTATTGCAAGGACAAGGGTCACCGAAGCGCAATCGTCAAGTACTTAGCGGACAAGAAGGTGGCACCATCAAAGGTATATTTGATATACATGTTATTGATGTTTTCCTTACTAGCCCTCGTTGTAGTTCCCGGGTATTTGATACGGTCAGTTGCTAATATTTGTAACTCAAACAGAGCTACAGAATAGACGGTGGCTTATAGGGATGAGGTGACGGCGCGCTGCTGGCAACGGATCAAGAGTTGATGTGATGGCCATCGCACGCCTCCTTAGTTTTACCTTCGGGATTAGTTTTAAACCTTAATAAATGTTATTATGTGCCTGCGTTGAGCATGAACATTATTTATAGTGTTTATTGCAAGACGGTTATTCATTTAAATCGGAGAATAATGGTTGTTCTATTTATATGAGTAACATCTTTATGGTCATGCACCTCTTGTGAATGGTTTATTTCTTCTAAATCTAAAGGGATGAAACACACATCCATAACATTGAGGCTAAGAGATGCAAAGTAGATAGTGATAATACTACTTATTTGTGGCAATCGTTGCCTAGGTCATATTGGTGTAAAGCGCATGAAGAAACTCCATTCTGATGGACTTTTGGAGTCTCTTGATTTTGAATCATTTGACACATGCGAACCATGCCTCATGGGCAAGATGATCAAAACCCCGTTCTCCGGAATGATGGAGCGAGCAACGGACTTGTTGGAAATCATACATACCGATGTATGCGGACCGATGAGTGTTTCGACGCGCGGTGGATATCGCTATTTTCTCACTTTTACCGATGACTTAAGTAGATATGGGTATATCTATTTAATGAAACATAAATCTGAAACATTTGAAAAGTTCAAAGAATTTCAGAATGAAGTGGAGAACCATCGTAAGAAGATTAAGTTTCTACGATCCGATCGTGGCGAATATTTGAGTTATGATTTTCTCACGCATCTCAAAGCAAGTGGAATCGTTTCACAACTCACGCCACCGGAACACCACAAGCGCAAATGGTGTGTCGAGCGGAATCGAACCCTATTAGATATGGTCCGATCGATGATGTCTCTTACTGATTTGCCGTTATCATTTTGGGGTTATGCATTAGAAACCGCTGCATTCACTTTAAATAGGGCTCCATCTAAATCCGTTGAGACGACACCGTATGAACTGTGGTTTGGTGCTAAACCTAAGTTGTCGTTTCTTAAAGTTTGGGGATGCGAAGCTTACGTCAAGAAGTTGATGCCCGACAAGCTCGAACCCAAAGCGGAGAAATGCGTCTTCATAGGATACCCTAAGGAAACTATTGGGTATACCTTCTATCACAGAACCGAAGGCAAAGTGTTTGTCGCAAAGAACGGTTCCTTTCTTGAGAAGGAGTTTCTCTCGAAAGAAGTGAGTGGGAGGAAAGTAGAGCTAGACGAGGTTATTGAACCTTCTCTTGAATTGGAGAGTAGCGCAGCACCTGAAATTGTTCCAGTGCCGCCTGCACCAACGATAGAGGAAGCTAATGACAAGGATCATGAAGCTTCGGACGATGCTGCTACTGAACGTCGCAGGTCGACAAGGTCGCGTGCCCCTCCTGAGTGGTACGGCAACCCTGTCTTGACAGTCTTGTTAGTAGAAGACAGTGAACCTACGAACTATGAGGAAGCGATGATGAGCCCAGACTCTGAGAAATGGCTAGAAGCCATGAAATCCGAATTGGGATCCATGAGCGAAAACCGACTTTGGTGGACCCTCCTAGCCACCGAAAGGCCGTTGAGTGCAAATGGATCTTCAAGAAGAAAACGGACGCGGATGGGAATGTTACCGTCTATAAAGCACGGCTTGTTGCGAAAGGTTTTCGACAAGTTCAAGGTGTTGACTACGATGAGACTTTTTCTCCCGTAGCGATGTTTAAGTCCATTCGGATTTTATTAGCAATTGCTGCGTTTCATGATTATGAAATATGGCAAATGGATGTCAAGACTGCTTTCCTCAATGGCAACATTGATGAAGAGTTGTATATGATGCAACCCGAAGGTTTTGTCGATCCTAAGGATGCTGATAAAGTGTGCAAACTTCAGCGTTCCATTTATGGACTGAAGCAAGCATCTCGGAGTTGGAACCTTCGTTTTGATCAAGTGATCAAGAGCTTTGGATTTGTTCCAAATTTCTACGAAGCTTGCATCTACAGGAAAGTGAGTGGGAGCTCAGTGACATTTCTGGTACTATATGTGGATGACATATTGATTATTGGAAATGACATCAACATGCTTAACGATGTGAAGAGTTATTTGAACAAGTGTTTTTCAATGAAAGACCTAGGTGAAGATGCTTATATATTGGGCATCAAAATCTATAGAGATAGACAAAGACGCCTGATAGCTTTAAGCCAAAGTACATACCTAGACAAAGTTCTGAAAAGGTTCAGAATGGATAAGGCATTGAAAAGTTCAGTGCCTATGTTGTCAGGTAAGATATTGAGCAAGGCTCAGTGTCCAGCTATGGTAAATGATAGGGAAGCTATGAGCAAAGTGCCTTATGCCTCGGCCATAGGTTCCATCATGTATGCCATGCTGTGTACTAGACCGGATGTGTCCAATGCTCTTAGTTTGACGGCGGATATCAAAGTGATCCAGAGTGGAACCTTTGGACAGCCGTGAAGAACATCCTAAGGTACCTAAATAGGACTAAAGAAATGTTCTTAGTCTATGGGGGTGATGAACAGCTCGTCGTAAAAGGTTACGTCGATGCTAGTTTCGACACCGACAAGGATGATTGTAAATCTCAGACATGATACGTGTATATTTTGAATGGAGGAGCTGTGAGCTGGAGAAGCTGCAAGCAAAGCGTGATCGCGGGATCTGATGAGAAGCGGAATACATGGCTGCTGCGAGCGTCAAGTGAAGGAGTTTGGATCAGAAACTTCATCCTGAGCTTGGCGTGGTTCAAGTGCATTGGACCCTTGGAGATATTGTGTGACAACACTGGCGCCATAGCACTCGCTAAGGAACCAAGATATCATCCAAAGACCAAGCATATCAATCGCAAGTTTCATATAATCCGAGATTATATAGTAGATGGAAATCTGAAGATTAGCAAAGTACATACAGATCTGAATGTCGCAGATCCATTGACTAAACCTCTTCCACGTGTAAAACATGATCAGCACCTCAGTGCCATGGGTGTGAGATTGTTGCCAGATGTAAACTAGATTATTGACTCTAGTGCAAGTGGGAGACTGTTGGAATTATGCCCTAGAGGCAATAATAAAGATGTTATTATTATAATTCTTGTTCATGATAAAGTTTATATTCCATGCTAGAATTGTATTAAGCGGAAACTTTAATACTTGTGTGGTTTGTGAACAACACCGTGTCCCTAGTACGCCTCTATGGACTAGCTCATTGATCAATGATGGTTAAGGTTTCCTAACCATAGACATGAGTTGTCAATTGATAATGAGATCATATCATTGGAGAATGATATGGTGGATAGACCCAAACTAAGCGAAGCAATTAGATCGTGTCATCGTGTTCGTCTTTGCGAAGTTTTTCTTATGTCAAATATTGTATTCCTTAGACCATGAGATAATACAACTCCACAGTATCGGAAGAAAGCTTTGAGGTCATCAAACGTCATCCTATGAGAGGGTGATCATAAAGGTGTCTCTCGGTGATCGGAAAGTATCTGTTGGGTTGTATGTATCGAGATGGAATTTGTCCCTCCCAAGTCGGAGAGATATACTTGGGCCCACTCGTGTCGATATCAACACCGCTTGCAAGCATGTGGTTAAGGAGTTAATCACAAAGTGATATCGGATTACGGAGCAGTAAAGTACTTCTTTGTGAGCGAGATTGAACTAGGTATGACGGACGAATCGAATCTCGCAAGTAAAATATCGCGAGACGAAGGGAATATATATATGGGATTGATTGAATCCTGGCATCGTGGTTCATCCGATATGATCATCGATGAATGTGTGGGAGTCAATATGGGTGCCTGCACCCGCTGTTGATTATGGATAGAAGATCATATGCATATTCTCGAACCCAGGTCACACATAACGTGTCTCGGCTAGGATAGATTGGATAATTGGTTTATGAATTTTGTTCGAGTCTCGGATGGGATCCGGGACATCACGAGAGGTTCGGAATGGTCCGGAGAATAAGATTCATATAAGGCGGTGCAGTTTTGGAGTTGAATTGTTCGGTTAATCGGTATTGTCTGGAAGCTTCTAGAACCTTCGGAAGGGGCCAACGTGGTCCCACCTTCCGGGAGGGCATGGGCCTATGAGGGAGTGTCCTGGCCGCATTGGGACAGGGCACAAGGCCCCATAGGGCCCAGCCGATTCTAGAGAGATTTAACTTCGTTTAAATCTCGGGATAGAATTCTAGATAAGGGAGAGTTTAAATCGTTTGAACTAGAGATAGGCTTGGAGGAGGGGCTAGGGCTGGCGCCCCTCTCCCTCTATATAGAGGGCTGGTGCGCCTCCCCTACACATCTCCTCCAAGCCCTAGTAGCCCCGCTGCCTTCCTCTCTCCCTCCCATTTGTTTGTGAAGCCTCTTTTGCTAAATTCTCCACCAAATACACCACACCGTCATGTTGTAGATCCAATCCATTTCTCCACCATACTTGCTGGTCCAAGGAAGGAGGAGACGTCGAGGTGCTGCACGTGTGCATCTCACGGAGGCACCGCCACTTGTGGTGCTAGATCGGATCGGATCGCGAGGAGGAGAAGCGAGTACGACTACATCACCCACGCCCGATTAAGCGTTCACTGTGCGAATCTTCAAGGGTATGAAGATCTAATCCAATCTCTCTCGTTGTTTGCATCTCCTAGATTAGATCTTGGCTTTCCCTCTGTTCGCTTCCGTAGAAAATTTTGATTTACTATGCTGCGAAACCCTTCATATGTGTAGGTGAGTAACCCATAATTACCCAGAACTCCTCTTGGTAGATTTGATCCCAACTTCAATAATCCTAATAGCCTGTTACCAAAACCATGGTCAAAAACTAGACGATTAAGATCCTTCAGGTTGCTTAGCAATTAAGCTCCTTCGATCGGACTAATGCAATAAGCACAGTGGTTCCTCGTTATCCCCGAGTCAACTAGTTTCCCATTGATATCATCGTGTCACTCGAGGGTCGTCGGTCTGCTAGCGAACAAGATCCTATCTATGTAGAACAAAGCATCATGTTGTTTGGGCCCTTAATTGGACAACAAGAATTAGGCATCGCACAAATAGTCAAGCACACATAATATAGTAATTAAAATCAATCACAACTAATGGAAAATATATGAAGGCACATCACATCTCACCAATCCCTTATATCTCCCACGCTCAAGGAACTTACTCACACATGAGAGAAGAAAGCATCATCGATATAATTAAATAAAGGGAGTTCTTCTCGATATTACCGTGGAGATCCACAATAAGAATAGAAAAGTAATCCAATACAATTCAAGATAGGAAGAAACAATCTCAAACCTTAATCTTGCAAGGTGAAGATCTCTCTATCTCTCAAGTACAAGTAATGGCTATGGGGGTGTGATAGCTAGGAGGTCGAAGATCGTGGAGCGAGATGAAGAACGCCTCCTCCTTCTTCTTCGGATCTGTCATATCTCCTTTCTGGATGGTATGGCGGCTGCTGTGTTATGATTTCGCGTCTGACCTCTTCACAAAAGTTGTCCCTTTTGACAAGACAGAGGCGGCGGTAGCTATATGGTGGTAACTCTATGGCCGAGAAAATGTTCCCGCCATATAGTTACTCGTTAAAGCCACTGTGTGCTTCCCTCGATTGCTTCCAAAGAGAGACTTGCTTGTTTTGCCTGAATATTGTGTTTCTCTTGTTAAAAACTTTTGTTGACATTCAGAACCTGAAACACACATTAAAAGCCAAGTTTTCTTTGCTACCTAAGTATTAGCGTTAGGTAAAGCTA
This sequence comes from Avena insularis, assembly GCA_023614405.1. Lineage (NCBI taxonomy): Eukaryota > Viridiplantae > Streptophyta > Magnoliopsida > Poales > Poaceae > Avena > Avena insularis. The sequence continues at coordinate 545,589,233 of CM042692.1, forward strand.
GAAAATGATCAAATCCCGGGAAAATCATCAGTAAAACCATCAAAAATGTGTCGAATCTCACAACTATCACTAAGCCCCTATAAAGTTGATTTTTCTAATAAGCCAGTTGCAAGTTGACTGCAACTGAGCCCTATGAAGTTGATTTTTGCAAATTAAAGGTAAATTAAGCAAGTTGCAATTTTATTGCTACTTGATTTCAACTTCGAAGCTAGTGGCAAGTTGATTGTAACTGAGCCCCTATCCAGTTGATTTTTGAAAATTAAACATAACTTAAGTCAGTTTGCAACTTAATTGCAACTTCGAAGCCAGTTAGAACTTGATTGTAACTGATCCTCTATAAACTTTGTTTTTTTGCAATTTGAAGGTAACTTAGGCCATTTGCAAGTTGATTGCAACTGAGCTCGTGTAAAGTTGATTTTTGCAAGTTAAAGGTAACTTAAGCCAGTTGCAAGTTGATTGCAACTGAGCTCCTATACATTTGATTTCAACGGAGGCCCTATTAAGTTGATTTTTGCAATAAGTCAGTTGCAAGTCGATTGCAACTAAGCTTAAGCCAATTATGCAACTTAATTTTCAACTTCGAAGCCAATTCCATGTTGATTGCAACTGAGCCCCTATCAAGTTGATTTTTGCAATAAGCCAGTTGCAAGTTGATTGCAACTAAGCCCTATAAACTTGATTTTTGCAAATTCAAGGTAACTTTTGCAACTTGATTGCAACTTTGAAGCCAGTTACAACTTGATTGTAACTGATCCTCTATAAACTTGATTTTTGCAATTTGAAGGTGACTTAAGCCAGTTGCAAGTTGATTGCAACTGAGCCCCTGTAAAGTTGATTTCTACAAACTGAAGGTAATTTAAGCCAATTGCAAGTTGATTGCAACTGAGCCCCTATAAAGTTGATTTTTGTCGTGGGCTGGCGGCTGCTTCTTTTTAGTGGGCTGGTGCGGCTACTTTTTCATGGGATTTTGGTTGTGGCTTTCCGTGAGCAATGTGGCCTTTCGGGTGCGTGGCTCTTTTCTTTTGTGTTTTTTTCTGTTTTTCTTATTGTTATGTGGTACAAATGATCATCGGGGATTTGCTGAGTATGACAATCATGGACCCTTGAAAAATAGTGTGAAACCGAGGCTCGGTCATATTTTGTGTGTAGCACGAGGTTCAGAGGGTTGCATGTGGGTTTCAACTGACATTTTTTTTTGAAAAGTCTGGTTGCACGAGGGTTGCAATTGAGAATTTTTTTAGTTGCAACATGGTCGCAATTGACAAAACTTTGTTGTAGGTGTATGTGGGATGCAAATGACAAAAAATAAAAAAAATTCTAGTTGCATGAGGGTTGCAACTGTGGTTTTTCCCAATTGCACCATGATTGGAACTACGATTTTTCCAATTGCATCATGGTTGTAACTGCGTTTTTTCCAATTGCAACACAGTTGTAATTTCGATTTTTGAATTGTAGTATGGTTGTAACGATTTTCCAGTTGCACTATGGATGAAACTAAGAAAAAAGTTCCTAGTTGCAACCAGGTTGAAATTGAGATTTTCCCCTGTTGCGTATGGGTTGTAACTATCAATTTTACCCTCTCCACCATTGTTGAAACTGAGAAAATAAAAATTGCCCACTTGCAATGGGTTGAAAATGAGAATTCCCCCATAGTTGCATATATGTTGTAACTGTGGTTGAAGCAGAGAAAAAATTAAGATTTTTCGAGTTGTGCATAGGCCGTAATTATGATATTCTCAGTAACACCGTGGTTACAATTTTCTTTTCATCAATTGCACTCGGAGTACAACTAATGCACCGTTGCACCAGGTGTGCAACTTAGAATGGTAGGTGTACAAAAGACCAAAAGTCTCCCACATTATTTTTCCTACATTTAATTTGTCTTTTAGATCTCGACATCATGGATCTCATGCATTTTTCTAAGAAAAGAAACACTTTAAGCTATTGATTTTGGAACAGAAAAGAAACACATTTTTTGGTGCCCTGTTACTTGTTTTACAGGCCTCGTGCATGGCTGGAGGCCCGAGCCAACCCAATCCCAGGTCAAAACGAAACTACATACGCACAGCGGCTAGTGAAACAAAAAAAGAACGAGAAAAAAAGGCATGCAAAGAACCCTCCGGAAATGCTGTGAATCAATGCACCAACATATGACGTCAGCTGATTGAGATTTAAATCTCAGTCACCTGATTTCTAGGCTCTCCCTATTCTTTTTAGGTAGTATATAGAGAGTACCGTCGTCGCATTGCGTGGAAAACGTAGACCGATCGAGTTCTCTCTCTCTCCATAGACGCGATCACTCGATCGCCATTGATCCATCGATCGATCGGTCCGGCGCGCGTGCGTGAGTGGTTGGGAATGGTGAAGGCGGCGGCAGCGGAGAGGGCCGGCGGCGGGGAGGTGGAGGGAGTGAGGAGGAGGAAGCTGACGCAGGGGCGGAAGAAGATCCCGATGAAGCTCATCGAGGACACCAACAGGCTGCAGGTCTGCTTCTCCAAGCGCCGCAAGGGCCTCGTCAAGAAGGCCTTCGAGCTCTCCGTGCTCTGCGGCGCGCAGGTGGGCCTCATCGTCTTCTCACCCGCCGGCAAGCCCTACACCTTCGGCCACGGATCCCTGGACGCCGTCCTCGACCGCCTCCGCGACCCTTCCTCTGCCTCTTCCCGCTCCGCCCCCGACGCGGACGAGGCCAAGCGCCAGAAGGAGCTGCTCAAGCTCCTCCGCCAGGAGGACGAGCTGATCAAGGCCCGCGACGTGGAGCTGCGCAAGGGGGACGAGCTCCAGGCGCAGATGCGCGCGGCCGGCGTCCGGATCGACGGCGACGTGCGTGGCTGGGCGCTGCCGGAGCTCCATGCCGCTCTCGGCGCGCTCGAGAGGGTCCAAGCCGAGGCCGCGATGCGCGCTCACGAGATCTTCGCCCAGGAGGCCATCGTGCAGCAGTGCACGGGTGGCGGTGGCGTCGGCAGCCTCCACGGCTACATCGGCTCCGGTCCCTCGTCGTACACGACCGACGGCGCCAGCAGCCATGAGGAGGTCGCCATGGACACCACTATGAAGCTGATGGGGGCCGCCAACCATGAGGAGGTCGCCGTGGACACCACGATGAAGCTGATGGGGTCCGGCGCCGGCAATAACCTCTTCGACTACCTTGGATCTGGCTCCTTCGCGGCCCACGGCACCGGCAGCCAGGCGGTGACCATGGACACCATGATGAGGCTGCCCAGCACCGTCTTACACTACCACAACTTTGGCCCGCACGCGATGACCTACGGCGGCGGCAGCCATGATGTTAACGTCGACACCACGATAAACTTGATGGGCCCGTACGCGATGACCCGCGGTGGCGGCAGCCATGATGTCACCGTCGACACCGCGATGGCCGCGTACGGGATGGCCCACGGCGGCGGCCATGATGTCGCCGTCGATACCAAGATGAACTTGATGGGCGCGTACACGATGACCCACGGCGGCGTCGGCCATGATGTCACCGTCGACACCACGATGAACTTGATGGGCGGTAACGTCGGCCATGCGCTCGCACCGCCTCTGCCACTTCTTCCTATACCTTTCAATGTCTATGGCTACAACAACCTGGGCGCGGGCTACGGCTTCAAGCAAGAAGGAGATCTCGTCGATGGCCTTGGCCATGGCGCCGCCGCCTTCTATCCGTATGGAACAACATGCAACTTTTTCCCCTAAATTACGGCGATTTGATTTATTTTCTATAATTTCGATCAAGTTATGTCGGAAGGTTCAATTAGGTTTTTGAACTTAAATTTGCGTTCACTGATGGTGAATGGTTTGGTGTGTAATAATTCTATCGCACCTTAGGTGCTCTAGCATGAATGGAGTGGTTGCTATGCTGCAACTTATCGTACTCCAATAAAGCATCAATATGTTTACATCGAGAGGAGTTATGAAATGTTTACTGTGCTTTTGTGTCATGCTTTTCACTGTTCATCGACGGTGGATATTGACCTGGAAGGTAAGAAAAGCGATACTCCTTGGTTTCAAATTACTAGATGATACCCCACGTTGTTGCGGCAATGCACGCGGCATAGTAAAACTTGTGAAGTGTGAACCAAACTGAATGTTCAATACTCCCTCGGTCTCGGTTTATAAGACCTACGCGTATTTCTAGGTCGATAAATTAACCAACTTAGCATGAGTTACATAATATAAAAACTATACTATTAGAATCTTTAAATGTTATATTTTCTAATGATATAATTTTTATATTATATAATTTATATTATATAGCTCATGCGGATGACTTAGGTATACGCGTAAGTCTTATAAACTGGGATAGAGGTAGTAGAATAGTTTTGACATTACAATAAAGACGCAGAAGCAGATATGACTCTCAAAAATGATTCGGCGACGCATAAGATAATACTAACACAAAAATGATGGTGATATAAATAAATCGCAGCAAATCATCTGCATGCCCCATGTTTATCCAGTTTATTCATTCTGCAGTCATCAAGTCTTGTGTAAACATAAACACAACTTAATCTTTGCGGTGATGCCTGATGATAGCGAAACTATACCATGGAGAACACATTGTACAATGCCATGATATTCATGCATCAACTTGTAGACAAATAAATTATAAACAAAACAGTGGAAGAAGACCATTTTTATTCTGCGGGGAAATGGTAGGAGAAATTTTGAATTAGAAGTAGATTCGGATCCGCTTTGATTAGCTGCCGCGCAACGCAAAAATAAAATTTCCTTGATAATTCACTTTTTCCATTCCTAACTGCAAGAGGAAAGAGAACATCTTTTAACTTCTCAAGTGCATAAATTCACCCGCAGAGCAAGGTATTTGATCGCAGACACATTTGACAAACAATACGACATAGAAGGAGATATCTTATTTTCGTTCCATGTTAGCAGGGACGGATCTAGGAATTTAACTTCGGGTGTTCAAACTCGAACCAACAAAAAATATAAAAGAAAAAAAAAACGAAAATGGTCCATTCCTTCACGCCAATAAAAATACAAATTGGCCATTATAGCAACAGTATCTCAAAAGACTACAAAACATGCAAAATAATAAAGAAAATTACAATACGATCATACGTTAGGTTCGGTCATAGCATGGAAGCGATGAAGCGATATATGACGGCATCATCTTTCACCTATAAGAAGAATTCCTGCTCAATAAATATAACCAAATAGTTATTCATGAGTGGCCGCGTCGCGTCGGGCGGATCCCACCCCTCCCCGGCCTCGTCCTCCCTCCCGCGATCTCCCCGCCCACCGCCGTCGCCCGGATCATCGCCGAGCAAAGACCTGGTGGCGTGGCGGCGACGGCGGTGACCCTGGCTGCAATCCGGCAGGGAAAGGTGGCGACGCCCGCACCTAGCTGGTTCGACGGCAGTGTCGTGGCTGGCGGCGGTCGGAGGTCCTCGACACAGATGGCAGCAAGCGGCGGCGGGGATTCAGGCCTAGACGGGCCACGATCTGCTCCGTTCGTCGCTCTCTACGCCGGCGCCCAGGTTCCCCCGGCCATGTTCGCAACACTAGGGCGTTTGGGGCATCTGTCCCTAACATGGTGGTGGTGATCTCCTTCTCCGTCGGAGTGGTCGGCCGGGTGGTCTTGCCATCAAGAGGCGGATCCTGCTAGTTTCCGGCGGGTGGCGTGGGAGCTACTGGTTCGGTTTCAGTAAAGGAAACGCTCCTGGATCCCTCTCAAGCCTCCAGGTTTAGTATCTTTATTACATATGTCCGCCTCTTTTTTTCTGTTAAACAAGTGCCTGCCGGGAGTCGCGGTAGGCAGTGGATCATGGTTGCTTTGCTAATTGCTATTGGTTCAGTTGGGCTGCACGGACGTAGACACCGACCCCAATACTAATTTGAGGTTTGAGCTTTTTTTCTGGACGGAGATCTGGACTAGAAAACCTTCATACATGTGCAAACTGACATATGTATTTACTATAGATTATATATAGGAATTTTTTCTAGAAAAATAACACCCATGACCCACGCTCGATCCGTCCATGCATGTTAGCAGAAGTAATCAGCGTCCGATGAAGCTACCATGAAAAAAAATACAAAGCAAAGGAGACATCAAGAACCCCCTCATGTTAAGTAGTATGCTTTATCTAAGCATGCCGTGGCAAAGGTCTGCCGTAGAACTATTGCTGCAGGTAAAAGACAACTCAGCTTACTACCATCTTAATTATACTTTTTGTACCTAGCTTGCCGTTGAGTTCGAATTGACATTTATCTACTGCATTACAACATCATGTCGTCCAAGTTGACACCTGCGACTCTGCTAGGAATATATAGTGGGAATACTTTTATCATACTTTTTTTTTTGTGAAATTTACTTTTATCATACTTCATTTCCTGCAACTGCTCTTATCAAATTTGTGGTGATCCAAACCATGCCAAATTGAAAGAAAAGTTGATATCTGCTAGCAATATATAGTGGGAAACCTTTCATCATGCTTCCTACCTGCAACTGCCGTTATCAAATTCATGGAGAACTTAGCCAGGCCAAACTGAAAGAGAAGAGGAATTTCCATATTTAACATAAAACACCCAGATAAGCCCAAGGTACCAAAAAAAAAAATACCAATATCAATAGAGGATATGAAGATGATCTAGATTGATATATAAACAAATAGGAAGCGAAAAGCATGTGAAGAATGAATTGGAATGACGTACCAAGAAAAATTGCTTGTAGATACTGCGCCAATAAAAAAAATTGCGTTGCAGGCAGATGGAGTATGGGGATGATACGACTGCCATATAGAGTACAGACACGAGATGTCTGATGTCGGTGCAGAGCATTGAAGCGCGAGTATAGTTCACCAATGGTGTCAGGTCGATGGCGTCGACGTAATGGTAGGGAAAGCAGCTCGCCCTCAAGATGGCTCTACCAAGTTTGTCTGTGCGGCCGCAAGAACAGACGACCATTTATAATTGAAAAAACGCGTGTTTGCTGCAGATAGATGGAAGGCCAAACGGGTTCATTAAGGTGCGTCGAGGAAAGAATTGTGGGAAGCCGTTTCTGTCGTGGGAAGATTGCAAGTCAGAGGAATCCAGAAGACCAGAACTACCGTCGATCCCTATCCAGAAGGACATGTGAATTGCCGGCGAGAAAACATGGAGTGCACGTGGCGACGGCTTCTGCCAGGCAAACAACCGGGAGAAGCTGGGAAGACCGAACAAAGTATAAATCTGGAATTTAGCGAGGATAATAGTTAGGCAGATAATTTGGCTTTGTTGGTGACGTGGATGAAAATTGCTTATATGGTAGATTGATGAGTGGATAGGCTGCATGTTGAGATAAATAGTTAGTGGGATAACCTATTTAGTTTTTATAGATAAGACATTTTGTAAGGCACGGAGATAATATTATGACTCCACCGTTGCCGTATGCAAACCCACAGTGCGCGATTTCTATTTTACCGTGCTTTATTTCCACACGGCAAAGAGCCGAATTCTTGTAGTGTAGGCGGGCATGATTTCACCCATCAAAATTTCAAATAGTGCTCATATTCAAACACACAAATAATATCTTTAGATGAAATAGATGAAATTCACGTGTTTATCTCTGGATTTTTATTTTGCTAATTCCACAGTGTGATAAGGAAAGCACGTTTGCAGGAATTTAACATGTTCTCTCTAGGTGTGGCTCGCATACACGGAAGTTGCTTTTTTTCAAGAAAGATTTAGATCTATTTCATTTCATGAGTTTATAAGAAGTACAAATAATTCTAAATATAATAAAAATATACAATGAGGTTCTTGAACCACCCGACGACCACTATTGTTGCTAGAGTGAGCCGCTGACGTGACGATGTCGCCGTACTGGAACCGGACTGACGATTTTGATCGTAGCCAGAAAGTCTTCATGCCCGTGTCCCTAGTGAGATTGCCGCCTCCTCAACGGTGACCAAACGAATCCCCGTCTCCTCAACGTCACCAGTGAGATTGCCGCGATGAGGTGGACAAGAAGGCGGGTGTAACTTATTCTTCTCCCACGCTCCCATAGCCAACACAACGTTGTTGCCGGTTGACCAAATTCTAACTTTAGGGACGACCTTATTACAAATGTGATTCTATGTCGGAAATTTGCTTGCGAGCGTTTACCTACATTAACAAGCACCATGCATTGTGTTGGAGTTTCCAAATCTTGTATCCATGTTGCACACGTACCCACAACACGAAACAACTTCCTCCCTACACACTGAATTCTTTTAGATAAAAGGAATATATTAATATCGCGAAGGTATCAATTACATCCAACCTCTGCACCAACATGATGCCCAAAGATATCAAGGATGCACACAATCAAGAAAAAGTAGAAAAGAGAAAGATAGAAAACAAAGACCCTGTCTCGGTGATGAAAACTCACAACAACAACACTCTAACCAACACTAGAGATAACACCCAGACTACGAAATAGATTTTCTATAAGCAACATCTATAAGAAGAAAACAATGCACAACCGTTATCGCGCGATTGAAGATATTGGGTTTTCACCCTAATTTCACAAATAATGCAGTCAGCAAGGCCATTGCCAGCTACAACCAATGAAGACTAGATCTTAGCCTTTCACCCTAGAAATTGCAACTAGATACTCGGAGAACACCACCAAAAATGCAGTCCACCTGTGCTAACATCCTTATCTCTAAGGCCACTAAGCAGGGAACTTACTAGTGAAGAATAATGGAGCTCAAATCATTGTTTCTATTCAATTTATTTCCTATATTGATACAGAGATAGTCGATTGCAGATGTCTATCATTATTTAATGTTCCTATTAGCTGAAATACAACAAACACCCAACACACATGAAGAACTTGTGCAACAATTCTTCATCACAACCGATACACTTCTCCATCATTGCAAACCTCTGGTCGCAACTACCATGACTTTCTCCACCTCTGTCAATATCATGGAAATCTAAATTTAGACATGTCCCATGACACCAACAACAAAGTGAAGTTTCTTGCCACGCCCTCATGAAGCCACACTGGCTAAAGATAAGGTCACGCATGTTAGATCAAATCAAATCTAGATATCTAGTGGCACCATGTGCCAAACAACGGAAATCTCTGAGAGGAAGACCAGAACTCGTCTGCATCTAGATCAAGGAGGCCGACATGAAGCAGATTGACGACTTGGTGCTCAAAATTCAGCAGGGCCTGACCACCTTTATCCAGAGCCAGTAGACCCCCATGCCATCGGAGCGGCCAAAATGCCTGCTACCCCTAGCACAAACCGCAACCACAATGGCCTAGTTGCGTTGCGATGCCACGCGTGGGCGGCAAGACGCCATGAGGCCGCTGGGAGCCATGCACGCACACAACATCGCATCTTACCACTTGGGTCGCCGCCTGGTCCGGCCCATATTAGACCATCCACCCCACTAGGCACGATCTCCATTGGAACGGCCACCCCGCTTCCGCCGTCATCGGTCCTAGACCGCCGCGTTGAGTCCCTGCTTGCCTGGCTGGGTGAGAAGAGAATCTTGGCCACCAGCTGCCATGGGGAGCTCCCAACCCCTATGAGAGTTATGGCAACAACTCTATGTGTACGAACTCATTGCGACTCCAAGTGCAGAGTGTTGTATCAAGTGTATTTTCTCCACAAAGGTGAATTGAGAGTTTATATCAAACTCTCGGGGAATTGGCTTAGGAACTTCTCCTCTTGTCTTCTTCAAACAACCTACAAAACAAAGTGTTTGCCTTGTATCCCCAACTCCATCGTATGGTTGTCAAGCACAAGGTTTCGTAGTAGTATAACTTAAATAAAACTATAAATAAATAAAAGTAATCAATCTATGACTAGGCAAGGAAAGTAAAAACAATAAAGTAAAGTTCTTTTGGGGTTTTAGTTTGTGTTCACTAATAGTAACGTGTTTTTATTTTTAGGTTAGTGCAGAAAATTTAAAAGGCAATAAAATTAATGGAAAGTAGTTTCTTATTATAAAAAGTGGACCAGGGTTCATGGTTTCACATGACTACTCTCTCTTAAGGTGTAATGTCATAAAAATATTCAGAAAATATATAAAATTGATGAAACTTCATTATGTGTTTGATTAGCATTCATATGGACATCAAGTCCTAATATAAAGATGATGTGACACATCTTACTTATACTCCTCTAGAAAGGGGAAAACTCCATGCAATCTAGAATTAAGAATAAACAGAGTATAGACTTAGGTACTTTGACATGATGTTTGAATATCAAACGTGCTACCTTGAACAAACAAGATCATCTTGGCTGTCACCATATGATTGTAACACATGCAGTCACTTTATCCCTAGTGAGGCAAAAAAAGAAAGGTAAAAACCATAGTGGATCTCGAGTTTTCTGTCACTACCCAATCACCACCATCATGTTACTCTATCTAATACACACGTTACCTCACACGTGTTTCTACATAAATTGATCATAACAAGTAATTAAAAACGAGCTACATAATATGCATCTATCAATACATCTTACACATAATAGAATTCCAATCTCAAATATCAAATCATAAACACAAAGACCCACCACATAGGAATTTCATAGATGACCATAATCATGTAGGCCAGCTCATATGGTACTAGAACAATGATAGATCAAGAGAGAGACAGATCAAGCTACTGCCACAAACCCATAGTCTAGATGTGGACTACTCCCTTGTCATCAAGTATATGATAAAGATGATGTTGGAGAAGGTAGAGATCCAACCGGCGGTGGATCTTGTGGCAATTTCCCTTCCAATCTTTGTTGGTTCTGTCTCTATTTCGATGTTTTTGTGTTTGTCCTCGACCTACTTCGAGATCGCCGTGCTGGGTCTTTTTGTAGGAGTTTTTAGGTCAAGACATCGAGTCTGAGATGAAGATGGATGGCCACGAAATCTCGAGGAGGGAACATGCCCTAGTGGCCCAAGAAGATGGTTTGTGCCACTGGGCCTCGTTTGGGCCTCATGGCTCCCCTCCCAAGGTTCTGGTGCACCAGCTTCTCGTCTTCGCGAAAAAATAATCTACGAGAAATCCCTGGCCCATTTGACTTCATTAAGGTCCCTCAAAGATAAAAAAATACACAAAATAGGTTCATGTCCTACAGAGTTATGCCCCAAATAGATGGGATCATTGGTAAATCCCTATAAATTAATGTAAAACATGGATATAACATTCTATAAGATACAAATACATGGGAATATGTGTCAATAAACTAAAATGTTCATGTATGCATTTTACATGCATCACCATCCCCAAGCTTGACCTATGCTCATCCACAAGCATGAAGGTGATAAAACTAAACATGGACTTTGGAGTTTGTTGCTATGTTGGATAGAATAAGTCATGATCATTGATACACAAGGTTAAATGGTTCATTCTTTAAAAAATAACAACAAGCAAATGAGACATGAAGTGATACCTCTTGTGTACTTACATCTATGCTTAATAATATGTTAACTTCCATAATAACAAATAAAAGTCATATGGACCATTAAGCGTATAAAGTGCAAAGTAAAAGTAAATCCTATTTTGGTCTTTTAGGCTCACCCTTTCACTTCTTTCTTTTTCATTCATGGATACTTGAGTAACAAAAAGTAAGTAGGGAATACATGTGCTAAATCTTTGAAAAGATAAAAAGTTATAAGAGAAAATAAAATAAAGTTTTGAGATATGTAGCTCATGTCAATGGTAATCGTAAGAGTTGGGATCCAGGCACCTGTTATGGTTACGGTTAAAGTGAAAACAATTATGGTTTATATGCTTGACCCATTACAAGTTGAATACCTCATGCCCATTGACTAGAGGCACCAAGTCCATATGTTTACTAAACTTGGCCCCAAAGAATTTTGTCATTCTAAGCATACAGTTCCAAACAAGGGTGGAAGCCTAGGTACCCCTTGACCCCTTGTACAAGGAGTCACTTTCTAAGGGGCTACCCATATTTAGATGACAAGATAAACACACAAATGAACCCCCTCAGCATTTCTCTTTATTTGCTATTTGCATAACTTTTTATTTGGAACCGCTTCATCGAATATTCATGATGTAGATTTCCACCATGATGCATATCATGGCTTAGGTTGGCGGCTCAGGAAACCCTCTGAACATATGCAAACTCCAGATATCTCTAGGGTGGTTCCCGCTTATTTCATCGGAGGCACCCATAGCCAAAAGAATACATGATATTAACAGATAGTTCATTGATGGAAGCATGATCCATTTTAGTATGTTTCTGCTAACACTCAACTCATAACTTGCTAAACGCATGAATTACATAATTCTAGTCACAATGGGTCAAGTTTAATCATTATTATACTTTATTTCAAGCAGTTGTACGTGCACTAGTGGTTTCACCCCACATCTTACTTTCCCATGAGCTTTAAACCGCACAAAACAGATGAATTGAAAATATTCCAAGATATATCACATATAATATACTTGGAATAGCAAATGCTATATAGGTAGGTATGATGGATACTATCGGAATAATTTGGTTATAAGGGATTTGGATGCCAAGTCTTAGTTTATATGTAGCTAGTTTTGAAGTAAGAGTATCAAACCACATAGAGCTATTGTTAGAGGTCTTTATGCCCCTCGTTATTATTTACTAGAGAGTACTTGTAAGTTATCTCTAAGTCCAAGTAATGGTGTATAAAGAGTGTGTTTGATTGAGTGCAAAAGTAAGTACTAACAAATTAAATTATTAGAGTAAACAAGAACATGCAAGTATGGTTGTGGAAGTGACAATATGGCTAACGACTTCTCGAGGAGTTTAGGATCCACCACTAGCATTGGCACCATTTATGATTAGGATGAATCTATATCGTCTTTCATGGCATCTATGGGAATATCTCCTTAATAAGATGATCACAGAAAGAGATATGTTATTTCATCCCTAATAACCACTACAATGATCATAAGCAAGCCATTATGGTACCTCACAATCAATGGTTTCCCCATGGATAATGATATGATCTTAGTGAATACCTTCTAATCCTCGTTACCCGTATGAATAGCACACTGACACATTATGTCACTTAGCACCGTATGTACTGGCATATGACCAATGGTAGTTCTCGCTCAAGTCCTGGAGGAAAATATTACATGGTTGACTTCACATAATATCTAGAGAGAAAACTAATACATGTTCATGAACTAAAATTATAGATCATCTTTATTTCATCTCATAATAGTGTTAGGGTTTCTCCATATCTCCCCAAGAACAAAGGGAACTATTCACATATTAAGAGAATCAATATGATCTCAGTTATATGAGTGTAATATTATAATACAATTGAATACATGAGGAGATCCACACTAGGGTTTTGATTACAACCAACTAGAAAAAGGAGATCGGTATTGGATATGTAGTTGATGATGATGATGTAGATCAGTGTTGAAGCCTTCAAGATCCAAGTTCCTTCTCCTAGTATATTGTGGTGATAATGGAGATCTTGTGGATGCGGCGGCTATGGAGTTTGCAAGGCGAAAGGGCTCCATTGTGGAGGTATCCGGAGAGGATACCTTCTCTGTTGACTCCTCACCTCTCTATATAGGCCTAGGAGGGTCCCCAATAGCCCCTCCTATGTTGCATATGACCTACGGAAGATCTAGAAACGAACATGAGCGAATATTATGAAGAAAAAGAAAGTTATGGATGTTTTCATGTTTCCTGACCCGTGGTACGGGCGGACGGTATGACCGTACCAGCCTGTATAAGAGGTTGTTAAGTTTGTAAATGCCTTTTGTATTTTGGCCGTCATTTCTTCATACGAACACATATTTTGGTGTTCTTCTACTTGTTGGATTCGTATGGACGAGGATACAACACCATGGCCTTGGATCTTCATTTGGAGTTGATGAAAAAAATCCAAGTTTCCACCCCTCACATGGCTAAGTCTGGTGCCTGTAGCTCCTCCATATTGCCCTTTCTTTGATTCCTCTTGCCTTGATTTATCCATAATTGTCCATAACACCTACACACATGTCAAATACAAGGAAAACTAATAAATTCCTACTAAAAACTAATAGTTGTGTAACACTCATATGAGAATGAATGAGAACTACTAATAATGCATAATACACATAGTTGTAGCTAGATATAGCATGAGATAGTAGCAATAAGAGTATTTTGTATTCTTAAATATGCATCACAATTGCACTCATCAACATCCCCAAGCTTAAACATTTCTCGTCCTTGAGCAAGAGATTTGATAACTTAATGCTATCATCTAGCTTACCATTAAAGATCGATGCCTTATATCCTTATTTTTCCTGCAAGCCCAAAGTAAGATAGAACATAATCATATAAGGCAACACAAGCTTAGTCATGCCAAACCATTATAGATCAATTACAACTTCTATGCCCCATGATAAAAGTAAATATATCTTGAAAGAAAACTTGTGATCCTCCTATTGTGCCTTTTATATCTTTGTATTCTCACTTTTGTAAGGTAAGAGCTTAGCACTAATAGATGTGAAATTAAAATAGAAATAAAGTAGATCTACCCAAATCATGTCATCTAGTCAAGGCTCTCAAGTGCAAACTTTAGTAATTGAGCTCTCGGAATATTTGTCCCTTAGTAATGAGACTATGCCAAAAAGGTGTGAGAGCATGTCGAAAGAAGTATAGCATCGGAGTATCTCCTTAGAACACACGCATCAATAAATCATGGCTATCAAACACTTCTTTTCCATTCTTTGCCTTTCTAGAGCTTCAGTCCTTTAGTAACGAGATCATGCCAAAACTTAATGGTATATGTGGTGTCTCGTGAGTGCCAATGGTCTTACCCATCATAGCATTGCTGCTCCAGATGTTTAATCAACTCATAGCCAAGATTTGGAGGTTTACCCCATAAGGATCTTTCGTAGGCTAGCATAGTTGTTAGCATCCCATGGTGTGCGATTGTGTTGTAGACATGTGTTAATCAATATCATTTTTTAATTAAGAAGTCAAATTTTGGCATGCATCTCAATCATCGTTGAACATTAGCACCTTCAAACAAAATCCTACCAAGAGTGATATCAAGTCGATCATTAAATCTATGGGGTTGAGTATCTATAAGGCTAAGCTCTTAAGATAGTTAAACTTTTTTCTTTCGACATATACCTCAAAACTTTGAAACATAAATTCTAATTGACAACTCCATCTATAAGCAAACTATCAAGTCTATTGTTTTAAACATGATGATATTGAGCTACTCATAACTATTTAACTAAGATAAGTCTATTAGTGATAAAAATAGGTTCCATAGAACTTCTTCATTATATTTTGATCATCTCAACTGTAGAAATCTTGGCAATTATTCTAGAGGATCACAATATTTTTCTCAACCTGGATAAAGGTTTTAGACAAAGTGCACTAAAGCTCTAACTCAACTCTTATGGGGCCTAACAAAAGCAAGTGTATCCCTTATATAAATATTAAACATAACTTACCTAAGGAAGCATTAAAAACAGCGGGATACATGATTACACACAAACTTTTATTGAATAAGATCATTGCACAAGACTCTACACATGCAAAAGTAACTTCCCCAAGCTTAGAACATGTTGGGGGATGACCCTAGGGAGGGTCGAGCCGGGGTATAAAGGCAATGTCTGCCGAGGTATAACAAGGTCAAAGCAGGTGCTAACTGATAGCTGTGAGATTCGATATATTTTTGATGGTTTTCTCCCAGATTTAATTGTTTTCTAGCTTTACCTAACACTAATACTTCGGTAGCAAAGAAAAGTTGGTTTTTAATGTGTGTTTCAGGTTCTGAACGTCAACAGAACATTTTAACAAGAGAAACACAATTTTCAGGCGAAAACAAGCAAGTCTCTCTCTGGAAGCAATCAAGGGAAGCATACAGAGGATTTAACGAGCAACTATACGGCGAGAACATTTTCTGGCCGTATAGTTCCTGCCTTATAGCTACCGCCACCTCCGTCTTGTCAAAAGGGACAAGTTCCATGAAGAGGCCAAACGCGAAATCATAACACAGCAGTCGCCAACCCATCCAGAAGGGAGAAAGAAGAGATCCGGAGAACAAGGAGAAGGCGTTCTTCATATCACTCCATGATCTTTGACCTCCTAGCCATCACACCCCCATAGCCATTACTTGTACTTGAGAGAGAGATCTTCACCTTGCAAGATTAGGGTTTGAGATTGTTTCTTCCTATCTTGAATTGTGTTGGATTACTTTTCCATTCTTATTGTGGATCTCCACGGTAATATCGAGAAGAACTCCCTTTACTTAATTATATTGATGATGCTTTCTTCTCTCATGTGTGAGTAAGTTCATTGGGAGTGGGAGATGTAAGGGATTGGTAAGATGTGATGTGCCTCCATATATTTTCCATTAGTTTGTGATTAATTTTAATTACTATATTATGTGTGCTTGACTATCTGTGGGATGCCTAATGCTTGTTGTCCAATTAAGGGCTCAGACAACATGATGATTTGTTCTACATAGATAGGATCTTGTTCGCTAGCAGACCGACGACCCTTGAGTGACACGAGGATATCAATGGGAAACTAGTAGACTCGAGGATAACGAGGAACCACTGTGCTTATTGCATTAGTCCGATACAAGGAGCTTAATTGCTAAGAAACCTGAAGGGTCTTAATCGTCTAGTGTCTGACCATGGTTTTGGTAACAGGCTAGTAGGATTATTAAAGTTGGGATGAAACCTACCAAGAGGAGTTCCGGCTAATTATGGGTTACTCGCCTACACATATACTTATAAGATTACAATTGTTACAATTATCACTCGTCCACCTAGCACAGTCAGTATCACCATGAACTGTATCTCCCTGCGCCTTTTCTGTCATCTGCATAAAACAACAAACAACCGAATTGTTCTTTACTTTCATGCCTTTTATTTCTAAAGTTTACATTTTAATTTTATTTAAATACATCCAGTTTAATCCAATTCTCATTCTTATTTCACACTTGCAGTCAATTAACTCGAAGACCTATGACAACTTTGAGTGTGACAGAGACTTCACCCATAAACACTTATCTTTGGGCTCCCTGTGGGATCGATATCTATACTTCAAAACTAGCTACAAACGAGCTGTGCACTTGCATACATCAAGATATTTTCTGGCGCCATTGCCTGGGAGCTAAGCTCTAAGTGTTTATCTCTTGACATTTCAGGTGTTACTACTACAAAATGTTCTCCCTAGGGGACAAAGGGTCTACACGCTCTGGTAGGACCTATGTACCAGATTATATTGATCGCGTGTCTGCTCAGAGGTGCGAGGAAATTATTGAAAAACTTTTAAGATCAAATAAAGTTGAAGTTGAAAACCTAAGTGATATTATGTAAATCATGTCTATTTACAGGACAACTTCCAAGAAACCTGAGAAAACTCTCAGAGAATACAGTGCTCCAAGTTCTGAATTTCTTAAACAACCAATAGAATTCCCTAATCCTAGAGTTAGAGAATATCGATTTGATGGTGGAATTATAAAAAATTTGCAGGAAAAATCTTTCAGTGGAAGGGAAGATGAAGACCCAGGAAGACATCTTAGAGAGTTTGACGATGTGATAACATCACTTGGACCAAAAGGTTTGCCAAGAGATTTCTCTCATCTAAAATTATTTTGTTGGTCTCTTAAAGGTAAAGCTCTAGACTAGTTATATTCTCTCCCTCACCATTACATTAAATGTTGGGAAAACTGCACTGTTAAATTCATAAACAGGTTTAATCCTTTCAAAAAGGTAACTGAACTAAGAAAAAATATAGGCAGTTTTAGTCAGAACGTGGGAGAAAACTACCCACAAGCCTAGGATAGATTCTTTGGAATGATCAATAAAGTTCCCAATCATGGCTATTCTGAATCAACTATTTGCCATTTATTTTACCACGGTCTTAATACTCAAAGCAGGGAGTTGCTTGATTTATCAGTAGGAGGATCGATAAATACTTTAACTATTAAAGGATGTTTGGAATTGATGTCTACTAGGGCTAAGAATGATTCTTTATACAATCCTAATTTCGACACTAAGATAGAAAAAGGGATGCTTCGTATAAATTTTGATCTTATGCCTGAAGTACGCAAAACCATGAAAGAAAAAGATATACCTTCTAAACTTGTTAAGGAAACAAAGTAGACTTGTTACAAGTTTTTACTAAAGATGATGAGATTAGAAAATATTTTCAAGAATTAAAACATCGACAAGCAAAATCTCACAATAAGCTACATAAACATTTTCAAAAACGTAAGAAGATCTTGGCAGAACTCGCAGAAAATTATGATGAGATTGGCTAAGAAATAAAATCATTTCACAAGTATCTTAGTATGATTGAAACTCAGTGCGAACAAATAGCATATGGTTATCAAATTTTTCTTCGAGATGATATAGATATTCATGTTTCTACTAATGTTGTTGCAAGAAGAGGTGCAGTTGTTATAGGACCATTAGGACCACTCGAATATGAAGCTGAGAAAGAGCAAAAAGAAAAAGCCTTACTCAAAGTAAGCCAAGAAGATGATACACTGGTGGATCCTCAAGATGAAACTGCTCAAGAAACACAAGATCAAACCAAGGAGGACCAAAATGATGCACATGATGACCGTTATGACTCTGATGCAAAGACGGTTGATCCAAGAGAAGAAAAAGAGACAAGCAATGAAGATGAAGTTGTTGTAGTAGAGAAGAAGAAAAGCGACAAGCAACAACAAAAGAAAGTAACAAAAGAGCCTGATCCCCCACAAAAGGTAAAAGACAAAAATAAGAAAGGTGAGCAAAAGCTTCCTTATCCAGATCGAAAAAATAAAGCACCAGACCAGGTAATCTATGATTCTTTCAAAAAAAGCACTTGGTGATCTTCGTCTAGAAATTCCATTTGTAGATGCAATAAAAGTTCCCACCTATTCTAAATTCCTCCGTGATATTCTTAGAAGAAAGAAAGAAATAACTAAAACCATTGCCATGGTGACTAGTTATCCTGCTAATGGGAAGCTATTGTCTAAATTGGGAGATCCCGGAATACCAACTATTTCATGCTCAATTAGCAAAACTGATATTCATAATGCCTTGTGTGATTTAGGTGAAGGAGTTAGTGTGATGCCATATTCCCTCTATAAAAGGTTAGGATTAGGGGAGTATTCCCCTACTACTATCACTTTACAGATGGCTGACAAGTCCACTAACAACCCATTGGTATGATTGAGGATGTTCTACTTAAATAGATGAGCATGTTATTCCCACTGATTTTATTATTCTTGAAATGCCAGAGGATGAAAAATTATCTATAATACTTGGAAGACCTTTCCTTAGTACTGCAGGAGCATCAGTTGATTGTGCTGAAGGAAAAATAATCTTCAATGTTTATGATGCTAAAATCATCTGGTATTTTCCAAAGAAGATAGAAGCAGGAGAAAGATATATTCCACCGGCAAAACGAGTTCATGTGGTAAGTGCCTTTGATAAGGGGCAGCCCAAGGTAAGAATTAGAGAACAAAGAAGGGGTTGAGTTATTCAACCATCCTTAATAAAATGGTTAATGGGGGTCAACCCATCACATTAATAAAATAAACTATAGAATATAGTGTTCATCACGTTCCTACAACTTTTTCAAAGACATTTTTTGCAGAAGCGCACCCGTGAAGATGCAGCTGTAAAAAAGTAGTAGAAATATCGATTAAACAAGTGTAGAATAAGTATAAAAATAAAAGTTTGAGTTTTATCTACAAAAACTAGCTTAATCATTTTAGTCAAGATCAAATACTAAACCTCCAATTGAGGAGAAGAAGATAGGTACATCTAGAAATTCTGCTCTATACATGTTGTTTTTGGTCGATAATTTTAACTGTCATTTTTCTGTCAAAAACAAGGTGTTTCGCTAAGTTTCAGGATAAGAAGATACTCTCGAAGAAACAGAATTTTTTTGATGAGTACTGATGGTTTAATGACCAACTATACGGCGGGAATTAAAATTCCGGCCATATAGTTTGGCCTTATAGATATCTTTGCCATCAACAATTTTCTTGCGTGGGTATAGAGAATTTAATGACCAACTATATGGCGGGAATAAAAATTTCGGCCGTATAGCTCCAGTCGTATAGATATCGATGCCTTCGTACAATTTCTTCTCAAAATTACTGATGGTTTAACGACCAACTATATGGCAGGAATAAAAATTCCGGCTGTATAGTTCCAGTCGTATTGATATCGATGCCTGTTTTAGAAAATTTATCTCGAGGATACAGACGGTTTAATGACCAACTATACGACGGGATCATTATGATCTGGCCATATAGTTGCGTCCGTATATCTGCGTTGTGCATAAAGAAACCCTAGTTGGTGGCACCGCCACAACTATACGGGTGGAACAACATGTCCCACCCGTATAGTTCCGGCCGTATAGTTCAGCACGACCACATAATCGGGCCGGGCGGCTAGGTTTCTTCTCCTTCCTCATTATTTCTCTCATATTCTCTCTCCAAACCTCTCCAAACCCACCTAGAACTCTTGATTCTTTGCGGATTTCATTTGTTTGAGTGGGGGAATCAACAGATCGGTTTGTTTCTCTCCCTATCCATGCTTTATTTTCAGATTTTCATGGTTGAAACTCTCACATTGATCTAGTGGTGAACTCAAGCTTATTTAGCTTTTCCTCTTAATTTCTCACGCTAGGATTAAATTTTTCCACGTAGAATCATTCGTATACCATGTAGAAACTATATGCCTAAGGTTTTATGGTGAAATTTTCCAGTGCATCAAGATGAACAAAATCAGTATATTTTTTGCAAGAGCAAGCGCCAATGTGGCGAGAGCTCGGAGAAAAGGACCGAGCTCAACCCCAAGTTGGCCATAGTTTCATCAATGAGGGTGATGCCCATACCTTGGGCTGACCATAGCTTTCTCACCACGGCAGGGTTGAAGGCGGACTTCGACCTCATGTGTAACAAGGCCGAGCTAACAATACTCGGCTACGCAAGCCACGACACCTACGCCGAGCTTACCTATGAGTTCCTTGCCTCCTTCTATGACAACCACAGGGAGAAAGGTAATGCATGCACGGTAAGCTTTACCATTAACCGGCAGCCTTATGAAATAACTTTTGAACAAATTTGTGATTCTTTTGGCTTCCCTCATGTTGGGGAGTCAACTATTACTAAACTCTATAGCGTCACAAGTGGAGAAACTTGGGAGGTAATTTCTGTTAATGGGGGCACCAAATTCTACCAAAAGAAGATGTCCACCATTCAGAACCCAACAATTTGCTACTACGCTTTGTTCCTCGCCAACACACTGCTGGGAAGAGGAGATACCAGTTCCATGGCTAATGCGGACATGGAAATGATCACCAAGGCTCTCTTCTTGATGCACCGCAAAGCCCCAATCCTGCAGCTATACTCATCCAGCATGTTCGTCACCAAAGCAACAAGACAAAAGGTGATATTCGCATTGGTGGATTGGTAACCCACCTTGCCCATGCATTAAATATTACATTACCTATTATGCAATCTTTTGACAGCTCCAACCTTATGGACATCAAGTATTTGACTGCTTGTGGCTTCCTTGGTGTTTACCAAGCTATCTGGAGGCTCTGAGCATATCAATTTTGTTATCTTGGTGATGCACAAGGTGAGCAGGTTCCGTTGCTCTGTCCCCTAGCCTTCTCGATTGTGGAGAAGGACACTTGGATCCTCACCAAGGACCAAGTGATGGAGATCATGGCTGAACTCCAGCCTGATCAAGAGGAAGATGAAGAAGGAGAGCCATAGGATGAGGATGAGAAGGAGCATGAGGATGAGCAGGGATACAACCCTGCTTGGGAGGGACAACAACAACAAGGGGAGCCTGGGACCCATGGCCCAATCAGCCGCAGTAGAGGTACAACTACGTCCCCTATCAAGAATTCCAGTAGCTCAACCAGCGCGTTGGGGAGATTGACCACACTCTACAAGGAGTGAATGAATATGTGAATGCCTTAACTAAAACCTTCAGTCACTTCATGACCAACTTCCCTAACTTCTACCAGCAGTATCCGCACCAGTCGCCGAATGACAGCAACAACTGAGCATGGCAACAACCTAAGCTTGGGGGAGGTTAGAATACCTCCAAACCTTATGTTCATATTTTTATTTTCTTATTTTGATTTATTTTACTTCTTCAAAATTGCATGTTTACTTTAAGTTTGCATCCTAAACCAAAAATACAAAAAATAGTTGTAACCTTTATTTCAAATTCTTTTCTTTGTTTCTCTCAAAGATTGCTCAATTTCAGGTGACTTGGTAATAGGGAAATATAGAGGGGGTTCTAGTCAATTATGAGAATGAAGCAAGTAAGAGGAGGTATCAGATTCCTTTCATCACCTTTTCTGCAACCTTGAATTGACCCTATAATTATTTACTCGCTTGCACTAGAGTCACTCCCCACTTAGCTTGTTATCCTATAAATTATATTCCTTTGCTAGTGTCTCCTTTTTAGCTTTGAAACAATGAGCAATGATCTTGGTTAAAAATACTTCCTACATTTTTACAACAAGAAAAAGCATCTAAAAGATGACTTGAGTCCATGTTTAGCCAAAGGATTTGATTTTAGAACTACTCCATCCCATTTGAGCTTAATGTAAATAGACTTGATAGTACCCTTGAATGAAATTGTTTGATAAAATGGATGCTTCGAAGTAGTAGAGATTATGCAACTACTTTTTCTAATAATTACTGTGATATATTGCTTTAAGCGTGTCATTACAACACTGTCGTGCTCCATGGGGAACTATTAACTCCACTAGCAAACGAACGACCTAAATGTGGGAAACCACTTGATTTCGGCTATTGAGTTATGTAAATATCTGTAGCAGCAATTCTATGACGGGTAAAATTTTAGTCTCCTCGTGGTTTCATGTTCCAAGTAAAGTTGTAGTACTCCTATGACCCACTATTGCTCAACAATTATTTATTGGTATGGTAACGAGTGCACAACACAGTCCCAATTAACATGTTAAAAACAGTGGCATGATTTCTCAATGAAAGGGCTGAAGTTTTTGAAAGGCAAGAAAAGCAAAAAGGTGCTTTGAGAGTCTTGAAATTTTGACATGGGAGTAGATGAGTTGTTCTTAAATTGAATGTTTTGGTGCTAACTTGAGTACTCTTAATTGATTAAACAAACAAAAGCAAAAAGTTTTCATCTCTCAACAAAGAGAGACATCAAAAGAATTTGTCTCGCCTTCCTAGCTAAAATTTTGACACTTGCTCGGGCATATGATTTATTTGCTAGCAAGATGTACGTGGTTAGGAAGTGGACTCGGTGAAATCTTGTGAATACTTGTATGATCATGTTTAAGATTGCAGGAACTATGAAGAAAAGAATTTGACACCAATCTCCGCTATTCTTTCTTATTTCCTTGTCACTCGAGGGCGAGCAACATCTAAGCTTGGGGGAGTTGATAGCTGTGAGATTCGACATATTTTTTATGGTTTTTATTGATGATTTTCTCCTGGATTTGATTGTTTTCTAGCTTTACCTAAAGCTAATACTTTGGTAGCAAAGAAACCTTGGGTTTTAATGTGTGTTTCAGGTTCTGAAAATCAACAGAAGGTTTTAACAAGAGAAACACAATATTTAGGCGAAAACAAGCAAGTCTCTCTTTAGAAGCAATCGAGGGAAGCACACAGAGGCTTTAACGAGCAACTATATGGTGGGAACATTTTTCTGGACATATAGTTCCCGCCGTATAGCTGCCCGCCTCTGTCTTGTCAAAAGGGACAACTTCCGTGAAGAGGCCAGATGCGAAATCATAACATAGCAGCCGCCATCCCATCCAGAAGGAAGAAAGAAGAGATCCGGAGAAGAAGGAGAAGACGTTCTTCATCTCACTCCACGATCTTCGACCTCCTAGCCATCACACCCCCATAGTCATTACTTGTACTTGAGAGAGAGAGAGATCTTCACCTTGCAAGATTAGGGTTTGAGATTGTTTCTTCCTATCTTCAATTGTGTTGGATCACTTTTCCATTCTTATTGTGGATCTCCACGGTAATATCGAGAAGAACTCCCTTTACTTAATTATAGTGATGATGCTTTCTTCTCTCATGTGTGAGTAAGTTCATTGGGAGTGGCAGATGTAAGGGATTGGTAAGATGTGATGTGCCTCCATATATTTTCCATTAGTTTGTGATTAATTTTAATTACTATATTATGTGTGCTTGACTATCTGTGGGATGCCTAATGCTTGTTGTCCAATTAAGGGCCGAGACAACATGATGCTTTGTTCTACATAGATAGGATCTTGTTCGCTAGCAGACCGGTGACCCTCAAGTGACACGGGGATATCAATGGGAAACTTGTAGACTCAAGGATAACGAGGAACCACTGTGCTTATTGCATTAGTCCGATCGAAGGAGCTTAATTGCTAAGCAACCTGAAGGGTCTGAATCATCTAGTGTCTGACCATGGTTTTGGTAACAGGCTAGTAGGATTATTGAAGTTGGGATGAAATCTACCAAGAGGAGTTCCGGATAATTATGGGTTGCTCGCCTACACATATACTTATAAGATTACAATTGTCACATTTATCACTCGTCCACCTGACATAGTCACTATCACCATGAACTGTATCTCCCCGTGCCTTTTCCGTCATCTGCAGAAAACAACAAACAACTGAATCGTTCTTTACTTTTATTCTTTTTATTTCTAAAGTTTACATTTTAGTTTTATTTAAATACATCCAGTTTAATCCAAATCTAATTCTTATTTCACACTTGCATTCAATTCATTCAAAGACCCGTGACAACTTTGAGTGTGACAGAGACTTCAGCCATAAACACTTACCTTTGGGCTCCCTGTGTGATCGATATCTATACTTCGAAACTAGCTACAAACAATCTGTGTACTTGTAGACATCACTAACTGACGTACCTGAAGGCCAGCCGAGTTACGGCCGACTCATCCATGGTTGTGTTCACCCAACATTACCTCGGCCAACATAAAGCATATGTCGACACCATCATATTATGTGTTTGCAGGTATCGACTAGGCTGGGTTAACCAGGAGGGAGCCAGGTTACTAGTTATCTTATAGAGGAAGGAAAGGATCTTCCCATGGTCAGCATTTTTCTCTCTCTACTGGTGCCACCGTAATGACGCGTAGAAGACAGAGACGAGGACCAGAGGCACGGGCCAACAAGGGTGACATCGCCTGACCGCTGCTGGTTGGGTCACATGGCACCGCAGAGGCTTACAGCGTGGGCTCAGAGAGGCTTACTTCAGTGTCTCTGGGAGGCTTACGCTAGAGAAAAGGAGAGCACCACTTTGCTATTTTGGGGGGAGCATATTCCAAGAAAATAGCACCTATAGTAGAGCCGGCTCAGGCATAGGACGAACTAGAGGAGACCCGGCAGAAAATGTTAGCCGGATCAAAAAAGTTAGCCGCACTTCAGCAGGTGTTGAACATCACACTACGTGAATATGCAAAGGCAAATAGGATTAGTCCCACCCGCATGGGCGGTGTGAAGATTAGGGGTAGAAACCTAATCAGTGAGATAGACAAGGAATATGTGCCTAGGCCAGGAGAATAAGGTAACGACATGTCAGTCGGTCTGCCGAGGTATAACACCCCAGCAAAGAATCTCAGGGCTACAGACGCAGCAACATCCGAGTTAGAGGGTCTGACCGATGAAACTCGGCAAAGGCAGCAAGAAAGAGTTATTGAGTTAGTAAAAATTGCTAACAAGCAAAATGAGGAGTTGCTCAAAGCAAACTCGGCAATGGCAGGGAGCTCCTGAGTCGTTCATTCGGTAGGAGGTGCTCCGGCAAAATCCGCTGAGGCAGCATCATCCCCATATGAAGGCCCAATGAGAGAAGAGGTAGTAACCCCGGGGAGAAAAAACAAGCAGATGGTCCATATGACCCGACAAGGGCAGGGAAAGGAAGAGCAGTACAATGTGATGAGGATCGGAACAGTGCCAGCCGAGGTGAAGGTGGACGAGGAAACCACAACCAAGGCCATGCATGATAGGGAAACGCTGGTACGGCAATACCAGACAGTGTAACTCGGTAGGAGCTAGACAAATTCCACCTTAGCAGCACCAGCAACAATACATACCTCGGCAAGAGCAAAGTGCCAGCCTAGCTATGCAACAACAATATGTTCACCCGGGTCAAAACAGATATGATGATGGTTATTCAGCAATGGCCAATGCCAGGTTTTCTAGGCCGGATCATCATGTAATAGGATCAAGGCTGGGAAACAGGAATTTGCAGTCGGATGATGCAAGATTTAAATTAGACCGGATTTGCAGGTCAAAAATGATGGAAGGAGAAGGTCCTCTAGGGCCAGCATGCTTTGGACCTCAGATTATGAGAGACCCCCCCAGTGTCAAACTTCCAGTTGGCCAAAGGGACGAAAACGGATGATGGAAGTACCAAGCCAGAGAATTGGCTGATCGATTATGCCACCATAGTAAACATTGTGACGGGTAACTTGAGATGGTCCATGAGATATGTATCTCAGATGCTAGAAGGACCAGCAAGGGTCTGGCTGAATAACTTGCCACTAGAAAGTATAACCTATTGGCTAGATTTCGAGGAGATGTTTATCAGCAATTTTACCACCACATACAGGAGGTCGAATAGGCCGTAGAAACTGGCGATGTGCAGGCAGGTGCCGAATGAGACAGACCGTGAGTTTTTAACTCGGTGGTGTAACATGCGCAATTCATGCGAAGGGGTAAGTGAGTCACATGCCATTGCCTAGTTCGCGCAAGGGTCCTGGTACAGAAGTGTGTTGTGGCAAAAATTGCAAAGGGATATGCCAACTACCTTGGCTGAAACAATCAGAATCGCAGATTCATATGCCCTGGGTAACCCAACGCAACCTCAGCTCATGTCTAATGAGTCATGTGAGGAATACTACCAGCATGATGGAGTCGGGTCATCCTGGCGAAATGATTACCGGGGTAAGAGAAGAGATGACATGCCAGATTATAGATATGGCTCACATCAAGTTGCTGTAGTGGATCAAGATCAGCCCAGAGCTAGGAGCAGCCAACGCCAGAAGAACGGAGGACAATAGTGGACCCCAAGAAATGATGGCAAGAAAACTTGGACACCAGAGCACAAGAAACAGTGGCAATAAAAGAGAGACGGGCCTAGGTATACGTATGAGGTGATGCTAGATCAACCGTGCAAGTTTCACATGCCTAACCCAAATAACCTGGTGAACCACACAAGTCGACAATGTGAGTGGATGAGGAAGTCAGAACAAAATAACACGGGGAATGTGTAGGCACCTCGGCATGATGCACCTCGGTATCAGCAGCTCTCAGGAGCAAATGTGCAACAGCTAATGTTGCCACCGCCCCCTCCGAGGTACATGCATTGGTCTGACCAGGAAATCACATGGAGCATCAAGGATCACCCTGGGCTCATGCTGAGTCCTGGATCATACGTTTTGGTTCTTGACCCAACTTTCATCGGGCCAAAAATCAACGTGTATTTTTCCAAGGTGTTGGTTGAAAATGACAGCAGCATTAATATATTGTATAAGGACACCATGCACAAGTTGGGAGTCTCAGAGAACATGCTCCAGGCAACTAAGACCAGTTTCCATGGCAGGGTTTGTCTTTGGAGCCCATTGGAAAGGTTCGGATTGACGTCTTATTTGGCACAAGAGATAATTTTTGGACGAAGAACTTGGAGTTCAAGGAAGTGGATTTGGATAGCTATGACCATGCATTACTCGGTAGGCTAGCTCTTTCAAAGTTTATGGCAAGTGACCACATTAGTTAATTAAATATGAAAATGCCAGGGCCAAATGGGGTCATCACTATAGCCGGGGATTTTAGGCGCTCTATGGATTGTGCCTCGGCAGGGTCAAGCCTGGCTGAGTCATTGGTGATCACATAGGAAAAGAAAAGAATCAGAGAAGCTGTGGCTTTGGCTCAGTCTGCATAGATGAATATGCTAGCTCTGAGTAATCTGCACGGAACTCTGTCACTCCAAGAAGGTGCCAGTTGATGATCAATTCCCAGAGTGTACCGTAACTAGTGGTGCGGGCCTTGGCGACAAATACGAAAGTGAGCTCGTCAGCTTCCTCCATGAGAATCAGGACATCTTTTCTTGGTCCACGCATGATCTACAAGGTATGCCGAGGGAGTTGGCCGAGCACTCTTTGCACGTCAGACCCGGTGCAAAGCCGGTGAAGCAACCTATCCGCCGCTTCGCTGAAGATAGGAGAAAGGTCATTGGTGATGAGATAGCTCGGCTCCTTGCAGCCGGGTTTATCATGGAAGTACTTTACCCAGATTGTCTATCTAATCCAGTGCTGGTAGATAACAAGAAAGATGATCCGAACGTAGCAGTGGTGTGGTGTATGTATATCGATTACATGAACCTAAATAAGGTGTGTCCAAAAGATCCATTTCCCCTGCCGAGGAAAGATCATGTGATAGATTCAACGGCTGGATGTGAGCTCTTGTCATTCGTAGATGCATATTCTGGTTTCCACCAGATACCCCTAAACCCGGATGATCAAATAAAGGTTGCTTTTATTACCTAGTATGGGTCTTATTGCTATCGCACTATGCCATTTGTCTTACGTAATGCTGGGGCAACATATCATAGGTGCATGCAAAAATGTTTACATGATCAAATTGGTAGAAATGTCCAAGTATATGTCGATGATGTGGTGATAAAAACAAAGGAAAGTAAAACACTCCTAGATGATATCCGACAAATGTTTGCGAACCTAAGGAGGTTCCAAATGAAACTTAACCTAGAAAATGTACTTTCGGTATCCCGGCTAGAAAATTACTCGGCTTTCTTGTGTCTAGTCGAGGTATCAAGGCTAACCCCACTAAGATCCGAGCTATTGAGCGAATGGAGCTCCTGAAGTGTCTTAATGATGTTCAGAAGTTCACTGGTTGCCTAACATCATTAAGTCGGTTTGTATGTTGGCTAGGAGAAAAGGCATTGCCTCTCTGCCAGCTAATGAAAAAATCAGATAAGTTCATATGGACACCACAGGCACATAGCATATTTCATGAAGTAAAAAAGATGTTAGCCTCTGCACCTGTGTTAGCCTCGCCACTATCCAAAGAGCCGATGTTGCTCTACATAGCAGCGGCCGACCGAGTCCTAAGTGCCATGGTAGTCGCGGAGCATGATGAAGAAGGTAAGTCGGTGCACAGGCCAGTGTATTACCTAAGTGAAGTACTATCCACTTCAAAGCAAAACTATCCACATTATCATAAAATGGCATATGGCGTCTACATGGCAGCTAAAAAGCTCAAGCACTATTTTGAGGAACACCCCATAAGGGTAATATGTGAAGCACCATATCTGAGATAATGAGTAACAAGGATGCAAGTGGTCGGATCTCCAAATGGGCAATTGAGTTAGCCCCTTATGCTCCACGGTATGACAGAAGAGATGCGATCAAGTCTTAGGAAGTGGCTGATTTTTTCATGGATTGGGCGGAAATGCAGTACGAGCCACCCTTGCTAGACTCAAACTACTGGAGGATGCATTTTGACGGGTCATAGTTGAAGGACGGATTAGGGGCCAGTTGTGGTATGTGCTTCAAATCCATTTTCAAGCATCAAACAATGTGGCCGAGTATGAGGCGCTCGTGCATGGACTAAAAGTAGCAAAAGAGATTGGGATACATTGGATACAGTGCTTCGGTGATTCGGATCTAGTGGTACAGCAAGTGTCTGGTCATTGGGATGCGTTAGACACAAACATGGCCCTTTATATATTTCACGTACAAAAAATGTGGGTACTTTGAGGGATGTGAATTCCATCATGTACCTCGGCTAGAAAATGATGTAGCCGACGTGTTGTCTAAATTGGGCTCATCTCGGCAAGCTATCCCACCAGGAGTTTCTTTGGAGCATCTAAGAAAACCATCTATTACCCCTTCACCAGAATCTGAATGAATCTTTATCCCGGTGAACCCCGGATCAGAAGCTGTCTCAATGGACATTGACTGGGGGAATACCTCGGCAGACCCGGGGACTGCCTTGTAGAACTCGGGGAATGTTCAGCTTGATTCGATGATACATCCAAAACGTATCTACTTTCCCGAACACGTTTTCTATTGTTTCTCCTCTAAACTTGTGTGATTTGGATACAACTAACACGGACTGACGCTGTTTTCAACAGAATTACCTTGGTGTCTAGTTTTTGTGCAGAAAATCAACTATCAGGAAAAATCCCAGAAAATATGCCAAAAATCCTATTTCACCAGAAGATTCATAGAGCCAGAAGACAAGACGGAGGAGGGCCACGAGGGTCCCACACCACCTGGCCGCGCGGGCCAGGCCTGGCCGCGCCAAGGGGTTGTGTGGCCGCCTCGGTCACCCCCTAGGCCTCCCTCTTCGCTTATAAGTTGCCTCTTGACCTAAAAACCAAGGGGGGGTCGACGTTTTTCCAGAAAGAGTTCCGCTGTGCCGCCACCACCAGATTCCGTGATTCAGAACCAAAAACTCCATTCTGGCACCCTACCGGGACGGGGAATTGGAGGAGATCATCGCCATCATCATCACCATCGCTTCTCCATCAACCATCCATGATTCCCCCATCCATGAGTGAGTAATCCCCCGTTGTAGGCTATGGGGATGGTAGGGATTGGATGAGATCGTTCATGTAATGTAAGATCCCTCCTTTGTAAAGGAAAAGATCCCTGTGATTGCAATGCTAGTCCCTGGATCAATGCTAGCATCCACAGTTTAAGATGAAGTACACAGATACAAAGGTCGTTTATTACAGTCATTCCAGAGATAAAACATAGTCTTTTACAACTCATGGCCCAAGGCCTAATACAAGAGTTTATGGAATAAGTAAATAAACATAAGTCTTCATCTTCATGTGCCACAGGCAAGCATGTTGAGTGTAGACTCATGACTCCTAATCATCATCGGAGTAACCTGCAACATTACAAGTTACAGCCACAGAGGGTCAATACTTTGGAATAGTATTGGCAAGTGATACCTTAGTATATTTTAAGTGGACTATAATACTATATGCATTTGGCTGGTGGAGCTTAGGCTTGCATTGCTCAAAATATATTTTTCCTTAACTTTTGAAAACACTAAGTTTTTGCTTGTCACAAAACACCCAAGGTATCTACCAATCAAAGACTGAAGATCCACTCAGGGCATCTACAAATCAAGGACTGAAGATCCTTTTAACCCTTGTTCACCCACAAGTTTTATTTAGAAATTGGAGTGATGAGATTTTTGAAGCTTCCATGTCTTGATGCTCAAATTGTCCTTTACCAGGGACATGGCTAAGTACTTAGGTTTTACTCTCTGCAGAGGTGGTGCACTTTCCCCACAAGACTTGGTTTCCCAAGACAAGATCCTTCAGAAGCCTTTCCTTAGTCAAATGGACGCGCTCCATCCTATCATTCCCTCTACCACCAACTATCCAAGAGACTAAGTTCTAGCAACCTAAGATCATGGCAGAGCCCATATTGCCAAGTGGTTGCACTTGAAGCTTCTCAACATTTGACATCTCAAATCTCTTTGTTTCTCGGGTGGCCATCCACAAGTGAGATACACTAAGGTAAACCATAAACATGGGCCTTGTGAACCACTCAACCAAAAACCACCAAGCAAGTCCCATTCCACCCAGGAGATTCATTAACTTAGTTGTTTTGTTAAATAAAACACAAGTCCTCAGACTTAGAATATTTTCCATAGTGTGAATATATAAACCACCCTTGTTTTCTAGTAGCTAGGCTAAGCATGGCATGGCAACTTATCCTTAGGGAATTTTCCTAGCAATTCTACCATTCTAGTCTACATAGGATTTCCCAACATCTTTTGACAAAAAGTAGCATGCAAGTCTTAACAAAATATATCTAATGCAAGTATAAAATATAGGAATGGAATATTCATGAAGATATCACTTGCCTTGGTAGTGTGGAGAGTAGCACTCGTCACAATCACAATCACTAGCAAAATCTACACACAAAGTTGTAGCACACAATTACATACAAATATATACAAACAAAAATAATATGAATGCATGCATGCATGAAAATACTAAGTGGTGATTTTGAAAACTCAACCAAGCAAGTGCATGAATACAGAAACTTAACAAGTCACAAGTTTGTCAACTAAACAAAATTAACCCTAAAACAAAATACTAAACTAAATCTATACTAAAAAAGGCCTCAAACAAGTTTCTGCAATTTAAGCCAATCTAATGGTTACTATTTGCTAAACAAAATGGATAGGCAGAAAGGTCTTGTTTTACTGAATCCAACGGTATAAAATTTGCAAAAATCTAACGTGGCATTCAAAAGTTATGAGCATTTGAATTTGGATCAAATTTCTGGTTTTAAATCTATTTTTAGATTTAACCCTAGCCACGCGTCATGACGTGATTGGCGCGTACCGCTTCGGTTGGATCGCGCTCTTGCAGCCGCAGGATCTAAACAGATTGTACGCTCCAGATCGCGTACCGCTTCGGGGTTAAGTGGATCTATCCTAGCGCTACGATACAGATCCAACGATCTAAAACAACAAGCCAAAATCTGGCGGCGCTTATCGGCTATGCGCGGCGGCGATGGTCGGACGATGGCGGCACCGGCGATACAGATCGCTAGGTGGATGGGGAGATGCTCACCGAGACCGCGGGGATGTGGGGATGCTCGTCGTGTGATCAGCTCGGCAAGGGGCGCTCAGGGTTGCGGTAGATTCCTCGCCGGAGTTGGATCTGGCAACGGTGGTTCTGCTCGAGGTCGGAGACGACGTTGTAGATCACTAGGATGCAAACGGGAGGTGTGGTTAGATGCGGAAGATCACGGAGAACATGCGAGTGTGAACAACAAGGTTCGGGGCGGTCTGGACTTACCACTAGAGCTCGCTGGAGTTCGTGCAGAAGACGGTGGTGGCCAGTTGTCGACGTTGCCGAAGCTACGGGTCATGCGAAGGTAAACGGAGGGTGTTAGAAGAAGCGCAGAGTCTCACTGAATCCATTAGCAAGAACAAGAGGCAGAGGAGAGCTCGGAACTCACCGGAATTTGCCGGCGATGCCGGATATGGCGAACTCTGAGAGCAATACACGCAGCCTGGTGGCGCTCTGGGTTCGAAGTTTGAGGGAGAAGAGGGAGGGGGCAGAGGGGGTTTATGTAGCCTGGTCACAAGCGAGAATTACTCGGGCATTGATTCGAATTGATGCCGCGAATTAAACACAGAAAACGACCGCGTTGATTTGGGGATGAACTGGTCGTGCGGGTGGAGACGACGCTGACGTGGAGAAGGCCCGCTTGTCAGCGAAGTGCGCGAGGTGGAGGTGGGGTCTGTCTGTCAGCGACTCAACGCGTGCGCTCGCGCGTGAGAGAAGAAACAGAAAATCCCGGGTGGGCTTGATGGGCCTGTTTCACTGCTGGGCTGAATTGGTGGCGCGTGGCCCTTTTTATTTGATTAATCCTTTTCTTTTTCTAATTCCCTTTTCTGAAATGATTTTTGATATGAATTCAAATCCTTTTGAATTCAAACAAAATTGGGGATCTTTGCAGGGTTCTGTGGTTTCAAATACAGTCATTTAACCAAGTGGTTACCTTGCAAGGCTTGGTCAAGCTTGGGTTTTGAAACAAACAGAGACTTTGTCACTAGTTTGAAAATGTTTGAAATAGGGTTTAGAAAATATTTCTAAATTGGAAGCTTGGGTTTTAATGCTACACCTAATCTTTCCAACCATGGAGGCAAGCAAACAAGTTCCTAACAATCCAATCTCAAAGGGTGATGGCCAATTGAGTTGAATTTGCTCACATGAAATCATAGCACAAGCTTATGCATCTAAATGATTTTGAGAAAGACCCTAAATGGATGAAGGATGCAAGGATGATATGAATGAGTTTTGAAACATGATTTTTAGGGATGTTACATGTAATGGCATCAGATTGTTAGGGCATGGTGCCTAGTATCTATTATTAGTGCTTTTTGACTTTGTTGCAACTTGTTATGCTTAATTCTTGTCACTAGGGCCCGAGTGCCATGATTTCAGATCTGAACATGTTATTGATTCATTATGATAGTATCGTTTATGGTCTTACCTACAAGTTGTATACACATATTGTTGTCTAGAACCAAAGGCCCCGAAGTGACAATAATCGGGATAACCGGAGGGAATGGCTTTGATGTGAGGATCACATGTGTTCACAGAGTGTTAATGCTTTGCTCCGGTGTTCTATTAAAAGGAGCACCTTAATTGCCAGTAGTTCCCTTGAGGCCCCGCTGCAAACGGGTTGGCAGGACAAAAGATGTTGTGCAAGTTCTCATTGCGAGCACGTATGACTATATATGGAACACATGCCTATTTAGTACTTGGATGCTTTATCTTATTTATCTGCAAATGCCCTACGTCTTGATTGCTATATGAATTGTCTTGTCCACGCAACGGCTGTCCATCCATCCCTATGCCTATCGCGCTTTAATCCTACTGTTTACTGCAATTGTTACTATTGTCTTTACTTTTACTACTGCTATTACTTTGCTATTGCTACTACAAAACTATTGCTACTGATAAACTGCTGTGAGAAAGATTGTTTCTAGGTGCAGCTGAATTGACAACTCAGTTGTTAAGGCTTATAAATATTCTTTGGTTCCCCTTGTGTCGAATCAATAAATTGGGTTTCACTTCCCTCGAAAATACTGCGATACACCCCCTATACTTGTGGGTCATCAAGACTATTTTCTGGCGCTGTTGACTGGGAGCATAGCTCTATTTATCAAGTTCACTTGGAATCACTATTGTTCGCTGCCATTTCATCCATCATGGGTAAGTCTCGTGATGGCAAGGTCCCTATTTTACCATCCACTACAAAGAGTGGTACGATTCTGAACACCTATGTTGCTCTTGATTCACCGTCTATTATGAGTAAGTTCCTTGCACCACCACATACACATGCTACACACTGCTACTACTGCTGAATCTAAAACTTCTGATACTTATGATGCTGCTTCTACTGTGCTTGATAAGAGTGGTTCATTAGGTCCTTTCCTAGATGCTACGATTGCTAGAACTATACCTGGAAATACTGAAACTCCTAATGAAGACACCACTACACCTGTCAATTCACCTGAGTCTAGAGAGTGCTATGATATTGAAGACGGTTATATAGAGATTACTGATGAATTTATTAAAGAATGTCAAAACACTCATGATAAAAGTGCTATTAAGAGTCTTCTTGAGAGGCGTACTATAAAACCCAAATTATCTCCTAATGATAAGTTTGGTACATCTCCCATAAACATTAAAGATAAGGATTATGATTTCTCTCTTGATTTATCTTACATAACTATTGTTGAGAAAGAACCTTTTTGTGGAACTAGGAATGAAAGTGTGGTTGC
Source organism: Avena insularis (assembly GCA_023614405.1). NCBI lineage: Eukaryota > Viridiplantae > Streptophyta > Magnoliopsida > Poales > Poaceae > Avena > Avena insularis. The sequence continues at coordinate 545,624,521 of CM042692.1, forward strand.
ACATATGACTGAGCTTTCTACCATGAGTGGCTTATTTTCTAATGATATTAAGATGCGCACCCACTTTGTTGCTAAAATTTTCCCTTTTCACTAAAAGGAGAAGCTAAAACTTGGTTTAATAATTTACCTCCTGGATCTATTGGTAGCCCTGATTGCTTGATTAGTACCTTCCTTCAGAAATATTTCCCTCCTAGTGCTAGGCATGCTATTTTGCAGGAAATTTTTGATTTTAAACAGCGAGAGAAAGAGATATTGCCTGAATCATGGGCAAGGTTTTGTGCTTTGATTCTTGCACAGGCTGGATGTCCATTACCTAAGAACAAGCTTCTTGATATATATTATAATGGACTAACTGAAGAATCTAGGACATACCTGGATAGTTGTGCTGATTGTGTTTTCAGGAATGGGACTCCCAAGGAAGTTGAGGAATTAATGGCTAAAATAAGCAAGAATTATGAAGACTGGACTTCATCTGAGCCAACTACACCTAAGACAACTACTCCTAAGTTAACTGTTCCTGAGCCAACACCAACACCAAAACCAAAGAAGAGGGGAGTTATTGAACTAAATGATGAAGTGATGAAGGAAGCTAAGAAATGTCTTAAGGAGAAGGGAATTAAAGCTACAGATGTCATGAATTTACCTCCTATAGAAGAATTATGTAAGCCAATCCCCCACTCATCCACTATTGAGGTACACTCTCTCCAACATTTTGATGATGGTGATATTCCTTATTCTAAACCTCCTAGTCAATGCTTAGAAGAATTTGATATTTTTATTGTTAAGCAAGATAATTTTAATAAAAGGGTGCAAAATCATCTAATGGAAAACTCTAGAGCTATCGTTGAGTTGAAGGATATTATGGAAAGAACCTCTAATGATGTTAAAATGCTTGTTAAACATTTTGAAATGGTTCAAACTCAAATTGATCAGCTTATTAAAGTACAAAAAGACTTGCTAGTTAATGCTGCTAAAGAAAAACATGCTTATGAAATTAGAACTAGAAGTGGTGTTGCTACCCAGGATCCTCTATATCCTGAGGGGCATCCTAAAAGAATTGAGCAGGAATCTCAACAACCTGAAAATAGTGGTACTACTCCTAAGAAAAGGAAAAAGAAACATAAAACTATTGTAGAACCTTCTGAACCTGCTAAAGATCCTAATAGTATATCTATCTCTGATGCTGAAACTGAAAGTGGTAATGAGGAAAATGATGTTCCTGATAAAGAAAAAGTTGAAGAAGAACCTGAAAGGCACACTAAGAATACTAAATACACTAAAGAATATTTTGTTGCTAAGAAGCATGGTAGTGAATGAGACCCTTGGGTCCATAAACCTATGCCTTTCCCTGATAAGAAACACAAGTCAAAGGAAGATTAACACTACAACAAGTTTTTGAGTGGATGAAACCTTTTTTTTAAATACCTTTGACTGATTGATGACCCACAAGTATAGGGGGTGTATCGCAGTATTTTCGAGGGAAGTGAAACCCAATTTATTGATTCGACACAAGGGGAGCCAAAGAATATTTATCAGCCTTAACAACTGAGTTGTCAATTCAGCTGCACCTGGAAACAATCTTGCTCACAAAGAGTTTATCAAGAGTAACAGTTTTGTAGTAGGAATAGTAAAGTAATAGCAGTAGTAAAGCAAAGAGGTAGTAACAAAAGCAAGAAAGCAGTGGGATTCGAAAAGGTAGGCATAGGGATGGATGTGCGAGCGTTGCATGGACAAGACAATTCAGATAGCAATCAGAACATAGGGCAATTGCAGATAAATAAGATAAAGCATCCAAGTACTAGACAATCCTAGGCATGTGTTCCATATATAGTCATACGTGCTCGCAATGAGAACTTGCACAACATCTTTTGTCCTGCCAGCCCGTTTGCAGCGGGCCTCTAGAGAACTACTAGCAATTAAGGTGCTCCTTTTAACAAAGCACCAGAGCAAAGCATTAACACTCCATGAACACATGTGATCCTCACATCAAAGCCATTCCCTTCCGGTTATCCCGATTTCTATCACTTCGGGGCCATAGGTTCCGGACAACAATGTGTGTATACAACTTGTAGATAAGACCAAAACCAATACTATCATAATAAATCAATAACATGTTCAGATCTGAAATCATGGCACTCGGGCCCTAGTGACAAGCATTAAGCACAACAAGTCGCAACAAAGTCATAAAGCACTAATAAAAGATACTAGGCACCATGCCCTAACAATCTGATGCCATTACATGAACGATCTCATCCAATCCCTACCATCCCCATAGCCTACAGCGGGGGATTACTCACTCATAGATGGGGGAAACATGGATGGTCGATGGAGATGACGGTGGAGATCGATGGAGACGGCTCTGGGGGCACTTCCCCGTCCCGGCAGGGTGCTGGAACAGAGACTTTCTGTCCCCCGAATTGTTGGAATTATGCCCTAGAGGCAATAATAAAGATGTTATTATTATAATTCTTGTTCATGATAAAGTTTATATTCCATGCTAGAATTGTATTAAGCGGAAACATTAATACTTGTGTGGTTTGTGAACAACACCGTGTCCCTAGTACGCCTCTATGGACTAGCTCATTGATCAATGATCGTTAATGTTTCCTAACCATAGACATGAGTTGTCAATTGATAATGAGATCATATCATTGGGAGAATGATATGGTGGACAGACCCAAACTAAGCGAAACAATTAGATCGTGTCCTTGTGTTCATCTTTGCGAAGCTTTTCCTATGTCAAATATTGTATTCCTTAGACCATGAGATAATACAACTCCCTGGTATCGGAAGAAAGCTTTGAGGTCATCAAACGTCATCCTATGAGAGGGTGATCATAAAGGTGTCTCTCAGGTGATCGGAAAGTATCTGTTGGGTTGTATGTATCGAGATGGGATTTGTCCCTCCCAAGTCGGAGAGATATGCTTCGGGCCCACTCAGTAATCGATATCAACACCGCTTGCAAGCATGTGGTTAAGGAGTTAATCACAAAGTGATATCGGATTACGGAACGAGTAAAGTACTTGCTGTGAATGAGGTTGAACTAGGTATGACGAGACCGACGATCGAATCTCGGGCAAGTAAAATATCGCGAGACGAAGGGAATATATATATGGGATTGATTGAATCCTGGCATCATGGTTCATCCGATATGATCATCGATGAATGTGTGGGAGTCAATATGGGTGCCCAGACCCCGCTGTTGATTATTGATAGAAGATCATGTCTGCATATTCTCGAACCCGCACGGTCACACACTTAACGTGTCTCGACACTAGGATAGATTGGATACTTGGTTTGTGAATTTTTGTTCGGAGTCTCGGATGGGATCCGGGACATCACGAGAGGTTCCGGAGTGGTCCGGAGAATAAGATTCATATAAGGCAGTGCAGTTTTTGGAGTTCGGAATTGTTCCGGATTGTACCAGAAGCTTCTAGAACCTTCCGGAAGGGGGCCAACGTGGTCCCACCTTCCGGGAGGGGGCATGGGCCTATGAGGGAGTGTCCTGGCCGCATTGGGCCAGGGGCACAAGGCCCCATAGGGCCCAGCCGATTTTAGATTTAAATCTAGGGATAGAATTTCTAGATAAGGGGAGAGTTTAAATCGTTTAAACTAGAGATAGGCTTGGAGGATGGGCAAGGGCTGGCCGCACCCCCCTCTATATATAGAGGGCTGGTGCGCCCCCTCCCCCCAATCTACACCTTCCTCCAAACCCTAGTTGCCCTGCTGCCCTCCTCTCTCCCTCCCGACTGTTTGTAGGCGAAGCCCTGCGGCAGAAATTCTCCACCATATACACCACGCCGTCGTGCTGTAGATCCAATCTATCTCTCCACCATACTTGCTGGTCCGAGGAAGGAGGAGACGTCGAGGTGCCGCACGTGTGCATCTCACGGAGGCACCGCCACTTGTGGTGCTAGATCGGATCGGATCGCGAGGAGGAGAAGCGAGTACGACTACATCACCCACGTTCCGGATTTAACGTTCACCGCTTGAATCTTCAAGGGTATGAAGATCTAATCCAATCTCTCGTTGTTTGCATCTCCTAGATTAGATCTTGGCTTTCCTCTGCTCGCTCCGTAGAAAAAATTGATTTACTATGCTGCGAAACCCTTGATGGTATCGAGCTAGATCTATGCGTAGATGTGATTCACGAGAACGCAACATGGTTGTTGCGAGGCGTTGATGTTTTCTGTTGCAAGCCTCTTGTTTGTGTTCTTCTTATGACGCGGATAGTGAGATTGAAGCGGTCCAGCCAACCTTACGCGCGACGTCGTCATGAGACCGGCTCCGCACTTGACGTGTGGCTTGTACCATACATGCGGCTGGTGGATGTCAGTTTCTCTCACTATAGTTTTCATAGGATTAACACCGGAGTTTGGCAACCATAATATCACCGTTGTGGCTTTCCGTAGGTAAGAATCATCTTTAGCATCTACTCCCATAAGCCACGTAAAACATGCAACAACAAAGTAGAGGCGTCTAACTTGTTTTTGCAGGGAGTGTTTTCTGTGATATGGTATGGCCCAAGATGTGATGTGTATATTGTATGCGATGATCATGTTTTGTAATGTTTCACGACTTGCATGTCGATGAGTACACAACCGGCAGGAGCCATATGGTTGTCTTTATAATTGTGTATGACCTGCGAGTCAACTTCTTATACGCCATGTAATAGCTTTACTTTATCGCTAAGTAGTTAGCAATAGTTGTAGTTGCTATTCGTGGTGGAGGCAATCATGGTGGAGTGATGGAGATCATGCCGGAACGCACAAGATGGAGATCATTCTTGAAGATTGGCTATACCATGTCACATAAAGTTATATGCATGTGATGTTTATCCTTTTATGTATCTTATTATGCTTAGATCGCGACGGTAGCATTATAAGATGATTCCTCACTTAAAGATCAAGATAAAAACTGTGTTCTCCCCGAGTATGCACCATTGCGAAAGTTCGTCGTGTCCAAGCATCACGTGATGATCGGGTGCTATAGACTCTACGCTCACATACAACGGGTGCAAGCCAGTTTTGCACACGCGGAAATACTTGGGTCTAACTTGACGAGCCTAGCATGTACTGCACATGGCCTCGAACACAAGAACCTAAAGGTTAAGCATGAGTCATATAAATGATATGATCGACACTTCGTTGTCCACCATTGAAACCACATCTCTTCTCGTGATGATCGGATTAGGTGTGGTGAATTTGGATCGTGTTCACTAAACAACTTGAGGGATGTTGAATTTAGTGGGAGTTCATCTAGTAATTTTATTAAGTTGAACTATTTATCATGAACATAGTCTAAATTGTACTTGCAAATACTGTAGATCACATGGCCAAGTCCAACTTCAACTTCAACGTTTTTGCTGAGAAAGAAAAGCTTAGAAACAATGGGTCTAACTTCACCAACTGGTTCCGCAATCTAAGAATCATTACATGCGGCGGACAAAAGGACTATGTCCTTGAGAAAGCGTTAGGTAACCCCCCGCAACTGCGCGGTTGATGAGAAAGCTCTATCGACACGCAAAGATGATTATGGTGTGATTAAGAGCACCATGTTGTTTGCTATGGAACCGAACTTCAAAATCGTTTTGAAAACTATCCTGGCCCTTTGAGATTCTCAAGAGTTGAAAACCATGTTTCAGACTCAGCCCGCTCGAGAGATATGAGATCTCCGAGAAGTTCTTTAAGCGCAAGATGGAGGAAGGGAGTTTCATAGTGAGCACGCCATTAAGATGTCGGGCTACACTCAACGCCTTGAGCAACCGGAATGCAAGATTCTAGAGGAGCTCAAGATTGACAGGTTCTGCAATCACTCCTCCCAGCTACAAAAGTTTTGTAGTGACTCATAATCAGATTGGTTCCACTGACACGATCACCGAGCTCTTCGCAAAGTCGAAGGCTGCGGAGGTGGACATCAAAAGGATAATCATGTGTTGATGGTCAACAAGCCCTCCTTTAAGAAAGGTAAAGGTGCAAAGAAGCCCTTCAAGAAGGGCGGCGCAAGTTTAATGCCCTCGCTGAGAAGAAGCTCAGGTCTGGTCCCAAGCCGAAACCGAGTGCTTCTATTGCAAGGACAAGGGTCACTAGAAGCTTAATCGTCCAAGTACTTAGCGGACAAGGAGGCTGGCACCATCAAAGGTATATTTGATATACATGTTATTGATGTTTTCCTTACTAGCCCTCGTTGTAGTGCACAGGTATTTGATCCCGTTCAGTTGCTAATATTTGTAACTCAAACAGAGCTACGGAATAGACGGTGACTTGCGAGGGATGAGGTGACGATGCGCGTTGGCAACGGATCAAGAGTTGATGTGATGGCCGTCGGCACGCTCTCCTTAGTTTTACCTTCGGGATTAGTTTTAAACCCTAATAAATGTTATTATGTGCTGCGTTGAGCATGAACATTATTTCGATCGTGTTTATTGCAAGACGGTTATTCATTTAAATCGGAGAATAATGGTTGTTCTATTTATATGAGTAACATCTTTTATGGTCATGCACCTCTTGTGAGTGGTTTATTTCTTCTAAATCTCGAAAGGGATGAAACACACATCCATAACATTGAGGCTAAGAGATGCAAAGTAGATAGTGATAATACTACTTATTTGTGGCAATCGCTGCCTAGGTCATATTGGTGTAAAGCGATGAAGAAACTCCATTCGATGGACTTTTGGAGTCTCTTGATTTTGAATCATTTGACACATGCGAACCATGCCTCATGGGCAAGATGATCAAAACCCCGTTCTCCGGTATGATGGAGCGAGCAACGGACTTGTTGGAAATCATACATACCGATGTATGCGGACCGATGAGTGTTTCGACGCGCCGTGGATATCACTACTTTCTCACTTTTACCGATGACTTAAGTAGATATGGGTATATTATTTAATGAAACATAAATCTGAAACGTTTGAAAAGTTCAAAGAATTTCAGAATGAAGTGGAGAACCATCGTAACAGAAAGATTAAGTTTCTACGATCCGATCGTGGGGGCGAATATTTGAGTTATGATTTTCTCACGCATCTCAAAGCAAGTGGAATCGTTTCACAACTCACGCCACCCGGAACACCACAACGCAATGGTGTGTCTGAGCAAATCGAACCCTATTAGATATGGTCCGATCAATGATGTCTCTTACTGATTTGCCGTTATCATTTTGGGGTTATGCATTAGAAACCGCTGCATTCACTTTAAATAGGGCTCCATCTAAATCCGTTGAGACGACACCGTATGAACTATGGTTTGGTGCTAAACCTAAGTTGTCGTTTCTTAAAGTTTGGGGATGCGAAGCTTACGTCAAGAAGTTGATGTCGGACAAGCTCGAACCCAAAGCGGAGAAATGCGTCTTCATAGGATACCCTAAGGAAACTATTGGGTATACCTTCTATCACAGAACCGAAGGCAAAGTGTTTGTCGCAAAGAACGGTTCCTTTCTTGAGAAGGAGTTTCTCTCGAAAGAGGTGAGTGGGAGGAAAGTAGAGCTAGACGAGGTTATTGAACCTTCTCTTGAATTGGAGAGTAGCGCAGCACCTGAAATTGTTCGGTCACCGCACCAACAATAGAGGAAGCTAATGACAAGGATCATGAAGCTTCGGACGATGCTGCTACTGAACGTCGCAGGTCGACAAGGTCGCGTGCCCCTCCTGAGTGGTACGGCAACCCTGTCTTGACTGTCTTGTTAGTAGAAGACAGCGAACCTACGAACTATGAGGAAGCGATGATGAGCCCAGACTCTGAGAAATGGCTAGAAGCCATGAAATCCGAATTGGGATCCATGAGCGAAAACCAAGTATGGACTTTGGTGGACCCTCCTAGCGACCGAAAGGCCATTGAGTGCAAATGGATCTTCAAGAAGAAAACGGATGCGGATGGTAATGTTACCGTCTATAAAGCACGGCTTGTTGCGAAAGGTTTTCGACAAGTTCAAGGTGTTGACTACGATGAGACTTTCTCTCCCGTAGCGATGTTTAAGTCCATTCGGATTTTATTAGCAATTGCTGCGTTTCATGATTATGAAATATGGCAGATGGATGTCAAGACTGCGTTCCTCAATGGCAACATTGATGAAGAGTTGTATATGATGCAACCCGAAGGTTTTGTCGATCCTAAGGATGCTGATAAAGTATGAAAACTTCAGCGTTCCATTTATGGACTGAAGCAAGCATCTCGGAGTTGGAACCTTCGTTTTGATCAAGTGATCAAGAGCTTTGGATTTGTTCCAAATTGCTACGAAGCTTGCATCTACAAGAAAGTGAGTGGGAGCTCGGTGACGTTTCTGGTACTATATGTGGATGACATATTGATTATTGGAAATGACATCGACATGCTTAACGATGTGAAGAGTTATTTGAACAAGTGTTTTTCAATGAAAGACCTAGGTGAAGCTGCTTATATATTGGGCATCAAAATCTATAGAGATAGACAAAGACGCACGATAGCTTTAAGCGAGTACATACCTAGACAAAGTTACGAAAAGGTTCAGAATGGATAAGGCATTGAAAGGTTCGATTGCCTATGTTGTCGTAAGATATTGAGCAAGGCTCAGTGTCCAGCTACGGTAAATGATAGGGAAGCTATGAGCAAAGTGCCTTATGCCTCGGCCATAGGTTCCATCATGTATGCCATGCTGTGTACTAGACCGGATGTGTCCAATGCTCTTAGTTTGACGAGCAGATATCAAAGTGATCCAGGAGTGAAACACTAGACAGCCGTGAAGAACATCCTAAGGTACCTAAATAGGACTAAAGAAATGTTCTTAGTCTATGGGGGTGATGAACAGCTCGTCGTAAAAGGTTACGTCGATGCTAGTTTCGACATCGACAAGGATGATGCTAAATCTCAGACAGGATACGTGTATATTTTGAATGGAGGAGCTGTGAGCTGGAGAAGCTGCAAGCAAAGCGTGGTCGCGGGATCTACAGTAGAAGCGGAATACATGGCTGCTACAGAAGCGTCAAGTGAAGGAGTTTGGATCAGGAACTTCATCACTGAGCTTGGCGTGGTTCCAAGTGCATTGGACCCACTGGAGATATTGTGTGACAACACTGGCGCCATAGCACTCGCTAAGGAACCAAGATATCATCCAAAGACCAAGCATATCAACTGCAAGTTTCATATAATCCGAGATTATATAGCAGATGGAGATCTGAAGATCAGCAAAGTACATACAGATCTGAATGTCGCAGATCCATTGACTAAACCTCTTCCACGTGTAAAACATGATCAGCACCTCAGTGCCATGGGTGTAAGATTGTTGCCTTATGTAAACTAGATTATTGACTCTAGTGCAAGTGGGAGACTGTTGGAATTATGCCCTAGAGGCAATAATAAAGATGTTATTATTATAATTCTTGTTCATGATAAAGTTTATATTCCATGCTAGAATTGTATTAAGCGGAAACATTAATACTTGTGTGGTTTGTGAACAACACCGTGTCCCTAGTACGCCTCTATGGACTAGCTCATTGATCAATGATGGTTAAGGTTTCCTAACCATAGACATGAGTTGTCAATTGATAATGAGATCATATCATTGGGAGAATGATATGGTGGATGACCAAACTAAGCGAAGCAATTAGATCGTGTCCTTGTGTTCATCTTTGAAGCTTTTCCTATGTCAAATATTGTATTCCTTAGACCATGAGATAATACAACTCCACGGTATCGGAAGAAAGCTTTGAGGTCATCAAACGTCATCCTATGAGAGGGTGATCATAAAGGTGTCTCGTGTGATCGGAAAGTATCTGTTGGGTTGTATGTATCGAGATGGGATTTGTCCCTCCCAAGTCGGAGAGATATGCTTCGGGCCCACTCGGTAATCGATATCAACACCGCTTGCAAGCATGTGGTTAAGGAGTTAATCACAAAGTGATATCGGATTACGGAACGAGTAAAGTACTTGCTGTGAACGAGGTTTAACTAGGTATGACGAGACCGACGATCGAATCTCGGGCAAGTAAAATATCGCGAGACGAAGGGAATATATATATGGGATTGATTGAATCCTGGCATCGTGGTTCATCCGATATGATCATCGATGAATGTGTGGGAGTCAATATGGGTGCCTGCACTGTTGATTATTGATAGAAGATCATGTCTGCATATTCTCGAACCCGCAGGGTCACACACTTAACGTGTCTCGACGCTAGGATAGATTGGATACTTGGTTTGTGAATTTTTGTTCGGAGTCTCGGATGGGATCCGGGACATCACGAGAGGTTCCGGAGTGGTCCGGAGAATAAGATTCATATAAGGCAGTGCAGTTTTTGGAGTTCGGAATTGTTCCGGATTAATCGGTATTGTACCGGAAGCTTCTAGAACCTTCCGGAAGGGGGCCAACGTGGTCCCACCTTCCGGGAGGGGGCATGGGCCTATGAGGGAGTGTCCTGGCCGCATTGGTCCAGGGGCACAAGGCCCCATAGGGCCCAGCCGATTTTAGATAGATTTAAACTCGTTTAAATCTAGGGATAGAATTTCTAGATAAGGGGAGAGTTTAAATCGTTTAAACTAGAGATAGGCTTGGAGGAGGGGCTAGGGCTGGCCGCCGCCACCCCCTCTATATATAGAGGGCTGGTGCGCCCCCTCCCCCCAATCTACACCTTCCTCCAAACCCTAGTTGCCCTGCCTCCTCCTCTCCCTCCATTGTTTGTAGGCGAAGCCTGCAGAAATTCTCCACCATATACACCACGCCGTCGTCAGATCCAATCTATCTCTCCACCATACTTTCTGGTCCGAGGAAGGAGGAGACGTCGAGGTGCCGCACGTGTGCATCTCACGGAGGCACCGCCACTTGTGGTGCTAGATCGAATCGGATTGCGAGGAGGAGAAGCGAGTACGACTACATCACCCACGTTCCGTTCAACGTTCACGTGCGAATCTTCAAGGGTATGAAGATCTAATCCAATCTCTCTCGTTGTTTGCATCTCCTAGATTAGATCTTGGCTTTCCCTCTGTTCGCTTCCGTAGAAAAAATTTGATTTACTATGCTGCGAAACCCTTCACGAATGTCCCCTTCAGTGGTGGCGGCGCTGCGGAACTTCTTCTAAAAAACATCGAACCCCCCGAAGTTTTTAGGTCAGAAGGCTCCTTATAGGCGAAGATAGAGGCCGAGGGGGTGCCTGGTGCCACCACACCATGCCCTAGCGCGGCCAGGCCCAGCCCACGCCTGGGGGGTGTGGCCAGCCCCTGGCCCTCCTCCATCTCGTATTCTGGCTCCTGGAGTCTTCTGGAAAAATAGGCACTTTGGCTTTTGTCCCGTCCAATTCCGAGAATATTTATTTTCTGACTTTCCTGGAACCAAAAACAGCAGAAAACAGGCAGCTGGCACTGTGGCTCTTGTTAATAGGTTAGTCCAAGAAATCATATGAAAAGTACTCCAAAGTGTGGACAAAACATAAGAAAGTGGATAAAACCAAGCATGGAGCATCAAAAATTATAGATAAATTTGCAATGTATCAACATCCCCAAGCTTAACTCCTGCTCGTCCTCGAGTAGGTAAGTGATAAAAAGAAAGAATAATTTTTGAGGTGACATGCACCATCATAAAATTGATCAAAGTATGTGTAAAACATTCAAAGCTGGGATCATAGTACTTCAATCATAACATGAAAGACAAAGTTCTAGCAATAAGACAAAGAAACTATGATGCAACATGAAAAGGCACAAACAAAAGATTCATGACTAACAATGCTTTGCAAGACGTTTGTTTGTTTCACATAAAGAAAACATAGCATAGTGGCATTCAGCTTGTTCCTCAAAGAGTAGCAAACATAAATGCATAGGACACCTTCAAAGTTTACAAGAGTGACTAGATACAAATAGTTTAAAACGAGCAATATCAAGGTATGCATCAATCAACAAGTCTTGGGACAATGCACATAGAACTAAGAATGGCCACTATGCTCTCAAGAAAGTGCTCATAGAATGTGTGAAGACTCAACAAGGAAATGAACAGGTTTTGAAAAGTTTGAAAGGCTTCCAAATGCTAAAAGTATGGTACTCATTAGCTTTGAGCTCTCATTGCCCCTATCATAAGCATCTTTAATGTGGTTAAGGTGAAAGTGAGGTCCAATCTGAGTTATATGCTTGACAGACTATAAACTGAAAATCCCAAGTCCCTTGAGTACGAGGGCCGCTCCTCATGCTACTCAACTTTAGTTACCGGTAAGTTCTCGTCATCGTAAGTATGTGCGTATCATTGAGAACCGCCAACGGGGTACCCCTTGCCCGATGATACGGAAGAATCCCCATATCAAAATGACAAGGCAAGCAGACATTGAGTATCTCAGCAATCTTCTTATTTACCATGGGAAAATGGTGCTTTTTTCTCTCTTTCCTCTTTTCATAAATCTCTTTTTTTTCTTTTTCTCAATAGCTATCTTTCTCTTTTTTTATAAGAAGAATGCTTCATAGATATCATTATGGTTACGCTGCAGGTTTCCACCATGTCAGCATGGATTAGACTAGCGGCCCAGGCGTTTCTCTAACACACATACATAACTCCATGGACTTACAAGCTCCCCTTTTATTTCACACCGATGACATCCGCAAACAAAAGATCAAGGTATCAACTGGGTATATATTTACAAGTGTTGAAAGCGTTCCCCGTGACAGCACGGTTCTGCTAATCCCTAGACTATAATTAGCAAGCATATAACTTTTATGGAGAGTTCACAATGGTTCAGGTTTATTAAGTGCAGGAAATAAAGTGTGCCATCAAGTTCGTGAGAGCTTTACTAACTAACTTTCTCATAACAAGCAAACATTTTATTCGGAAGAAAACAAGGCATATTGAATATGCAAGGAATTAGCAAATGATGCTAATAGGTAGGTATGGTGGACACTTTGGCAATATTTGGTTTAAGGAATTGGAAACTTGAGTAAAACATACTCAGTGTAAGTGAAGGCTAGCAATAGTAAGGGAGCGACAAACGAGAGAGCAATAATGGCCATAATCATGTAGAGCAACAAAACATCATTGATCAAAGCATAAAGTGATACTACAAGTTGAAAACTAAAGGATCATAAAGGCTTATGGTGACTTGAGATAGTCATAACATGGTGTGAGCATGCGCCAAGTCAACCCAAATAAAGCATCAAAGGAGAATACCACTATACTATGCTTTAATATGCTAAAACAACACATGATTCATCCAAGGCACATTAAGCAATCTCAATTGTTTATAACAAGTCATGCTACAACAAAGAATACTAAGCATAAAGCCAAAACAATATCAAGCATGACATGAAAAAGCATAGGCCACAATCAAAAACAAGCTCTCTTTACCACTTAAGCATGAGCTTTCCTACTCTTTTCCAATCCAAACCAAACTATTTGAAAACCAATGTATGAAAGAGGGGGTCCAACCAATTTATTCAATAAACTAAGAAAACCAAGCAAACGAAAACCAAAACGAAAAAAAGAAGACGCTCCAAGAACAACACAATTGTGCATGAAACAATAAAAATGAAGTGTTTGGAAGAAACCTGGGATTTTTATTGATGAAGAGGGGGGGTGCCTTGGGCATCCCCAAGCTTTGACGCTTGTACTTCTTGGATGTTTCTTGGGGTGACACGCGTGGCATCTCCAAGCTTGAGCTTTAGTCCATCCTTCATCTCATTACTCATTCCTTCCATACACCTGAAATTTTTCCTTCATACAAAACTTCACACAATCTTTATTAGCAACATTAGTGCACTCAAGATAAATAAGTCTTAAGGTTCAGTTCTAACACCAAATAAACTTCCATTAAAACACAAGCTACTGTAGCACTTCCCTCAAAAAGCTCAATTCCCCAAAAGAACTCAAAAAGGAACCAACAAGAAGCAAATGCAGAAAATGGCAGAAATCTGTCAAAACAGACCAGCAGGTAAAGACGAATTTTTTCGAAGACCTTATGTTGCTCAAATCAAAAAGTGTTGAACCAACGAAAGTTAGATAACAACCTGAGGCAGAAGCACAAAAATTCACGCCTCAAAAAGACGTTTAGAGATTTTACAAGAATCTTTACGGTGAAGCACAGAAATCTGTTTCGGGACAGCAACTTTCCCAGTCATTACTTCTCTCTCATTGGAGGTTACTCTTGGCACAAAAAGCAAATAAAAAGGATAAAGAGCGGTTATTACAGAGTTAATAACTTCCAAGACTCATCTAAAACTTTTGGGTTATCTCCCAATAAGTACTTTTCTTTAACGCCTTTAAGTTAGGCATAAGCAAAAACTAAAATGGATAGAATAGAAGTAAGCGGAGATAATCATGGTGAAAACATTGTTTTGTTCAATGAAATCCTTTTGTTAACAAGTTTGATCAGGTCTTGCTACCAAAACAATTCCATATGAGACAAAACTTTGTATTCCACTAATGATTATGTTACCTCAACCTTGATAGCAATGGTCCCAATCATAATAGTTTCAAATTTTTCTCTTGGTATGGGACAATATATTTCTCCAACTTGAATGCCCTCAACATTTTCAATTGAATTCAAACCATAAGTCCTTTCAATCTTCTTGGGGAAATAGACAGTATGTTCCTTGTCATTAACATTGAAGGTCACCTTCCCTTGATTACAATTAATAACAACTCCTGCAGTGTTTAAGAAAAGGTCTCCCAAGAATAATAGACATATTATCATCTTCAGGCATAATAGTTTGATGCTCTCATAAGAAATAAGAGTTTAAGTAAAAGAGAGCATCAAGAAGCAAATTCAAAACACATTTAAGTCTAACCCACTTCCTATGCATAGGAATCATGTATGCAAATAAATTTGCAAAGAACAAAGTGACAGGCATAGGAAGATAAAACAAGAGTAACTTCAAAACCTTCAGCACATAGAGAGGTGTTTCAATACCATGAAAACTTCTACAACCATATTTTCCTCTCTCATAATAATTTTCAGTAGCCTCATGAATAAACTCAACAATATAACTATCACATAAAGCATGTTTTTCATGATCTACAAGCACTAGAGATTTATTATAAACACTTTCAAAAGAATCCTCAGGAACATAACATCCTCCTTTAGTAAGCATGGAGGACAATCAAATAATGTAAGGGATAAAGAGTTACACTCATTAGAAGGTAGGCATGTGTAGCTAATCCATTCTTCCTCCTTTTGTTCATCACTCTCCTCCTCTTTTTCATCTAATGAGATTTCAGGTTCATCAAATTCTTCTTCCATAGGATCCTCCAAGGCATTAGTCTCTTCCATTTGTGGAAAGCGTCTATTAAAATATTCAAGAATGTAGCCATTTTCATCCTTGTAATTATCAAAGAAAAATTTAAGTATACCATAAACCTCATATTTGTAAGGTGAATCATCAATATTTTCAAGCAAACTGGCAAGTTCAAACGCACCCTTCCAAGCAATAAATTCTTCAATTTGTTCCGCATCATAAAAGTCATTTATTCCATTAGCATAGGAAGATACGGTATCATTATCATTATACTCACATTGAAAAGGGAGGTGTTTATACCTCTTTCTGCAACAAGATTCATCATAGCAATAAGTAACATTATAAGTAGAGCACACGTTTCTAGCAATGGTATACAATCTATCAATTTGTTCCCATAAGTGTTTCCCTTTTTGTGACAAGCGGTGTTCCTTATAATAATATTTTTGATCTTTCGTGAACCCACTTTGCCAGTAATCTTCAGTTTCAAAGAAACCAACCATTGACAACAAGCATGATAAGGCAAGACAATAACAGACCAATAAAAATAACAACTAGAGTAGGAACTACTTTTTTTTGTATTTTTGATAAAGAAACAAGCAAACAAGGAGAAAATAAACTTAGCTTGAACAATAGTGATTCCAAGTGGACTTGATAAATAAAGCTATGCTCCCCGGCAACGGCACCAGAAAATAGTCTTGATGACCCACAAGTATAGGGGGTGTATCGCAGTATTTTCGAGGGAAGTGAAACCCAATTTATTGATTCGACACAAGGGGAGCCAAAGAATATTTATCAGCCTTAACAACTTAGTTGTCAATTCAGCTGCACCTGGAAACAATCTTGCTCACAGCAGTTTATCAGTAGCAACAGTTTTGTAGTAGGAATAGTAAAGTAACAGCATTAGTAAAGCAAAGACAGTAGTAACAAAAGCAGTAAACAGTGGGATTCGAGTGCGGTAGGCATAGGGATGGATGGATGGGCATTGCATGGACAAGACAATTCACATAGCAATGAGAACATAGGGCAATTGCAAATAAATAAGATAAAGCATCCAAGTACTAGACAATCCTAGGCATGTGTTCCATATATAGTCATATGTGCTTGCAATGAGAACTTGCACAACATCTTTTGTCCTGCCAACCTGTTTGTAGCGGGGCCTCTAGGGAACTACTGGCAATTAAGGTGCTCCTTTTAATAGAGCACCGGAGCAAAGCATTAACACTCTGTGAACACATGTGATACTCACATCAAAGCCATTCCCTTCCGGTTATCCCGATTTCTGTCACTTCAGGGCCATAGGTTCCGGACAACAACATGTGTATACAACTTGTAGATAAGACCAAAAACAATACTATCATAATGAATCAATAACATGTTCATATCTGAAATCATGGCACTCGGGCCCTAGTGACAAGCATTAAGCACAACAAGTCGCAACAAAGTCATAAAGCACTAATAAAAGATACTAGGCACCATGCCCTAACAATCTGATGTCATTACATGAACGATCTCATCCAATCCCTACCATCCCCATATCCTACAGCGGGGGATTACTCACTCATAGATGGGGGAAACATGGATGGTCGATGGAGATGATGGTGGAGATCGATGGAGATAGCTCCGAGGGCACTTCCCGTCTCCAGGTGCCGAACGAGACTTTCTGTCTCGAATCTCCCCTTGGTGGCGTGACGCTGAACTTCTTCTGGAAAACGTTGAACCCCAAGTTTTTAGGTCAAAGGCTCCTTATAGGCGAAGAGAGAGGCCGAGGGTGCTGGGCCACCACCATGCCTGGCGGCTGCCAGCCTAGCTGCGCCTAGGGGGTGTGGCCAGCCTCCCCTCCTCCGTCCTCGTGATTCAGCTCTGGAGTCTTCTGGAAAAATAGGCACTTTGGCTTTAGTCCCGTCCAATTCCGAGAATATTCATTTTCTGACTTTCCTAGAACCAAAAACAGCAGAAAACAGGCAGCTGGCACTGTGGCTCTTATTAATAGGTTAGTCCAAGAAATCATATGAAAAGTACTCCAAAGTGTGGACAAAACATAAGAAAGTGGATAAAACCAAGCATGGAGCATCAAAAATTATAGATACATTTGCAATGTATCACTGATGCTATTAAATTGCCGCCTTATTCAAAGTATATGAAGGATATTGTCTCTAATAAAAGGAAGATCCCTAATGAAGAAATTTCTACTGTGCTTGCTAATTATTCCTTTAATGGTAAGGTTCCAAAGAAATTTGGAGACCCAGGGATTCCAACTATTCCATGCTCTATTAAAAATAGTTATGTTAGAACTGCTTTGTGTGATTTGGGAGCAGGAGTTAGTGTTATGCCTTTTTCTCTCTATTAGAGACTTCAATTGGAAAAATTAATACCAACTGATATATCTTTGCAAATGGCTGATAAATCTACTACTATTCCTGTTGGTATATGTGAGGATGTACCTGTTCAAGTGGCTCATAATTGCTTGATATTAACTGACTTTGTTGTGCTTGAAATGCTTGAAGATGATAATATGTCTATTATTCTTGGGAGACCTTTTCTTAATACTGTAGGAGCTGTTATTAATTGTAATCAAGGAAAGGTGACTTTTAATGTTAATGACAAGGAGCATACTATCTATTTCCCCAAGAATATTGATAGGACCTATGGTTTAAATTCAATTGAACATGTTGAGGGCATCCAAGTTGGAGAAATATATTGTCCCATACCACGAGAAAAATATGAAACTATTATGATTGGGACCATTGCTATCAAGGTTGAGGTAACATAATCATTAGTGGAATACAAAGTTTTGTTTCATATAAAATTGTTTTGGTAACAAGACCTGATCAACCTTGTTAACAAAGGGATTTTAATGAACAAAACAATATTTTCACCATGATTATCTTCGCTTACTTTTATTTTATCCATTTTAGTTTTTGCTTTCGCTTAGTTTACTTTACTTTTCCTAGTTTCTTGCATATTAGAGTGTCTTAGAATTTCTAAAGTTTTAGTTTTGTTTTGTCATTGCATCATTCCAAAAACATCTTTCTGTCAGAAAATCATTCATTAGTACCTGAAAATTGCTAAAAAATAAAGTGTCTCGAAAAATTCCAGAAAATTCCTATTAAATTTTTACATGAAAAAAGGGGCAGAGAAGTGCCTAGAGAGTACCGGGGGCCCACCAGGCAGGCACACCACCTGGTGGCGCGGCCATCCTAGGGGCGCACCTGGCCATGGTGTGGGTCACCCTGGCCCTCCACTCACTCTCTCACTTTCCACTTCCTTCTCTCTCCCGAGAAAACATCAGTTCATTGCTCATAATCGCATTCTTGCTGTTCTTTCCCACAATTTGTTCGATCTCCTTGCTCAGCCCATCTTTGCTGCTGAAATTTGGAGCATTTGTTCTCTGGTATGTGACTCCTCCGCTTGTCCAAGTAGATTTGTGATTAGTGGTTTATATCTTGAGTATTTTGCTGCTGTAGGTGATAGGTTATGTGAGCTTGTAAGCTTGTTCAATGCTTAGAAAATTTGTTTTGATGCATGTTTAGGCCTCTTACAAGTCCCTATGAGTAGTTCCCTTCATTATGTAATCACTTTGCAATCATTTGTATGATGGTTGTCCCAAATTTCAGAAAAGAAGATGAATGAACACCAACTCAACCAGCATGAACTAAGGGTGCGTGAGGTTATGAAGGTTCACCGAGAGGAGGAAGTTTTTTCCTTCCATCTATCCATGCCCCGAATTCATGAGGGCTACAGGGATTTCTCAGGACTTCCATACTTTAATTGCTAATGCAAGATTGGAGCATTTTGTGGGAGATGAACCTTACCAATTTGTGAAACTAACTATGTCTGTGGTGCAAGACTTTAGATTTAGTTGCTCTTTGCCTAACCCCATGGTTCACTACAAAATTTACAATATAGCTGTCAACCTTCCTTTTGATGACTTTTGTGCAGCTATTAAAGTACCCCAGTGGGGATCGTGTGAAAGGATTAAAGAGGGACCTGCACCACTCATGGACTTGTATGCAGATATTTGCCAAGGGAGCAGCTTCTCGAAGGAGAGTGGGAAAATTCGTAATATTCATCTCCCGTCTATTCGCTACTTTGCTTACTTTATTGCCAAGTGTGTTCTCGCTAGGAAAACTGCTAATAAGTTATCTTCGTATGATCTAGCATTCATCTCAGCTGCTTTAAAACGAGATAGGACTTACAATTTGGGTGCCTTGATAGCTTTCTGTCTTGCTGCTAACCGCGAGAAAGATGGAATTTGTGGAGGCCTCCTCGCCTCTCGTTTATTAGCTTTGCATGGTGTAGTGCCTCATCATCTAGACCTATAGTTTCCCATAGAGAGGCTTGACCTTAATTCCATGATATAGCATAAATTTGTTTCTTCTTGGGCTAATTTGAGTGATTTGTCTTATGAAATAACCTTTCTCAAGGCTGGTTGGAGAAGGAGTAAGTCCGAACATGTTGTTCTTTTGCCTGCACCTATTTTGTTTAACCTTGAAACCAGGGTAGGATGGTCACTCACTGAGGAGGAGCTCGATATGTATCTAGGGGAGCTCTCCTAGCAGGAGCAGGGGACTGGAAGGAAGGCTACAGATGATTTAGTCTAGCCCTCGAATGAGGGGGAGTCTTCGTACCAGTAGCCTACCTATGATTGGGGAGCTTCTTCTTCCCAAGGGCCTAACTACGATCATTCTTACGATGACCCGCCGGCTTGGAACCCTTACCCGCGTTGGGGTTGATACCCACTTAGGCCAAAAGCCTAAGCTTGGGGGGAGGTACACCGACACCACACTCATCTACATATTATGTTCAGTCGGTACTTTGTATATCCATGTTTCGTTCTTTTTTTAGTTTTCGTTCTTTCTTTACTTTTGCTTTCTAAAACACAAAAAGACCAAAAATATTTTCATTGTTTCTCTTTATTTTCTTCTTTGTTTTTTAGCCTTGGTTTGCCTCTTCCTTTTTGCTCTATTTGGACTATTCGAAAAACCCAAAAAGATTTTGCTTTGCATGTTCCTCCTTTTTGCTCTTGCCTTTAAAAATCAAAAACACCAAAAATATTTTCTGTTCTTCTTTGGTTTTGTGAAGTTCGTTGCAGGGTTCAACAGTCCTCAGTGGAGTTGGGTTTCATGTTATTATTCAAGCCACACAAGTGAAGGGCAATAATGAGGATTAATGACAACTTGAGGTGTGGTAAGAGGCTGGTAACAAACTCTATTTGTTTTCATTTTTGTACATATACTCATCATTGTGGGCATGCTTAGTCTGTTCATGTAAGGTGTATGTTATTTATGAATGCTTAGTAGTTCTAGCTTTCCTATGATTAGCTCCATCTTGCTAATGGTTTGTAGCATGTCATATGAATGTTTGCTTGCATTGTTCTATTCATAACTTGGTATGACGCTGTGGTATCCTCCTTTGAATGTTTCACTTGAATTGACTTGGCACATGCTCACGCGTGCATATGACTGAAACAATAATCAGTTAAGCCTCGATGAATTATTTTGCCTCAGGGGTCTTGAATCACTTTCATGCCATGATTAGTCCTGTTTTGTTGCAAGCATGATTATGACAGTTATTTCTCTCTCGTTTGTCGCTTCCTTACTACTGATATCCTTCACTTGCACTGAGTATGGGCTCTACTCGTGTTTCCAACTCCCCAAAACCAATATTGCTAAAAGTGTCCACCATACCTACCTATTAGCATCATTTGCTATTCCGTGCATATTTCAGTATGCCTTGTTTTCTTCTGAATAAAATGTTTGCTTGTTATGAGAAAGTTAGTTAGTAAAGCTCTCACGAACTTGATGGCACACTTTATTTCTTACACTTAATAAACCTAAACCATTGTGACTGTCCATGAAAGTTATAAGCTTGCAAATTATAGGCAGGGGATTAGCAGAACCGTGCTGTCACGGGGAACACTTTCAACACCTGTAAATATATACCCAGTTGATATCATGCTCTTTTGTTTACGGATGTCGTTAGTGTGAAATAAAAGGGGAGCTTGTAAGTCCATGGAGTTATGTGTGTGTGTTAGAGAAACGCCTGGGCAGCTGGTCTAATCCATGCCTAATCATGGTGGAAACCTGTAGCGTAACCATAATGAGCAATCTAGGAAGCATTCTTCTTATATAAAAAAGAGAGAGATAGTTTTTGAGAAAAGGAAAAAAAGAGATGAGAAAAGAGGAAAGAGAGAAAAAAGCACCATTTTTCCCATGGTAAATAAGAAGATTGCTGAGATGCTCATTGTCTTCTTGCCTTGTCATTTTTTCGTGGTGGTGGCACGGCAGATGCCATGGGTAGGCTAAAGTTTGGGGCCAATGGATACTAGTGGGATCTGGGGAGGGAAGATGTAGTGGATTCTACACACAGAAAGATAACGCAAAGATCTGTATTTCTCCTTCCTTGGGTTACAAGTGCTCCTTGAGCTGTATACAAGGAGAAAGAGAGAACTTTACCAGCCTAACGGTACCAAGAATCCGTCGATCCCCTCCTTAGGGTCCAAGCCTGCCCTTATAAAGGAGAGCCTTGGGTTCCTTTAGGGTTGATGTGGCAAGCATATTCGAGGAATATGCTTGTCCCAATATAGTAGTTCGGCGCCCCCCTTTCCTGTCGCTCCCTAATGACGCAAAGGTTCGGAGGGACCCTCCTGTGTGCCTCGGGCTTCAGGACTGTCACCTCTGTGACCTCCTTCTGTCTCTCTGTCGCTCTGCGCCTTTGTCCCTAGTGCTTGGCTTCACTCAGATTCTCCCTAGCCTGCTACTAGAGTTTGACTTTGGGCTTCTCCTTCTCCTGCAAGCTTCGTATCATTCGGCCCTACCTCGCGTAACTCGGCTTGTCCTTCACCTGCATCAAGATTACTTGGGCTAACCCGACCGACTTACGCAGTATCTCGGCCGGGTAATGCCTTGCCATTACTATAAGGGTCCTTCCCTTTCCTATCTCGGCCGACCTCTACAGATTCTCACCGACTCGTCAGAACTCGGAAACTAGACGGGAACACCCTTTCGTCTTTCCCGTCTTTACCCTATCCGGGTTACCTCCCAACATTAGTCCCCGGTTGGTATGGCCCGCCGATAACCTCGGCCGGTCAGACGTTTCATGACACTCGTTATGCATTGTTTCCGAAGTTATCTTGTCGTGGTGATAACACCGTATTGAGTAGTGCACGCCTCGTCCCACGTGTCATCCTCATCATTGTTTCTCTAGTTTTTTGTTCCTCTACAGCGTCATCGACAAGCTACGATTCTTGTCGCGCGCTGTCGCTGCGACGCCTGCGGCGCCGCTTCTCGTTGGGGATCGTGAGCTCCTTGGTCAATCGTGGCCTTCGGTGCGGTTCCGCTCAGCGACGTGTGGTCGTCTGCGACACGATCCGTCGCCAACCGCCACACCCACGATCCCACTACCTTGCTTGCGGCTGGGTTATAAAGAGGGCGCGGCGCTGGGAGTTTCTTTTCTCCTTCTCGCCGCTCAGACTTTTCTTCTTCCTCGCTTCAAGGCTCAATGGTTCCGCCACAAGACGCTCATCGGTTCTGCGACGAGGAGGACTCCGCCGCCGCTTCCTGCTCCGGCTGCCGCCATTTACTTGTTCCGCCGTGCCGCCGTGAGTTCTTTTTCGGTATTGCCGCCTAGGCTTTCCTCTAGATCTCTTCATTTCCTCTTTGTTCGTGGCTATGCGGTTCTGCTGTCGCCGCCGCTTTTATGAGAATTGCGACGGGCCTCGAGCTCTAAGTTTTCCTCCGCCATGAAGTTGTTCCTCCGCGATCTTTCCGTGAAATCATGTCTAGTTCCTTTAGCGGTGCCCTGGTAGAGGATGATGATGCTGGCTCTAGGCCTGAGCGGGCTCGTGGGTGGCTCCTCGCCATCCGGCGGGAGATCGAGTGGCTCATCCGAACCCGGAGGATTCCCGCCGAGGTCTCTTGTCGTTTACCCGGCAACGAGTTATCTCTGGAAATTAGGGAGGACGAGTATGTAGTTTTTATGTCACATTTCTCGCGCGGCTTCGGTCTCCCTCTTAGCGATTTTGCAAGAGAGTTTCTCGACTACTTCGGCCTTCAGCCGCATCATCTTCCTGCAAACGCCATCGCTTCTCTTTCTGCATTCATCTCCGCCTCGGAGGGATACTTCGGCCTATGGCTGTTCGTGCACGTCTGGGCGAAGTTCTTCCAGATTCGTTCTAATGTAGTCCCTGACAAGTCTCTGCACCCTTCCGAGAAGCTGCTTACTCAGTGCGGGGCGGCATCCATTACACCTCGGAGGAAGTCTGTATTTCCTCGTGTCACCGTGTTAGAGTCGTGCAAGAAGTGGCACAAATCCTTCTTTACGCCAAGAACGGAGGAACAGAAGACAAGATTCGCCCCGCCTTCTCCATTGGTCCGCCTTCCAAGGTAAATTGACTTACAATCCGAGGAGGAGCCACGCCTTGGCCGAAGCTTTTGAGACTCGCTCAAAGAACTGATCCGCCAGGATACGCGGCGAGGACTTGATGGCTACCTTCATCAAGAGTCGAATTTGCCCATTCCGTAAAAAGGACGACAAACTTTGCTACATGAGTGGTCCACTTGATCCCAACCGAAGTCTCGATCGTCCGAGCTGACAACTACCTTGTCCTCAAGCGCCCGAGCTATATTTAAGACGGAGATGCTCAAGATTGACCCGGGATTGAAACTTTACCCGCCGAGCGCCTCCTCCGCAGTAAGTTTAACCATCAATGCTTTGATTTTCTATTGTTTTCATAGCTGTTTTCCCTAACCTTCCTTCTTTTTGCCTCACGAGGTTCAGAGCAAAAGGACGAGGACGCCGAGGTTTTGTCGCCTGTGGACTGCGGATCGAATACCCCGACGTTGGGGAGCCGGACTCAAGAATTCGTCCCTAAGTCGGATCCCGCTGGCTCGGCCGTGGCAAGACTTCGTCCATGAGGAGGAAGGTGATTCGGACGAGGTCCAAGCTCTTGAGGTAGTTGCCGCAATGCCTATTTCCTATGCATTTCCGGCTTCTACTTTCCCAGCTAATCCGGCCGGTCAGGTTCACGATGCCGAGCCTATTGCATCCCGGCCCCCAGTTACCTCGGGGAAACGCGGGGCTCCTGCTAGTGCTTCAGAGGCGGCCCCCAAGAAACGAATGAAGAAGTCTGCTCCGAACCCTCCCAGGCGCAAGACCATGCCTGGGGTCACAGGGTAAGTTCGTTTTGCTCGTAGTTCTTGTTTCCTGCTTCTGTTTTCATCCCGACACCCTTTTTCTTTCTTATTTTCGCAAAGGTTCGCTCCGCTAAGCCTGGCGGTCCTAGCATGACTAGCCGCCCGATTCTGCCTCCTCCGCCTGCTGAAGATACTAGGATTCCTAGTCCTGCTCGTGCTACGTCTCCTCCAGCTCCACATATGTCACCCCCTCGTCAAGATGCGCCTGATACTCGCGTCTCCGAGATTTCTACCGAACCCGTTGCCCCTCCACTGAATCCGAGCATATCCACCGAGCCTCTTTCTACCTCAGTAGCTCCTACTGTAACCCCAGCCGCAGCCGTGGTCGTTAATACCCCGGCGCCCTCTGCGCCTGTGATACCTCCTGCTTCTAAGGGCACTGTTCCCATTGCCGAGGTATCGGTTTCTGCTGGTGCCTCCTCTACAGTAATAAAAACTGTTGCCACCAAGGCTTCCACTTCCCAAAAAGGTTTGGCTCTTCTTCTCACCGAGTATTGCCGACGCGGTTGCAAAAGGATTGCTCCCGCCAAAGCCTCTACTACTCCGGCCGCCAAAGACTCAAATTTTGCTCTTCATACAAGCCTCAAGGTGTAGTAGTTGCACAACATGTCCGAGGTAAAGTCTTAACCCGGACGGCTAGTGGGAATAGCCTCGACTCGCTGGTGGAATACGCTCATAACTGGAATGCTGCTGATCAGCTTGAGGGCAATCGAAATAGTCAGCCGTTTCAACTCTCCGACATCAGCAGCCGTTTGGATCAAGCTGCCAAGATTATTCTGGATAGCAACAAGATGCACAAGGTAATTGCTACTTCTCGGGGTTTAGACTGATTCTCCATATGCTATTATATATACATTAGTCCCCGAAACTTGCAAACGAGTAATTTGTTATTCGCTTGGAAGTTTTTATAGTGCTATACTTAACTCGACGTAATTTAGGGTTCGAGCCTATATCCGAGTAGATCTATCTTAAACTTTGCTTAAATTTTATCTAGCCGTTCTTTGAATGTCTAGCCACATAGGTCTGGGTTAAGCTTTCGCTTAACTCGAATCTACTTTTGGCTTTGAATATCCAGCCACCTAGATCTGGGTTAAGTTTTCGCTTAACTCGGATCTGTTTTGGCTTTGAATATCCAGCCACCTAGGTCTGGGTTAAGTTTTCGCTTAACTCGGATCTGTTTTGGCTTTGAATATCCAGCCACCTAGGTCCGGGTTAAGTTTTCGCTTAACTCGGATCTGTTTTGGCTTTGAATATCCAGCCACCTAGGTCCGGGTTAAGTTTTCGCTTAACTCGGATCTGTTTTGGCTTTGAATATCCAGCCACCTAGATCTGGGTTAAGTTTTTGCTTAACTCGGATCTGTTTTGGCTTTGAATATCCAGCCACCTAGATCT
This sequence comes from Avena insularis, assembly GCA_023614405.1. Lineage (NCBI taxonomy): Eukaryota > Viridiplantae > Streptophyta > Magnoliopsida > Poales > Poaceae > Avena > Avena insularis. The sequence goes on from CM042692.1 coordinate 545,650,280, forward strand.
GGGTTAAGTTTTCGCTTAACTCGGATCTGTTTTGGCTTTGAATATCCAGCCACCTAGATCTGGGTTAAGTTTTTGCTTAACTCGGATCTGTTTTGGCTTTGAATATCCAGCCACCTAGATCTGGGTTAAGTTTTTGCTTAACTCGGATCTGTTTTGGCTTTGAATATCCACTCATCGTTTGTTCTATTGCTCAGGTTGCACATGACCGGCGGACTGCTGAATTTCAAAGACTGCTTTTCTCGCACAAGAAGTTGGAAGAAAAATATGAAAAAGTTATTCTGGTGAAAAAGGTAAGTCGATCATTTTCCTTGTCATCTCTAATATTGTCATTGTTTTGTCTCAAGGGATGCCGGCTTACTTTGTGGGTTAACAGGTAACATCAATAATCTCAACATTCGTCTTGAGAAGAAAGTCAAGAGCTTGGAAGGTTAGTTTTCCATTTACCTTGTACTTTTCCCTTTCTAAGACGTGCACTAAGTTTCTTTTACTTTGTTTGGCTTTGGTAAAGCCGAGATACGAACCTTTGCATCTCTCACCAAGATTGTACGCCCATGCCTGATGTAATGCTGCATTTTTTAGAACAAGGCGCCACTCATTCGGCGCAGCTAAAAGAAAAGGATGACGAGATAGCTCGCCTAAGCGCCGAGGTGGAGGCCCTTAAGCTTTCTCAGAAATCCGATCTAGAAAAGGTCGATCAGGAGTTCTCCGAGGAGAAGAACCGGCTGGCTTTGGAATTGCAAAAGAATAAAGAGCTCTTTGAGGCTGCCGAGCTGAAAACTCGAGGAATGAGCGAGGAAATTGCTCGCTTTGAGAAGAAAAAGATTGACTGGGCGGAGGACCTTCAGATGATGATGAGTTACATTCATCGTAAGCATCTTAACATAGCCGGATTATCTTTCTTCCTTTTGTTGCCCTCTGACGCCTCCCTTTTTTGCGCAGGTCATTTTCCTGAAGCTAAGCCCATGAGCTCTAAAGCGGTCCTTGCTGCTCGTGCGTGCCGAGGTCTCCCTGTTGACGTGAATTTTGAATATTCAATAGAAGATTTCTTGGTTTCTGTCGGCGCTGCCCTTGGTCCGATGAAAATCATGGGCAGGGACTTGGTGCTGGCAGCTATTCGAGCCCACCGTGCTCTCTGGCCGAATACCTCTGGGACTCCTAACATCGCGAGATCGAATTGCTGGTGACTAGATTGAATGCCTCGAAAAACAACTAAGTCTTTGAGGAATCTGGGCGTAGCCGGGCGGATATGGCCCTCACCGTTATCATGTCATGGTACGAACACATCTCTCTTGATATCTTGAGAAATCACAGACTGGTTCTCGCGGGTTGAGGACCCCACTTTCGTCGCTCTCCGGCAAGCTCGCGCCTTTCAACTCATCGAGTATGCCGACGTGCACACCTGGAATGAAGGTCCGAGCTTTCTCCCGAACTCGGACGATGAGGTTGCGGTAGAGGATACATCAGACGATAACTCGGCTGAACAGGGTGAAGGCGCAGATGATTCGGCTTCCTCTGGTGACTCCAGTTCAAGCTCGGACGGAAATGGTGACGTGTGGTCCTCCTCCAAAGGTACTGGGCATTCAACTGCACAAACTGATGCCCTCAGCAGCCTCCAGCTTCAGCCGAGGTTGCACCTAGGTCTGCGGAGGGCGAGGTAACATCGGCCGAAGGTCCTCCTACTTCGAAATCCCCAGCCCCTGACCAAGTTGCCGCCTCTCCAGCTAAAAACGTTTAAGTCATTTCCTATCCCTGGTATGCCGGGCGTGCGATGTAGGTGAAACATTCATCTGTTCTTTGTATGGAATGAATTTCTTTTGCCGTGTGCTGCTGAGACACATGTTTGTAATTGTTATCACTTTGTGTAAGTGGTCTTGTTTGTCCGAATTTTTTGCTGTGTTGGGCAGCGATTTCTTAATTTGGGGACGTATCTATCTTCGTATTCGTGGTTTACCCACTTGATCCAGGTGTGAGCTTCGTATATCATATTAGTTCGGACAGTTGTTACTTTCAAAGTCGAAGTTCGATACTTTCTTTGTAGCAAAGGCTATCCAGGACTTCGGAACAAAATATAGCAGTTTGCGAGTTAATTCCTATGGCGCCAAAGTTTAGTGTATAAACCGAACTGCGGAAAAAATAATATAAGGCGGTTGGCGAGTCGCTGCTCAAGGTGCCGAGGTTTAGTGCACAGAAATTGTAATATCATATGGCAGTCCCCGAGTTACTGCTTTGGATGCCGAGGTTTAACATACAACATGAAATTGAAATGACCTATGGCAGTCCCCGAGGTAATCTTGTCTGGACGCCGAGGTTTGATTCATAAGATGAAATTGAATAACATACGGCAGTCCCCAGTCACGCCCGACGCCGAGGTTCAGTACATAAGATGAAATTGAGATAACATATGGCAGTCCCCGAGTCACTGCTCTGGATGCCGAGGTTTAATACATCATTGGTCCTTGGCCTTGAAATACTATGCTATGAGTAAAATGGACGAAGCAAAGCTACATTCCATGGCCGCTTCGTTTCTTCGCCAGCTTTGTCTGCCTTGTTCCTTCTGGGGGATTGAGCGTCGATTAGATAATAGGCATCGTTATGTAATGCTTTGCTCACAATGAATGGTCCTTCCCATGGAGGTGACAACTTGTGCATGCCGGCCGTGCGTTGCACCAGTCGGAGGACTAAATCTCCTTCTTTGAATACCCTTGGATTCACCTTCTTGCTGTGATATCGTCGCAAGTTCTGCTAATAAATAGCTGATCGTGATAGTGCCGCCTTCCGGCTTCTTCAAGCAGTGTCTACCGATCTTGCCGAGCTATTTCGTTTACCTCCGAGGTTGTATATCGAGTAACTCTTGGAGATTCATGTATTATGTCGGCTTGAAGCACGGCCTCTGCCCCGTATACCAGAAAGAATGGTGTATATCCTTTTGATCTATTCGGAGTAGTCCTAATTCTCCATAATACGTCTGGGAGTTCCTCAATCCAACATCCTGCCGACCTTTGCAGCGTTCAACAAGTCGTGGTTTTATTCGACAATACTAGTCCATTAGACCTCTATACTTGCCCATTAGACTGGGTGAGCCATGAGGCAACATCTAGTCTTATATGTTTCTCTCAAAATCTGTAAGGCTCCTTCGCAAAATTTGTGCCATTATCCGTAATAATACCGTATGGATACCCATATCTTAAAATAATATCTTTGAGAAATTTCACCTGTGGCCCATCGCATTTTTTTATTGGTTTCACCTCAACCCATTTCGTGAACTTGTCCACCATAACCAATATGTGGGTCATTCCCCCTCGGGCCGGCTTAAATGGTCCCACCATATCTAAGCCCCACACAGAAAATGGCCAAGTGATGGGTATTGTTTTTAACTCGGCCGATGGCATATGTATCCTGGTTGCATATCTCTGACAACCATTGCATTTTTCAACCAACTCTTTGGCTTCTTTCAACACCGTTGGCCAATAAAATCCATGCCTGAATGCTTTGGCTACCAAGGCACGAGATGAGGCATGGTGTCCACACTCTCCTTGATGTATATCCAGGAGGATCTCCTGGCCTTCTGCCGAACTCACACATCTCTGCAATACGCCAGACGCTTCGTTTATATAGCTCATTGTTTATGATTGTATAAGCTTTTGCTCTCCTTACAGTTTGTCTAGCTAATACTTCATTATCCGGCAATATCGACTCTTTAAGGTAAGAGAATATGGGTTGCGCCCATGGTGGTGTGATTTTTTCTGGTGTGGTCTCACTGTCTATTTCCATGTTTTTTGCCGACATATTTACCTCGGCCTTCTCCATAATTGTGCTCACTTCTGCTGTCCTCCTCTTGAGGGGTTCCGAGTCATATTGCTGGTCTACTTCCATCGGCGCATTATCTTCTGCTGAATTTGTCGGAATAAAGATAGATTCGGATTCTGGTGACGGGATTATTGATGGTTTTCTGAGGTGTTCCAGGGCAATGCCTGGGGGAATTGACTGTCGGGTTGATCCGAGCTTTGACAACGTGTCCGCGGCATCATTTTCTGCCCGAGGTATGTGGTGAAATTCACATCCTTCAAAGTATCCACTGATCTTTTGCACATGAAATCTGTATAGAGCCATATTAGCATCTAATGCATCCCAATTGCCTGATACTTGCTGTACTACTAGGTCCGAGTCCCCATAGCATAGGATTCGGCGTATGCCAATCTCTTTTGCTACTTTCAATCCATGGACCAGTGCTTCATATTCGGCTACATTGTTGGATGCGGCAAAATGTATTTGTAGCACATATTTCAGCTGATCTCTTTTAGGTGAGGTTAACACTATTCCTGCCCCCAAACCATTTCTTAGTTTGGAACCATCGAAATGCATCATCCAATAATTTAGATCTGGTAATGGTGGCTCATACTGCACTTCGCCCGCTTCACGGAAGAAGTCGGCGACTGCTTGAGATTTAATTGCATCTCTCCTATCAAATTGTGGAGCGTATGGTGACAACTCGATTGCCCATTTTGCTATTCGGCCACTTGCATATTTGTTGCTCAATATGTCGGCTATGGGTGCTTCATAGATCACTCTGATGGGATGTTCTTCGAAGTAATGTTTAAGCTTTTTTGCCGACATATATACTCCATAAGCCATCTTCTGATAATGTGGGTAATTCTGTTTTGAGGCGGATAATACCTCGCTTAAATAATACACCGGCCTTTGTACGTATTTATCATCTTCAAGTCGTTCTACTACGACTACAGCACTCACTACTCTGTTGGTAGCCGCTATATAGAGTAACATAGGCTCTTTTGATAATGGAGAAGCCAAAACGGGTGCTGTGACTAACATTTTTTTCAACTCATGAAATGCACTGTCCGCTTGCGGGGTCCAAATGAATTTATCTAACTTCTTCATCAGCTAATATAGTGGTAGCGCCTTTTCTCCCAGCCGACATACAAACCGGCTGAGGAAGGCTAGACAACCTGTGAATTTTTGTACATCATTTAAGCATCTCGGCAATTCCATTCTTTCTACTGCTTTTATCTTTGTTGGGTTGGCTTCTATACCTCGGCTAGATACAAGAAAACCGAGCAATTTTCCTGTCGGCACGCCAAACGTGCACTTTTCCGGATTAAGTTTCATTCAGAATCTTCTCAAGTTTGCGAAAGTTTGTCGTATATCTTCCAGTAAGGTTTTGCTTTCCTTGGTTTTGATGACCACATCATCTACATATACTTGTACATTTTTTCCTATTTGATCGTGTAGACATTTTTGCATGCATCTCTGATATGTTGCTCCTGCATTTTGCAGGCTGAATGGCATTGTGCGATAGCAATAAGCCCCGTACGGGGTAATAAATGCAGTATTTATTTGATCGGCCGGATTTAACGGTATCTGGTGGAAACCAGAGTACGCGTCTACAAATGATAATAACTCACAACCAGCGGTCGAATCAATGACTTGGTCTATTCTAGGTAATGGAAAAGGATCTTTTGGACACGCCTTGTTCAGGTTCGTGTAATCGATACACATTCGCCATACAATGGCTACATTGGGATCATCTTTCTTCTTTTCTACCAGCACCGGATTCGACAACCAATCCGGGTACATCACCTCCATGATGAACCCGGCTGCGAGGAGCCGAGCTATTTCATCCCCTATTATTTTTCTCCTGTCTTCGGCGAAGCGGCGGAGAGGTTGCTTCACCGGCCTTGCTCCGGGCCTTACATTCAAAGAGTGCTCAGCCAACTCCTCTAACACCTTGCATCCCGAGTTGACCATGCAAATATGTCCCGATTCTCACGGAGGAAGTTGGTGAGCTCGCTTTCCTATTTAGCGCCCAGGCTCGCACCAATAGTAACAAAGACGCCCGAATTGCTCATCTATTTGAAACTTCTTCGTTTCTTTAGTCGGCTGAAAAGAGACACTGTCATGCAGGTTGGCTAGTGCCGGCATGTTCAGCTGTGTCGACTGAGCGAGGGCTGCTACCTCCTGAATCCTTCTTTTTTCTCTTGCTATAACCAATGATTCGGCCAAATTTGACCTGGCTGATGCACACTCCATTGATTTCTTGTAATCCCCTGTTATAGTTATCACTCCTTGTGGTCCGGGTAGTTTCATTTTCAGATAACTTATATGACAACTGCCCATGACTTTGGCCAACGCTGGTCGTCCGAGTAGAGCATGATAACAGCTCTCTAGATCCACCACTTCAAACTCTAAATTCTCTGCTCTGCAGTTATGTCTTGTGCCGAATAACACATCCACTCGGACCTTACCAATGGGTTCACATGAAAGCCCTGGCACTATCCCATGGAAAGTGGTCCTCGTGGATTGCAACATGTTCTGCGATATTCCGAGTTTATGCATGGTATCTTTGTACATGATATTGATACTACTTCCATTGTCTATGAGTACCTTTGAGAATTTGACATTGATGCTCGGTCCAACAAATGTCGAATCCAACACGAGTGCATATGATCCGGGACTCGGCATTATCTTAGGATGATCCTTTATGCTCCAAGTTATCTCCTGATCTGACCAAGGCATATATCTTGGTACTGCCGGCATAACTGCATTCACCTCCATATGCCGGCGCTACACACTTTGCTTGTCTTGTTGTTCCGTTGTGAACACGCAATAGGACTGATGATGTTCTCTGTAATCATTGCGTCCGGTATTCGCCGGATTTGTTCTTCCATCCTGGACTTGGTTCATCACTTGATGCACCGTGTCTCTCCGATCCGAGTTATCGTATCTCGGGGGAGGGGGCGGTAACATTAGTTGCTGTGCATTTGCTCCAGTCAACTGTGGCTGGTGCTGCTGATGTACTTGATGGGGTGCCTGAACCCCTGCGGGGTTCCCCATTGCATTTTTCATCCATGCACACTGGCGGGTGGTATGGTTGGCTGGCCTGGATGGGTTTGACGTGTGAAATTTGCGCGGCTGATCTAACATAGATTCGAACGTACTTCGCCTCTCCTGCCATCGCTTTCTTTTGTTCTGGGGTCCACTGCCTTTTTCCTTCATTTCTTGGTGTCCACTGTTGAGGACCATTCTTCTGCCTTTGAGTTGCTCCGTGACTCGGCGGGTCTTGTGCTACTGCCGCCACTTGGGCCGAATTATATCTATAATCCGGCCTTTCCTCTCTTCTTCTTCCTCTGAAATCACCGCGCCTAGATGACCCGGCCAAATCTCTTGCATCATGGTCCTGTTGCTCGCGATGATCTGCTGACATTAATTCTGGTTGCGTTGGGTCTCCTAATGCGTAGGAGTCCGCTATTCTGATAGTTTCTGCCAGTGTGGTCGGCATATCTCTTTGCAGACGTTGCCACAATACGCTGTCGTAACGGCATCCTTGTGCGAACCAAGCTATTGCTTGCGATTCTATGACTCCTTCACATGAGTTTCTCAGGTTACACCACCGAGTTAAAAATTCTCTATATGTTTCATTCGGCCTCTGCTTGCACATGGCTAACTGTTGTTGCCTGTTTGGCCTCTTGTATGTACTGGTAAAGTTGCTGACAAACATTTCCTCAAAATCCAGCCAACAGTTGATACTGCAGGCTGGTAGATTATTCAGCCACACCCTAGCTGGTCCTTCCAGCATTTGTGGTACATACCGTACTGCCCACCGTAAGTTTCCACCCGCTATTTTTACAGCAGTGGCATAGTCAATCAACCAGTCTTGTGGTTTGGTATTCCCATTATATGTTTTCGTGCCCCTTGCCAGCTGAAAGTTCGGCACAGGAGGTTCACCCATGATCCATGGTCCAAAGCATGTCGGCCCTGGTGGACCCTGTTCTTCCAACAACTCGGACCTATATAGCCGGTCCAGCTTCACTCTTGCATCATTTGACGGCAAATCTCTATACAGAACTCTGTCCTATATTCCATAGTGATTGTTTCCGCCATGGATTGCATATTCCATCACAGAATAACCATCATTGTATCTTTCATTAATTCGATCGTGGCGAGCTGGCCTCGTTTCTCTTTCCTGCCGGGGTTCATGCCTTGGTTGCGGATTGAGTGGCAATTCTCTCCCTACTTCGACCAGGGTATTGTTCTCCTGATTGCCTCTCGCGGGCTCTCTTCTGCCGAGATCTCTGTTGCCTCGGCTTCCTCCATCTCTCTCAACACGGCCGTGGTTCCTCTCCCCACTGTTACCTCGGCTTGCATTGCCTCTGTTCTCATTTGCCTTTCCAGCCATTGCCGGATCATATGGAACAATCTGCTTGTTCCTCTTTCCCGAGGTTACTGCTTTGTCTCTTCGAGCATTATTTCCGGGTGAAGATGCTGCTGCCATGGACAAGGCAGGTGCTGCTCCTGCCGAATGAACCATTCGCGAGGCCCCCGGCCTCGCCGGGTTTGCTCTGAGCATTTGCTCGTTTTGCTGGTTCGCGATGCGCACCAGCTCGTTTAATCTTTCTTGTTGTTTCTGCTGGGCCTCACCGGTCAACCCCTCTAACTCTAATGCTGCGGCATTTGCAGCTCTTAGGTTTCTTGCCAGGGTACTGTACCTCGGCAAGCCCAAATCCTCTGATTCTGCTTTATGAGCATCATGCTCTTTGTTGATGTCATCCATGAGGTTCTTCCCTCTCAATCTTAGTTCGTCCACCCGCTGGTGCGACGCTGCTTATTTGCTTTGGTATATTCTCGAGGTCCTGTTTAAGGACTCCGCAAGGTCGACACCTTTTTGCCTCTATCACACCTTTTGCCTGGTTTCCTCTAACTCTGCTCGAGCATTTGCGGATTAAGTATCGGCGCCATGGTGTAGTCAAGCTTTCTATGGTCGCCTGAAGAATATTCTCTGGCCTTTCCAGAGGTGGCCCTCTTACTCTTGGTGCTTTTGGGGTGGTGTCTTGCACCTCGGTCGGGTTGGTTGCTGGTGGGATTACCTCGGTGGGCATTGGTGCTTTGTCTGCTGTGCGCCACACACGGTGGCGGGTTCTGCCTGATCCGGCTGCTACTCGGTTGCACCCTGCCACGACCATTACCTCGACGCTACTGCAGGATGCGCCCGGCGACGGCTGCGGCGTTAAGAGGTGGATCTCCTGCAACAACAACTTGGTGAGGATAAACGCCGGAGATGTCGATGCCGATGTAAACCTGGTGCCCGCCCAGGTTGATGCTGACACCATTACGCGGGGGAGCTTTCCCCCTGAAGCTCCCTGCATTGTCACTGACATAATCACAGAGACCAAATCTCTGGACTAAGCCAGAAACAACGCGCTCGCCAGTCTTGATGAAGTTTCCCGTCCAGATCATAACTCCAGCTAGCACCACTGCTGGCCCCAAGGTGGGCGCCAACTGTCGTGGTGGTGGCACGGCAGATGCCATGGGTAGGCTAAAGTTTGGGGCCAATGGATGCTAGTGGGATCTGGGGAGGGAAGATGTAGTGGATTCTACACAAAGAAAGATAACGCAAAGATCTGTATTTCTCCTTCCTTGGGTTACAAGTGCTCCTTGAGCTGTATACAAGGAGAAAGAGAGAACTTTACCAGCCTAACGGTACCAAGAATCCGTCGATCCCCTCCTTAGGGTCCAAGCCTGCCCTTATAAAGGAGAGCCTTGGGTTCCTTTAGGGCTGATGTGGCAAGCATATTCGAGGAATATGCTTGTCCCAATATAGTAGTTCGCCCCCCTTTCCTTGTCGCTCCCCTAATGACAGCAAAGTTCTAGAGGGACCCTCCTGTGTGCCTCGGGCTTCAGGACTATCACCTCCGTGACCTCCTTCTGTCTCTCTGTCGCTCTGCGCCTTTGTCCCTAGTGCTTGGCTTCGCTCAGATTCTCCCTAGCCTGCTACTAGAGTTTGACTTTAGGCTTCTCCTTCTCCTGCAAGCTTCAGATATCATTCGCCCCGCCTCTAACTCGGCTTGTCCTTCACGCATCAAGATTACTTAGGCTAACCCGGCCGACTTCACGCAGAGATCTCGTGTAATGCCTTGCCATTACTATAAGGGTCCTGCCCTTTCCTATCTCGGCCGACCTCTACAGGATTCTGCCGACTCAGACTGTAACTCGGAAACTAGACGGGGAACACCCTTTCGTCTTTCCCCGTCTTTACCCAACACATTTTGATATGGGGATTCTTCCGTATCATCGGGCAAGGGGTACCCCGTTGGCGGTTCTCTATGATATGCATGTATTTACTATGACAAGAACTTACTGGTAACTAAAGTTGAGTAGCATGAGGAGCAGCCCTCATACTCAAGGGACATGAGATTTCTAGTTTATGGTCTCTCAAGCATATAACTCGTATTGTACCTCACTTTCACCTTAACCATTTAAAGATGCTTATGATAGGGGCAATGAGAGCTCAAAGCTAATGAGTACCATACTTTCAGCATTTGGAAGCCTTTCAAACTTTTCAAAACCTTTTCATTTCCTTGTTGAGTCACCACCTATTCTATGAGCACTTTCTTGAGAGCATAGTTGTCATTCTTAGTGTGATGTGCTTGTCTCAAAACTTGATTAATTGTGTCATGACTTTGATGCTTGTATCTTTGATATCCTTACTTCTAGTCTTCACTTGAACTTCAGAGGTGCCTCGGCATTTATGTTTGCTCTACAATCAAAGGCAAGCGAGATACCACTCTATCATACCTTTTTATGAACATAGCAATGTTGCTTATGTTTATGTTTCATGCTACTTATTATTTTTGAATTGGAATCTCTTCATAGCTTGCGATAACTATTGAGTAACCTTATTTGCATGCTCCTTATTATGAATTGACCAAGTACTTGATCTTATGCTGAGAATATATACATTTTATGAAGCAAATGTGTTTGTGAAAGTTTCTTTTATCGCACTCAGTTTTCAACTGAATTGCTTGAGGACAAGCAATAAGCTAAGCTTGGGGGAGTTGATACGTCTAAAATGTATCTACTTTCCCGAACACTTTTGCTATTGTTTCTCCTCTAAACTTGTGTGATTTGGATACAACTAACACGGACTGACGCCATTTTCAGCATAATTACCTTGGTGTCTAGTTTTTTTTGAACAAAATCAACTATCAGGAAAAATCCCAGAAAATATGCAAAATCCTATTTCACCAGAAGATTCAAGGAGCCAGAAGATGAGACGGAGGAGGGCCACGAGGGGCCCACACCACCTGGTTGCGCGGGCCAGGCCTGGTCGCGCCAAGGGGTGGTGTGGTTGCCTCGGTCACCCCCTCGGCCTCCCTCTTTGCCTATAAGTTGCCTCTTGACCTAAAACCCAAGGGGGTTCGACGTTTTTCCAGAAAGAGTTCCCCCGCTGTAGGCTATGGGGATGGTAGGGATTGGATGAGATCGTTCATGTAATGGCATCAGATTGTTAGGGCATGGTGCCTAGTATCTATTATTAGTGCTTTTTGACTTTGTTGCAACTTTTTATGCTTAATGCTTGTCACTAGGGCCCGAGTGCCATGATTTCAGATTTGAACATGTTATTGATTCATTATGATAGTATCGTTTATGGTCTTACCTGTTGGAGATATGCCCAAGAGGCAATAATAAAAGAGATTATTATTATATCTTTGTGTTTATGATGAATGTTTACATCCCATGCTATAATTGTATTATTAGGAAACACTAATACTTGTGTGTTTTGTAAACATAAAAGAGTCCCTGGTAAGCCTCTTGTTAAACTAGCTTGTTGATTGATTGATGATCATGGTTTCCTGATCATGGACATTGGATGTGATTAATAACAAGGTTATATCATTAGGAGAATGATGTGATGGACACACACCCATAGTAAGCGTAGCATAAGATCAAGTCATTAAGTTCGTATTGCTGTAAGCTTTGAAATACATAGTAACCTAATCCTTCGACCATGAGGTTATGTTAATCACCATCACCGGATGGGTACTTTGATGACATCAAACGCCGCTTCGTAACTAGGCGGTTATAAAGGTGTCATTGGGTATTCTGAAAGTATGTGTTGAAGCGCATAGACCAAGATTGGGATTTGTCCATCCATATGACGGATAGATATACTGGGCCTCTCCTGGAATGACATCTAGATAGCTTGCAAGCATGTGACTAGGTCACAAGGGATGACATAACATGGAACGAGTAAAGAGTACTTATCAATAACGAGGAAGAACTAGGTATGAAGATACTGACGATCAAACCTCGGATAAGTAGAATGTCACGAGACAAAGGGAATTGGTTTCATATGTTAATTGGTCCAATCGATCACGAAGTAATCGTTGAGTATGTGGGAGTTATGGATCTCCAGATCCTCATTGATGGTTATTGATGGGAGAGGTGTCTTCATCATGTCTGCATATTCACGAACCGTAGGGTGACACACTTAAGGTTCGAAGTTGTTTGAAGTAGATATGGAATTTGCGTTAGAGACCGAATGTTGTTCGGAGTCTCGGAATGGATCTGGGACATCACGAGGAGATCCGGAATGGTCCGGAGAATGAGATTCATATATTGGGGATCATTTTCTAAGTTAGGAAATGTTCTGGAGTGTTTGTATGGAGATTCTAGAAGGTTTCGGAATGTTCTGGAAGGTTCTAGAGGATTTCTTGGAGTTTGCTTGAAAACCAAGAAAGGGATCAAAGAAACCAAGTGGGGCAAGACACGGATTCGTGGGGGAGGAGGATTCCTCCCCCCAACCCGCCGGCCCAAGGAGGAGGGAGTCCTACTAGGACTCCCTCCCAGCCGCCTCCCTCTTTAAATAGAAGGGAGGCGCCTCTTGCCTAATGGTTGTCTTTAATTGCTAAGACCGCGTGTCTATTCATCTTGTAATAGCTTTGTTCCAAGTAGTTGTAATAGTTGCTAGTGAAGATGGACAACCATGAAGCGGCGCCACGGACCTTGACGCAATGCTGGTGATGATGGAGATCATGTCCGTGCTTTGGAGATAGAGATCGAAGGCATAAGAAGAAAGGGCCATATCATATCACACAAATTATGAATTGCCTGTGATGTTAATCCTTTATGCATCTTGTATTGCTTAGATCGCGATGGTAGCATTATAAGATGATCCCTCTCACAAAATATCAAGTAATAAAGTGTTCGTCCTTAGTTGGCACCGTTGCTAAGACTCGTTGTTTCGAAGCATCTCGTGATGATCGGGTGTGATAGACTCTACGTGTGCATACAACGGGTGCAAGCCAGATTTGCACATGCAGAAACTAAGGTTAATCTTGACGAGCCTAGCATGTACAGACATGGTCTCGGAACACGGAATACCGAAAGGTAGAGCATGAGTCATATGATTGATATGATGAACATGAAGATTGTTCGCCGATGAAGCTACATCATCTCACGTGATGATCGGACTTGGTGTAGTGGATTTGGTTCGTGTAATCACTAAAACAACTGCGAGGGATGTTGTTTTGAGTGGGAGTTCACCTAGTTGATTTAAGAATTGAATTTGAACACTATTTATCATAAACTTAGTCTTAACTACTTGCAAATATGTTGTAGATTATGGCGAACGTTTCCATCAATTTCAATGCGTTCCTAGAGAAAGAAAAGCTTAAGAACAATGGAAGCAATTTCACGGACTGGTTCCGTGGACTGTAGATCGTCCTCAGGGCTGGTTAGTTGACCTATGTGCTCGAAGCACCGCTAGGTGACCCACCTGCAGAAGATGCCATCGATGACGTAAAGAATGTTTATGCCACTCGGAAACATCACTACTCCATAGTTCAGTGTGCCATCATGTACGGTTTAGAATCGGAGCTTCAAAAGCGTTTTGAGCACCATGACCCATTTGAAATCATTAAGGAGCTCAAACTCATATTTGAGACTCGCGCGGCCATGGAAAGCTATGAAGCTTTCGAGAAGTTCTTTACCTGCAAGATGGAAGAGGGTAGCTCCGTTAGCGAGCACATGCTCACCATGTCTAGGCACACAAACAAACTCCGAGAGTTGGGGATACCGATTCCTAATGAATTGGGGATTCACCGTGTCCTCCAATCACTGCCACCAAGTTACAAGAACTTTGTGATGAACTACAATATGCACTGCATGAACAAGACGCGTTCGAACTATCGTCCATGCTGAAAACTGCTGAAGTGGAGATCATGAAAGAACACCAAGTGTTGATGGTCAATAAGACCACCAATTTCAAGAAACGGGGCAAGCCTAAGAACAAGGGCAACTTTAAGAAGGAAAGCAAGAAAGCTGCCGCACCTGCTAAGAAGCCCAAGGCTGGTCCTAAACCTGAAACTGAGTGCTTCTACTGCAAGGGTGCTGGTCACTAGAAGCGTAACTGCCCCAAATACTTGGCGGATCTGAAGAACGGCAACATCAAGAAGAAAGGTATATTCGATATACATGTTATAGATGTGTATCTTACTAGTAATCGTAGTAGTGCCTAGGTATTTGATACTGGTTCGGTTGCTCATATTTGTAACTCGAAACAGGAACTGCGGAATAAACGAAGACTGGCAAGAGACAAGGTGACGATGCGCATTGGAAATGGCTCCAAGGTTGATATGATCGCTGTCGGCATGCTCCCTCTACATCTACCATCGGGATTAGTTTTAAATTTAAATAATTGTTATTTGGTGCCTGTGTTAAGCATGCACATTATATCTGGATCTTGTTTATTGCGAGACGGTTACTCTTTTAAGTCTGAGAATAAAGCTTGTTCGATTTATATGAGTAATATCTTTTATGGTTATGCACCTGAGATGAATGGTTTATTCTTATTGAATCTCGATAGTAGTGATACACATGTTCACAACATAGATGCTAAACGAATCTACATATATGTGGCACTGTCGTCTTGGTCACATTGGAGTGAAGCGTATGAAGAAACTCCATTCTGATGGACTTCTTGAATCACTTGATTTTGAATCACTTGAAAGATGCGAAGCATGTCTAATGGGAAAAATGACTAAGACTCCATTCTCTGGATTAATGGAGCGAGCTACAGACTTATTGGAAATAATACATACCGATGTGTGTGGTCCAATGAGTGTAGCATCGCGTGGTGGATATCATTATGTTCTCACTTTTATGGATGACTTGAGTAGATATGGGTATGTCTACTTTATGAAACATAAATCCGAAACTTTCGAGAAGTTTAAGGAATTTCAAAGTGAAGTGGAAAATCATCGTAACAAGAAGATTAAGTTTCTGCGTTCTGACCGTGGAGGTGAATATCTGAGTTATGAGTTTGGCATGCATTTAAAGAAATGTGGAATACTTTCACAGTTGACACCGTCGGGAACACCACAGCGTAATGGTGTGTCCGAACGTCGTAATCGAACTCTCTTAGATATGGTTTGGTCTATGATGTCTCTTTCAGATTTACCGTTATCATTTTGGGGCTATGCATTAGAGACAGCCGCATTCACTTTAAATAGGGCACCATCTAAATCCGTTGAAACGACACCGTATGAATTATGGTTTGGTAAGAAACCTAAGTTGTCGTTCCTTAAAGTTTGGGGCTGCGAAGCGTATGTAAAGAAGTTACAACCTGATAAGCTTGAACCCAAAGCGGAGAAATGCGTCTTCATAGGATACCCTAAAGAAACAATTGGGTATACCTTCTATCATAGATCCGAAGGCAAAGTTTTCGTTGCTAAGAATGGATCCTTTCTGGAGAAGGAATTTCTCTCGAAAGAAGTGACTGGAAGGAAAGTAGAACTCGACGAGGTTATTGAACCTTCTTTCGGAGTTGAGAGTAGCGCAGCACCGGAAGATGTTTCACTGAACCTCGCAGGTCAACAAGGGTTCGTACCACTCCTGAGTGGTATGACTCTTCCTTGAACGTCATGTTGGTGGACAACACTGATGACCCTGCGTCGTATGAAGAAGCTATGGTGAGCCCAGATTCCGACAAATGGCTAGAAGCCATGAAATCCAAAATGGGATCCATGTACGAAAACCAAGTATGGACTTTGGTGGACTTACCGGATGGCCGTAAGGCTGTCGAGAACAAATGGATTTTCAAAAGAAAAACAGATGTTGATGGTAATGTTACCGTCTATAAAGCTCGACTTGTCGCAAAAGGGGTCCGACAAATTCAAGGAGTTGACTACGATGAGACTTTCTCACCAGTAGCAAAGCTAAAGTCTGTGAGGATTATGTTAGCAATCGCTGCATATTTCGATTATGAAATTTGGCAGATGGATGTCAAAACGGCGTTCCTTAATGGTGACATTGAGGAAGAGTTGTATATGGTACAACCCAAGGGTTTTGTCGGTCCTAAAGATGCTGACAAGGTATGCAAACTTCAGCGCTCCATTTATGGACTGAAGCAAGCATCCCGGAGTTGGAATCAACGTTTTGATAAAGTAATCAAAAACTTTGGATTTATACAAACTTATGGAGAAGCTTGTATTTACAAGAAAGTGAGTGGGAGCTCTGTAGTATTCCTAGTACTATATGTAGATGACATATTGTTGATTGGGAATGATATAGAACTTCTTAATAGCGTCAAAACCTATTTGAATAATAGTTTTTCGATGAAGGATCTTGGCGAATCGGCATATATTCTAGGCATCAAGATTTATAGAGATAGATCAAGACGCCTAATAGTGCTTTCACAAAGTACATACTTAGAGAAAGTTCTAAAGAAGTTTAGAATGGAAGAAAGCAAGAAAGGGTTCGTGCCCATGTTGTCAGGTAAGACCTTGAGTAACACTCAAAGTCCAGCTACGGCAGAAGATAGAGAAAAGATGAATAAAATTCCCTATGCCTCGGCCATAGGTTCTATCATGTATGTCATGTTGTGTACGAGACTGGATATAGCACATGCTGTTAGTTTGACTAGCAGATATCAAAGTGATCCTAGAATGGAACACTGGACAGCGGTCAAGAATATCCTAAAGTACCTGAATAGGACTAAGGATATGGTTCTTTCTTATGGAGGTGATGAACAGCTTGTTGTAAACGGTTACACGGATGCTAGTTGGAACACCGATCCAGATGACTCGAAGTCATAGTCTGGATACGTATTTATTTTGAATGGTGCTGCAATAAGCTGGAGGAGTGCCAAGCAGAGCGTTGTGGCGAAATCTTCAACTGAATCGGAATACATAGCTGCTTCAGAGGCTGCACAAGAAGGCATATGGATGAAGGAGTTCATTACTGAACTTGGCGTGGTTCCCAGTGCGTTAGACCCGATGGCCATCTACTGTGACAACACAGGTGCCATAGCTAATGCACAGGAGCCAAGGTCACATAGCAAGCTGAAGCACATCAAGCTACGTTTTCATGCTATTCGCGAGTATGTCCAAGATGGTGAAATAAAGATTTGCAAAGTACACACTGATCTGAATGTAGCAGATCCGTTGACTAAACCTCTCCCTAGAGCAAAGCATGACCAACACCAGAACGCCATGGGTGTTCGGTATATTACCATGTAATCTAGATTATTGACTCTAGTGCAAGTGGGAGACTGTTGGAGATATGCCCAAGAGGCAATAATAAAAGAGATTATTATTATATCTTTGTGTTTATGATGAATGTTTACATCCCATGCTATAATTGTATTATTAGGAAACACTAATACTTGTGTGTTTTGTAAACATAAAAGAGTCCCTGGTAAGCCTCTTGTTAAACTAGCTTGTTGATTGATTGATGATCATGGTTTCCTGATCATGGACATTAGATGTGATTAATAACAAGGTTATATCATTAGGAGAATGATGTGATGGACACACACCCATAGTAAGCGTAGCATAAGATCAAGTCATTAAGTTCGTATTGCTGTAAGCTTTGAAATACATAGTAACCTAATCCTTCGACCATGAGGTTATGTTAATCACCATCACCGGATGGGTAATTTGATGACATCAAACGCCGCTTTGTAACTGGGCGGTTATAAAGGTGTCATTGGGTATTCTGAAAGTATGTGTTGAAGCGCATAGACCAAGATTGGGATTTGTCCATCCATATGACGGATAGATATACGCTGGGCCCTCTCGGTGGAATGACATCTAGATAGCTTGCAAGCATGTGACTAGGTCACAAGGGATGACATAACATGGAACGAGTAAAGAGTACTTATCACTAACGAGGAAGAACTAGGTATGAAGATACTGACGATCAAACCTCGGATAAGTAGAATGTCGCGAGACAAAGGGAATTGGTTTCATATGTTAATTGGTTCAATCGATCACGAAGTAATCGTTGAGTATGTGGGAGCCGTTATGGATCTCCAGATCCTGCTGATGGTTATTGATGGGAGAGGTGTCTTCATCATGTCTGCATATTCACGAACCGTAGGGTGACACACTTAAGGTTCGAAGTTGTTTGAAGTAGATATGGAATTTGCGTTAGAGACCGAATGTTGTTCGGAGTCTCGGAATGGATCTGGGACATCACGAGGAGATCCGGAATGGTCCGGAGAATGAGATTCATATATTGGGGATCATTTTCTAAGTTAGGAAATGTTCCGGAGTGTTTGTATGGAGATTCTAGAAGGTTTCGGAATGTTCTGGAAGGTTCTAGAGGATTTCTTGGAGTTTGCTTGAAAACCAAGAAAGGGATCAAAGAAACCAAGTGGGGCAAGACACGGATTCATGGGGGAGGAGGATTCCTCCCCAACTCCGCCCAAGGAGGAGGGAGTCCTACTAGGACTCCCCCTCCCCAGGCGCGCATCCCTCCTTTAAATAGAAGGGAGGGGCGCCCCCTCTTGCACCTTGTCTCATAACTCTCCCAATATCAGCCGCCTCTCTCCTCCACGTTTCTTCTGCATAGGCATAGGCGAAGCCCTGTAGAATTCTCATCTCTACCACCACCACCACGCTGTCGTGCTGCTGGGATTCCGTGGAGAAGATCTACTACCTCTGTTGCTCGGTAGAACAGGGAGAGGAAGGTCTGCTTCGACTCGCGACGCAGGACTGCTCTGGAAAGCGCCGAACACTGGCGCCGGAAGGATCGTCCACACGATCTTGAGATCGGCAAGTGATCGACTACATCATCCACGAGATCTAATCTCGTTAACGCTTTCGGTTCTACGATGGTTAGTACCGATCTATCTCGTTGCTCATGTCTAGTAGATTAGATCTGGGTTTTGTTCTTTCTTGCGGTAGAAATTTTTTGTTTTCCATGCTACGAAGCCATCATTACCTGCAAGTTGTATACACATATTATTGTCCTGAACCACAGGCCCCGAAGTGACAATAATCGGGATAACCGGAGGGAATGGCTTTGATGTGAGGATCACATGTGTTCATGGAGTGTTAATGCTTTGCTCCGGTGTTCTATTAAAAGGAGCACCTTAGTAGTTCCCTTGAGGCCCCGCTGCAAATGGGTTGGCGGGAGAAAAGATGTTGTGCAAGTTCTCATTGCGAGCACGTATGACTATATATGGAACACGTGTCTATTTAGTACTTAGATGATTTATCTTATTTATCTGCAAATGCCCTACATCTTGATTGCTATATGAATTGTCTTGTCCATGCAATGCCCGTCCATCCATCCCTATGCCTACCGCGCTTTAATCCTACCGTTTACTGCAATTGTTACTATTGTCTTTACTTTTACTACTGCTATTACTTTGCTATTGCTACTACAATATTGTTACATTGATAAACTCATTGTGAGCAAGATTGTTTCCAAGTGCAGCTGAATTGACAACTTAGTTGTTAAGGCTTATAAATATTCTTTGGCTCCCCTTGTGTCGAATCAATAAATTGGGTTTCACTTCCCTCAAAAATACTGCGATGCACCCCCTATACTTGTGGGTCAGAGGTTATGTCGGTTGATCCAATGGAAATTGACGAAGTAATCTTCCCAGCTTGTACTGTATCAGCATGGGCGCAGCCAATATTTGAGTTCTTGAAAGATGGAACTTTGCCAAGTGATGAGATACTCTCGATGCAAGTGCAGAGGAGAGCAAAGGCATATACTATAATCAATGCCGAGCTATACAAGAGAAGTGTCACAAGTGTCTTGTAGTGATGTGTTGACCCGGAAGAAGGGCGGGACATCCTCCGAGATATTCATCAGGGGGAATGTGGGCATCATGCCTTGTCTAGGGCCCTAGTGGCAAAAGCTTTTCGACATGGGTTTTACTGGCCAAGTGCCTTGCAACAAGCTGGGGAACTTGTGAGGAAATGTAATGGGTGTCAAAGGTACGCTAGAAAAACACATCTGCCAATGGCTGAACTCAAAACTATACCTATAACTTGGCCATTTGTTGTCTGGTGTTTGGATATGGTTGGACCGTTTAGGCCGGCCAAAGGAAACATGACCCATATCTTAGTCATGGTGGACAAGTTTACAAAGTGGATTGAAGTAAAGCCAATAAGAAAGCGTGACGGAGTTACTGCCGTGTAATTTCTCAAGGACATTATCATTATCCTGAGATATGGGTATCCACACAGTATCATAACAGATAATGGCACAAATTTTGCCGAAGGAGCATTTGCTCGGTTCTGCCAAGACAAAATAATCTGACTAGATGTTACATCAATGGCCCACCCCGCATCGATGGGCAAGTGGAAAGATCCAACGGACTAGTACTATCCGAGATAAAACCCTAGCTCATTGAGCTACTGCAAAGATTAGCGGGGTGCTAGATTGATGAACTCCTAGCGGTATTATGGAGCTTAAGAACAACTCTGAATCGATCAACAAGCTATATGCCTTTCTTTCTGGTATATGGGGCAGAAGCTGTATTACCAGCCGACATAGAGCATGACTCGCCTAGGGTCACCCAATACACAGAAGCTGAAGTGCAAGAAGCCTAGCAAAATGATGTTGATCTGCTGGAAGAATCGAGAGAATTGGCATTATCCAGATCCGCCATATATCAGCAACATATCTGACGCTATCATATCCAAAAAATGAACCCCCGAGTTTTCCGGGAATGTGATTTGGTACTTCGGCTGGTGCAACGCACTGCCGGCATGCATAAGCTCTCACCCCCATGGGAGGGTCCATTCATTGTGAGCAAAGCATTCCACAACGATGCGTACTATCTTATAGATGCTCAACCACAAGATAAGAACAAGGCGAATAGGTCAGGAGAAGAGTCAAAAAGGCCATGGAACGTAGCGCTACTTCATCCATTTTACACTTAGCTAAAAGTGTATGTATCCCAAACTCTCATATGTCGGCCTGTATGTCGGCAGTGAGCTTATCAATGAAACCTCGGAACCTCGGGCTAAAACCTAGGGACTGCCTTAGTAATAATTATCTTTTTCTGTATTTATTATTTATACGTCGGTTGGCTTAAATTACTTACACCTTAGCCGAGTTAGTAGTGTGTCGGCACCAAAAGCTAACTCTTCGACTTGCTGCTGTCCAAAAAGAATTAGCTTCATGGCAAGCAAGAGAACAAGTTTGGAATTGCAAGGCACATGAAAAATGACTAAGGAAAGGAACATAATCGAGCCGACGTTTGTTTTCAGACTAACCCCTATAATTACTTTATCTTTGTTATGTCGAATTATTTTGAGCTAATGCTAAAAGTTTCAAGTATTGTTCGATCAAATTTTTACACCTCAGACTCGTAAGTCGAACGCCGAATAATGGTAGACATGAGTCGAGTCACTAAATTGGGAGAACAAGGAAATAAAACCCGGGGACTTCGCCCAAGTTCATCCGACACAAAAACATAAGTTGTAGCAAAATAATGCATTGGTCATTACATCTGCATACCGGGGATCTAATGAATTTTAAAGTTTGTCACTTCAAGGAGTAGCTACTGCCGGGTTAACCGCAGCAGGAGAAGGCATGTTTTCTTTGGGGTTGGCGGCTTCGGCTTTGGCGTCGCCATCTGGGTTTGCCTCGGCATCTTCGGTATCCTCGGCATAATCTGAATCATCTTGGCCTTCTTCCACGCATGCTTCAACGTATTCATCATCAATGGCCTCGAGGAAGCTCGGCCCCTCGTTCCACTTATGATAGTGAGCATATTGGATGAGGTCAAAAGCTCAAGCTTGTCGTTGAGCGATGCAGGCCGGATCTATGGTCCATCTAGATCTAGTGTGCATGCAGCTAAGTACTTTCAAATCAATGCCTTCATACCAAGACATAGCGAATGCCAAAGGATGTGTCGGCAACAGCGCGCGCAGTAGATTTTCTCTACAAGTTGAGTTGCGATTGGCTTCCTTCGAGTTTCTCGGACAATGTTGTGACCTGCTTGGGAGCAGTTTCATCTGGCCAGAGAGCATGAAAAGCTTCGAGTGCGGCGCTAAGAAGCCCAACCTCGAAGACCTTCATGGGTCCAAGGCTGGCCGCAAGACTAGCCAAGGATTCATCAATGGTAAGTTCTCCAGAGATAGGGCTAGCCTCAGCTCTTTTCTCCCAGAGTTTGCGGATGGCAATGTCGGCACGAGCTTTGTACTAAGGAAAATCCTCTGAATAAATGTGCAGAAGAACAAGTTAGGAAAAAGAAAAAAGGATAACCTGATACCTCGGCAATAAAAAATAAGGTGGGCACAGAAACTTACTAGCTATAAGGACATGAATCCGAGTTAGTTCGGCCAACCAATTAGTCTGTTTCCTATGGAGATCTGCAAGGGCGCTATTCACTGACTCAAGGCCTCGGCCTCTTGGATAAGTTCCTTATCCTTGTCAAGTTGGCCTACGAGCCGGACCTTTTCCTCGCAACACTCCTGATCCAAATATTCAAGCTTAGTTCTATGGAGGAGTTTGAGGTTTTCTTTTTCGGCACGGAGCCGAGCGATCTCCTCGTCCTTCTCCTTCAGTTGGGCCTGGTGTTGTCATGCTTGTTCGAGAAAATGGAGCATCATGTCAGGCAGGGGCACGCTATCTTGAAGAGACACTGCAATAATTTTTTGACCCGACAGAGCCTAAGTATAATTACCTGCCGAGTCAGAAGGAAAAAGGACAAATGATAAGAACCAAAAGAAAAGTACCTTTCAGCTCAGCCACTGCTTCTTTAGCACCATGTTCGGGGCCTCCACATTGGCTGCAAAATTCGGATCACGAGTTAACTCGGCAAGCCAAGGTGAAGGGAAGTAAAATTGAAAATATCAAAGAGAAAATTTTACCTTTCTTCTCCAGCTCGGGCAGCAAGGCCTTGTGCTTCGAAGAAAGCTCTCTGTGTGTGTCTAGAAGCTGCTGAAACTCGGTGGTGCGATGGTTGGTGGTGATTTGAAAAGGAAAATGTTAGTCCATGAATAATAACAAAAATTACAGTTACTCAAGACCCGGGCCAAGTGGAACTTAACCTGGCTCTAGGTGAGTGAATATTTGAAGTTACTCAAGACCCGGGCCAAGTGGAACTTAACCCGGCTCTAGGTGAGTGAATATTTGAAGTTAATCAAGACCTAGGCCAAGTGGAACTTAACCCGGTCCTAGGTGAGTGAATATTTGAAGTTACTCAAGACCTAGGCCAAGTGAAACTTAACCCGGCTCTAGGTGAGTGAATATTTGAAGTTACTCAAGACCCGAGCCAAGTGGAACTTAACCCAACTCTAGGTGAGTGAATATTTGAAGTTACTCAAGACCTAGGCCAAGTGGAACTTAACCCGGCTCTAGGTGAGTGAATATTTGAGGTTACTCAAGACCCGGGCCAAGTAGAACTTAAACCGGCTCTAGGTGAGTGAATATTCAAAGTTATTCAGATCCGAGTCAAGTGGAACTTAAACCGGCTCTAGGTGAGTGAATATTCAAAGTTATTCAGATCCGAGTCAAGTGGAACTTAACCCGGCTCTAGGTGGTTGGATATTTAAAGCTACTCAAGAATTGAACCGAGTAAAACTAAACTAGAACCTAGATGGATGGCTAAATGAAACATTGGTCTAATTCTTAGTGAATAAGTTAAAATACTTTAGAATTGCGAACAAGCTACGGAAAAATGGCGCAAGTTTATTGGTAAGAGCATCTAGACAAGTAACATGTTACCCCCCTGGAGGCTCAGGGACTGGAGGATATATCTACAAGTACTTGCGCCTATGTGAAGAGATGGCTGAAAGGTTTACCTCCATCATTTTGCTAGCATAAGCAATATCTTTGCTAGTAGTGTTCATCTGTGCACCAATCTCCACAAGACCAAATTTCACCGGGCTACTGGAGCTGACATCAATATATTCAGCGTTATTCTAGTTCTCGGCATACTCAGCGAGTGAGCCGAGGCTCCCACCACTGAGAGTCCGAGTCAGGACTAACCCTTTCTCGTGTGCGGCTTGGCATGAAACCTTGGCAGCGGTCGAACTGAAATGTAGCATGATTTGCTTATCCGAAGTAGGGCTAGAGGTCGCGCTGCCCTGTTGTATCATGGATGCAATGGTGCGCTGCCCAGACCCTGGCCGTTGATCCTTTGGGCACAACCTTGGTCACCTCGGTAGCCTTCTTAACCTTTATCACCTCAGCAACTTTCTTGGCCTTGGCAGCTGGCTTGGCTTGCTGCTGCAAAGCTAAAGGTTGAGCTCTGGCCTCCGAATATGGCATGGGAGACTTGGTCTGAGGCTTCAGCCGAGGTTGGTCTTCTCGTCGAGTCTGGGGAAACTCGGACGAGGCAGGGAGTGCTTGTTGAGAAGAGGTTCAAGAAGGGGTTTGCTGAGGTTGAGACAGAGGTTAAATTTAAGTTGGTGCCGGGGTTTTTGGCACCTCGGTAGAAACTTTCTCAGCGTCGATGTTGCTGGCACCATCATCTTCTGGTTGCTGTGGAGCAGAAGGTGCACTTTGCTGATCCGACATAATCACGTCCTCGGGGTGCTACCTCCACCCGTGTCGATGTTACCCTCCTCCCGCCAAGGTGAACTAATGTTCGGTGTAGCGGGAGAGTTTTCCCAGACAAGGCTCAGAACGGGAGCATCGTCACGACGAGGAGAAGGTGGATTCCTGCAGAGAGGAGAAGCTATGCTGGAACCGCTTTAGGAGACGTCTTTTGCAGCCCTATCGAGTTAGATAGAAAGAAGTATCAAGTTAGGCTAGAGAGAGAGAAGCAAGAAATACATATAAAAAGAGCCAAGCTACTCAAAGAACAAGGAAAGAAAGAAGGATTTACTCGGATGCAGTAGGGGGGTCCTTGGATCTCGGAGCTCTCCGGATAGTGGTCTTATCAGGGGTTTTGTCGCCAACCTTGTTGGTTGACCTCTTTTATCTTTTCTCGACCCTGGGTGGTTCAGAAGAAGGAGCCGAGGTTGCAGTTCGTTTCTTCGCCGGGCCTTGGTCTCCCACTACCACAGGAGGCACATCGTGCACTTGACCAGCCGGGTTAGCTATAGGGGGGTCAGCGGGATAGGCATATGAGATAGGCACAGGATTAAATACCTCCAAGATCTCACAATCATCATCATCTTCATCATCATCCGGCCAATACCTTAAGACAGAAGTCTTACCGGAGGATCGCCTAGAGCTAGAGTCTGGAACAAGCATGAACTCTTCGGAGTCCGGCTCCTCCGGATCTGAGGCATCCCGATCCTTGCCCCATGTGAGGGCCAGAGTCTAGGTGTCCTCGATCATCTGCTGCAGGAATTTCTAAAAATAATAATGCAAAAGGGTCAAATAGATGATATAGTCCGACATAAAATATGACTCGGTCTAAGGGATAACATGAGAGATGTACCACGAGAGCTGGCCTATCTCGGATGTAGGGCTCTAGTCCCCATTCCCAGTCCTCGAACAAGGGCGTCTTGAAAATAGATTTAACCCAGTGGTAAATCTGGACATTAGAGACCTCGACCGATGAGACTCGGTTAATTGCACCTTGCCCCCTCTACATTTTTGGTTTTATAACTGCCGAAGAAGTCGGTACAGCCGGGCGGTACGGGCGTACAAGCCCACACTAATGCTCTGTAACCAGCCGAAACTTATTATCGCAGAAACAAGGTTGGTATGGGCGTGTGATATGGCCTTGTGCGCCCGTAACGATGACTCGTTAACCTTGGAGTAACTTCTTATGAAAAAAAATATTTCCTTCCGTCACGGAACGGAGCCGGTACAGGCGCACGGTACGGGCGTGTCTGCGTGTATTGCTGCTTGTTAAAACTTCTGAAGACTCTGAAACAACTTATTCTTTCCAAGAATTTCTTTAAGGACCTAAAATGTTAGTCCAACATCCAAACAAAGTAGACATATATTTTTGTCAAGAAGTTTCAACCAAGATATGTGATGGCTCCAAAAATGGCCATCTTCCACCGCGTTTAAACATTGCTTTTAGTCAAGCAATTGACAAGAAACTCTCAATCCTTACCACTAATGACTAATAATTGCAAATATATGCAAACCATTGCTTTGAATTGTGTTGTGCAGGAAATCATGTTTTATAATGCAAAATCTAGAGTCATAATGAAGGTTTTTGAGGAAGTCCACACAACCAAGTAATTGTGGAGTCAATTTCAGGCAACAGTGGCCATAACGGCCACCGGTAGGGGCAGGGCCCGCCCGTACCATGCGCCCGTACCATGTGGCGGTGGCTCCGTCTCGTCAAACCCTACAACTTTCATGAAGACACATATATATTTCGAGGACTCAACCACCACGCAGAAGGCCTCCATTCTCAAATTGCATCACAACACACCCCAAGGAGATCCACACCATTGTTCATCCATCTTCCATCCCCTCCATTAGCCATAGCCATTACTTTGTACTTTAGATCTCCTTGTGATTTGGTGACCATTGTAAGAATATTTGAATTTAATCTAAGTATTTTGCACAATATTTTCTATCCTTGATCTTATTGTTATGAGTGAGTAGTCCTCACAGGGTGCGGGTTGGGGAGAAACCTTGTAGCGATTATGTGCGTCTAATATATGGGAGCATTGTATATTGTATGAAATAGAGATTTGTATCTTTTGTTTATTTGTCTCTTGTCTCGATCTATGGACTTGTAGGTACCCAAGACCCCATATATTGATAAAGGCTTGAGGTGAGATACATGGCTGCCGGCAACCTCATAGGAACCCCGGTGATAGAAAGGGTAGTACGGTCTTCGCTTAGCGACCCATTCAGGATCACAACAACATCACCACTTAATGCTTTGATCTGTGTTTTACACTTAATAATCGTTTGTAGCTCATTGCTTCATGGTACACTCGGTTGGATTAAAAGACTATTGCTATACCCACTGCATCATGGGGGCTCTAGTATATTCGGATGTGTTACCCATAAGAGATTATACCTATTAAAACTTTACACATGATTGTACTTATTATTATCATTTATCCCATATGATGTGCAACTGCAGGTGGATCTTCAACCTGGCCTATCTCCATCCATTGATTCAACCCATTATAAAAGTAAACTAGATTGGTCCGGTAAACGAAGGTAAAACAAAGAAACAAAGTCTTGTAGACGTGTCCTTTTATTCCTTTTAGCATTGCTTTCCAAGGTTTGATTAAACCTAGGTTTTCTAGGGAAAAAGCTATTATACTACATCCGTGAATCCGGATCGAAGGTATTAACCCTTTTTCTGACGTCGTTGCCAGGGAAGCAATTTCTCTATCCTGGTGAGGTCACTAGAGACCTTGTTTTTAGTTTTATTATTTGTTTTAGTTTTATTTCTTATTATTAGTTTACTTTCTAGTTATCTATTTGAAAACCCAAAAAAATTAGTTACTTGTTATTTGTTTTCTTTACTTAAAAAATACCAAAAATATAAGATCCATGGCTCAAAAGAGACTTGGGGAGTATGCTACTCCCACTGATGATTTTATTCTGCACCTATCACTCCGCCTGTTGTTGATGCGGAAGCATATGAAATTAAGCCTAACCTTTTAAGTTTGGTTCAGCAAAACCAGTTTGGGGGCTAATATTCTGAGGATTCAGGTTTGCACTTAAATACTTTTACTAAAATTTGAAACATGATGCGTATTAAACATGTAGATCCAAACGTTGTTAAGTTAAGATTGTTTCCTTTCTCTCTTAGAGAAAAGACTAAGGACTGGTTGCTAGCTCTACGTAAGGGCACTATTAAATCTTGGGAGGAATGCACTAATATGTTTATGACTAAATTCCCCCCCCCCCCCCAGCTAAAACTATGCAACTACGATCCAACATTACAAACTTTAGACAAGAAGATCGCGAGCCACTAGTGCTTGTATGGGGATGAAATAAGCCATAATAAAATGTCCTAGTCATGGGATGGAAGAATGGATTATACTACATTTATTTAATAATGGCCTTAACCTAATGTCTAAGTCTATGCTAGATACTACAGTAGGAGGAACAATCATAGGAAAGCAAGTGGGTGTTGCAAAGAAATTACTTGATGTTATGCAAAACAACCATGCCCAATGGCATGTGGAAAGGACCCCGAAAAGAGTAAGTTCAATTACCGAGGTAAACAATGAAGAGCTTACATCTAAGGTACTCAACATAGTAAATGGTAAGGAAGATACCCAAGTCAATGTTATTGCTACCGATGTTAATGATATTAATTTTATAGCTCGCACCCCTTATAATCCTGCATGGAAGAACCACAATTTTGCTTCTAAACAGTATTCTAATCCTACAGGAGATCCTTACAATAATTATGATAATCATAATGGATCAAATCGTGGCAATCTCTCGTTTGAGAAAACTTTTAGAACTTTTTTGCAAGCTCAAACCGAGCAAAATAATATGCTTATTAAAATCACGTAGAACCATGAAAGTAGTATAGGAAAATTATCTAACCAAGTCATTGCATTTAGAAATGATGTGCAGGCTCTACAGAAAAGGACAAAAGACCATGGAGGCTCAATTGGGCAAGGTAGCTGGGAGCTAAGCTCTCATACTAGCAAAGTTTGTTGGGAAGCCCGAGCCAAATCAGGTAGAAGACGTCAAAATGATGAGGGTGGTAACAAGTGAAGAGAAGCCTGAAGAGTTGGACTATAGCAATGCGCCAACACCTAAATATAATGTGGAAGATCTACTAAAGATGATCACCGTGAAGAATGCTGGTATAGAAAAAGGTAATGATGCTATGTACCAACAATTTATTCAACAATTAGCATCTAAAGTTCGAGATTTCGAGATGGAGTATAAGAAACTAGTTGATAAGCTTCCTGCTAAGCTAGATGATATATTTGAGCCCATTATTAAAATTAAGGTTGGGGTCAATGAGATATCTGCACTTTGTGATCTTGGTGCAAGCATCTCAACAATTTCCAAAAGCCTATTTGACAATTTAAACTTGGGGCCATTTGCAACTATTGAATTAAGACTCCATCTTCCATCCCCTCCATTAGCCATAGCCATTACTTTGTACTTTAGATCTCCTTGTGATTTGGTGACCATTGTAAGAATATTTGATTTTAATATAAGTATTTTGCACAATATTTTCTATCCTTGATCTTATTGTTATGAGTGAGTAGTCCTCACAGGGTGCGGGTTGGGGAGAAACCTTGTAGCGATTATGTGCGTCTAATATATGGGAGCATTGTATATTGTATGAAATAGAGATTTGTATCTTTTGTTTATTTGTCTCTTGTCTCGATCTATGGACTTGTAGGTACCCAAGACCCCATATATTGATAAAGGCTTGAGGTGAGATACATGGCTGCCGGCAACCTCATAGGAACCCCGGTGATAGAAAGGGTAGTACGGTCTTCGCTTAGCGACCCATTCAGGATCATAACAACATCACCACTTAATGCTTTGATCTGTGTTTTACACTTAATAATCGTTTGTAGCTCATTGCTTCATGGTACACTCGGTTGGATTAAAAGACTATTGCTATACCCACTGCATCATGGGGGCTCTAGTATATTCGGATGTGTTGCCCATAAGAGATTATCCCTATTAAAACTTTACACATGATTGTACTTATTATTATCATTTATCCCATATGATGTGCAACTGCAGGTGGATCTTCAACCTGGCCTATCTCCATCCATTGATTCAACCCATTATAAAAGTAAACTAGATTGGTCCAGTAAACGAAGGTAAAACAAAGAAACAAAGTCTTGTAGATGTGTCCTTTTATTCCTTTTAGCATTGTTTTCCAAGGTTTGATTAAACCTAGGTCTTCTAGGGAAAAAGCTATTATACTACATCCGTGAATCCGGATCGAAGGTATTAACCCTTTTTCTGACGTCGTTGCCAAGGAAGCAATTTCTCTATCCTGGTGAGGTCACTAGAGACCTTGTTTTTAGTTTTATTATTTGTTTTAGTTTTATTTCTTATTATTAGTTTACTTTCTAGTTATCTATTTGAAAACCCAAAAAAATTAGTTACTTGTTATTTGTTTTCTTTACTTAAAAAATACCAAAAATATAAGATCCATGGCTCAAAAGAGACTTGGGGAGTATGCTACTCCCACTGATGATTTTATTCTGCACCTATCACTCCGCCTGTTGTTGATGCGGAAGCATATGAAATTAAGCCTAACCTTTTAAGTTTGGTTCAGCAAAACCAGTTTGGGGGCTAATATTCTGAGGATTCAGGTTTGCACTTAAATACTTTTACTAAAATTTGAAACATGATGCGTATTAAACATGTAGATCCAAACGTTGTTAAGTTAAGATTGTTTCCTTTCTCTCTTAGAGAAAAGACTAAGGACTGGTTGCTAGCTCTACGTAAGGGCACTATTAAATCTTGGGAGGAATGCACTAATATGTTTATGACTAAATTCCCCCCCCCCCCAGCTAAAACTATGCAACTACGATCCAACATTACAAACTTTAGACAAGAAGATCGCGAGCCACTAGCGCTTGTATGGGAAAGGATGAAATAAGCCATAATAAAATGTCCTAGTCATGGGATGGAAGAATGGATTATACTACATTTATTTAATAATGGCCTTAACCTAATGTCTAAGTCTATGCTAGATACTGCAGTAGGAGGAACAATCAAAGGAAAGCAAGTGGGTGTTGCAAAGAAATTACTTGATGATATGCAAAACAACCATGCCCAATGGCATGTGGAAAGGACCCCGAAAAGAGTAAGTTCAATTACCGAGGTAAACAATGAAGAGCTTACATCTAAGGTACTCAACATAGTAAATGGTAAGGAAGATACCCAAGTCAATGCTATCGCTACCGATGTTAATGATATTAATTTTATAGCTCGCACCCCTTATAATCCTGCATGGAAGAACCACAATTTTGCTTCTAAACATTATTCTAATCCTATAGGAGATCCTTACAATAATTATGATAATCATAATGGATCAAATCGTGGCAATCTCTCGTTTGAGAAAACTTTTAGAACTTTTTTGCAAGCTCAAACCGAGCAAAATAATATGCTTATTAAAATCACGTAGAACCATGAAAGTAGTATAGGAAAATTATCTAACCAAGTCATTGCAATTAGAAATGATGTGCAGGCTCTATAGGAAAGGAC
This sequence comes from Avena insularis, assembly GCA_023614405.1. Lineage (NCBI taxonomy): Eukaryota > Viridiplantae > Streptophyta > Magnoliopsida > Poales > Poaceae > Avena > Avena insularis. The sequence continues at coordinate 545,681,417 of CM042692.1, forward strand.
AAAAGACCATGGAGGCTCAATTGGGCAAGGTAGCTGAGAGCTAAGCTCTCATACTAGCAAAGTTTGCTGGGAAGCCCGAGCCAAATCAGGTAGAAGACGTCAAAATGATGAGGGTGGTAACAAATGAAGAGAAGCCTGAAGAGTTGGACTATAGCAATGCGCCAACACCTAAATATAATGTGGAAGATCTACTAAAGATGGTCACCGTGAAGAATCCTGGTATAGAAAAAGGTAATGATGCTATGTACCAACAATTTATTCAACAATTAGCATCTAAAGTTCGAGATTTCGAGATGGAGTATAAGAAACTAGTTGATAAGCTTCCTGCTAAGCTAGATGATATATTTGAGCCCATTATTTAAATTAAGGTTGGGGTCAATGAGATATCTGCACTTTGTGATCTTGGTGCAAGCATCTCAACGATTTCCAAAAGCCTATTTGACAATTTAAACTTGGGGCCATTTGCAACTATTGAATTAAGACTCCATCGAGTGGATTCAACTTATAAACAAGCTATTGGGATAAAATAAAATATAGTTTTTGAAATTAAAGGTACTCCCGTGCATATTGATATTGTTATTGCAGACATGCCTGAAGATCCCATAGCACCTATAATTCTAGGCAGGCCCTTCCTAAGAACCATTCAAGCTTTAATTAATTTACATGAAGGTAATGTGAGAATATGACTACCATCGAGAGATCCTTTTATATTCCACTTCCCTAGGAAGAAGAAGTCCAAGCCTAATTATGACAATGGTATAATTACTTTGAAATCCAATTACTTTCGAGTGGGTGTTCCACTTATTAAACCTAAATGATCACCATCTGGGTCAAGCTAATTGACCTTAACTAGAAGCGCTTCATGGGAGGCAACCCATGTAAAATAAAAGTTTTTACTTTTGTATTAGTTTATTAGTTTAGTTTAGTTTGTTTGTTTTTGTTTTTAATAAAGAGTGTTCAAGAAGACCTTTGGAGAGAGGAGAAGAAATAAGGTAATCCTCTATCTTTTATTTTTACTAACACATGGCCTAAGAAGTATTGATAATTTTTATGAAGTCTATTTGTTGTTATTTTGTCCTTTGATAAGATGTGTAAAGACGCGCAAAGCTACTAATCAAATTATTTGAGTTTTTCAGCTTAATGGCCATATAACAACTAGTGGTATGGCCGGAAGGGGCCGTATCATGTGCCCGTACCGTATGAAGGCATTGGAAGATAGAAATTCTGATTTTTGCCGTAGGAAACAGCGCTCGTAATGACCACTCGTATGGTCGGATGCACCTGTACTGCACGCTTGTACCGTACCCTCGAGCAAAGCATCAGATTGCAAGCAAATGTATTGAACGCATAACGACCAGTAGTACAGGCGCGCGCAACCATACCGCGCACCCATACCGAGTGCACCGTTGGAAGGGAATCGTCACCCTCAAGGTATGTCACCTGGTACAGGCAGGCTCCGGCCGTACCGCCCACCTGTACCACGTACGCGAGGAGGTAACCAAAAAATCCTCACGAGGAGGTAACCTAAAAATCCCCAAACACAAATTTTCTCTTTCTTCTTCCTCCAAACTCCAAACCACCTCCATTGGATCTTCAAATTTACTCAATATTTCTTTGATTTCTTGCACCCAATCAATCTAAGGTATGATTCTCCTCGGATCCCCAACTTTTTTGCAACAAAACTCTGCTAAATCTATCACCATTATTAATCTAGACATAGGTCTTGTTCTTGAGATAATCTTGATATTGAGCATGCTTAGTATTGTTCTTAGAGGAGTTTCTTTTGTAACAAGTGTAGATGATTATTTATGCTATGTTTCGATTAGACTACATTTTTAATTAGTAACTTTTATTTTGTATTAGATGAACATGGAGAGCCATACACGTGTGATGGTTGCGGAACCTTCTGGACCATCCGTTGATATATTGACCCCTGAGTCACTTGGTATCGAGTTCACCGAGGATTTTCGGCTGAACCATTTCGACCGTCTCAAGCTCCAAGAAATCAAGTTCACCAAGTGGGTGTGTCCCTATATCCTGAACCAACTTGGCATTCGTGCTGATTTTGATTTACTTTGCAACAATATTTGTTTGTATTACTTTGTCTTCCAGGATATCGCCATGTATCGCCGCTTGACGCTTGAGTTCCTCAGCACCTTGACACATACAGTGTGCTCTCACTATTGTTCTGGGAGCAATTGTCTAGAGTTGAATGCATCAACTTCCGTCTTATGAACTGTGAGTACTCATTGACGCTTGACCAATGGGCTCAATGCTTTGGGTTTGCCAACAACACCACCGACATACGCTCCACCACCTTGGTTTTAAATCCTGCACCTTGGGAGTACTTTAATTTAATGAGAATTCATGAAAACATACCCAAGGGGAACAAAATTGATCATCTTGTTATTTGCTATTTGTTTTATGTTATTGCTAACACCTTGTAGGCACGTGGTGAGTTTACTAGATTCAATGAGGAGGACATGATGGTCCTTGTAAAAGCTGCTATTATTAATTGTAATCTAATGCCAAATCTGGGCGCCCTTCTTATGTTTTACCTTAAGCATCAAGCTCTGCAATCTCGAGGACCCATATGCGGAGGAGGAGTTGTAACCATTCTTGCACGCGGACTTCATGTCAACCTAGGTAACATCCAACCGTTGACAGGAAGTCACCGTCTCGGTTTCTCTACTCTAAGAGCATGTGGTATGATTTCTAGAACTGGTGGTAGAGACTTCCTTTATATACTTGGAGTGGTCACTTGATCTCAGATCCTTTGCCTAATGGTCTATTCTCTATCGAGGGTGGACGTTTGCATTTTGACATGCTGGTTGAGGCCGATTTACCTCATCAATAAATACCCATGGGAGAAGGAGGAGAAGATGAAGAAGTAGAACAAGAGGGACCCGAACTAGATGTGCAGCCACCAAACTACTACACCACCTATGAAGATATTTATGCACTTGAAGGAAATATTCAAAACATGAACAACCTCTCCATCAACCTTCGAGATGCTTCTGTGAACCTTGCCACCCAGTTCCATGATTGGAGCAGCCAATGGAACATGGGAGATTATCCACTACCACCACAATGAGCAACAAAAAGGGCTTCCAAAAGCCTGAGCTCGGGAATGTGTTCCCCTGACAATTTTATTTGTGTAATAATGAGGTTGTATTCCAGCTCCTTATGAGCTCTCAAACACTCGTGTTGGTTTGTTCCAAAAATTTGCCTTTGTTTTTCCGTTTGCTTTACTTTTTTGCTTTTGTTTTTAGTTTGCTTTTGTTTTTCGTTTGTTTTTCTTTTCTTAGTTCCTTGCTTGGTCAAGTTCTTTTCTATTCTTTCATCCCTATCCTCAAAAATACAAAAAGATTTTTCCCTTTTTACTTTTTTCGTGAACGTGGATCCGCACTTTGCCTCTTTGCTTTAATATTATTATGGGAATAATCGTGCTTGAGTTTTGAAGGAACACATCCCTATAAGGAAGAGAACTATGAAGTCACTCATGAGAGGTATGTCCTACGTCTCCCGCTTTTGAAGTTTGAGTTGTTTATTTTAGTTAGTTGATTTGCTAAGATGCCATGCTAGTGGGAGTAATTCTAAATAGTTAGAGTAAAGATTTTTATTTGTATGATAATTAGTTGTGCAAGCTTTTGCTCTAGTTCTTTTAGCTAATCGAGTCTTGCCTTGGAAATAATATTGCCAAACAAGTACAATAAGAAAAAATCTGAAATTTATGACTTGTTTCATGAATGATTGTCTTAAGAGTATATCCTTGAAGATACTTAACCCCATAGATGTTTAGATAGACTTGACGACACTCTTAAAAGGAGTTGTTTGATTGAAATCAACTCTAGTGGTAATTGTGATGCATGCCAAAGCGAACCTTGTGGATCGAACCGTGGTACTAGCATAAAAAGGGAGAAAAGAGAAAAAGCTCCATGTTTCTCATGCACACCTTTGGGATGCCAACAACTCCACTAGCTTTTGAACGATCTATGGTATAACCCCGTATTTCGGCTAAGAGTTGATGACATGAGTGGCATACGTGTCAATATATGGGCAAAAATATTGGTACTCTCAAAGGTTGTGCAAGCACTTGTAAAAGAAATAGCCAATGATCCTTGAAAGAGGAAGAAAAAAGAGAAGAATGAAAAAAAGATATGTATGAAGATCCACATAAAAAGTCCTTGGCATGGTCTCATTACTACTTTATGAATTTTCTTGAAAGACAATGATTGGATTAGAAGTGTTTTTGATAGCCTTGATTTACTGATGTGGGCGTCAATAAGACACTACATTGTTATGCTACTTAGGACATGAACTCTCTTACTCAGTTATGCTATTAAAAAAATATCCTAGTGTTCCTTGGCAAGCTGAGAGTTAACTAGAAGAATTGGATTGATTGTTACACTTCTAGTTATTTATGCTTATATTAAACTTTACTTTGATTGTACTGACTTACCGAAGCTTGTATAGTATTCTTGTCATCTCTCTAACTTTGATAAGCCTTACAAATGAATGAAGTGTTGAATGCATATGACTACCAACCGTAAGTGAATTCTTATTCTCAATTTTTGAAGTTTAAATGCTGAATTCCTTATAGTTCTTTTGTTTTTTCTTACTCGAGGGTGATCAAGGTTTGAGCTTTGGGGAGGTTGATGGCTCCAAAAATAGCCATCTTCCACCGTGTTTAAACATTGTTTTTAGTCAAGCAATTGACAAGAAACTCTCAATCCTTGCCACTAATAACTAATAATTGCAAAGATATGCAAAACATTGCTTTGAATTGTGTTGTGCAGGAAATCACACTTTTTAATGCAAAATATGGAGTCATAATGAAGGTTTTTGAGGAAGTCCACACGACCAAGTAATTGTGGAGTCAATTCCAGGCGACAGCGGCCGTAACGACCACTGGTACGGGAAGGTCCTGCCCATACCGTCTGCTCGTACCATGTGGCGGCTCCATCTCGTCAAACCCTACAACTTTCGTGAAGATGCCTATATAGTTTGAGGTCTCAGTCTCTGTGAAGAAGGCCGCCATTCTCAGATTGCATCACAACACATCCCAAGGAGATCAACACCATTGTTCATCCATCCATCTTCCATCCTCTCCATTAGCCATAGCCATTACTTAGCGAGGTACCCCTATATAAACCTCCCTAGGGCACGCTCTGTAACTTACGTTCCATCATACTCCCCATATAAGCAACTCACTGCCTAGTCGCCAAGCTTGCCACCCTTGTAATGACTAGAGATAATACAATCTAGCAGGAGTAGGTCTTTACCCTACGGGGGGCCGAACCTGGGTAAACCCATGTGTCTTTGTCCCCAATCTCGCACCATAGATGGCGACTCACTCTTGCCCCAAATCATTCCAATCGCTACCCATGGTAGCATCTGCCGTGACCATTCCCACGACAGTGGCACCCACCGTGGGGTCTAGCGGGTCAAGCTTGAGATCTGCAGCGAGACCATACTCTCCGGTCGATCGGCTGATCGCTACCGGTCGCATGGTCACCACCGGCAGGTCCCTCCAGATCCTGCCAAGCAGCTACGTCCTTGCACCGTGCCTGGTCACCCACATCACGGTGATGCCGGTCTGATGCGTTGCTAACGTATCCATAATTTTTGATGTTCCATGCTTGGTTTTATCTACTTTCTTATGTTTTGTCCACACTTTGGAGTACTTTTTATACACTTTCTTGGACAAACCTATTAACAAGAGCCGCAGTGCCAGCTGCCTGTTTTCTGCTGTTTTTGGTTCCAGGAAAGTCAGAAAATCAATATTATCGGAATTGGACGGGACAAAAGCCAATATGCCTATTTTTCCCGGAGCAACACGGAAACACGAAGCAGAGACAGAGTAGGGCACTAGGGTGGTCAAACCATATGGTGTCGTGGGCTAGCCCTGGCCATGCCACCAGGTGGTGTGGCCCCCCTGGTCGCCCACCGACCTTGTCTATTCGCCTATAAGATGCTTCCCGATGTAAAAACTCTAAATCGTCAAGCAGAAATCCACGAAAAGTTCCACAGCACCACCGCCACCGAAGGGGAGATTCTGAGACGAAAGTCTCTGCTCGGCACCTATGTGGAAGTGCCCCCGGATCCATCTCCATCGATCTCCACCACCATATCCATCGCCGTTGCTGATTCCCATGATGAGGAGGGAGTAGTTCTCTCTCGAGGCTAAGGGTTCTACTGGTAGCTATGTGTTCATCTCTCTCTCTATGCATGATCTTATTGAGATCTTGAGCTTGTAATCTATAGATCTACCTTGCTACTCAAGTGCTTTAATAGATCTCTACTCTCCCCATGTGTGTGAAGTAGACAGTGTGCACACCATGGTGGCACTTAGGCTAGAGATTACAAATACTTGTTATGAGTTATATTTGGAGTTGGATGTTTCTATGAAATTGTGGTGTTTGTTTGAACCATCTAGTACTCAAGGTGCCAGTGTGGGGTTATCTGGATGGGGAAAGCGGACTTTGAGGAGTGTTGTTATAGCCCTACCATGGATTAGAGTGTCCAACCGGAGAGTAGTTCAGTGTAGTATCATAAAGAAGAATATATTTATATGAGAGTGTTCACTAGTGAAAGTATGATCCCTAGGCCTTGTTTCTAAACATTGAAACACCGTTTGCAATTAGATTTGTTACATGTTTGCTTGCTTCCATCTTCATTTCAGTTTTACTTTAGTCTTTTCCACGCCATTAAGCTATTTTCTGGCACCGTTGTCTTATATCTATACCACTTGTATTTCACTATCTCTTCGTCGAACTAGTGCACCTATACACCTGACAAGTGTATTTGGTGTGTTGGGGACACAAGAGACTTCTTGTATCTTGATTGCAGGGTTGCTTGAGAGGGATACCTTTGACCACTTCCTCCCTGAGTTCGATAAACCTTGGGTGATCCACTTAAGGGAAAACTTGCTGCTGTTCTACAAACCTCTGCACTTGGAGGCCCCACAACTGTCTACAAGAATAGAAGTGCGTAGACATCCCGGTCGTCTCCATCAATCTCTTCTTCGGGTTCACCGACACTGTCGACCCCACGGTGGTGATCGGTGGATCACCCCCATGTGATCGAATCGCAGAGGAGCAGGTCCAGTCCATCACCCGCCTCGCCTCCGAGTACAACTCAGCCGCCACCGACGCGGCCGGGAATGACGCGGCCCTGCGCAACGACGCCAACTCGGCGACCCCTGCTTTGGTCATTGGATCAATCACTGCTGCATCACACATGGACTCCATCACGTGAGTCTCCAGTGCGGAGGATTTCGAGGATCCCTCCATCCTCGGGATCTTCGACTCCGACTCTAGATCAGAGTCCCTCGACGACTTCCACGCTAGATCCAATCGCTTCAACATGATCTACATGGCGGGCAGCGTCAACACCCCCCCCCCCTAGATCCCTTCTCCATGCCTATTCCGCCGACCGCGATGGAGGCGGACATCAAAACATACCGCCAACAGCTAGAGGTGGCCACACTCAAGGAGCAAGTCGAGCGCGAGAAATTCCACCACGAGGAGGAGACGGCGAGAGATCTGTCGCTCTACCACCAGCGCCGCATCAGGAGCCGTCTGAACTCCAACATCTAGGGCCGCGCCCTGAACTTCAACGATGAGAATGACCCTGCCCGCGAGGCCGAGCACGAAGTCTGCCACAACATACCACCTGGCGGTAGTAGCCCACCACCTGGGGCGCCTGCGACTGGAGCTCCACCACCACCCCGTCGCTCGCCTCCACCAGAGAAGTCGTGGATCTTGATCTCCCTGCAAGCACGTGATGCCAATCGGCTCCCCCTCTACTCAACTCTGATGGACAATGTCATCACGAGTCAAGCTACAGTCGCTAACCTCAACATCACTAGGGAAGGTGCACTGCAAGTCAAGTACTCCCAGGCTCTACTCGCACAGGCCGTTGAGCAGCATCTCACGGGAGTTGACCCGCGAGGATGAATATACTCCCGCTCGTCTGGCAGCCGCATGGCCTCAAGCGGCCGCCCCACCGACGCCAACGTCATCAACTGCCCATCGCCCAAGCCCCCGCAACTCCAACCACGGGCCGTGAATCCCGCACTCTCCACCAACGAGCCGTGACCCGTGAACAACATGGTCGCCGCAAATGGTGAGCCGATCGACGCACGAACCCACATCATCAACAATCAGGCTTGGCGTGCACGCCAGCCGAATGACCTGAGGCATACCCTCGCTAATCGTGGCGACCACGAGCCTGAGCCAATAGGCTCCCTCAGCCGGGTCAGCGCGCAGTGCTTCAGACCAATGATTCGGGGTGAGCGGTACCCCGCCAACTTCAAAGCACCAAAGGAGATCGAGAAGTACGACCCAATGTACGATCTGGCAGTGTGGCTTGACACATACCTCATGGCGATGGGGATCACCGGCCATACCGACCTACTCGCTGTGGGCTACCTCCCCCTGATGATGGAGGGAGCGACCCGGCAATGGATCAACACCCTCCCCCCGGACAACATCGACTCATGGGAGGAGATACGGGAAGCCTTCGTCAGGAACTTTGAGGGTTCATACACCCGCGCCACCACCATCGAAGACCTGGAGCGCTGCATCTAGGGACTGCACGAGTCGACTTGCCACTCGGTGTAGAGGTGGCAAGACCCGTGGATCAACGCCTCTAGCATCCACCTCGACACGACGATGCACTCCTTTAAGAACGCGTGCCAGTACGAGCCCCTGGTCGCCAACATCAAGAGGGTCTATCAGACGCTCAACAACATCCTCGACCTCCTGGAAATTGCCAAGCGCTAATCGGAGGAAGACCCGAACCAGGATTCCGACGACGAGTCCGGCGGAAGATGCCGCGTGGGCAGACATGACAACGACAGACAACGCGATACGCGCTACAACAACACTCGCCTCACCGATAAGCGCCGCGGTGACGGGCGAGTCGACTTCGTCGCCAACGCCATCTATGGGCAGTGCGACCCCAAGAACTTCCGCCGTGATGGTGGAAACTACTGCGACAGCGGTAACTACCGCGCCAGCAACATTGCGAGGCCGAAATTTGACCCCGCGGCTCTACTCTCCCAGCCCGGTATCTACCACAGTAGGGAGGGAAAGCCTGCCACCCATACAACCACTGACTGTAACTCTCTCAAAGAGATTGAGAAGGCAAGGCGAGCAAAGGAGGGGCAACAACAACGACCCCCCAAGGGACAACGGCAATAACGGCGGATTCAGACACACGGTCGGCTCGCTGTACAGTTCACCGGGCTTGGCACCAAGCACGAGAAGAAGGTGCTCGTCCGTGCAGTCACTGTTAATGCGGTGACCCAGGTCAACATTCCCCGCTTCCTCAACTGGTCCGAACAAAGCATCACCTGGATCCGCGAGGATCATGCACCACATGTCGAGTACCTCGGGCAAGTCGCCCTGGTGGTCAAGCCCAAAGTGGCTGACTACTGGCTCCCCAAGTCCCTGATGGACGGGGGTGTTGGGTCCGCATCATAGAAAACAAAAAAATTCCTACGATAAGAACTGCACGCCAAGATCTATCTACTAGGTACAGAGCAACGGGTGGACATACATCCATCGAGAACTTACCCTCGAAGACAACGAGTTTTGTTAACGAGTAGGAACTCGTGGTTGATGTAGTCGTACACTTGCCAATCTCAAGATCATGAGGAAGTCCGAGCAACTTTCGATAGCGCATCCGCACTCGCACACACGTTCAAGCCACCGGACAACCTCCACCTCCTCGCTCCAGCGATCCAGCGGAAGCAGCAACTCCTTCCAGACGAAATGCTACCGGGAACATGTATCTCGCTAATCCGAGACCATGGGGGAATAATTCTAGAGGGGGAGAGAGATCCTTCACAAGGAGGTGTGTGAGGAAGAAGAAGGGAGAGGGGCCTTTTATAGGAGGGGGGTGCCCCTCCCCATGGCCGATGCATGGGGGAAGTTCCCTTTCACCTCCTCCATTCATGTGGTGGTAACCCCTCCACATTAAAATGCCTCTTCACATTCCCTTTTAAAGTCCCCACTTTAAATGCATTAAAATTCTCTAAGTTTAATGCTCTCTCATTTAATAAAACTCTTTTATTAAATTTATTCAGAATTTTGTTAATTACTTTAATTAACAAACATTCACATATAACCCCTTGCAATATTTCAATATCACATGCAAAACCACTTTCTGCAATTTCACCCGAAACAATTCCGGTTTCTAACTAAACAATTCCTGCGCTTTGCAATTCTTTCGTCTGAAACATATGTGCTCCAAAATGGTGTCCGGTAACTCTTAAGTGTGTCACCCTACGGTTCGCGAATAATGCAGACATGATTGACACTCCTCTCAGATCAATAATCAGAAGCGAGACCTGGAGATCCATACTGACTCCTGCATATTCAACGATGACTTCTGTGATCGTGAGAACCTTTAACGCTAGTAACTAAATCCCTTTGTATCATGATATATTACATGTCCGAGATTCGATCATCGGTATCTCCATACCTAGTTTGATCTCATTGCCGACATGCACTCTTTTCTCGTTCCCGTGATATAACATTCTAGTGATCATATCACTTGCTTGCAAGCTATCTTAATGTGATATCACCGAGAGGGCCTAGAGTATATATATCCTTCATCGGGATTGACAAATTCCACTCTTGATCCATGAGCCTCAACATAAAACCTTCGTAGCACTGAACCCATCTTTATAGTCACCCTGTTACGGTGTGATGTTTGATGTTATCAAGATACTCTTCCGGTGTTAGCAATTAACATGATCTCATGGTCTAAGGATAAAGATTACTTCGTATGGTGTTATAGCAATATAAACATAATGACTTTGATCGTAATGCTATACTTCGGATGAATGTTCATCACATCATTTCACAAATGTTGTGACCTTGTTATTAACAGCATCCAATGTCCATGATCAGGAAACCTTGATCATCTTGTTAATCAACAAGCTAGTCTATAAGAGAGGCATAACTAGGAACCCTTTTTTGTTTATTAAACACACATGTATTGACGTTTCCGATCAATACAATTATAGCATGCAAAATAAACATTTATCATAAACATGGAATAAGATAATAACCACTTTATTATTGCCTCTTGGGCATATTCCCTTCAGGGGGAAGCTCCATCAACATCATGTACCTGGACACGTTCAAGAGGCTGCAGCTCCCACAGTCGATGATCGAGTCGATCCTCACCACCTTCCACGGCATCATCCCCGGTCGGAAGGCGTACCCGATCGGCAAGGTGATGCTGCCAGTCACCTTCAGCACACCAGCATACTTTCGCACCGAGCGGATTGTCTTCGACCTGGTAAATTTCCAAAGCCCCTACCACTGTGTCCTAGGGCGACATGCATTCACCAAGTTCATGGCGGCCCCGCATTACGCCTACAACATGATGAAGGTCCTGGGACCGTGCGGCATCATCACTGTCCACAGCGACCCCGACATGGCCATGGAGTGCGAGGACAAAGGGGCCCAGCTCATCGACACCATCATCACCGAGGAGGCCAACCACACGGATGAGCTCGAGAAATACGCAGGTAACATCGACAAGGACGACCCCAAGATCCTGAAAAATCCCACCTCAGAAAAATCAGGGGAGTGGCTTTCAAGGCAGTAATGCACACTCGCACCGTCGAGCTGGTCTCATGCGATTCGAGCCAAAATATCACCATGGGGACCAACATGAGCCCCACATAGGAAAGCGCGCCTACATGAGAATCGTGACATCTTTGCATGGAAGCCATCTGATATGCCTGGTGTCCCGAGGGAACTCGCTAAGCACAAACTCAACACCGACCCCAAGGCGCGACCCGTGAAGCAATCGCTATGGCCCTTCAATGAAGAACGCTGACGAGCAATCGTCGAAGAAGTGCAGCGGCTACTCGCTGCAGGATTCATCCGGCCAATCAAGTATCCCAAGTGGCTGGCGAATCTAGTCCTGGTTCTCAAAAAGAACAACACTTGGAGGATGTGCATTGACTACACCAACCTCAACAGCGCCTGCCTGAAGGAGGAGTTCGTCCTCCCCCGCATCGAACAAATCATCGACTCGATCGCGGGGTCCGAGTCACTGTGCTTCCTCGACGCATACTCTGGTTACAACCAGATCAAGATGGCGGTCGAGGATGAGGAGAAGACGGACTTCATCACGCTATTCGGAGCATTCTGCTACACCATGATGACGTTTGGCCTCAAAAACGCCGACGCGACCTACCAAAGGTGCATGCAGGAGTGCCCCACGAGCCAAATTGGCCGCAACATCCACATCTACATTGACGACGTGGTGATGAAATCGACTCGCCAGGGCGACCTACTCGCCGACCTGGCCGAGACTTTCGCAAATCTACGGAAGTACAACATCAAGCTCAACCCGGAGAAGTGCACCTTCGGCGTACCCACATGCCAGCTCCTAGAGTACGTGGTCTCCATGCAGAGCATCGAAACAAACCCCTCCAAGATCAACACAATCGCGCGGCTCGGCAAACCTGAGTGCCTGCGCGACGTCCAGAAGCTAGCAGGGTGAGTCGCGACTCTCAGCCGCTTCATCCCTCGGCTTGGTGAGAAGGCAATGCATCTCTACTGATTGATGTGCAAGAACCCCACGTTCAAGTGGGACGAAGAGGCGGACAACACGCTCAAGGCGCTCAAATAAGTTCTGCTTGTGGCACCACTACTCGCCGCCCCCATCGATAAGAAGCCCATGCTCATCTACGTCGCGGCCTCCAATCGAGTTGTCAGCACCATGATGGTCGTTGAGCGACCGGAGGAGGGCAAGGAGCACCCCATACAAAGCCCCATATACTACATCAGCGAGGTCCTCACGGACTCAAGGCAGCACTACCCACATTACTTCCAGGAGCACCCCATCATGGTTGTCTCCTCCGCCCTGCTGCAAGACATCATCTGCAATCGCGAGGCAACCGGGCGGGTCGCCAAGTGGGTTGTCGAAATCGGTGTCCACAACATCAAGTACGAGCTACGCAAGGCGATCAAGTCACAGGCTCTTGCTGATTTCCTCGTCGACTTGGAAGAGGCACAACAACCTGAAACACTGTCCTACCTTCATTACTGGCACCTTCACTTCAACGGCTCCAAAAACTCGGATGGTGTCGGAGCAGGGATTGTGCTCACCTCGCCAATGGCGACAAGCTCCGGTACATGCTACAGATCAACTTCACCCCCTACACCAACAACATGGCGGAATACGAGGCCCTCCTCAATGGAATGCGAGCTTCCAAGGAGATGAACATCGACCGCCTCAAGTGCTACGGCAACTCCGACCTCATCGTCGCACAAGTCGCCGGCACCTACGATGTAGTCGCCCACAATATGATAGCTTACCGCCAAGCGGTGGACCAACTGGGGGCTACTTCGCTGGCTACTCCGTCGAGTGGATCGATCATCGCAAGAACAAAGAGGCCGATGCACTCTCACGCATCGGGTCGGCTCGCCAAACGCCACCCCCAGGCGTCTTCCTTGACATCATCGACAAGACATCGGTCTCCCTGAAGGAGATCGATGTCGGGATAACACTGCAGACCGAGCCTGCTTTGGTCACCATAATCACAGAGCCTAGCGACTAGACAGTGCTGTACATCGCCTACCTCGGGCACAAGATCCTGCCCATGGATGAGACATGGCACGGATTATCGTGCGCCGTTGCAAATCCTTCGTCATAATCAACGGCGAACTCCACAAGCGCAGCATGACCGACATGTTCCAACGCTATGTACAACCAGAAGAGGGGTGCAAGATCCTCCAACGACTGCGGCCATCATGCTGGGGCCAGGTCACTAGTTGCCAAGGCCATGTGCCATGGCTTCTACTGGCTTACTGCCCACACCGATGCCACCGACAACGTGGAGCGCTGCGTCGGATGCCAGAAGTATGCCAACCAGATGCACATACCTGGTTCGGCCTCAAGATCATCCCCACCACATGGCCATTTGCCGTCTGGGGCATTGACATAGTGGGTCGGTTCAAAACCGCTCCATCTGGCTACACCACCGATACGTTGCTAAGTATCCATAATTTTTGATGTTCCATGCTTGGTTCTTATCTACTTTCTTATGTTTTGTCCACACTTTGGAGTACTTTTTATACACTTCCTTGGACTAACCTATTAACAAGATGCCATAGTGTCAGCTGCTTGTTTTCTGCTGTTTTTGGTTCTAGGAAAGTCAAAAAATGAATATTCATGGAATTGGACGGGACAAAAGCCAAAGTCAGTTTTTCACCGAGGAGGACACGGAGCCAGAACATGAGATGGAGAGGGGCCAGAGGGCCACCACACCACCTGGCCACGTGGCCAGGCCTGGCCCGCGCCAGGGGGTGGTGTGGCCGCCTAGGGCACCCCCTCGGCCTCCCCTTTCGCCTATAAGATGCCTCCGAACAGAAACCCTAAGTACTCGATCAAAATTCCACGAAAGAGTCTGTAGCCGTCGTCATCTCCATCCCTAGACCGGGACGGATCTGAAGCTCTTCATGGCACCCTGTCGGAGGGGGGAATTCACCCTGGAGGCCTTGTTCATCACCATGCAAGCCTCCGGTGTGATGCATGAGTAGTTCATCCTTGGACTACGGGTCCATGTAGTAGCTAGATGGTTGGTTCTTCTCCTTTGTGCTACCATGTTTAGATCTTGTGAGCTTTGTTCATGATCAAGATCATCTATTTGTAATCATACACGTTGTGTTTGCGGGGATCCGATGGATATTGAGATGCTATTTCAGATTGATTATTGATTCTATCATGTCTTTGTTATTTCTGATCTTGCATGCTCTTCGTTGTTAGTAGATATCTTGGCCAAGTAGATGCTAGCAACTCCAAGAGGGAGTATTTATGCTCGATAGTGGGTTCATGCCTCTAGTAATCTGGGGAAGTGACAGAAATCTCTAAGGTACTAGATGTGTTGTTGCTACTAGGGAGAAAACAACAATCCTTTGTTCATAGAACAATCGTATTGTTTACTTTACGTGCAATGCATAATGCAATTATCTGTTGCTTACAACTTAATACTGGAGGGGGTTCGGATGATAACCTGAAGGTGGATTATTAGTCATAGATGCAGTTGGATTACGGTCTATGTATAATGTTGTAATGCCCAATCAAATCTCATAGGAGTCAAGATGATTAGTATATGCATGTATGCTTTCTCGATGTTTGTCAATTGCCCCGCTGTAATTTGTTCACCCAACATGTCATCTATCTTAAGGAGAACCACCACTAGTGAACTATGGACCCTAGTCCTTTCTTTTACCATCAATCTACCACTGTTTACTATTTTCTGTTTACTTTCTGCAAATTTTACTTTCTTCCACACAATACGTTTAATCCTTTGTTTTCAGCAAAACTGGTGAGATTGACAACCTCACTGTAAGTTGGGGGCAAAGTTCTGTGGTTATGTTGTGCAAGATTCCGAGTTGGCAACAACACCTTGGAGGTGTTTCCTTGCTCCTACTGGTTCGATAACCTTGGTTTCATAACTGAGGGAAAACTTGTTGTTGTACTCATCATACCTTCCTCTTGGGGTTCCCCAATGAGCTCGATATATTTTGGGCCATCAAGCTATTTAAGAACACTTGACTCTTTTTCTTGCTTCTAATGTCTAACTTCAAGGCGTTAAAGAAAAGTACTTATTGGGAGATAACCCAAAAGTTTTAGATGAGCCATGGAAGTTATTACTTCAGTAATAACCGCTCCTTATACTTTTTATTTGCTTTTTGTGCCAACAGTAACCTCTAATGAGAGAGAAGTAATGCTTGGGAAAGTTGCTGTCCCGAAACAGAGTTTTGTGCTTCATCGTAAAAAATCGTGTAAAATCTCTGTACGTTGTTTTGAGGCGTGAATTTTTGCACTTCTGCCCCAGGTTGTTATCTAACTTTCGTTAGTTCAACACTTTTTGATTTGAGCAACAGAAGGTCTTCGAAAAAGCTGGTTTTTACCTGTTGGTCTGTTTTGACAGATTCCTGCCATTATTTGCATTTGCGATTGTTGGTTCCTTTTTGGGTTCTCTTTGGGGAATTGAGCTTTGCAAGGGAAGTGCTTCAGTATCTTGTGTTTAGTTGGAAGTTTTATTGGTGTTGAAACTGAACCAAAAGACTTATTATCTTGATTGCACTAATGTTGCTAATGAAGATTGTGTGAAGTTTTGTATGAAGGAAAAATTTCAGGTGTAAGGAAAGAATAATGTAATGAGATGAAGAATGGACTAAAGCTCAAGCTTGGGGATGCCACTCGTGTCACCCCAAGAAATATTCAATAAGTACAAGCGTCAAAGCTTGGGGATGCCCAAGGCATCCCCTTTTTCATCCATAAAAATCTCACGTTCTTCCAAACACTTCATTTTTATTGTTTCATGCACAGTTGTGTTGTTCTTGGAGCATCTTCATTTTCAGTTTTTGTTTACTTGGTTTGCTTAGTTTGCTTGAATAAATTGGTTGGACCCCCTCATTCATACATTAGTTTTCAAATAAGATTGGTTTGGATTGGAAAAGAGTAGGAAAAGTTCATGCTTAAGTGGTAAAAAGGAGCTTGTTTTTTACTATGGCCTATGCTTTGTCATGCCATGCTTGATTTTGTTTTGGATTTATGGTTAGTTATCTTTGTTGGGTCCGCAGCATAGAAAACAAAAAATTTCCTACGGTGTGAACTACACGCCAAGATCTATCTACTAGGTACAAAGCAACGGGTGAACATACATCCAACGAGAACTTACCCTCGTAGACAACGAGCTTTGTTAATGAGTAGGAACTCGTGGTTGATGTAGTCGTACACTTGCCGATCTCAAGATCGTGATGAAGTACAGCAAGTTCGGCTCCATCACGTCCATTAGATCCAGCTCCAGCACCACCAAGTCCAGCACCGCAAAGCAGCGGTGCATCCGTGATCGCACACACATCCGGTACCCCGACAACCTCCGTCCCTCGCTCCAGCAAAAAGCGGCAGCAACTCCTTTCCAGATAAAGCCACCGGGAACATGTATCTCGCTAATCCGAGACCATGGGAATAATACTAGAGGGGGAGAGAGATCCTTCACAAGGAGGTGTGTGTGAGAAGTGAGGAGGGGTGGCCTTTTATAGGAGGAGGGGAGGGTACCCCTCCTTCATGGCCGGCGCATGGGGGAGGTGACCCTTCACCTCCTCCATTCATGTGGTGGTAACCCCTCCACATTAAAATGCCCCTTCACATTCTCTTTTAAAGTCTCCACTTTAAATGCATTAAATTTCTCCAAATTTAATGCTCTCTCATTTAATAAAACTCTTTTATTATTTTTATTCAGAATTTTGTTAATTACTTTAATTAACAAACATTCACATAAAACCCCCTGCAACATTTCAATATTACATGCAGAACCAATTTCAGCAATTTCACCCAAAAGCAGTTTGATTGTCTATTGAAATAATTCCAGCGCTTTCTTAAATCTTTATCTGAAACATATTTGCTCCAAATGGTGTAGGTATCCCTTAAGTGTGTCACCCTACGGTTCGCGAATAATGCAGACATGATCGAGACCCCTCTCCGATCAATAATCAGCAGCGGGACCTGGAGATCCATACTGACTCCTACACATTCAACGATGACTTCTGTGATCGTGAGAACCTTTAACGCTAGTAACTAAATCCCTTTGTCCCGCGATATATTACATGTCCGAGATTCGATCATTGGTATCTCCATACCTAGTTTGATCTCGTTACCGACATGCACTCTTTTCTCGTTCCTGTGATATAACATTCTAGTGATCACATCACTTGCTTGCAAGCTATTTCAATGTGATATCACCGAGAGGGCCTAGAGTATATCTATCCGTCATCGGGATGGACAAATCCCACTCTTGATCCATGAGCATCAACATAACACCTTTGTAGCACTGAACCCACCTTTATAGTCACCCTGTTACGGTGTGACGTTTGATGTTATCAAGATACTCTTCCGGTGTTAGCAATTAACATGATCTCATGGTCTAAGGACTAAGATTACTTCGTATGATGTTATAGCAATATAAACATAATGACTTTTGTAATGCTATACTGCGGATGAATGTTCATCACATCATTCCACCAATGTTGTGACCTCGTTATTAACAACATCCAATGTCCATGATCAGGAAACCTTGATCATCTTGTTAATCAACGAGCTAGTCTATAAGAGAGGCATGACTAGGAACCTTTTATTTGTTTATTAAACACACATGTATTAACGTTTCCTATCAATACAATTATAGCATGCAAAATAAACATTTATCATAAACAAGGAATAAGATAATAACCACTTTATTATTGCCTCTCGGGCATATTCCCTTCAGTCTCCCACTTGCACTAGAGTCAATAATCTAGTTTGAAAAACTTTGCGCATTGAACACCTATGGCTTTCTAGTGTTGCATATATGCGATTGCTAGTGGTTAACATAATCTCTGGATCTGACAGTTTCAGGTCCGTGTGTATTTGCATGTCTTTGCGTCTCTACGCATCACTCATTCTCAAATGAGATGGCATTATATAGATTTGGTCCTTTGGTGAGACAAAACTAGTATCAATGTAACACTTTACAATGAACTACCTTTAACTATTTGTCACTTATACATGATATATTCTTAGTTCTTCCAAAGCTCATAAGAATATCTTTACTATTATCCAATGATCATCTTATGAATCATTCTGGTATATGCTCATAACATTTAAGCATAGGACATTCTAGATATATACATATCATGGTATAATCGATCAAAATTTTCATGTGATTTTACTCACCAAGTGTTGAAACAATTGAATCTTGATACAATCCTTTCCATGCAGCAAGAACCTTTCTTGTTGTTTCCATATTGAACCCTTTCAATATCTTATATATGTATGTCTGGCACAACCATATTAGCGCCTTAATCTATCCATATAGATATTGATGCCTAATATTCTGGGTTTGCCCAAGTCTTTCATCGAAATCTTATTTTAATGAAATCCTTAACTTGTGTCAATTCAAGATACATCATTTCTAATCAACAATATGTCCTCTACATAATGTATTAGAAATATGTCTCAGCGCTCCCACTTAATTTCTTGCAAATGCAAGCATCTTCATCATCTCCGATGAATTTATACTCTTTTAATAGTTTCATCATGGTGAAGATTCCAACTCCGCTATGCTTACTTCAACTATTGAAGTTTACATGCCCTTTTAGCACCCTTTGAATTAACAAAACCCTTCGGACCATGTCATGTACATGTCCTAGGTTACCGTTCTATTAGAAGAACCTTGTTTTGTTTATTCAACTACCATATACCAAATTATATGTAGTGGTTGCTACATTAATCCGTCAAGACTATATATCGCTATGAAAGATCAAATCTTGCCATAGTCAACTCCTTGAACATTGTCGTAAACTTCTTTCCGACATGTCGACTATTTCATAGATGTTAAACATCCATGTCTTATTTCTTTATAGATCCAAACACGACCGATAGGCTTCACGCCTTTCCGGAGGGTCTTCCAAGTTCAGAAACTTGATTTCTCGTGTATGGATACTATCACGGATTCTATGACTTCTAGTCATTTTATGGAGTCAGGGCCCATCATCGCTTCTTTGCATGTAGTCGGTTCATCATTGTCAAAACAATAATGACTTGCTTATCAAATCTTACTATTTGATTCTTACCGACCCACATGGTTCTATAGGAACTCTAATCTCCGAGATCACACCTTTTGTAATCACGAGAGCCATGAGCATTGTGGCCGCCACCGGGACACTTTTCGGCGCTGCGCTACTTAGCACATATAGCTAAGGTTCAACAACCTTATCAAAGTTCTATTGTCCTCCCACTTAACTTTTCGCGAAAAATTCCTGCTCAAGAAACTTGACGTTCTAAGTAACAAACTCTTTTGTCCTCGGTGTTATGGAGAAATTCCCAACAAATTCTTTGGGATAACCTACAAAGACGTGCTTATCCGACTTTGGTAGTAAACATTTTACTTATGCATAGCATACCAAAATTTAAGAAAAGACAATTCGGGTTTTATCGCAAACCATAACTTATATGGTGTCATTTCAACGGATCACGATGGTGCTCTTTTCAGTGTAAAAGCGGTAGTTTCTAAAGCTTTGATCCTTAAAACATAATGGCAGTTTTATAAATGACACCCTTGATCTTATCATGTCAAACATGGTTTGATTTTATCTCTCGAATATGCCATACTCCTATGGTTTATCGGGAAACACAAATCATGGAACAATTCCTCAAGTCTTAGGTGTTTTTGCTAAACATGTAACTCAAATATCTTCCTTTATGATCGAATCATAAACTCTTTATTTTCTTGTTACAATGATTTTCCACTTCATCTTGAAAGTCTTTGAACAATTTTCAAATGTTTCATACTTCTTCCTTATTAAGTAAATATACAGATATATTCACTCAAATTCTTGAAGAAAGCATATGAAGCAAAAAAAGATCCATCGCATATGGCTACACATAATGGACTTATGCACATCAGCATGCACAATTTCCAATAAGCTAGTCATTCGTTCCTCTTTGGCCTATGAACGGAGTTTCAATTATCTCGAGGAAAGTCTCACATGCGTCAATTGATCAAAATCAAGGACTCCAAAATTCCATCAACATGGAGTTTCTTCATGTTTTCTTTCAAATATAATTCAAACAGCGATGTCACTTCATAAGTGATCTTTCAATCATTTGTCTTGCGACATTTAAGCAATAGTGTTTATGGATGTGATTTCTCCAACTAGACTTGTAAAAGTTCATCCATCCTTTATGGAATACGGTAATTATTTGAACAGCCATTGTTCTCATAATACCGGAACAAAATAACAATTATTTAAACAAATCTTGAAGGCTTGGTTTGATGACAACGAAAAACACAATAACACTTTATTTGTTTTCGATGAACATCATCACTCATTCTCTTGCTGGTTACTTAGGCCATTGTAGTTCATGAATTGCGTTGTCCTGTATGACACTTCATACCAACCAATTCGGTATCCAATACCGGTATCCAATACCTAAGAACCACATTGTTTAACAAGCAAGGAATATAGCCATAACATGTATATCTTCTATATACCTAAGTTGGACATCTCCAACCTTTTATTTTCTGCCAAATATTTTATAGATTCTCTTTTAGCAATTCCTTTTCTTTTAAAAGAATCTATCAACATCAATAGTGGTGCCATTCACATGACACATAGTACAAAGCGTATATAGTCAAATACTAATATCTTTGGACTTGCACTTTGAAGTGGATCACCATCATCAAATGTTTGGTGTTCTTCCAAAAATCCATTCATTAGTAATCTATTAGTGTAGTAAACATTTTACTTACATCTTCTATTCATCCTTATCATGACAACTTTCATGATCAAGCTACTATAGCCTATAAGGAAGAATGACGAGTATAATTTTAGTTCCCAAAACTTTTTGGGAGATTCGGATGCCTAGCATATCCATCCTTCACAAATTCTCATACAATATGAGAACATGTATTTTGCTAAATTACACTCTATCATAATGCAACCAAAAACTTTGTTTCAGATATCACAATATCTTTCACACATGATGGTTTCTGAAACAATTTTCAGCTCCAATATAATCTTGATATTAAAACAACTTTTTGAATATCAATAATCATGGAGGCAAACATGATACTTTAGATACAAACATTGGAATTCTTACTCTTGATTTAATACTACTTATTAAACTTCATGGAGTAAATAGAGTTTGCTGAAAGTTTGCAATAGGACTTATAAACTTTAAATTGACATTCAAAACAATATGATACCAGTTCGTAAAGTAAATATCCAGAATTCTATAGTTCTATTATCTCAAATAAAAACTAAGCATAAGGTAGAAAACGAATGCCAATGACTACAACAAACTATGCAAATTCACTTCGATTTAGTTTATGACAAATTGAGTTCGACTAATCCAAATTAGAAATGAACTCCCACTCAAAAACGACATCCCTCGTGCCTTTTTGGTGATTACATGAACCAAATCCACTACACCAAGTCCGATCATCACGTGAGTCGGTGTAGCTTCAAAGGCGAGCATCAATATGGGCATCATATCAACTATATGACTCATGCTTAACCTTTCGGTCCGTGTTCCGAGGCCATGTCTATACATGCTAGGCTCGCCAAGTAAGAACCTTAGTACTCGCGTGTGTAAAACTGTCTTACACCCGTTGTATGAAAGCGTAGAGTCGAGTACACTCGATCATCACGTGATGTCTCGAAACACGATCCATAGAACGGTGCATACTTAAGGAAGAACACATTTTTATCTTGATATCTAAATGAGGGATCATCTTATAATGCTACTAAAACACCAAACTAGCAGTATAAGATGCTAACATCTAATGTGTAAAGTGATATGATATGGTCCATGCATTTGATCTCTATCATTTGCATCGTGGTATGATCTCTATCATTCCTTTGTGTGTAAGGCCAAGGTCTATGGAACTTACATGTTGAACGTGTTGTAAGAGTATCTGTCATACATCTACTTACAACAATACCATATCAAGACACTAGCCCAGCAACGATCTAAACTAGATGCCTCTAACTTATCAATTGCAAGTTTTACGTGGCTTAGGGCTTTCGGAGATAGGACCGTTCTTACCTACGAACATGAACCACAACGAGGATAACCAAATTATTAGCAACTCGTTGTAAATCAGATATTGACTATAGTAGGAGAGACAGACACCCGCCAGCCACTTATGCAAAGCAAGTTGCATGTCAGTCGTGGAACCGGTCTCATGTACGATGACATGTAAGGTTGGTCCGGGCCGCTTCATCCCACTATGGCACCAATATCCAAAATACATGAAAGAAGCAATAACATGATCATCATCGCCCACATATAAACATATGTACTACCTGCAAAGCACCCACGCATAGATCAGGCTCGATACCACCGTTGGGTCCGCAAAGATAGAAAACAAAATTTTCCTACGGTGTGAACTACACGCCAAGATCTATCTACTAGGTACAAAGGAACGGGTGAACATACATCCAACGAGAACTTACCTCGAGACAACGAGCTTTGTTAGCAGTAGGAACTCGTTGATGTAGTCGACACTTGCCGATCTCAAGATCGTGATGAAGTACAGCAAGTCCGGCTCCGGACGTCCATCGATCCAGCTCCAGCACCACCAAGTACTGCAGCAAAGCGGTGCATCCGTGATCGCACACACGTCCGGTGCAGACAACCTCCGTCCCTCGCTCGAAAAAGCAGCGAAGCAGCAACTCCTTTCGAGATAAAGCCACTGGGAACATGTATCTCGCTAATCCGAGACCATGGGAATAATACTAGAGGGGAGAGAGATCCTTCACAAGGAGGTGTGTGTGAGAAGTGAGGAGGGTGGCCTTTATAGGAGGAGGAGGGTACCCTCCTTCATGGCAGGCGCATGGGGAGGTGACCTTCACCTCCTCCATTCATGTGGTGGTAACCCTCCACATTAAAATGCCCTTCACATTCTTTTAAAGTCTCCACTTTAAATGCATTAAATTTCTCCAAATTTAATGCTCTCATTTAATAAAACTCTTTTATTATTTTTATTCAGAATTTTGTTAATTACTTTAATTAACAAACATTCACATAAAACCCCGCAACATTTCAATATTACATGCGTAACCAATTTCAGCAATTTCACCCAAAACAGTTTTTGTCTATTGAAATAATTCCAGCGCTTAAATCTTTATCAAACATATTTGCTCCAAATGGTGTAGGTATCCCTTATGTGTCACCCTACGGTTCGTGAATAATGCAGACATGATCGAGACCCTCTCGATCAATAATCAGCGGGGACACGGAGATCCATACGACTCCTACACATTCAACGATGACTTCGTGATCGTGAGAACCTTTAACGCTAGTAACTAAATCCCTTTGTCCCGATATATTACATGTCCGAGATTGATCATTGGTATCTCCATACCTAGTTTGATCTCATTACCGACATGCACTCTTTTCGTTCCGTGATATAACATTCTAGTGATCACATCACTTGCTTGCAAGCTATTTCAATGTGATATCACCGAGAGGGCCTAGAGTATATCTATCCGTCATCGGGATGGACAAATCCCACTCTTGATCCATGAGCATCAACATAACACCTTTGTAGCACTGAACCCACCTTTATAGTCACCCTGTTACGGTGTGACGTTTGATGTTATCAAGATACTCTTCCGGTGTTAGCAATTAACATGATCTCATGGTCTAAGGACTAAGATTACTTCGTATGATGTTATAGCAATATAAACATAATGACTCTGATCGTAATGCTATACTTCGGATGAATGTTCATCACATCATTCCACCAATGTTGTGACCTCGTTATTAACAACATCCAATGTCCATGATCAGGAAACCTTGATCATCTTGTTAATCAACGAGCTAGTCTATAAGAGAGGCATGACTAGGAACCTTTTATTTGTTTATTAAACACACATGTATTGACGTTTCCTATCAATACAATTATAGCATGCAAAATAAACATTTATCATAAACAAGGAATAAGATAATAACCACTTTATTATTGCCTCTCGGGCATATTCCCTTCAATCTTTGCTATAGCGTGACATGTTATAAACAATAGAGAGTGCTTAATGTGCCTTGAAAGAATCATGCGTTGTTTTAGCATATTAAAGCATAGTATTGTGGTATTCTCCTTTGATGCTTTATTTGGGTTGACTTGGCGCATGCTCACGCCATGTTATGACTATCCCAAGTCACCATAAGCCTTTATGATCCTTTAGTTTTCAACTTGCAATATCACTTTATGCTTTGATTAATGATGTTTTGTCGCTCTACATGATTATGGCCATTCTCTCTTAGTTGGTCGCTCCCAGTCTTTCGCTAGCCTCCATAACCAAGTATGAATTCCACTCATGCATCCAATTCCAAATAAAACCAAGTTGTTCCAAAGAGTCCACCATACCTAACTATTAGCATTTGCTGTTCCAAGTATATTCATGTTTTTATCTACCTTCTGAATTAAACTTGTTATGTGAAAACTAGTGATTAAAGCTCTCACGAACTTGATGGCACACTTTACTTTTTTGCATCTAATAATCTTGAACCATTGCTTCCATCTTTGTTGCGTATATGCTTGCGCTTTATAAGTTAAAGTTAGCAGAACCATGTATCATGGGGAACGCTTTCAACATTGCACTTATTATTACGTTGATATCATGATTGTTTTGCTTATGGATCCCGGTAGTGTGAAATAAAAGGGGAACTTGTAAGATCATGGAGTTTGTACGTGTGTTAGAGAAACGCCTGGGCCGCTAGCCTAAGCCATGCCTAATCATGGTGGAAACTTGCAGCATAACCATAATGAGCACTCTATGAAGTATCCTCAATAAAAACCTATGCAAATAGCAAATAAAAAGACTTGTCATTTTGATTATGGGATAGCTCCTGTATCATGTGCAAGGGGTACCCCGTTGGCGGTTCTCTATGATACATATGTACTTATAATGACAAGAGCTTACTTGTGACTAAAGTTGAGTAGCATGAGGTTCGGTACTCGTAAGTAAGGGGCATGAGATTTCAACTTATAACTTGTCAAGCATATCCACTTAGTTGTGTCACTTTAACCTTAATCACCTCAAGATGCTTATGATAGGGGAAATGAGAGCTGAAAGCTCATAAGTACCATAATTTTTGGAAGCTTTTTATGAAACTTGAATCCCTCCTTCCTTCTATGAAGGCCTTTCTTTTACTTTTATGTTGAGTCTCCACCTTCTATCTTTATGCACCTATTTTGAGAGCATAGTGGGCATTCTTAGTTATATGTGCATTGTCCCAAGACTTGTTGATTGATGCATAACTTTGATATTGCTTGTTCTTAAACTATTTGTATCTAGTCACTCTTATGAACTTTGAAGGTGTCCTATGCATTTATGGTTGCTACTCTATGAGGGATAAGCTGAATGCCACTATGTTATGTTTTCTTTATGTGAAACAAACAAACGTCTTGCAAAGCATTGTTATTCATGAATCTTTTGTTTGTGTCTTTTCATGTTACAACATAGTTGCTATGTCTTATTGCTAGAACTTTACCTTTCATGCTATGTTGAAGTACTATGATCCCAGCTATCAATGTTTTACAAATACTTTGATCAAGTTTATGATGGTGCATGTCACCTCAAAAATTATTCTTTCTTTTTATCACTTACCTACTCGAGGACGAGCAGGAGTTAAGCTTGGGGATGTTGATACGTTGCTAACGTATCCATAATTTTTGATGTTCCATGCTTGGTTTTTATCTACTTTCTTATGTTTTTTCCACACTTTGGAGTACTTTTTATACACTTTCTTGGACTAACCTATTAACAAGAGCCACAGTGCCAGCTGCCTATTTTCTGTTGTTTTTGGTTCCAGGAAAGTCAAAAAATGAATATTCTCGAAATTGGACGGGACAAAAGCCAAAGTCAGTTTTTCACCGAGGGGGACACAAAGCCAGAATACGAGACGGAGAGGGGCCAGAGGGCCACCACACCAGCTGGCCGTGGTGTGGCCACCTAGGACACCCCCCGGCCTCCCCTTTCGCCTATAAGATGCCTTCGATACAGAAACCCTAAGTACCCGATCAAAATTCCACGAAAGAGTCTGTAGCTGCTGTCATCTCCATCCCTAGATTGGGAGGGATCTGAAGCTCTTCCCGGCACCCTGCCAGAGGGGAGAATTCACCCTAGAGGCCTTCTTCATCACCATGCAAGCCTCCGGTGTGATGCGTGAGTAGTTCATACTTGGACTATGGGTCCATGTAGTAGCTAGATGGTTGGTTCTTCTCCTTTGTGCTACCATGTTTAGATCTAGTGAGCTCCGTTCATGATCAAGATCATCTATTTGTAATCATATATGTTGTGTTTGCGGGGATCCGATGGATATTGAGATGCTATTTCAGATTGATTATTGATTATATCATGTCTTTGTTATTTGAGATCTTGCATGCTCTCCGTTGTTAGTAGATATCATGGCCGAGTAGATGCTAGCAACTCCAAGAGGGAGTATTTATGCTCGATAGTGGGTTCATGCCTCTAGTAATCTGGGGAAGTGACAGAAATCTCTAAGGTACTAAATGTGTTGTTGCTACTAGGGAGAAAACAACAATACTTTGTTCATAGAACAATCGTATTGTATACTTTACACGCAATGTGTAATGCAATTATCTGTTGCTTGCAACTTAATACTGGAGGGGGTTCGGATGATAACCTGAAGGTGGATTATTAGTCATAGATGTAGTTGGATTACAGTCTATGTATAATGTTCTAATGCCTAATCAAATCTCATAGGAGTCAAGGTGATTAGTATGTGCATGTATGCTTTCTCGATGTTTGTCAATTGCCCCGCTATAATTTGTTCACCCAACATGTCATCTATCTTAAGGAGAACCACCACTAGTGAACTATGGACCCCGGTCCTTTCTTTTACCATCAATCTACAATTGTTTACTGTTTTCTGTTTACTTTATGCAACCTTTTACTTTCTTCTACAAAATATGTTTAATCCTTTGTTTTCAGCAAAACCGGTGAGATTGAAAACCTCACTATAAGATGGGGGCAAAGTTCTATGGTTGTGTTGTGCAGCATTCCAAGTTGGTAACAACACCTTGGAGGTGTTTCCTTGCTCCTACTGGTTCGATAACCTTGGTTTCATAACTGAGGGAAAACTTGCTAATGTGATCATCATACCTTCCTCTTGGGGTTCCCCAATGAGCTTGATATATTTTGGGACATCAACCACCTCTTGGTCACAGTCGACAAATTCACCAAGTGGGTCGAAGCGAAGCCAATCAAGAAGTGAGACGACAAGATCGACACCAAGTTCCTATGTGAGCTAATCTATCAGTACGGTTACCCGCACAGCATCATCACGGACAGCGACACCAACTTCGCCAAAGGCGCCATAGATGACTTCTCCAAGGAGCACGACATGCGACTTGACCTCGCCTCAGTCGCCCATCCAGAATCGAATGGCCAAGAAGAGCGCGCTAATCAAAGCATCCTCCATGGCCTCAATCCAAGACTGCAGGTCCCCCTGGAGCAGACCCCTAGCTGCTGGGTCGGAGAGCTCCCCTCGGTTCTATGGGGCATTCGCACCTCCGTCAACCGATCGACAGGGTTACCCCCTTCTTCATGTTGCATGGTGCCGAGGCTGTCATGCCAACTGACTTGGAGCACGACTCGCCCCGAGTCATCCATTACACAGAAGAGGACAACGAGGCCGCCCATCAAAACAGGGTCGACCTGCTCGACGAAGCCCATGACCTGGCTCGCTTCGCACCGCCATCTACTAGCAAGGACTCCACCGCTACCACAGCCACCGAGTCCAGACTCGGACATTCTAGGAAGGCGACCTCGTCCCGCGACTTGTCCAGGATAAGAAGGGCATGCACAAGCTATCCCCCCATGGGAGGGTACATTCGCCATAGGGAGAGTCCTTGGCAACGACGCCTACTACCTCGTCGATATACAAGGTGACGACCAGCTCGACGTTGGGCGGCCATGGAACGTAAATCTCCTCCGAAAGTTCTATACATAGAACTAAAACTTGTACTCAGCTGCTATATGATAGAATAAAATTTGGATCAACTCGCCACCCCTAATGCCAATCGCACTCATATTCCTAGCAATAAGCTAACTACGGAAGTTAACCCTTGGCTGAGCGACCGACACGGCCAAGTAGTGCGGTTCAAGGCACCAAAAATTTCGGGTCTTGTGCCATCCATGAAAACGCTAATATGGAGCTACCATCGGGGTTGCCTAGCTCGATTGGCTCTAGGATCCAAGACAACCGATCACGCTTCCAATAGCGGTTCATCCTCCCCATCCTCGTGCACAGTGACTCGAACGGTTAAGTTCCACACTCAGGGACTCGCCTAAAGCGACCCTCACGCGGCTCGAGAACACACCAAGTATAAGAGTGTGTCTTGGACTCGCCATGCGACTGGCTTCCCAAGCCAGGAGGAGAGACGTGTTACAAACAACGCACCACGTCCTTGCCTACCTTGGGCATGCGACTCGAATGGTTAAGTACCAAGCTCGTGGACTCGCCACGCCGACCCCATCTGTGTCTAGGGAAAACACCAAGTACAGAGCACCCCTTGGGTCGCCAAGCGACTGGTCCCATGGACCACGACGAGTCGATCTAACACACTCAAACAAACAAACTCATACGCGAGGTCAATCCCAAAAAAGGGCGGATGCGCTTGGAGACTCGTACAACCTAAAATACAAATAAATAGAAATCACAAAGCAAATGCAAGTCGATTGACATTTTTGCTTAGCAACAAAATACATTGTGCATCATCAGAATAATTTACAAAGCGGTCGATCGCCATACTAACAAATGCCTCAAGGCAATTCTTCATTCTGTAGGCTTGGAGGAGGAGGCGCTGTCATCACCCCTGACCTGGACGAAAGGCTCCAAAGGGTTCACTGATGGCTCTGAAATATAGTCATCTACGTCCACACTTAAACTGGATATTATTCATAATTTTGATGAAATATGTCTCTAAACCCTGCCACTAATGCTAATATTCAGAGGGGTATGCAATCTTTTCTTTTATATTTTTCCTGTGCAGATAATGTCGTTTAAAGGAGGGAATCACTACATTAAAGTCAAAGATATAAGATTTCCAACAAATAGAAGAAACCAGGAGCCGTAAGACGGAGGCAGACGCTTTAACGACCAACTATACGACCGGAGCAAAATTCTGGCCGCATAGCTCTGGTCGTATAGTTGACGTCGCCACCGTTAGGTCAAACAGAACAACTTTCATGAAGGGACCCATATATAAAGAAGCCTCGGGCAACGAGAAAACAAGCCAGACCTCGCCAAAAAGTCTCTGCCACAGATCACCAGCCGCCTCCAGACCTCAAAACCCTTCTCCATCTCCATAGCCATATTCCACCACTTGTAATAGTAGATCTCTTCTTCGATTGGCGACATTGTAAGACTATTGCTATCAATCTTATGATTTTCATTACAATGTCTGTGATTGTTGATCTCATCTCTATGTGTGAGTAATTATCCTTGGGCTAAGGGCTTTGGCCTAGCCATGTAGCAATTGTGCATGTTATTTATCATAGATGGGATCATGTATTAGTTTGTATGACATGATGATTATTGTATCCTCTCTTGCCTCAATCCAAGGACTTGTCAAGTACCCCAAGACCCCGAGGGTTGATCCAGGTATAGGGAGTATAAGTAATGATTGATCTGCAGGTTGGGAACCCCAGTGATAGAAGGGGTAGTACGGCTGTATGTGAGGGATTTACTTCGGACTAAGGGTGACATCACTATGCATATCATTAATTCTATTTCTTCTATGGATGAGACTAGTAGGTTATTGTTATACAGCGGTTGTGGAGGCAATAGCAATTTGGATGCACTTCCCACATATAATTTATCTTGCTCTAACAAGTACATGCATACTTTATTTCAATCTTTTATTCCCATAGGATGTTTTGCACAGCTACAGGTGAAACTAAACGCCTTAGGTCCTCTCTCTCCATCATCGACAACAACAAAAAGATGCAAGCTATTGGTCCGGTAAAAACACAAAAGGAATTCTAAAACTCTCGAAGGTCCGTTAAAGTAATTTCACTACGCATTCGCTTCCCGAGGATTTGATAACCTAGGTCTACTAGGGAAAAATAAGCTACACTACATCCGTAATCCAGATCGAAGGTATCAACCCTTTTTCTGGCGCCATTGTCGAGGAAGCAATAGCTACCCTCGTAAGGTATTAGGCACCTTGATAGTTTTTATTCTTGTTTTTAATTTTGTTAGTTTGCTTTCTGTCTTTATTTGATAAACCAAAAAAAATTAGTTAGCCTTTAAATTCTTGTTTTTACTATTGTAATTCTTTGTTTAAGAAAACCCAAAGACGTAGGAAATATGGCTAAAAAGTAGCTTGGGGATTTTGCTACTCCCAACAATGATTATTTGCGTACTCCTATTACTCAGCCAGCAATTGCTGCTGATGACTATGAAATTAAGCCCCATTATTTAAGTTTGGTTCAACAGAATCAATTTGGAGGCTCTGTTGTTGAAGACGCATGTATGCACTTAAATACTTTCACTAAAATATGTGATATGATGCGTATAAAAGACGTTGAACCTGATGCGGTCAAAATACGTTCCTTTCTCTCTAATAGGGAGAGCATAAGAATGGTTGCTATCTTTGCCTAGAAATACTATTACATCATGGGTGGGATGTACTTCTTTATTTATGACTAAATTTTTCCCACCTGCAAAGACTATGCAACTATGATCTAATATTACTAGCTTTAGACAGGAAGAGCGTGAGCCACTAGCGCTTGCATGGGAGAGCATGAAAGAATGCCTAAGAAACTGTCCGAGTCATGGGATGGAAGATTGGTCAATCCTCCATTTATTTTATAATGCTCTTAATCATGTACCTAAGTCTATGCTTGATACAGCAACTAGAGGAACATTCATGGGTAAACATATTACCAAAGCAAAGCAGCTGTTAGACAATATGCAAGACAACCATGCCCAATGGCATGTGGAAAGATCAAACACGAAGAAGGTGAATGCTATTTCACCACAAGAAAACGAAGAACTCAATGCTAAGTTGGATGAGCTCATACTAGCCGTAAAAGGTAAGGAAACCCAGGTAAGAGCCACCCTTGAAACAAATATTGAAGAAATAGACTTTGTAGCTCGTAATGATTATAACCCTGCTTGGAAGAGGAGATACAATCCTAACTTTCAGAAACATTATTCTAGTCCTGCAGGTAATTCTAATAATAATATGGGAACTAGTAATGGTAGTCTCCAAGAAACACTTAAGTCTTTCATAGACTCACAAAATGAACAAAAATATATTCTTGTTAAAATAACGGAGAACCATGATGCCATGCTTGGTAAATTATCTAACCAAGCTATTAGTTTGAGAAATGATTTGCAGGCCCTCCAAGAAAGAACGAGGATCGTTGGGGCACAGCTAGGTAAGATAACCGAGAGTGAAACTCTCATTCTAGCTGAATTTGCAGGTAAAGCTGAGCCCAATCATGTTGAAGAACTCAAAATGATGAGGATACAAAGGGAGGAGCCTGGAGAACTTGATTATAGTAATGCCCCTTCACCAAGCTACACCATCGAAGATCTCGTAAAGAGGATAAACGTCAAAATTCCAGTAAGTGAAGGTAACGATGAAGCCATGTATCAACACTTTGTTGATCAAGTAGCAGTTAAGGTACGCGAGCTTGAAGAGGAATACAAGAAAATCGCTGAAAAGTTACCTGTTAAACTAGATGACATATTTGAGCCTACTATTAAGATAAAGATTGGGACTAATGATATAGCTACACTTTGTGATCTAGGTGCAAGCGTCTCAACAATCCCAAAGAGTCTTTTTAACAATTTAAATCTTGGCTCCTTTGAAATCACTTAATTGAAATTGCATCTAGCAGATTCTACCTATAAACAAGTTGTAGGAATTAAGGAGAACACTTTAGTTTACATCAAAGGTTGTCCTGCTCTAATTGACTTCGTTATAGTTGACATGCCTGAAGATACTATTCCTCCTATAATACTAGGCCATCCTTTCTTGAGAACTATAAAGGCTTTAATTAACCTTCATGAAGGGAACGTGAAGTTGCAATTGCCTTCGCGGAATCCTTTTGTTATCCATTTCCCTAGGAAAAAGAAAGCCAAACATGACGAGAAGGAGGCCATCACTTCAAGGCCAATTACTTAGGAGTGGGTGTTCCACTCATCTGGCCCAAGTGAGTATCATTAAGGTCAAGCTATTAACCATAAAAGAGTGCTCCATGGGAGGCAACCCATGTTAAATAAAGGTTTGAGTTAAGTTTTTAGTTTTAGTTTAAGTTCATGTTTAATAAAGAGTGCTAGAAAACTCCATTTGAGGAGAAGAAGTTCGATAGTACTTGAAATTCTGCTTTATTCATGCTATTGTTGGTCGACAATATTTACTGTAAATTTTCTGTCATAAACAAGGTATATCACTAAGTTACAGGAAAAGAAATAGTTTTTGAAGAAACAGAATTTTTTTGATGCACATAGAGAGTTTAACGACCAACTATACGGCGGGAAAAAATTCCGGCCGTATAGTTCCGGCCGTATAGATATCTTTGCCATCGAGAATTTTCTTTTCATATGTACTGAGAGTTTAACGACCAACTATATGGCGGGAATAAAAATTCTGGCCGTATAGCTCCGGTTGTATAGATATTAGTGCCTCCGTACCATTTTGAGAGTTTAACGACCAACTATACGGCAGGAATAAAAATTCCAGCCGTATAGATATCGATGCCTTTGTATATTTTCTTTCGCAGGGACAAACAGTTTAACGACCAACTATACGGCGGAAACATTTTGTTTCGGCCGTATAGTTGTGTCTGTATAGCTGCACCGCCAGGAGTAAACCCTACTTTGTATAGTTCGCCTTTAATACTCAGATTGCGTCTGACCACAAAATCGCACGGGAAGGTACTTCCAACTCCAAAACTTCAATCCTTTTTCTTTCTTCTACCTCCAAACTCTCTCAAAACCTCAAGAGATCTTTATCTCCACTCAATTTTGTTCGATTTCCTCGCAGACGAGTGATCTGTGGTATGTTTCTCCTCCAATCCCCCAATTACTGTTTGCAAATTCATCTTAGATCTATTGTCATTATCAATCTAGGGCGAGATCTACTATGAACCAATTGCCATGATTTTCTCGCCTAGATTATTATTTTGAGGAGATTCTTTAGTGTGTTTTGATGAGGAATATATTATACTTACTATTGTTGGATCAAAAAGTTTTATTTTTGCCTTTCTTCAATGTTTTAGATGATGAACACAAGGAGCCAAACTCATGCTCGTACCATCACTAGTGCTTCTCGGGCTGTTGCTTAGGAACACATGGGGATATGGTTCAGGGATGAGGCCCATCATGATCGCTTCAACAGGATCAAGAACCGCGAAGTGAAGGCCACCAAGTGGGCTTGCCCCATTATATTGAACCAACTCGTATTTCTGATGACTTTAATTTACTTTGCAATAGAGCTGGCCTGTAAAACTTTGTGTACAATGATGTACCTACTTATCGCCGCTTAACCATTGAATTCCTAAGTTTGTTGCAAAGCCTTGTTAAACAATGGCAAGGAGAGGACACTATTTCTTTCCGTTTGATGAACAATAACTACACTTTAACATTAGATGAATGGTCGCATGTTTTAATTTGCCAAACAATGATGTTCATGCTTTACACGCATCCTTTACTGGCCTAAGCCCTTCCCCTGAACAATACTATAACGGAATGAGTTTCACTACTAGAGTGAACAAGGGGAAGAATATTCAACATCCTGTAATTCGCTATTTGCTATGTTATTTCTAACACCTTGCAAGCACGTAATGAGTTCACGAGACTCAACGAGGAGGACATTCTAGTCCTTGCAAAGTCTGCTTACATCAACTGCAACCTGTCACTCAACTTGGGTGTTACCCTTTTGCATTACCTGAAACACCAAGCCTCCCAAAGCCAAGGGCCAATCATAGGAGGAGGCGTCATCACCGTGCTTGACCATGCCTGATGGCCCAAAATATATCGAGCTCGTTGGGAAACCCCAAGAGGAAGGTATGATGAGCACAGAAGCAAGTTTTCCCTCAGTTATGAAACCAAGGTTATCGAACCAGTAGGAGCAAGGAAACACCTCCAAGGTGTTGTTGCCAACTTGGAAACCTACACAACACAACCACAGAACTTTGCCCCCAACTTATAGTGAGGTTGTCAATCTCACCGATTTTGCTAAAAACAAAGGATTAAACGTATTGTGTGGAAGAAAGTAAAAGCTTGCAGAAAGTAAATAGAAAACAGTAAACATTTGTAGATTGATGGTAAAAGAAAGGACCGGGGTCCATAGTTCACTAGTGGTGGTTCTCCTTAAGATAGATGACATGTTGGGTGAACAAATTACAGTGGGACAATTGACAAACATCGAGAAAGCATACATGCATATACTAATCATCTTGACTCCTATGAGATTTGATTGGGCATTACAACATTATACATAGACCGTAATCCAACTACATCTATGACTAATAATCCACCTTCAGGTTATCATCCGAACCCCCTCCAGTATTAAGTTGCAAGCAACAGATAATTGCATTACGCATTGCATGTAAAGTAAACAATAAGATTGTTCTATGAACAAAGGATTGTTGTTTTCTCCCAAGTAGCAATAGCACATCTAGTACCTTAGAGATTTCTATCACTTCCCCAGATTACTAGAGGCATGAACCCAATATCGAGCATAAATACTCCCTCTTGGAGTTGCTAGCATCTACTCGGCCAAGATATCTACTAACAACAGAGAGCATGCAAGATCACAAATAACAAAGACATGATAGAATCAATAATTAAACTAAAATAGCATCTCAATATCCATCGGATCCCCGCAAACACAACATGTATGATTACAAATAGATGATCTTGATCATGAACGGAGCTCACAAGATCTAAACATGCTAGCATTGTGGCATCTTGTTAATAGGTTAGTCCAAGAAAGTGTATAAAAAGTACTCCAAAGTGTGGACAAAACATAAGAAAGTAGATAAAAACCAAGCATGGAACATCAAAAATTATGGATACGTTAGCAACGTATCAACATCCCCAAGCTTAACTCCTGCTCGTCCTCGAGTAGGTAAGTGATAAAAAGAAAGAATAATTTTTGAGGTGACATGCACCATCATAAACTTGATCAAAGTATTGTAAAATATTGATAGCTGGGATCATAGTACTTCAACATAGCATGAAAGCTAAAGTTCTAGCAATAAGACATAGAAATTATGTTGTAACATGAAAAGGCAAAAACAAAATATTCATGAATAACAATGCTTTGCAAGACTTTTGTTTGTTTCACATAAAGAAAACATAGCATAGTGGCATTCAGCTTGTCCCTCATAGAGTAGCAAACATAAATGCATAGGACACCTTCAAAGCTCATAAGGGTGACTAGATACAAATAGTTTAAGAACAAGCAATATCAAAGTTATGCATCAATCAACAAGTCTTGGGACGATGCACATAGAACTAAGAATGGCCACTATGCTCTCAAAATAGGTGCATAAAGATAGAAGGTGGAGACTCAACATAAAAGTAAAAGAAAGGCCTTCATAGAAGGAAGTAGGGATTCAAGTTTCATAAAGAGCTTCCAAAAATTATGGTACTTATTAGCTTTCAGCTCTCATTGCCCCTATCATAAGCATCTTTAGGTGATTAAGGTTAAAGTGACACAACTAAGAGGATATGCTTGACAAGTTATAAGTTGAAATCTCATGCCCCTTACTTACGAGTACCAAACCTCATGCTACTCAACTTCAGTCACAAGTAAGCTCTTGTCATTGTAAGTACATATGTATCATAGAGAATCGCCAGCGGGTACCTTGCACATGATACAGGAGCTATCCCATAATCAAAATGACAAGGCAAGTAGACAATGAGCATCTCAACGATCTTTTTATTTGCTATTTGCATAGGTTTTTATTGAGGATGCTTCATAGAGTGCTCATTATGGTTATGCTGCAAGTTTCCACCATGATTAGGCATGGCTTAGGCTAGCGGCCTAGGCATTTCTCTAACACACATACAAACTCCATGATCTTATAAGTTCCCCTTTTATTTCACACCGCCGGGATCCATAAGCTAAAGAATCATGATATCAACGGAATAATAAGTGCAATGTTGAAAGCGTTCCCTATGATACATGGTTCTGCTAACTTCAACTTATAAAGCACAAGCATATACGCAACAAAGATGGACGCAATGGTTCAAGATTATTAAATGCAAAAATGTAAAGTGTGCCATCAAGTTCGTGAGAGCTTTAATCACTAGTTTTTCACATAACAAGTTTAATTCAGAAGGTAGATAAAAACATGAATATACTTGGAATAGCAAATGCTAATAGGTAGGTATGGTGGACTCTTTGGAACAACTTAGTTTTATTTGGAGTTGGATGCATGAGTGGAACTCATACTTGGTTATGGAGGCTAGCAAAAGACTGGGAGCGACCAACTAAGAGAGCAATAATGGCCATAATCATGTAGAGCGACAAAACATCATTAATCAAAGCATAAAGTGATATTACAAGTCGAAAACTAAAGGATCATAAAGGCTTATGGTGACTTGGGATAGTCATAACATGGTGTGAGCATGCGCCAAGTCTACCCAAATAAAGCATCAAAGGAGAATACAACAATACTATGCTTTAATATGCTAAAATAATGCATGATTCTTCAAAGGCACATTAAGCAATCTCAATTGTTTATAACATGTCATGCTACAACAAAGATCACTAAGCATAAATCTAAAACAATATCAAGCATGGCATGACAAAGCATAGGCCACAGTAAAAAACAAGCTCTCTTTACCACTTAAGCATGAACTTTCCTACTCTTTTCCAATCCAAACCAAACTATTTGAAAACTAATGCATGAAAGAGGGGGTCCCACCAATTTATTCAAGCAAACTAAGAAAACCAAGCAAACGAAAACCAAAAGTGAAAACAAAGACACTCCAAGAACAACACAACTATGCATGAAACAATAAAAATGAAGTGTTTAGAAGAAACCTGGGATTTTTATTGATGAAGAAGGGGATGCCTTGGGCATCCCCAAGCTTTGACGCTTGTACTTCTTTGATATTTCTTGGGGTGACACGAGTGGCATCCCCAAGCTTGAGCTTTAGTCCATTCTTCATCTCATTACATCATTCTCTCCATACACCTGAAATTTTTCCTTCATACAAAACTTCACTCAATCTTTATTAGCAACATTAGTGCAATCAAGATAATAAGTCTTTTGGTTCAGTTTCAACACCAATAAAACTTCCATTAAAACACAAGCTACTGAAGCACTTCCCTTGAAAATCTCAATTCCCCAAAGAGAACCCAAAAAGGAACCAACAAGAAGCAAATGCAAATAATGGCAGAGATCTGTCAAAACATACCAGCATGTAAAAACCAATTTTTTCGAAGACCTTATGTTGCTCAAATAAAAAAGTGTTGAACTAACGAAAGTTAGATAACAACCTATGGCAGTAGCACAAACGCCTCAAAATGACGTACGGAGATTTTACACAAATTTTTATGGTGAAGCACAAAAATCTGTTTCAGGACAACAACTTTCCCAAGCATTACTTCTCTCTCATTAGAGGTTACCCTTGCACAAAAAGAAAATAAAAAGGATAAGGAGCGGTTATTACTAAGACTCATCTAAAACTTTTGGGTTATCTCCCAATGAGTACTTTTCTTTAACACCTTTAAGTTAGACATAAGAAGCAAGAAAAAGAATCAAGTGTTCTCAAATGAAGAAGCATTAAGATTAATACCAGAAATATCTTCAACAAAGCAAGGTATCTCATCCAAATAAGTTCTAGAGGATCCTCTCTCAATGCTTTGGGGTTCACTACTTTCATCAAACGGGTTTTCAGGAACAATCCAATTAAGATTGTTTTCTATGGCTTCATGCATTGCTACAAGTTTGAAAGGTATTGGTATCTTAATTTCCTCCCCATTAGGTTCGATTTTGTTCATATTTTCTTATGTACCAATAACATCTACACATGAGCCTAGCATTCAAAGACTTTTCTAGCTTCCTTGGCAACATCATAGAATTCCTTAAGCAAAGTTTCCAGAATAAAATCTCTCTTCAGGGTCCTTAATTTCTTTAAGTTTAAGAAACATTACTCTCATTAAGGGGTTAAGGTTAACAAACCTAGCTTCCAACATGTGAACCAAAGAAGCTGCAGCAATTTCATAATTTGGAGCAAGTTCTGCAAGGGATCTATCCTCAATATCCACATGCTTACAAACATGATTAAAGAATTCTTCAACATTATCTTTTCCAATTATAGAGCCACTACCTATTGAAAGGTCTTTCAGAGTGAATTTAGGGATCAACATGGTGAGCTAAGGAAGAGGTAACAACTATAGAAAGACTTACTTTTTTGTGTTTTTAATAAAGAAAGTAACTTGTAAAACTATTTTTTTTTGTGTTTTTGATAAAGAAACAAGCAAACAAAGCAGAAATAAACTAAGCAAAACAAAAAATAACAAAGTAAAGAGATTGGTTATGAGGGACTCCCCTTGTGAAGATGTCCTTGACTCCCCGGCAGCGGTGCCAGAAAAATAGCTTGATGGCCCAAAAGATATCGAGCTCGTTGGGGAACCCCAAGAGGAAGGTATGATGAGCACATCAGCAAGTTTTCCCTCAGTTATGAAACCAAGGTTATCGAACTAGTAGGAGAAAGGAAACACCTCCAAGGTATCGTTGCCAACTTGGAAACCTGCACAACACAACCACAGAACTTTGCCCCAACTTATAGTGAGGTTGTCAATCTCACCGATTTTGCTGAAAACAAAGGATTAAACGTATTGTGTGGAAGAAAGTAAAAGCTTGCAGAAAGTAAACAGTAAACAGTTGTAGATTGATGGTAAAAGAAAGGACCGGGGTCCATAGTTCACTAGTGGTGGTTCTCCTTAAGATAGATGACATGTTGGGTGAACAAATTACAGCGGGGCAATTGACAAATATCAAGAAAGCATACATGCATATACTAATCATCTTGACTCCTATGAGATTTGATTGGGCATTACAACATTATACATAGACCGTGATCCAACTGCATCTATGACTAATAATCCACCTTCAGGTTATCATTCGAACCCCCTCCAGTATTAAGTTGCAAGCAACAGATAATTGCACTATGCATTGTGTGTAAAGTAAACAATACGATTGTTCTATGAACAAGGATTGTTGTTTTCTCCCTAGTAGCAACAGCATATCTAGTACCTTAGAGATTTATGTCACTTTCCCAGATTACTAGAGGCATGAACCCACTATCGAGCATAAATACTCCCTCTTGGAGTTGCTAGCATCTACTCGGCCAAGATATCTATTAACAACAGAGAGCATGCAAGATCACAAATAACAAAAACATGATAGAATCAATAATCAATCTGAAATAGCATCTCAATATCCATCGGATCCCCGCAAACACAACATGTATGATACAAATAGATGATCTTCATCATGAACGGAGCTCACAAGATCTAAACATGGTAGCACATTGGAGAAGAACCAACCATCTAGCTACTACATGGACCCGTAGTCCAAGGATGAACTACTCACGCATCACACTGGAGGTTTGCATGGTGATGAAGAAGGCCTCCAGGGTGAATTCTCCCCTCCGACAGGGTGCCGGGAAGAGCTTCCGATCCCTCCCGATCTAGGGATGGAGATGATGGCAGCTACAGAATCTTTCGTGGAATTTTGATTGGGTACTTAGGGTTTCTATATCGGAGGCATCTTATAGGCAAAAGGGGAGGCCGAGGGGGTGCCCTAGGCGGCCACACCACCCCCTGGCGCGGGCCAGGCCTGGCCGTGCAGCCAGGTGGTGTGGTGGCCCTCTGACCCCTCTCCGTCTCGTATTCTCTCCGTGTCCCCCTCGGTGAAAAACTGACTTTGGATTTTGTCCCGTCCAATTCCAAGAATATTCATTTTCTGACTTTCCTGGAACCAAAAATAGCAGAAAACAGGCAGCTGGCACTATGGCATCTTGTTAATAGGTTAGTCCAAGAAAGTGTATAAAAAGTACTCCAAAGTGTGGACAAAACATAAGAAAGTAGATAAAAACCAAGCATGGAGCATCAAAAATTATGGCTACCTTAGCAACGTATCAATGCCCTAGACATCAACCTAGGTGAGTTGCAACCCGTACTAGGTGAGACACGTGTTGGTTTCTCCACTTTGAGAGCATGTGGAATGCTCACTAAGAGAGGTGGTGTTTATTATCTGCATATTGCTGGAGCTGGGCGTCTCTACCCTGCTCCTTTTCCTAATGGTCTTTTCTCTATCGAGGAAGGACGTGTGCTATATGCCTTGCAGGTTGAGAAACACCAACCTGAGGAAGAGATTCTGGAAGAGGATGAGGACCAAGAAGAGGAGCAAGGAGTTCCTTACCAAGAGGAGCAGCCACAAACCCGGTTTGCCACATACCAAGATTTCCAAGGACTTGGAGGGACTGTGGAGAGGATGCATAGCCTCTCTTTGAACCTCCAAGAATCAACTAGTAACCTCTCAACTCAATTTACGAACTGGAGTAACGACTTTTTCCCGCCACCACAATGATTTGAAGGGCTTGCAAAAGCCTAAGCTTGGGGAAGTTTCCTCATGTATCTTTATTTAGAGTTTATTTGCTTTTATTTATTTTGAGGTTGCGTTTTTATTTGAGTTTATAAGCACTCGTGTTGGTTTCCCCAACACTTTATTTTCTAAGTTCTTTATTTGCTTTCGAGATTTTCTAGTCGAGCTTTGCCGCCAATTTTCTATTCTTTAAATTCCCTATCTTAAAAAAATCACAAAAGGATATCTCCCTTTTTTCCTTATTTTCCCTCTTTCGTTTCTTTCCACCTCGAGGTCTTCATATGTTTGCAGGAGAGTGATCGACTTCGAGTTTCCAAGAAGCAAATAAAAAAGGAAGAGAGAAGTGGGACCAAACATGAGAGGTATGCCTTATGACTCCCCACTTTTGAAGTTTGAGAAACCCGTGCTAGTTAGTAGTAAATGTTGAGGTATTATATTGGTGGAGTGAGTCTTTGTATCATAGTAAGATTTTTTGTTTGGATGGGTATTTAATTAGGTTCATTTTGTTCTACCTCTTGTAATTAACAAAGTCTTGCCTAAAATTGCTAAACAATTGTAATAATAAAAATTCTCACAATTGAAGGCTTGGGTGTTGTAGTGCTTAGTCTTGAAGGTTTATTTCTGGAGACATT
Source organism: Avena insularis (assembly GCA_023614405.1). Classification (NCBI taxonomy): domain Eukaryota; kingdom Viridiplantae; phylum Streptophyta; class Magnoliopsida; order Poales; family Poaceae; genus Avena; species Avena insularis. The sequence goes on from CM042692.1 coordinate 545,723,259, forward strand.
CAACACCACTGAAAATGTTGATTGACTTGATAGCTCTCTTTAAAAGGATTTGTTTGATTGAATTAATGTTTAGCAGTTTTTGTGAGCATGCTAGAGTTTGACTTGTTAATCATAAGAATGATATAGCTTTACGCATGTCAAACTTCATGGGATGCCAACAACTCTGCTGGCCTACGAACGATCTTCATGGAGGAAACTCCTAGATTTCGGCTATGAGTTGATTAAACACTTGTAGCAGCAATGCTATAGTGGGTAAGATTCTTGGCACTCCCGGGTAGCTGTAATCATGATGGAATCACTCCTATGGATATTATGAGTAATCATTATGCAAAAGGAACAAAAACCTCAGTGATGCCACGAGTGTCCATCACAGCTCGATAAACTAATAAAAATCTTTGGCATGCTCTCAATTACTTAAAAACTGAAATTCTTGAAGGACAATGAATAGAAAAGTAGTGCTTGAAAAGTCTTGATTTATTGATGTGGGAGAATTGAGATACTCTAGTGTATATGCTTTCATGACAACTCTCACACTCTTAATTTACATGATTATGCTTTATTATTCAAAGGCAAGCCTATGAGTTGATTACATGATATGGAATAAAGTTTACTCCTTTTGAATCATCCATGCGAACAATAATTTTGCTACACTATAAGGATGCATAAAACTCGTATAATATGCTTGCCATTACTCTATATATGCTGAAGTTTTTCAGATTTATGAAGTGGAGGAAACATGAATCTACCAATCATGAGTAAGATCGACATCTCGTTATTTCAGTTTAAATGCTGAGTTCCTTTTTGATTTTTGGTTTTCTTGCTCGGGGATGAAAAAGTTTAAGCTTGGGGAGGTTGATGGCTCTAAAATATAGCCATCTACGTCCACATTTAAACTGGATATTATTCATAATTTTGATGAAATATCTCTCTAAACCCTGCCACTAATGCTAATATTCAGAGAGGTATGCAATCCTTTCTTTTATATTTTTCCTGCATAGATAATGTCGTTTAAAGGAGGGAATCACTACATTAAAGTCAAAGATACGAGATTTCCAACAACCAGAAGAAACCAGGAGCCGTAAGACAGAGGCAGACGCTTTAACGACCAACTATACGACCGGAGCAAAATTCCGGCCGTGTAGCTCCAGTCGTATAGTTGGCGCTGCCACCGTTAGGTCAAACAGAACAACTTTCGTGAAGGGACCCCTATATAAAGAAGCCTCGGGCGACGAGAAAACAAGCCAGACCTCGCCAAAACATCTCTGCCACAGATCACCAGCTGCCTCCAGATCTCAAAACCCTTCTCCATCTCCATAGCCATATTCCACCACTTGTAATAGTAGATCTCTTCTTCGATTGGCGACATTGTAAGACTATTTCTATCAATCTTATGATTTTCATTACAATGTTTGTGATTGTTGATCTCATCTCTATGTGTGAGTAATTCTCCTTGGGCTAAGGGCTTTGGCCTAGCCATGTAGCAATTGTGCATGTTATTTATCATAGATGGGATCATGTATTAGTTTGTTTCACATGATGATTATTGTATCCTCTCTTGCCTCAATCCAAGGACTTGTCAGGTACCCAAGACCCCGAGGGTTGATCCAGGTATAGGGAGTTGAGTAATGATTGATCTGCAGGTTGCGAACCCCAGTGACAGAAGGGGTAGTACGGGTGTATGTGAGGGATTTACTTGGGACTAACGGTGACATCACTATGCATATCATTGGTTCTCTTTCTTCTATGGATGAGACTAGTAGGTTATTGCTATAAGCGGTTGTGGGGGCAATAGCAATTCTGGATGCACTGCCCACATATAATTTATCTTGCTCTAACAAGTATATGCATACTTTATTTCAATCTTTTATTCCCATCAGATGTTTTGCACAGCTACAGGTGAAACCAAACGCCCTAGGCCCTCTCTTTCCATCATCGACAACAATAAAAAGACGCAAGCTATTGGTCTGGTAAAACACAAAAGGAATTCTAAAACTCTTGAAGGTCCATTAAAGTAACTTTACTATGCATTCGCTTCCCGAGGATTCGATAACCTAGGTCTACTAGGGAAAAATAAGCTACACTACATTCGTAATCCGGATCGAAGGTATCATTCACCAGGTAGGTTGTCAGCTGCTTCGCAAGCGACGACCTGAAGGGCTTCTCCGACTTTAGGTCACGATGCTTCGGCTCAGGGTCGTTCGGCACCACCAGCATCTCCTGGTACGGCAGCAGATCGCCCATCGCCAATACTCGCTCAGCGAATGGAGTGGCCTTGGCGGTTAGCTTCAGAACCTCCACAATCTCCACCGATCCAGTCGCCGAGGGGTACCCGTTGGTGATGTCGTCAAGGTCAAAGTCATCGGGGAAGTGCGCGAGTCCAAGACTCAGCGCCATAGTGGCTCCACGGTGAAAGGCCGACCGCGCCATCCACTCAACTATAGCAGGTGCTTCCTCAAGATAGCACCATACCTCCGTCAGCCCTTCAGGAATCACCTCGGTGGGGGAAATCCCCTGAAGGACGGCATGGACGCACATCATTGATGCGGTGGCTGCGTTCACCACCACCGTCACACTCTGCGCAGCATCGAACGTCTGCACCACCGGATCTCCTTGACCTATTACATCTGCAACATCAGAAAATCAAGTTCATGCGGAAGAATACCTATGGGTCTGCCCGCTCGGGGACTCGCCCGCTTGGGGACTCGCCCACTAGCAGCAAAAGAAGGAACAAGGGAAGAAACATTTACTAAGAAGCTTGTGGCAGTTCTGAGTGACGAATTTCTCCAAGGTTGACAGCTTCCCCTGCAAGCTGATGATGACCGAGTCGGAGGCCTTAAGCTCTTCCTCCGCCGTGATGACTGCGGCCTTGGCCCTCTCTTCATAGGAGGTCGCTGAAGCCTTTGCCGCCTCTAGCTCCTTCACTAGTGAGCTGACCCGCTCCTCTGCCGCGGTTACCGATGCCTTCGCAGTCTCTAGCTCGGCTATTGGAACGTAGCCCTCGCGGACCTTGGAAAGTGCAGCGACGTGATCATCTAAATAAAAGAAGACAACAATAAGCTAAAATCATATAGCTACAAGAACTTCAAGTACAACAGTTTACCTGCAGTCGCCTGGAGCCACCAATTGGCCTCCTGCGCCACTCGCATGTCGCGTTCTAGTCGCTCCTTCACGGCCAACCGCTCAGTCGACTCCTTATGCAAGCCCTAAACACAAAATTAAAGTGAGAATGGGGACAATCAAAGATTTGAGTGTCTAGTCGCCGAAATTTAGCGACTAGACCCTCGGGGACTGGACGATCAAAGATTTGAGCGTCTAGCTGCTGAAATTCAGTGACTAGATCCTCGGGGACTAGATGATCAAAGCTTTGAGTGTCTAGCCGCTGAAATTCAGCAGCTACACCCTCGGGGACTGGACATACTTGGACTGCAGCGCCTAGCATGCTGTGAAGCTCGCTAGCGTCTGCTGAGGGAACCATGAATGGCGTACGCCTTCATCGCTATCCAACATCACCGTTGATGATCTTAGGAACTTGTGGCGACTGAGTTCTAGTCGCCCCGGTAAAGGCCCTCACCATGAAGCGCGGAAACGTAGTGCTACCGCCCCTGACGCACCGATCGCCGGCGGTGGTGCCTCCACAGGTTGAACCACTTTGCTCGGCTCCGAGCCGACAATCACCTCTTCTTCAAGAGAGATGGCAGAGCCGCCCTTCCTCCCGCCTTCCTCCATCGGAGCAACGGAGTCACCCTCCTTCTTCTTCTTTGTGCCTTCGCTTGGCACCTTGATGGTGACTGCTTTCCTCTTCTTGGAAGGGTCAATACCCCCTTCGTTGTCGACTGGCGGAACCTTGGCCACCGAAGGACGGCTGATCCTCTTGGCGCTAGTCCTATGAGGTTGCCTCGATCAGCGATCCGCCAAAACCCGAAAGTAGCAAGCTATGAAAACATAATGTAGTACAAAGCTTACTTGGTGACTGGAAGGGTGCATAGACCGGTGCTGATGTGCGTCGGCTTCTCCAATTCTGGGCCCAGATTGCGTGTGAGCCCCTTCTCCAACATGCTCGCGGGCCATGATGTTGTGAGCTTCTCCGCCGACGAGGCTGTGGCAGTAGGAACCTCTGGCCCTAACGACGCAGGCGTCTCCTTCGGCGATGGAGTCGCCGACCCTGCGGCCGCTTTGACCCTTGGTTCCGGAGGCTCCGAGGTTTCTGGCGTGAGTGTGACGAGTGGAATCGCCGACTCCACAACCACATCCACGGCCCCCGATTCCATCATCGGAGCTGGATCCTCCGGAATCTTGGGTGCGCCCCCGCACTAGTGGAAAATACCTATCAGTGGTGCACCTAAATAGAGGTCAGTGGCTCACCGGCCTTGCACCACGAATATTACGCCACTAATAATATTTATTCGTGGTGCACGTCTAGGTGTGCCACAGATAGTCAGAATGTTAGTGGCGCATGCTTTTCTGGTGTGCCACGAATAACTTCAGTGGCGCACGTCCCCCTACGCCACGGCTGGTTCAAAATTCGAAAGCAGAAGGCGGGAAATGAAAAGTTATCTGTCGCGCATATTGGAATTGTGCGCCACTGATAAATTTTTCAAAATTCAAAAAAAGGGATCTAGATCTCGTCACCATCGCCTCACCGCGGTGGCCACCACCTACCGGCCATGGCCGTGCTTGGGAAGGAGCTCGAGGAGGGCACTGTCGGGGATCGGGTCAGGGAGGATCTCTAGGAGGGCACCATCAGGGGTCAGGGCAGGGAGGAGCTCGAGGAGGGTGTCGTCAGGGGTCGGGTCGGGGAGAAGCTCAAGGAGGGCGTCGTCAGGGAGAAGCTCGAGGAGGGCATCATCAGGGTGGAGCTCGAGGAGGGCGCAGACTAGGAGAAGTAGAGGTGAAGAAGGAGAAGTAGAGGAGAAGAAGGAGAGGAGAAGGGGAGGAGATGAGGAGAAGGGAAGTAGAAGGTGAAGAAGAGGAGAAGGGAAGGAGGAGGATAAGGGAAGGAGAAGAGAAGAAGGAGAAGGAGAGGATAGGAGGAGAAGGGAATAAGATGAGGAGAAGGGGAGAGGAGGGTCAGATTTGAAGTCCAGCCAGGCTTATCCATGGCGCACCACAATAGGATGCGCCATACATAAATGTGCTCAAAAAAATCTGCAGAAAAAATCTTCTTTTTATGATATCATTTTTACTTTTCGAATTTTTAGAAACTAAAAAAATCAGTAAACAGTCTCTAACAGTTGTGAGTGGATAGAAAATTTCGTGCTCGTCGTTTTGATATATTATACATTATTTTTCGACGTCGTATGCAAAAGTTATGTCCGTTTTACCGTGCCATGACCTTTTTTGCAAAAAATGTTGAAATTCATGTTTGTTAATTTTCCTATAAACTACATCACAGTACCTACCTACATCTGAAATGATTTTATTTTTTGAAGTGTTTATCATTTTCTGTTATTTTTTGCAAACCTAAAAAAAGCAATCCAAGGGGGGTGAGAGCAGAATTTTGGGAGCTTATCTGAGGCACACTACTTTGTCGTGCGCCATAGATATGTTAGCTCAGTGGCGCACCCCAATTCCGTGCGCCACACATAACATGCCAACTTTCCAAAGGGCTCGGACCACCCCTATCTGTGGTGCACCGAAACCACGTGCGACACGGATGTGGTAGTTATCTGTGGCGCACACCTATTCCACGTGTCACAGACAAGTCACCCATGGATGGGAGGGACAACTAGCACTGGGGCCCACATATGCGTGGCGCACCAATCTTGACATGCGCCGCGGTTATGTGCAGGTCAGTGGTGTGCCATTCCCGCCGTGCGCCACGGATAACTATCCGTGGGGCACCGTTTCGATGTGCGCCACTGATATGACCCCTGTGGATAAGCCTTTTCCTACTAGTGCCGGTCTCCTCGTTGTCGGTCTCATCGTTCGACTCAAACATCACTATGGATCTGGCCGGTGACTTTGCTGGTGACTTTTGCTTTGCTGCCGGCTTGGTCTTCACCATCTACTTCGTCTTTGGCGGTGACTTCAACATTGACGCGGGCTTGGCCGGCGTGGCCACGCGCCGCGAACTGTGCTCCTCCGCAAGGTAGACATCACTGTCGTGCTCTCCAAGGTTACAACTCGCCTCAAGTTCACACTGCTTTTGTATGTGGGTCTTTCGAGCCACGGATGAGGGCGTGTTCACCTCGACCACCTCATCTTCGCTCTTGGAGGACTCCTTCTCCTCCTCCTCTTCAAGCTCCTGGGGAACTTCCTTGTAGAGTGGAGGAATCCAATTCTCAAGAATTTGGAATAGTTGGCAAAGACAAAAGAAATGACGGCTTGATCAAACAAATGTAAAAACCGCGACTGCAAAACTACGACTGTGAAACTGATACTGCAAAAGGCGATTGAGATTGAGAAAGCAAGGAAACTTTCTATGGGGGGCTGAGCTTCCCGGCGGTGTACGAAGCGATCCCGGCCTTCGGGTCGGTGTACTCTGCATCCATGATATTTTTCAGCGCGACAATGTAGTGTTCGGACTCCTAGACCACCTTGCTTGCCCTTGCGGCAATGTATTTACTAGTGTACTAGTACATCCAATGGGCTAGGGTAGCCAACGGAACCAGCCGCCGCCCGAGCCAACAATTGTACAGATTGATGGTCTTGAGGCCTTCCTCCTTCAGCTCATTGATTCGCGTCAACATATCATCGACAACCATCTTCTGGTCATCAGGAAGCTTGGTCACCGACAACCGGCATGGCTCGCTCCTCTCGGTGGTGTACATCGGAAGCGACACCTCGCCATCAGGAGTAGACTCCTTCACATAAAGTAGTTTTTCTTCCACTCGCTTGTGGCCTTCTTCGGCAGCAGAAGCTTCACGAACTTGGCCTTGGGATTCAGCTGGAAGGTAACGCCGCCTGCCACCAAGATGGGGTCGCATGTCCCCACGCGGCTGATGCGGCCATGGAACAATTCCAGCCAGAGAGGGAAGTAGGGGTGGCATCCCAAATAGCACTCACAAAAAGCGACGAAGATGGTGAGCTGCTCGATGTTGTGCGGCCCCAGATCCGATGCTTTGATTGTGTAATACATGCATAACTACCGAAAGAAGATCGACGTGGGGAATCCAATCCCCCTCTCCAAGTGGCTCTGGAAGTAGATGAACTCGCCAGGGCGAGGCTTCGACTCTGTCTCGCTAGGTGCGGGGATCCGCTAGTTCCCCTTGCAGAGGATCCCCGCGTCTTGGAAAGATTTCAAGGCGGCGGTGGTGCACTTTGACTTTCCCCATAGATCCTTTGGAGGCGCCATCAGAGAAGAATGTTATCGCTTGGTTCGAAGATTATGGGTCGAGATAAGAGTTGGAGATTGAAGGTGCGTAAGAATGGAGAAATGCGAGGAAGATCCGGAAAATCCCCTGTCACTCTCCTTATAAAGAGGCTGAAAGAACATTTCATGGTTCCCTGTGTTTTGAGTGTTAGACAACAATATCGTGGAGTTTTCTTATGTGCACTAAGTGTGTAGGGATTGTTCTGGTGTTTTGGGGGCCGGATTATCCGTCCCACCAAGGGCCAGATAATCCGGCCTAACTCATCAATCAAAGGCAGCCAAGGCATGATGCTCGGAGTGGGTTCGGATTTTCTCCCGAAAAATCCGAACTGGGGCGGTTTTTCCTCCCCAGGCCGGATAATCCGGCCTTCGCATGGGGCCGGATTCCGGCCCCCAGAAATCGATCAAAGGCAGCCAAGGCGCGACGCTCGGAGTGCGGTCGGATTTTCTCCCGGAAAATACGAACAGGGGCGGTTTTTCCTCCCTTGGCCTGATAATCCGGCCTTCGCATGGGGCCGGATAATCCGGCCCCCAGGAGGCGATCAAGGGCAGGCTCGGCGCGTCGCTCAAAGTGGGGGCGGTTTATCTACCGGATAATCCGAGTTTGGGGCAGATTTTATCCCTAGACCGGATAATCTGGCCCTCACTTGGGCCGGATAATCCGGCCCCCAAAGGCTCCAATGGCTCAGTTGGGGAAGGGGGTATAAAAACCCCTTCTTCCCCTTCAGGCAAAACTCTTGATTCATTCGAAAAGTGTTAGACCCACTGCAAGAGCTCTCTCTAGATCTCCCACTTCAACCACCCTAAGGCTTCGATCTTTGGGGGAATTGAAGGAGGAGAAAATCTTCATCGCCATCACGAATCAAGCGCATCAACTCCTCTCCGTTCATTTGGAGAAATCCCCGATCTAGTATTCTTGTTAATATCTAGATCTTGTGTTTTGTTATTGATAACTTGTTCTTGTGGCAGCTTGTTGTCATTACGGGAGCCTCCAATTTGGTTGTGGAGTTGTGCCCTGCTAGTTGTGTAAAAGGCGCCAGTACCCGCCTCGAAGGGTCCCTATAGTGGAAAGGTGGATCAGGACTTTGGTGGCGGGATCCATCGGAGAACAGCGGAGGCCTATTGTGGCATGGTGGTCTTAGTACCGCCTACCCCTCCAACGCAGATGTACTTCCCTTCACAAGGAACTGCGGTAAAACAAATCCAATGTCTCCACGTGCTTCACTATGGTTCACTCGTTCCTCTTTCCACTCGCCTCTTACTCGCTAGTAGATAGGTTTGCATATAGGGGAATTCTTCTAAATAGTTATCTAGAGAATTTACCTCTTGTGTTAAGCCTAAAATTGAAAAAGCATTAAAAAATGAAGTAGCACCTATTCACCGCCTCTCTAGGTGCCCATACGATCAATTTCAATTGGTATCAGAGCCCCGGCTCTTTATTCAGGCTTAACCGCCTAAGAGAAGTATGGGTACAAAGGAGAATGGGAATGAGGCTATGGATAAGGTCACAATGGATGACCTCAAGACATTGGAAATAACCTTGTTGAAATCCTTTGAGACCAAGATGGAGGAGATGCATCAAATGATTGCTCGCCTCACATCATCTGTAGCCCCATCTCCATCCTCCTCTGAGGCCGCCACTCCCTCATCCAAGGATAAAGCTCACACTGGATCCAAGAAAGATGAAGTGGTAGGTGAAGAACATAATGGTTCCACCTCCAAGAAGGGAAGTGGTAAGGAGGAATATAGTGAGGTTCATCACTTATATTCCCCCGACCCACCTATCCCTCATCCTCATATAAACAATAGGGGTGATCCACCCAAGCTTACTGCATCTTCGTTTAATCAATGGCAATTCTTAATGAAGTCTCATGTTTGCAGCTCTTCTGTTGAACTTTGGAGGATTATCAAAGAGGGTCTTCATATTGGAGATCACACCAACCTGACAAGAAGAGAAGTTGTGGATAGCCAATTGAATGCTACGGCTCTCCACATGATACAGCTCGGAGTGGGTCCCAAGGACATGCCCCACATTGAACATCTCAACATAGCTAAAAAATCTTGGGATGCTCTCACCGATCTCTTTATTGGAAATGAAAGCATGAGAAGGAATAGGTAAGATACCCTTAGTAATGAAGCTGAAGGATTCTACATGTTGGATGGTGAAAACCATGAAGACATGTATAAAATACTCAAGGTCATCGCAACAACATTTATAAAGCATGGAGCCACTCACATTGATGATGCTTGGATAAAAAGGAAATATGTGAGTGCTCTAATGCCTTTTGAGCCAACGGACTTGAAGAGCTTGCAAGGTAGACACAACTACCATCAAATGACGTCCAACGAAGTCATGCAAGAAATGGCATCATTCAAGGTTGCTGCAAAGAACGCGGAAGATGCCCGTGCCCGTGCCATTGGAATGCAAAAAGGGGTCAATGTTGCTCTAAAGGCTAATGTTGTTGAGCAAGATGAGGACGAAAGAGATTTCGAGGGTGCCTCCATGGACTTCCCCGATGAAGTCAAACATGCTCATGGTGAGTACATGGCGTTTTACGAAAGGAACTTTTGGAAGGATCCAGCCAAGGCCAAGTCGGAACTCGAGCGTAAGAATGGGTCAAGTGGAAGAAGAGAAAGTGGCCCAAAACTGAGAACATGCTACAATTGTGGAGATAGGCTGCACTTTGTGGCTGAGTGTCCATATCAAAATAGAGAAGACAATGGTGGCAGGCTCATCCTTAAAGAAAAATCCAAGGCACATAAGAAGAAGCCGTTTATCAAAAAGGATGGCCCTTACAAGAAGCAACCCAAGATTGTCTTGGTGGCATAAGAAGAATACTCCTCTGCAAGTGAAGATGAAGAGGATGAAGATAGTTCTCGCGAGGTGGCTGCTATAGCTACCACATCGAATCGATCATCTCTCTTTGACTCGCCAAACGAAAATGTCATCAACAACAATGTCACTTGTCTTATGGCAAGAGGGTCCGAGGGCTATGCTTCCGGTGGGTCTAAATGGGTACTCGATAGCGGATGCACGAGTCACATGACCGGAAGCAAGGAGATCATCATGGAGATGTAGCCAAATCATGATCATATAACCGTCTCCTATGGTGACAAGTCTAAATATGAGGTATTGGATCTTGGCAAAGTTGTGGTGGCTCACGATATCTCTCTCGTGGACATCATGCTTGTTGAGACCCTCGGTTACAATTTACTTTCAGTTCGCGCCCTTGGTAAGATGGGCTTTGCAGTTTTTATTGATGCTGATTTGGTGGTACTCTTGTGGAGCAAGTCTCTAAAAGTTGATTTCGTGGGATATGCTGAAAATGACCTGTACGTGGTGGACTTTTGGGGGAAAACCACTACAGGCCCGATGTGTATTTTCGGAAAGGCTGGCGCGGGTTGGTTATGACATCGCCGACTAGCCCACGTCAATATGAGAACTTTGCAAAGTCTCCACAAGGGTGGCCACATCCTTGGACTAAAAGAAAATGTCTCTTTTGCCAAAGATCGTGTTTGCAGGGCTTGTGTTGAAGGGAAAATGCATGACTCTCCTCATCGAAGGAAGACTATTATTTTGTCAAAAAGGATCTTAGAGCTCCTTCATGTGGACCTCTTTGGACCTCCATATCATGCAAGCCTTGGTGGGAAGAAGTATTGTCTGGTGATCGTTGATGATTACTCAAGATACACTTAGGTCTATTTCTTCAAGTTGAAGAGCGAGACTCAACAAATGGTCATCGACTTCGCCAACAAGGTTCAACGTCAACACAACATCCCTATTCTGGCAGTAAGAAGTGATAACAGCTCTGAGTTCAAGAACTACACCTTAAATGAGTTCCTAAATGAAGAGGGGATAAGACATCAATATTCTGCTGCGTACACCCCTCAACAAAATGGTGTTGCTAAGAGGAAGAATCGGACTCTAATGGATATGGCAAGGTCTATGCTAGCCAAATTCAAGTCTCCATATAACTTCTGGGCTAAAGCAATCTCTACCGCTTGTCATTCATCCAACCGGTTATACCTCCGTAAATTCTTGGACAAGACTCCGTATGAAATACTTACCGGTAACAAGCCAAACATCTCATACTTTTGGGTATTTGGGTGTAAGTGTTTCTTTATCATCAAGGGAGTTCGTTTATCTAAATTTGAGTCTAAGGCTTTAGAAGGTATTTTTGTTGGTTATGGTGCCGAATCCCACACTTATAGAGTCTACAATAAGCTCTCTGAAACTATTGTAGAATCTTGTACTGTGGTGTTCGAGGAAAATGACGGATCCCTTGCGGGGCAAGTTGATGTTTGTGATGTAGATGTTGAAATACCCCAAGATGCCATAAGAAGAATGGGCGTGGGATTTTTCCGCCCCATTGAGGAACCCCTTGTGGTGGATCGGGAAGGACAATGCTCTACTCATGAAGAGCCCTCATCTACACATACTCAACATGCTCCAACCACGGGAGCAACTTCTACACCAACTCCACCAATTGTTAAAGGTCAACATGCTCCTGGATGTCCCAGGCCGTATTATCCGGTCGACACCGGATTATCCGGCCACCACTCCCCTGACGACCAAACTATGCATCCTATCGAAGAAACTGCTGCAAGCTCTAGGCCGGATTTTTTGGCTGACCCTAGATTATCCGTCCCCTCGCCAATTCAAGCAAGTTCCAGGCAACCCAATGAAATTGCATCAAGTTCTCCCAGGCCGGATTATCTGGCCTCACCCTCGTCCGAATTATCCGGCCCTGAAACTTCTGATGATCAGCAGCCTCCTGTTACGGCTGCTGACCCACCTCAAGGGCATACTTCGTCATCTCCTACTACTGATAATCAGACTTCTAATCAAGGTCAAGCAAATGATTCCAACAAAGACTCAAGTGATGAAACTATTCCACCAAGAGACAACGAGCTTATTGAACTTCGTCGCAAGGCTCGTGCTAATCGGAACCTTGAGTTAAGGGGTCATACTCTTGACAAAGTTGTAGGTGATCTTCGATGAAGGGTTTCCACAAGAAGGGAATTGGCAAGTTTTGGTGAGCATCAAGCTCATATCTCTATGGTGGAACCTAAGAAGGTGTTTGAAGCTCTTGAAGATCCGGACTGGGTTGTTGTTATGCATGAAAAGTTGAATAACTTTGAGCGCAACAAGGTCTAGAAACTAGTGAAGAAGCCCAAGGATTGCCGCAATGTTATCGGCACTAAATGGATATTTAAAAACAAGCAAGATGAGAATGGCATTGTTGTAAGGAACAAGGTGAGACTAGTGGCACAAGGTTATTCCCAAGTTGAGGGCATTGACTTCAGCGAGACCTATGCTCCTGTGGCTCGTCTTGAGTCCATCCCTTATGACTGACAGGTTTGAGATGTCTATGATGGGGGAGTTACGGTTCTTTCTTAGGTTCGAGATCAAGCAACTTAGAGAAGGAACCTTCATCAATCAAGCTAAATACATCCAAGACATGCTCAAGATATTCAAGATGACGGATCTTAATGGCATCGCCACTCCGATGCAAACAAAATGTCACCTTAAACTTAACCCCCACGATAAAGATGTGGACCAAAAGGTATACCGGTCCATGATCGACTCTCTTATTTACCTCTGTGCATCTAGACCCGATATTGTGTTGAGTGTGGGGGTGTGTGCAAGGTATCAGGCAGCTCCTAAAGAAAGCCACTTAGTGGCGGTCAAGAGGATCTTCCAATATTTGGTTCATTCCCCTAACTTTGGTCTATGGTATCCCAAGGGCTCCAATTTCTCTCTATGTGGTTATACTGATTCAGATTGGGCCGGTGATAAGGATGATCGGAAATCAACTTCTGGAGCTTGTCAGTTTTTGGGAATATCTCTAGTTTGTTGGTCATCTAAAAAGCAGAATTGTATTTCTCTCTCCACCACCGAAGCTGAATATGTTGTTGCTGCTAGCGCTGCACTCAGTTATTATGGATGAGGCAAACTTTAAAGGAATACGATGTCAATTATGACAAAGTGCCTCTTTTATGCGATAATGAAAGTGCAATCAAAATTGCGTACAATCTGGTACAGCACACAAGGACAAAGCATATTGAGATTCGGAATCATTTTATTCGGGACCATGTTGCTCGAGGCGATATTGATCTATCTTTTGCGAGCACGAAGAACCAACTTGCTAATATTTTCACGAAGCCACTTGATGAAGCAAGGTTTTGCTACTTGAGGAATGAGCTAAATATCATTGATTCAAGGAGCTTGTCTTGATTAACCATGCACTCACTCGTACATCTCAATCTTATTTGGTCTAGATGTGGGCATGGATATATGGGGAGTGTGGTCCTAATTGATTGGGCTAACCCTCCCCCCATAATGCCGAAAGCAAGTCAAATCATTTCTCTTAATATCATTTTGTGATATGTGAGCTTATTGATGAGTATTGGTCATGAACCCAAGATATATCTTCGCGGTGTCATACCATACACTCCAACAAGGTGGCTTCGGCCATCGCCCTCTTCCATGAGAAGAGTTGGATTTATTTGGATCTTCTTGATCGTTTTTAGCTCTTCTTCCTTTTTGGTGTCTCGATGCCAAAGGGGGAGAAGTTGTTCTATTAGGTCTCTGAGGATTTGCATGGGTCAGGCACAAGCATTTGCACTTTTCCTATTCGTCAGTTTCCTGCTTGTGCCCATTTAGCGTTGAACTTTAACTTGTGGTTTGTATGAAACTTTGTGTTTGTGATTTTGTGGATTATTCATATGGAGTCATCTATCTTATTGACTATTCTTATGGCTATTGGATATCTATATCGAGGGAGGCGCGCTCTATGGCTATCATTGGATATTCTTATAATGTATTGAGGACGCTTCTATCTCCCTACCGGTGGTATGAGCTTTTCACATTTGTTCCAATGATTTAGATTTTACCCTCTTGTGTGTATTTGTAATCAACTGCAATTGTTTGTGTGCACACATTGAGGGGGAGTCTTTGTCTTTCATTAAATCTTGTTGCCTTGAGAACTTTCCTGCAAATCCTAGTATTGTCATCAACACCAAAAAGGGGGAGATTGAAAGAACATTTCATGGTTCCCTGTGTTTTGAGTGTTAGATAACAATACCGTGGAGTTTTCTCATGTGCGCTAAGTGTGCAGGGATTGTTCTGGTATTTTGGGGGGCCGGATTATCTGCCCCACAAAGGGCCGGATAATCCGGCCTAACTCATCGATCAAAGGCAGCCAAGGCGCGACGCTCGGAGTGGGTTCGGATTTTCTCCCGGAAAATCCGAACTGGGGCGGTTTTTCCTCCCCAGGCCGGATAATCCAGCCTTCGCATGGGGTCGGATAATCCGGCCCCCAGAAATCGATCAAAGGTAGCCAAGGTGCGACGCTCGGAGTGCGGTCGGATTTTCTCCCAGAAAATCCGAACAGGGGCGGTTTTTCCTACTTTGGCCGGATAATCCGGCCTTCGCATGGGGCCAGATAATCCGCCCCCAGGAGGCGATCAAGGGCAGGCTCGGCGCATCGCTCTGAGTGGGGGCGGTTTATCTGCCGGATAATCCAAGTTTGGGACGGAGTTTTTCCCAAGACCGGATAATCCGACCCTCACTTGGTCCGGATAATCCGCCCCCCAAAGACTCCAACGGCTCAGTTGGGGAAGGGAGTATAAAAACCCCTTCTTCCCCTTCATGCAAAACTCTTGATTCATTCGAAAAGTGTTAGACCCACTGCAAGAGCTCTCTCTCTAGATCTCCCACTTCAACCACCCGAAGGCTTTGATCTTTGGGGGAATTTGTAATACCTTCGACCCTACGCTCTAAGTTCAAGCCTAGATGAACCGGAAGTGGTTAAAATAGTACAGCGGGGGCCCAGGGGCCACCCACGTGTAGACCCGTCGGCCGTCCTAACCACTTCCAAAACATCAGGACACGAGCGAGCGGCGTAGGCAATAGGCGAAGAGATCAAATACATACACAAGTGAGTATGTATGCAAGCTACCATACAACAGTCCTCAGAGCCATACCATCTAAAAGAAATAGAAATATTGCAACGCCATACGGCAAGATCCAAATATCCTAGATAGAGATAATAGTTTAGGATAGCTCCTCATACATCAACCATCAGAGTATCAGGCGGAAGCGGAAAACAAGATCCGAGTACGGATAAGAAGCAAATCGGCATAAGATGCCACATAAATAAACACATCCCGCCCATAGATCTCGCAGATCCCCATCCCAGAATCTCTACACCGAGTGATCGTTGCCAACATCATCTGTCTCCTCCACCCAGTATCCATCTTGCGAATACACCTGTACATCTGAATCAAATAATTTATCGTGTGAGACCCTAGGGGTACTCAGCAAGTCTTTATGCCTCTAAAGGGAACATATACCTGGGATGACGCAATTGCAGCAAAAGATAATAACTAACAAGTCTATAGATACTCGCTAACCATCCGCCTAACCAAAGATAAACGGATGTCCGTTAATTAGTAACCATAGATATAACAGTATAAGTAATAGATCCATCCTCCTTCTCACTTACCAACGAGAAAGTGGACGAACAACCCCTCCGTTGGCAGTTTTATGAACCATTCCATGAGTATTACACTATTTACTAGTCAGGTATTTAGTCAGGTTAAAAGCGGTACTTTAGTTATACTTGTCTATGATCGAGAAACTGTGCTCCAAATCGTCCATAACCGTGGACATGGCTTTCAGAAAGATTTACCCTGCAGGGGTGCACAAATAGCAACACACACTCGATCAACCTCGGAAAAACAAACTCAAAACCCAACGAGGCATTCACGACAAAGCGATCACAGGATTCAGAAATATTTCAGGGGGCCACCCCATTAAGCTACCCGCAACAAAGTTGGCCGGCTCCGAGACGGACCCAAGGTTTGCGTCAATGGCTGTAAACGACTGAGAACCCGAAAATGTGACTGGGTTTGTCGATACCGCGAAAACACTCCGCATCCAAAATAGTACAGGTGCTCCACGCACTATCTTAATAAAACAGTAACATGGCATAAGTACAGGATAGTAAATAAAACCCCAAACTAGTTTGTGGCCCCAAGAAATAGAAATGAATCAAGCTCTGGCTCAGGAAGGTCCACGGCCTCCCGGATGTGGATAGTGTGAATAGTCAAGGAACATGAATCAAGTACTCGGGGTCCTACGGGACATAAGTGAGCATGAAAAATCAAATAACAGATATTGCTCACCGGTGCCTCTTTCATTAGTTATCTCATTACTACTCAGGTTAAGTTGTTTAGGTACCTCGTTATCCATCAGACACTCACATACCCTACACATGCTGTTTTACGACTCGCATGGCTCAAACAACTCCTGTAGTAATGGCTCATGGGATGGAGGAACAAGCTTCGGTGCGGTTTTAAAAGTAAAGGCTATGCAGTACTTGGGATTCAATTTAATGCAATCGCGACTCAATGATACAAGAATAAGATAGAGGCAATAGGTACTATATGTATGCAAGCATGTGGTAGTGCTTGCCTGGTAGTTTAGTTGAAGCGAGAGGTGGATCTGGGTAGTACTCCTGGGGTTCCTGATATTTTCCCTACTTGGCGTCTATTCGAAAGAAGAACCAAACAAACAAGGGCCAACATAAATAAAGTGCACAAGCATATAAATGAAATGCGACAAGCAAACAAGCATGCCATGATGAATGATGCACAATTTACATGGCAATAATGTAGCATGGCATGGGTGAGGTGTGGGGTACAAGAATAAAGCATTTTATTAAGTTTTAGTCATGTTTTGCTCCCATAACACTTGCTGTCCACTTAATATTTATATGATGCATGCTGCAATTCAGAACATGGAATGCATAGTTAGAACGGGCTCGTCGCGCTGATCGATTTAGACCTATTATTTGTCAAATTTGGAGTTATAGATTTGAAGTTATTAATTAATTAAGAAAAGGCAATTTTAATGCAATTAAACAATTTCGAAAATTTAGATTAGTCAAACATTATTTTGGATGGCAGATTTGAAATCCTCACATTTTTTTGATTCAAAAACATATATCAATTGTATTATTTGGAAATGTCAATAAAAAGTTATTAACTTCTGAATATTAAAACAATATGCAAAATTCCTGGAATTATCTTTATTTTTAAAAGGCTCACAGAAACTTTTTGTACTCAGGTGAAACTTAGCCCGAGTCACTGACGGGTGGGACCGATGCGAACAGACGCCGCGCTAGCAAAAGAACACAGCGGCAGCTTTTCTCACCGTGGCCGAAGCTAGCCACTGAGACAGACGAGTGGGGCCATCGTATCGCGGGACCACCGCGCGTGTGCGCCAGCAGGGGCTGGACACGTGGGCGAGCCGGGTCCACGCGGAGGGAAAAACGGCGAAGTCCGGATGCCTTTTTGTAAAACGACGCAGCGGCTGACCGGTGGGGCTCAGAGGACCGCGGGTGGAGGCGGGAAAAAGCACAGGGGCTTATGCGCAAAGTTCACCGCGAGGCTGACGGAACTGAATTTGGGATCTGGGAATTTGGCAGAAATTCGGCTCGTGTTCGAATGAAGATGACGACGAATCTAGCAGGATTTTGAAGGTGCCGTAAAAACGAAAGTTGTAGATCTCGCACAGGTCTACAACTTTGCAGAAGGAAGTTTTTCCAAAGGAACAACGTACACGGCGGGGCATAGATCGGGACAGAGCGGATTCAGATTTGACGAAATTTTTAGAAAACAGAATGTTTCGTCCCAACTTCAGAAGAGGATTGCTTCGGCTGTGGATCTCCAAATGGAGTGAAGTTTGATCCTGGGGGTAGATAGATGATAGGCCTACAAGTTTTGTGTGTGAATTTTTTGCAAATGATGAACGAGGACGACGACAAACATTCGGGAATAAGAGCCTATGAGATGTACATGCTGCTGCTGCTCACTTGACAAAAAAGAGGCCGTGCCGGCGGCGGTTCCGGTCGTTTTCCGACGACGGTGGCGACGATTCCGCTGGGCAAAACGCGTTGCTCCAAAAACAAAACATGTAGAGGGGACATCGATCTACGTTTTATGTGCAGGAAGTATCTCCGAAGGAGGGCTGTGCTGGCCGGGCTTCGACGAGGAACATGGGGAGAAGAGGTATCTATTGCGCGGCTGCTGCTGCTGTCTGCTAGTGCGCGGCGCGCGGTGGTGCACGGAGGCTGCTCGATGGAGCGCGGTTGCGTTGCGGCGAGCTAGAGGGGAAAGGGAGATGTCCGGGAGGTAGAGGTGCTCACCAGCGACCATCAGGTGCAGACAAGCGTGCTCGAGGCGGACCAAATCCTTGGCGAGGCTTGTCCTCTCCTAGCCCCTGGTGCTGCGGTTCATGGCGGCGGCAAGGCTTCCCGGGCGAGCTCCGGCGCGGTGAAGGGCTTCCAGAGGACGGAGAGGACGCAGGAGAACATGAAGGTGCGCTTGGCTCGGCTTGGAGATCACCATACCGACAAGGACAGGAGGTAGACGGAGCTAGGGTTTTTTTAGGTGGAGAAGATGGCCATGGCGGCTTGGGAGGAAGAAGGAGAAGGGGAGAGGGACCTGGGCGCCTCCTGGATGGGATCTGAGGTGGGGTGAGGCGGTGGGGTAGTAGAGAGAGGGAAGGAGAGCACATGGGTTTGGTGAGGTGAAAAGAGGGCTCGGGTGTTGCTTTCTTCTCTCTCTTTCTCTTCTTGTTGCTTTGCTTAAAGAGGGAAAAAGAGGGGGACCAGGAGAGGGGTGGTGCTGCTTGTGGTGGCTGATCAAGGAAGAGAGGAATGGGATGGGTCGATGTGGAGTTTTTGCCAAGAGAAGAAAGAATGGGAGAGGGAGAGACTCACGTGTAGGCACACATGCATGTGTAGGTGTAGGAGTAGATGTAGGTGTGGGTGTATATGTCCACATGCATATGAATGGTCATGGTGAGAGATAAAAGAGAGATGAGGTGGTAGATATAGAGATTAGGTTGTTAGGTTTGCAAAAGATTTGTTCAAACAAATCCCCAAAAAAAACCATAGGTGGGCAACACTAGAATATTGAAAAGGTGGCGAAAATAAGGAGATGGTTATATTGCATGCACATGCAATAATGGGCATCAAAGAAGAAAAGTGAGAGGGTGGTCAAAAAGGGATTGGTTTGAATTTTGAAAACTCATTGCTTGAATTTCCACAAACAAACTTCCCTCCAAGACCAAAAGAAACCCAAAGGAAGAAAAGAAGAGGACCTTGCATGGCCCATGCATAATTGAATAAATGCCTCTCTAGTAGTGAAAGCCACTAGACTTTCTCATGGTATTTATATAATCAAGATTCCAAGAATGTTGGAATAAGGACCAACAAAAGAAAAGAGAGCTTGTTTACCACATGGACTAAATAAAAGATCATGCATGAATATAAGGTGGCCAAGCTTGTGTGTGTGATCCACTAGGCATAATATGGCCAAAGTTATATTCTTACATGAGCATTTATTCAAATACAAACCCTATGCAAGATTGACAAGGATTCCACTGACATAGCATGCAAAGGTGGCCATGTGGCTCTCCACATATCAATAATGTGAGAACAACATGATGCATATATGGGAGCATGTGGAATTGTAAGAGGATCCATCCCAACTCACATGAGCTAGAGGTAAACCCAAATAAAATGCATAGCTCACATATAGTTGGATGGTGGAATTATGGGGTGGTGACAAAGAAAGGTGGTGGAGTTAATAACAGATATGCCCCCAACTCAACTTGGGCATCAAGCATTTATCAAGAACCAAATATAATATATCAAGAGGCAAATACAATTAATAGTGCATATGAGATAAGAACCAAATGAAAAGGGTTTTATATGATGCTCAAATGCAATGTGGCATGATGACATGAGCATGATATAATTATGATGCAACTAATGTATGTAGGAAGTAGCATATATAGACTAGGCTAGTAGCATTGCAATTGTTAGACAATTGGGATGCTACAGAATTGAAGGAGGAGACAATCTTCATCGCCATCACGAATCAAGCGCATCAACTCCACTCCATTCATTTGGAGAAATTCCCGATCTAGTATTCTTGTTAATATCTAGATCTTGTGTTTTGTTATTGATAACTTATTCTTGTGGCAGCTTGTTGTCATTACGGGAGCCTCCAATTTGGTTGTGGAGTTGTGCCCCGCTAGTTGTGTAAAGGCGCCGGTACCCGCCTCAAAGGGTCCCTATAGTGGAAAGGTGGATCAGACCTTTGGTGGCGGGATCCATCGAAGAACAGGGTGAGGCCTATTGTGGCGTGGTGATCTTAGTACCTCCCACCCCTCCAACACAGATGTACTTCCATTAACAAGGAAGGAACTACGGTAAAACAAATCTTGTGTCTCTGCGTGCTTCATTACGGTTCACTCGTTTCTCTTTTCACCCGCCTCTTACTCGCTAGTAGATAGGTTTGCATATAGGGAAATTCTTCTAAATAGTTATCTAGAGAATTTACCTCTTGTGTTAAGCCTAAAATTGAAAAAGCATTAAAATTTGAAGTAGCACCTATTCACCCCCCCTCTAGGTGCCCATACGATCAATTTCAGAGGCGCGTCCTGCCAATCTTGGAGTAGCCGTTACCTCGCGGTAAAATCGTCGAAGTTACCGTTGGGATTACCCAATAACTAGATTTGACCAAGCTAACGGTCCAACTTCACTCACTCGACTCGCCCGCTTACTTATCCTCTCCAATCGATTGGGCATGGCGACTCGAGCATGTTCCTACTCGCCACTGCTGTGACTGAAGAAATATTCAAGAGACTTCTTCCTTCATTGAGGGAGTCCACCACCGATTCGACTAGGCATCCAAATTGGACTCGCCTACTCCGACTGCCAAAGAACACCTGTGCTGAACCAACACCGGCCTCGGGGACTACTGATGGGGATATGCTGAATGGGTTATACCTAGCAGGACGTTTGAATGGCCCAAGCCCAAGGCGAATAGGCTCACAAGGACGACGACTGCAAGCGAAGACCTGCGACTGAGAATGGAGCCCTGGGACTAGAAGCTGAAGGCCTAGAAGCGTAGCTAGGCCCAGTCGAATTAGGTCAAAACCTCTGAGTCCTTATCTGATTCGGTTGTAATCCTGTAAACCTTAGCGAGGTACCCCCTATAAAAACCTCCCTAGGGCATGCTATGTAACTTACGTTCCATCATACACCCCATCCGAGAGACTCACTGCCTAGCCGCCGAGCTCGCCACCCTTGTAATCCACTCGAGAGAATACAATCTAGCAGGAGTAGGTCTTTACCCTACTGGGGGCCGAATCTGGGTAAACCCCCGTGTCTTTGTCCCCAAACTCGCACCGCAGATGGCGACTCGCTCTTGCCCCAAATCTTTCCAATCGCTACCCGTGGTAGCATCTGCCGTGGCTATTCCCACGACAGCTTTCGTAATAAAATATGAAAACAAATGTGGCACTATCCATTTCCGTCCGTTTCCGCGCTGTTTTCATCCCGTGTCGGCGGTCGACCAGGCGGCGACGAGCTAGATCGTCACCGTCTAGCCCCCGTTCGGTGGTGGTGAAACGGTGACCGCCGACACCACCATGGTGCCCAACATGCGACGCCACTAGGCTCTATCATGCTACCTATAACCACTGGTCCAAAACCGTCAGCTCGCCAAAGCCCATCTAGGCCGCACGAGACTAGAGCTCCCGACCATAGCTATAGGGGCGCCTCCGTCATAGGGAGTCCACACCTCCACTGTCGTCGTTGATTCACACTCATTGTCGGGATCCCTCTGCTCGTTGTCGCCCGGTCTTTGCCTAGCAGGATCTCTGGTTGTGGCAGGAGGGAGGGCACGAGGGAGGGGAGGGCCGGAGACTGGCGGCACGGTCGCCCCTGTGTCGCCTAGGGTTGGCGACGCATGGGTGAGGGGTGGGAACAAGCCGCGAGAGAAATTCGTGAAGATTAGTATCAAGTTTTGTTAATTTGTAACCGCGTGATATACCGAGCCTATGCATGTGCGTCAACCCTTTCATAGTCTCCCTAAAAAAAACCTTTGTAGTCGCAAAATGTTTTCTTAACTTCAACAAAAAAAATAGATTAAAAAACAACTTTGACAACAACTTGCAGCAAAAAATACGTACTTACAAGTAACATTTTTACACATACCTAACCTTTTCCCCTTAAGAATACGTAACCTACAAATACGCCTCCCATACTCGAATCACTACTCCACGTAGACCATGCGATTGCCGTTTGCATGGCCCCGCCGCCGCCGGCCTCTCTCCCACTTCCGGCATGGGCGGCCGGCAACGCCCTCTTCCGTCGCCATCGCCGCCTTCTCCCGCTCCTCCTCCCTTCTGCCTCCCTCCGCACTCTCCTCCCCGTTCTCTCCCACTGCCTCGTCTCCGGCCTCGCCAGCAACCCCTTCGTCGCCTCCCGCCTTCTCCTCGCCTCCTCGCGCCTCTCCCTCCCATTCTCCCTCCTCCTCCTATCCCACCTTCCCGCATCCTCCCTCTCGCCGTTCTCCTTCAACTCGCTCATCCGCGCGTCGCCTCCAAGCCTTGCCCTCCGCCTGTTCGACAAAATGCGCCGCCGAGAGGTTCCCACGGACACCTACACCCTCCCCTTCTTGATCCATGCCTGTTCCGGCGGTGCCCCTCCACTGAGTGAGTGCCTGCATGGGCAAAGCATCCGCCTTGGATACAGTACTCACCTCTTTACGCAGACGGCGTCGTTGAACATGTACTATGCGTGTGGCTTGGCAGCTCCTGCTCGCAGGGTGTTCGATGAAATGCAGGCGAGGGATATTGTTGCATGGACCGGCATGGTGTCGGGTTATGTTGACTCTGGAATGCACCTTCAAGCCGTTGAGGTCTTTCAGGAAATGAGAGGTGGTGAGGAAGCTGTATGGCCTAACGTGGCAACGGTGGTGTCGGTTGCATCTGCCTGTGCCGGTCTTGGCTCCCTGGAGTATGCTAAGTGGCTGCATGGGTATGTCGAGAAGGTGGGGATGGAAGGGAAGTTGATTGTGACGAATGCCCTGATGGATATGTACGGGAAGTGTGGTGGCTTAGAGTCAGCTCGTGCTCTGTTTAATTTGATGCATGAGAAGGACCTGCATTCATGGACTACGATGATTTCAGGGCTGGCTTCTCATGGACATGGCAAAGAAGCGGTTGCTTTGTTTTTTAGCATGCGGGAGGTGGGAGTACGGCCGGATTCGACCACCTTCATTGTGGTTCTGTCTGCTTGTAGCCATGCTGGACTGGTGGATGAGGGGATATGCGTCTTCAACTCCATGGAGAGTGAGTACAAGGTCACCCCAGATATCAAGCACTATGGTTGCATGGTGGATCTTTTCAGCAGAGCAGGGCTTCTTTCACGTGCTTATCAGCTTATCGACAGCATGCCTTTTGAGCCAAACTTGGCAATTCTCGGAGCATTGCTGAGTGCATGCAGTGTCAATAATGAATTGGAGATTGGGGAACTAGTTCTCAGGAAGATCGAGTCTGTTTGCTCCTATAAAGGAGGTGCGGGTGTGCTTCTGTCCAACATCTATGCTAACCAGAGCCTGTGGCATGAAGTTGATTGCATTCGAAGGAAGATAAGAAATGGCGCTATTCCCAGAAAGCCACCTGGTCAGAGCTTGGTTGCAGCAGAAGTTCCTGTCATGAATTTGTGATTAGGAACTAAGCACATCCGCTGTCAGTGGAGTTGTTCTTGTTATTTGACAGGTTAGGAAACTTGCAAATATATCTAACTTGGTTATTGCATACATGCATAGTATCTTCTCATCAAATGTTACTTATTTCAGGATGTCACGATTCTCATCATCTCATGGATAAACTTATTGAAAAATGAATGTGAAATTCCATAAGCCAAAAAATTGACTTTGAGCATGTTGCTTGCTATATAAAGATCAATATCCATATAGGCATACTTTGTCCAATAAGTCTATAAGAAACACAGTGTCATGTTTTGGCAGATGCTAGTGGGAACCTGGTAAACCTTATGATTTCACTTAATATCCTGTCATTGAGGTTTGATATTCTCATGTTTTCGTCTTATATTTAATTAGCACTCGTGTTAGTATCATTTAGCCTCTCAAGTAATTCAGTTTTTCTCGGATTTTCATGAGATTTTCTTGTTACAATGTTTCAGTTATTATTGATTCCTGAAGCGTCTTTTAAGTGAGCTAACCTCTATTTTTTTTTGTTCTTCCCAAGTGCAGCACTCAGAGAGAAATCCAACTTGAGAGTTTTCAGATGTAGCTCGTGAAGAAACATACCAAAATCATGGCCTCATCCAGGCTCATTGTCTCAACTCCTTTTGTCATCACCGTGGCCCTTGATTGACCAAATGGCTGATTTATGAGTGACCTGGTAAGAAACTCTCATCAGGTGAAATTCTTGCAAGACACTCTACTTTCTGCATGTAGTAGATATCATGTGTCACCCTTTTCGTTACCATGTTGAAATTGCTGTAGCTTTTACCAGATGTAATGAGTAGTGAACAGATGATACTCGTGGAACCATAAATACATTGATTGATTGAACTTCTGTTTGATTTATCAGACAGGAGATGAGGTCTCTCGGCAGCATATTTTCCGGAGTAGCTTCATTAGCACGTATGGAAATACTTAACTAAGATGCAAACTTCTTCCCTGCCAATGGAACAGCATGGTGAGAGCACCAACTTCCCCTTCTCGTTTAGGAAGGTGGACGAAGTATACCGTTCAGTTCACTGTTTATGTCCAAACAAATAAAATTATGCCATATTTCACCAGGCATGATGCTTTCCACAGCATTTTCACTGTAAAAGCCCGAGCCTAAATTGTTCAATTGCATTGCATGTAAAGCGCTTCTTTACAAATGGCATGACCGGTGATATAAATGTGGGCAAGGGCTAGACCTCATCCGTGTTCTATAACCTTGAATTTCTTAATTCCTAATACAAGGGAGCCACAAGCTCTTCCTATCTGAGGCTGTGAGCATGTTTGTATGTATAACTTATGTACATGTGGACTCTCAGCTTGCCCTCTCCAGTGCTACTGATGCATACCGGTGGCAACTTGCCAGAAGCCACAGTGTTTTACGAAGTGATATATGCCAAGTGCATATTGTTCAGTTAGTCCCTTTATGCCCATTGTGATACTCACACAGTTTCTTCCCCCTTTTGATTTCTGCTGAATGGCTAGGTCAATTATGGTTGTTTGTAATTATAATCTCCTTACACTGACTGCTACTTAAAATATATGTCGGTAGTACTGCTCAACAGTACCATATACATATATCATTAAATAGAAGCTTCTTTTTACACCAAAATTTTCCATCTTTGTGAATTTCATAATGCTAATTTTCCTCATTTCTGTTAATCTATAACAGGTTTTGATGTGTAGTTTTTGGATTAACCTTTGACGACATATTATAAGAGATCATCAGCCAAACGAACTAGATATTGGTTTTCTCTATTTTCCTTATAATATTAAATGGTACTCTAGGTTGTTTTTGGTAGAGCTCAGTAATACTACTATTGCGTAGCTCAGTTTTCATATAATGTTGCTCAAATAGCTCTCCTATTTCTTCAGTAGCGTTGTGAGAACAATCTTAATCGATCACTACAATAATCTGGCTCCTTGCTTTTGATTCTTCATTGAAGAACAATATTAAGGGTCCGTTTGGTTCTACTTTCCCAACTTGCTTCTTGTTTAAAAAAGTCAAAAGCCAACCAAAGGGGTTTTATTCCACCGCAGATTTTTGGAAGCCAGCAGATTCTGGTAGTGCATTTTCCACAGCAAAATTACCCACCACTGCCACCCCCTAGTGAAAACCGGTTCACTTTAATTAGGACAGTTTCTCTTCTTCCCTTCCACACGGACGCAATCCCATCTTCCTACTGGCCCACACCAGAGGAGGCTTAGGGCTCTGGCGCCGCCCCACTCCGATGGTGCGCGGCTCTCTGCGCCACCGAGCAACCCTTCCCGGTCACATCCGCCTGTTACTGTCTTACACCTCGCCGGTTCCCTTCTGCAGCCGCCCCCAGTTTGTTGCGTCGCCGCTGTCCTGTTTGCTGCACCGCCCAAAGTACGCCATGGACCTGGCAGGCCAAGTACGACGGCGTCCAGTACCTCCCGCGGGCATGGTGCCTTGTGGATAGTTGATTCCGCTTGCATGTTGTGAGCTGGCTTCGTTCGATCTAGTGTTTCTTGTCTTACTAGATTCTACGAGCAGGTTGTTTGCATCAAAGAAGGCTTTTTACGTGAGCCTCTGGCCAGACAGAAATTCATCAGGAAACAAGTCGAGCTAGCTCACGCAGCGTTGCTCTGCCGAAAATTACTAGGTAGATCAAGTGTGCACTATGTTCTAGCACGTGTCGTAGGGCCAAATAACATGAAAAGGCGCAGGAACAAACACATTATCTAGCCCGAGACCATCTCGGCCGAGGTAGGGCGCCGTCGCGTGCCGGGCAGTTGTCGCAATGCTTGTCACGGTTCTTTCACAGATGATCACGCTCTGACTGGTCATAGTTCGTTTCTTGCACATCCCGGGACATCATTATCTATTTACATTATTTCATATGAACAACTAATCTTCAATCTAATATGGTCATTTACATGTTAATTAGCGTACAAATCCATGGGTACGGTCAATTGGCATTTTACAGTCATCTGACCTGCATTATAGGCAATTTTTGTTAAATCCACAGTTGTTCAAACCAAACAACTTTTAGCTTCCTCACAGTTCACAGCTCACAGTAGCTTCCACACAGTTCACAGCTCACAGTAGCTTCCACACAGTTCACAGCTCACAGTAGATTTTTCAGAATCCACAGTGGAACCAAACACGCCCTAAGTAGTTGCAAGAAATTTTATATGAGTGAATGACAAAGTGATCTGTCATTCATATCCAAATATCTTTCCAAAATTTGAATAGTTATTGTGACAGTTACTGTGACACTATTTTTGTTCACAGACTTACCCTTAGCTGTGTATGTCTATCCAATATTAAAAATGTGTTTTTTAACCTCTAAAGAAATACATCATGCTATAACATGTATCTTTGCAAAATGTTTTTATTGAATATATGTATTTGGTGCAAAGTTATGACCATATGTGTCCTGTTGAAAAGAAAAATGGTTACAACTTGTTCTATATGAACAAATGTCCTCGATGATATTCATAACCATTTGAATTGGAAATTTGGATTTCGAATATCAGATGGATAACCACCTCAGAGGTAACTGCGTTCCTGTTCATATTCTCGATCTATATACTTACATCTGCGACTGGCCAAAGTTTCAAAATGTTGACAGCATGTTTTCAGATGCCTGTGTTCAGACTCGATAGAACATGATGTTTAGGGGGGAAAATCCGTATCGTACATGTGTTTTTGGAGTCTTTACAGGTTTTCTGCTGTTAATAGTTATTCTGAAGAATACCATTTTCAATAGCTTTACAGAACCATGTCCTCTCAAATAGCTTAATATTATTAATAATTTACATGATACAAAACATTATGTCCAACTCTTTTTAAATCCAATAAAAAGGTTGCTCACATATTGCTAGTTAGTATATATATAGTAAAGTAATAGATATATAGATAGATTTGGGGAAATTCACCAGAGATGCATGCTGGCACACTCCACTGGCATTTTATTCATGTATACTTGCATGCCCGGCCTAGATTCCAAGACATTGCATCTCTCGCTTCTGTACTTCTAGTTTGAGCCTGTTCTTCATTTGTAGAAGACACGACAGGTTTGGCTCGATGGTCTGATCATCCAACATTTTCATGTCAAAGTTCCACAGAATGGCAGCCACGGCGGTCTTCATCTGTATGATTGTGATATCCTTGCTGTGGCACATCCTTGGCCCTGAGTTAAATGCCAAGAACTTGTGAGAGGGCACGTATCGCAGCTGGCGTCCGTCCTCTAAGAGCCACCTCTCCGGCCTGTACTCCTGGCAATCTTGTCCCCAAACATCCTCCATTCTACCCATGGAGTACAGTGAAACGAAACGATGATGATGTACTGGGCATACACCTCATGGCCACTTGGCATCATGTCACTAGCGACCACTGCCTTGCGCTGGATAGGGATCGGTGGGTACAACCTGACAGATTCCAGCAAGGTGGCTTGTAGATATACCAGGGCTCTTACCTCCTCTGGCTCAAATAGCATTGGCTGCTTTGCGTGACACGATGGGTGTCAGTTTGTCACGTATGATTGACATGACGTGCGAATTCTCAGCGAGGTTGTAGAAGATCCCTGGCAAGCTTGTGCCGGTCGTGTCCCTCCCAGCAATCATGTGCTCTAGGTGATGAGTGTTGTCTGGAGCAAATCGTCACTGTAGTCTGGGTCATTAACATAGTTAGACAGAGCGTCCACAGATGAAGCTGCCGTCACTTGTTCTTCCGTACCAATAATTTGGTCCGTTTCCCTCCTCCTCATGATCATTTCCTTGGGAGGCGGCGAAGCACAGGGTGCGCAGCAGCGAGCTTCCTCTCCGGGCCGATCTTCAGGCATCTCATCACCTTCCAGCAAAACGCTGGAACATTGAGCCAGATGAAGCCCACCTCCATGACGGTGTCCATGGCATACGCGACATACACTGGTGGCATATGGAGGGATAGGCAACCAGGGTCCACGCCAAAGACCGCCGTGGCATACAGGTCGAACACAAACCTGGTCAGCAGATCTTTCATGTCGAGAGGAGTTCGGGTTCTCGCCATGCTGGTCAAGAAGGGCACGACCACGAGGCCTTTCTCCACCTTGTCGCGGCAGCACTCGGTCATCGAGGAAAGCAACCGCGGGCTGCACAAAACACCCTGGTACCTTGCGCGCTGCCGGTGGCTCGACTCGCCATCAGCAGTGAAGATGGAGCCGCTCACTACATCAAAGATCTCAGCGAAGTCCTCGCCCTTGGGATAGTTTGCATTGTTTGAGGCGAAGATGTGCTGGATGTTTGCGGGGTCGCAGGTTGTGAGGAACCGCGTGCTGACTACGGGCGCCTTGAGGCTGTGCCCTGATGTAGCTAGTAGGATGGTGATATAATCGTGGAATCTGTGGAGGTTTCGGAGGAGGATGCCGACTATTGGCCAGTCTGTAGGCAACAATCGGTTTCTTTGGTCTGCTGTACTTGATGGACAAGGCTAGGACTACAAGTCTACAAGTAACACAAGGATGTACATGAGCAGCTCTGGCACGATCGAGGATTCCATCCTTGCTGGGAGATTATGCTGCATACATGGACACGAAGAGAGATGTAGGTGCCTTAATTTATAGAGAAGCTCGTCACGAACCTAGCTACTCCCTCCGTTCTATAATGTAAGATGTTTTAGCTTTTGTGAAACAAATGTATCTAAACGCCTTTTAGTGTGTAATAAGTTCACTCAGAATCTACACACTAGAAGATGTATAGATACATTCGTTGCACAAAAGCTAAAACATCTTATATTTTGAAACGGAGGGAGTAGCTGTGTGTAATACTCTTCCAATTACAGTTATGAAAACTCTTTTATCCCAAAATTTAAATCAAAACTAATAAATGTGGCAGGGTGTGGCGGTTGCAGTTGGTGGTGTAAATTGCTATGGGGTTGATCTTTGAGCAAGCTTGTAGAAAGAAGCTCCAAGAAAGAAAAGGCAGAGGCATTTAGCAAGGCACAAGCTCGTGCGCCACCGGATCTGTGTTTAACTGCTGCCTGAAGCAACACCAAAGACAGCTAACTTTAGTCCGGAATAAATTTTGATCGGCTGCAAAACTGCCTTTATTTCGTAGTTCTCGGATGGCATGACCTCATGTCTATCATTCGGTTCAGTTGAGATGGCATGATGCCATCTTACTGCTTTAGTTTTCTCTGGTCCTTGTATTGAACCATGGTGCCTGGGCTACGTACACTAAGGAGAACTGGACTGGTATTACGTAGCCCAGGCACTCATCACTGGTATTTCGTAGTTTTCTCTGGATGGCATGATGCGATTTTACTGCCTTTTCTAGCCTCTAAAATCGCATTAGACTCTGAAAACCACTACCCCTATTCCAGATTATAACACTTTTTTCCGGGCTGATTATAAGGCCATCGTGCCCCTCCTCTTCATACTAGCAACAAGGAAGAATCTCTCTGTCAAAGATGCTCTTGGCAATGGAAGGTGGATGAGTGGACTGCAGCGTATAGATTCAGTCCGATCAAATGGATCAGTTTGTGGAGCTTTGGACGCAGATCCAAGAGGTCGATCTCATTAGTAAAAGAGCCAAGATTGTCTGGAAGCTCACTACTGATGGACAATACTCTGCATATTCTGCTTATGCTTATCAATTCCAAGTTCAAGACAGACAAAAGAAGCCTGCTCTGCATCAGGTGTGGAGGATCAGGGCTGAAGGCAAGGTCAGGTTCTTCTTCTGGCTACTGCTGCAGAATAGAACCTGTTGGACTGCTGACAGATTACAGGAAAGGCTGTGGCCTCATGATGACAAGTGCTGCCTATGTGACCAGCAGCTGGAAAATGCAACTCACTTGGCCCTCAAATGCCGTTTTGCCAAGGAAGTTCGGAACCAATTCCAGCACTCTTCCCCCACACCAGTAAGCCAAGCTATGAATGCTGATTGTGTTGCTTCTTGGTAGGAAACTGCACGGCGAGGAAAGACAGATGCCCCCCAAAAAGAAAGAGACCTCCTTGTCTATCTACATTTTCTGGCATATTTGGAAAGAGCGCGGTTGAAGAATTTTCCAGCAGAAAGTGGCCACCGCAGTTGCCGTTGTGATCAAAGCTGATCTAGAGCTCCTGGAGTTTGCATATAGCCTAGTAGGAGTGTAGTGGGCTTGTCTGTCCTTGTACGGTGTTTCCGTCTTTTCAGTGTTGCTGACGCAATTGCGTCGAACTTTTTGTATTGCACCCATTGTTCACCGTAAAAAAAAAGACGTTTTAGATAGGCAAATTTGGCCGCCCTACCATCGGCTCCTCCGCGTGCCTGTTGCTATTGAGTTGTCATTGGTTACATTATGTGGCACTCCCACATTTTATACCATGTTCAGGCTACTAGTGTGTGTGTCCTATCCACAATAGTTACAACGCCAAGTCTAAACTTAACATAATTCGTACATACAAAATATTCGACACAAAACACAACACTGATTTATCCTTCTCTTCCGCGGTGTTGTGTATATCCATTGTGATCTCATGACAGTGTGGATTTTCAGTTATTCGTATTATCCGTATGCGTGCGTGCACAAGTGCAAGGAAAGTTGGGGTAGGGACAAGGAATTGCAGAACGACCGGAGCAAGAAGCAGCTCTGGTGTTGGTGGGCACACGCAAAGCAATGTGATATCTCGTGTCTAGCGTGGCTCTTGGAAAGATGAAGAGGCGTGCACCTTTTCAGTCAGCTTCCTCTGAATCTCTAGAGACTATCTCGGCGCGCTAAAATCGTTTTGCATCGCGCTGCGTCAGGATAGAGCGCGCGGCGCGACCTCCACCTGAGGCGTCATTTTGCAGCAAGCGCTCTGTCGCCAAAAACAACCCCACACCAGGTGCGGCAAATTACAGCGCACGGCTCCGACGCAAACAACAAACACACACTTGCGAACAATCAACAAGATCAAACAAATCAAAATAATTCAACAGCAAATTGTCTAGTTATTATTATAATACAGGCAAATAGTAGATAAAAGCAATACAACAAATTATTCACCAACAAATACAACAAGCCGTTCATCAACAATACAACAAATATACAAATAAAGAAGTCACTATTGTTTTCCTAACTATTTTCACCACTCCTCGATGGGACCTTTTGAAGCTCATCATGCGTCTCATTGGAGTGAATAGAATGATACGAGGCAATGAAACACGCCACCCTATGTGCTTGCCTCTTCACTAAAGGGGTGGGTGCATGTACGTTTACGATTGTATTGTGTTTTTAAAAAAATCCTGGGTTAAAAATGGTTCTTGTTATTCTAAAAATGTTCACGGCTTGGACAAAAATAAATTCACATGTTCGGAAAATGTTAACTGTTTGATATGCGTGAATAGTTTTTTTTTGCATTGTAATATTTTTCTATTATCAAACTAACTTTATAAAATAAATAGAAACTTTTCACAAGCTTTTTGATTTATTAAAATAGACTAATAATATCATAATTTAGACCTTTGCCAAGAACGGAGACATTCTGGTCGATTTTTGGTATTTTAAAATATACGTAAAAAATATCCCAACCGGTACGGTACGAGAGAAGAGAGTGAGGGCTCTAGGAGGCGGTAGCAAACCCATCTAGGGTTCCTTCTCTCCGTTAGTGACACCACCGGTATATCCCGTCTCCGATGACCTTAGGGCCTTCGAGACGTGACGGACCACGGCCCCTCGCAGGCGGAGGTCTCAGTGTTTTGTTTAGACTCTTTTCAATGTCTTCTTCAGGACGTTGAGACGCCGGCTATGTTCTGAAGATAGAGTAAGATATTTCTCGCCATATTCTCGGGTGGTGCATCTAGCATCAGGGGAGGGCGTCTGGAGTTATGTGTCCGACAGATCCCTTGGGATCCGATCATTTTTCGTATTTATTGGTATGTTTTGAGGTTAGTCTCTTCCGATCTACATTGTTCATCTTCGGCGATGGTTGCTGCTCTGGTGCGTTGATTTTTACGGTCTTGGCACGATGAATTTATGTCTGTCTACTACAACAAGCTCTATTACGACAAGTTTTGTCCGGTTTCGGTGACGAATGGACGACGATGGTGGCTCGTCTTTGGCTCGTGCTCGTGTTTGTAGTCATGCTAGGTTGTCCATGTAGAACGATAGAGAGAGAGAGATTGGCGGAATATGATGGTTGTATTATTGAGCCTCATGGACGAGTATATATAGGCGTACAGGGATCAACTTGGAGTACAAGACAAGTTAGGCTAGAATCCTAACTATCCTAAACTAGCACAATAACCGTGTATGTACAATACTCTAGCATCCCCCGCAGTCATAGTGGTAGCGTCATGAACAACAGGAACGCCGTGGATGGTCAGACTGGAGACAAACTGAAGTAGCATCCAGTAGGCTGACACCCCCCGCAGTAGGAGCGGGAACGTCGCGGACGGTGTCGCGTCATGGTATCTTGGACTGTAGAGGAAGCTGATGATGCTCAAGCGAGGTGGTAGCCCTTGTGCCGATGTCGAGGGAGCCGAGAGCGTTGGGCGGTGCCGTGGTCGAAGTAGCCGTGCGAGGGGTCGCTGTGGTTGATGTCGTGGTCGGGGATGCCGATATCAAGGTAGCCGCACGTGAAGCCGCATGCGCATAATGCGCGAGGAGGATGACGGAGACGCGTCGAGGTAGTCATCGAGGGTGTCGATGCCGAAGCCGATGCAGTCTAAGCCGTCGAGGACGAGGTGCGGCCATATTTTGCAAGAACTAGGCGCACGTCGGGGACGAACACAGACTCCGGTGTTGCTAGAACCGAGTATGCAAAGAAGAACTCGTCAGTGATGCGGTCGAGGCAGTCGTAGAGGGGTCGATGCTGAAAAAGACGTTGTCGAAGCCGATGAAGACGAGACGCCGATCCGAGCTTGCGGACTCGGAACGCGGGGACGAAGGCACACTCCGGTGTTGCGATTGCAGACGTGCGGGGACAGGGACCATCATCAACTTGTCGCCATGTTAGAAAGACTAGCAGAGGAAGCCTCTAGAGCGGTTGTGACGCGCAGAGCATCGAAGGGAGAGATGCCGACGTTGTCTGTGGTTGTTGGAGTAGAGTAGCAGGTGGTGTAGTCGGGGATGAGGCGATGACACTGGCGGCGAAGTTGTAGTGGACAAAGACGTAGAAGGCGGTGAAACCAACGACGACCTAGGTTAGTCATGCTGGATGCCTAGAGTGGCGACGGGGTAGTAGGCGGGACATGCGACGCCGAGAGGGCGCCCTATAGGTTACCTTGTGAAGCGCGGCGGTGGTGCTCGAAGTATGCGAGAAAGACCCGACGACGTGACGAAGACCATGTCTGACGCAATCCGCATCCGCCGTAGAGAGATGGCGCGTGAAAGCCGAGTCGATGCACGAGGACGGGCGGTAGATCGCGTAGCCACGCCACGACCCGAGGCGGCATAGGCAGGCGAAGCGCAACAATGGCTGGGAGACCACCCGCGACGTACACGCCAAGGAAGACGCGTTGGAAGCTGGTAGCGTGGACTAAAGGTGGCGGCACTGCGGCCCGACGGGGCGACACAGTCGCAACCCGTAGCTCGATCGATGGTAGGCGCGTGCTCGGGGACGTGCTTGGCATAGACAGGCGCATGATCGGTTGATCAGACCGACGGTGCACCGTATGCGCCATGGCGTGGACGACGTGTAGATCGGATTCGATGGCGGTGTTGTCGGTAAAGTCCCAGACGATGGCGACGAAGAGGATCCAAGAGAGGGCGGTCGCGGTAGACTTTCGAGGAAGGCGTAGGAGCCGTCCGTGGTGCGCGACAGCCTGCCGAGGCAGGCGTAGCAACAGAGGGGGCATGCGCACGGACATGATGTAGATCCTCGATGCCGATGATCGGAGTAGAGGCGCGACGATGACGACGGCGGTGGACGACTCAATCCGATCTAAGATCGGTAAACCAAAAAAGGAAACCGATCAAGAGATCGGAAAAATAGACTTACAGGGCAGCCGATCACGGATCGGCGGACGAACACTGCGTACGGGTCGCGTGGCCCCCGACGGAGATCATGGAGATCGACCTGGGATGGCGGCTAGCGACGCCATGGCAAAGTGACACTAGGGTTTGGTATGAGCGGGCGGCACCTGGGGGAGGAGGCAGCGGCTAGGGTAGGAGAATCGTAGTTAGGCTGATACCATATAGAACGATAGAGAGGGAGAGAGATTGGCGGAATATGATGGTTGTATTATTGAGCCTCATGGGCGAGTATATATAGGCGTACAGGAATCAACTTGGAGTACAAGACAAGTTAGGATAGAATCCTAACTATCCTAAACTATCATAATAACCGTATACGTACAATACTCTAACAATCTAATGACCTATTTGTAATTTTATTACTTTTGTGCTCTTTGTACTATGACGATTATTAATGGATCGGCGGGATTTAAAAAAAAAGTGAAATAGGCATACACTCTCAAAAAAGAAGACAACTACACGCTACGGATGCAGAGGTCGGAAAGAAACAACATCATCAGATTGAAAAAAGCACGTACGATCTCGGATGAAAAAATAGAACAAAACAATAGTAAACAATATCGGACGTAATTGGGCCGAGCCAACTACGTGCTGGGTACGCGTACGCTCGCAGTTCTGCCGCTAACGGCGGCAAACAGGGGCGACCACCGAATAAGCTCCCGTGACACACTAGCCCGTTTGTCAGACAGTCAGAGCCAACCCGTGTGGCGATTCTTTGTGTGCACCCATCTGGAAACTACATAATTCAAAAAAAGACCCTCCGTCGAGGCAACGCCATTACTCCTGTCCAACGCTAGTCCAAGCTCCTCACGACTCCCCCTGACCGGAGACTCGGAAAAAGAGGGGGCGCGCAGATCGGCGCAGATGGCGGCCGCGGCGACCTCGCTGGTGATGGTGGCGCTCGTGGCGGCGATGATGATGATGCTGGGCGCCGAGGCGGTGTGGCTCGACCTGCCGCCGACGGGGACCAAGTGCGTCTCCGAGGAGATCCAGCCCAACGTGGTGGTACTCGCCGACTACGCCCTCATGTATGAGTCCCACCCGACCTCCCACCCCACCGTCGCCGTCAAGGTAAGCGCGGCGTAATCCCCTCCCCCCTCCCATGATCCCATCATCATCGCCCGTTTGGAGTGCGCGGTTTTCTGGTTGTAGTGGTTTGATCTTGATCTGAGCTGGTGACCTGGCGCGTGTTGGGATCCAAGCTCAGGTGAATTTCGGGGTCAGAGATAGTACTGGGTTGCTCTGATGATTTGTGCGTATTTGTTGAGTAGTTAGTAGATTCGACGTTTATAGTCAAACCCCTGGCAATTTGGACGAATTATATTTGCTGTTTAGAATTAAAAAATTGCAAGAACAGAAGAACAAGCAGACTCAGTTTAAGCTTACATCTCTCAGAGAAGTCAACAGGCACCAATTTTGTGTTTATTAGGTATGTCCGTGTGTGTCTCTTACGTGTTAATCCAGCACTTTCGTGTGTTCATATGCTCAGTGCTTTATTCCCGAGGAAACAGTTGAGGGTAGAACCATTGAGCTAGACTTGGTGGACTTGATGTGAGTTGACTCAAAGCTTCACTTGCTCGTTGCTTAAAATCTGGGCGACATGCTGTAATTTGAGAATTTCAATGCATTGTGGCAATCTCCTAAGTAAAGTCACCTGTGGCTGCAGGACACCACTTTTTCTATGAGCACCTGTGAACCTGTTATTAAAATAACATGCTTGTAGGTTCTGAGACTAAGAAAGGACGGTTGAGGATAACCATAACAAGATAAAACAGACGACGGATTGGATTTGTATTCATGATAGGTGCTACTGATGAGCTAATGAGAACTCATAGGAGGTTCTGGTATAATGCAATCATGTTTGTGTATGGGCAGATGAGTGAACATAGAGAGATGGCATACGATCCCACTCCTTAAACACCTTGTTGTAGATGAGGATAACTTTGGAGTTCAGATTCATTATGTGTTTTGGGCAATCGAGGGAACCGTAATTGTAGTCCATAACTGTAAAGCTGTACCAGTAACTGGGAACGGGATTAGAAACAAGTAGGCAACTTTATTCTGCAAAGAAAAATGGTGTTTTGGCATGTTGAGTGTGTATGAATGTAGTGTCCTTTTTTGCTAATATTTTCACAAATAATTAGTGATAATGGGCATATCATGTCCATGGGTCAGTCAGTCAGTCATGAAATATATCTTAGAAATGATGATTGTTGAAGATATTATGTTTTCTTAGTTATTATAACATATAAATGTTTATGGTCTGTTTAGGTTACCTCACCATATGGCAATACTGTTCATCAAAACGAAAATGCCACAGTGGGCCAATTTGCATTCACAACTTCAGAAGCTGGAAACTACCTTGCTTGCTTCTGGTTAGATAGTGCGGAGAAAGGATCAGGAGTATCTCTAAATCTTGATTGGAAGATAGGCATTGCTGCAAAGGACTGGGATTCTGTTGCCAAGAAGGAGAAAATTGAGGTTTGACCATCGTTGATTACTTATATACAGCCTAGTCCAAATGCCATATATGTAATGCACTGTTTTTTGTTCAGAACTATGTATAATACGAAGTTTCTGTGTCCAGGGTGTAGAATTAGAGCTCAGGAAACTTGAAGTTGCAGTGGAATCCATTCATCATAACTTATTATATCTCAAAGCAAGGCAAGTTATCCACTCTACCTTTTTGTGTGTTTTTAATAGCCAGGTAACAGATTATGGCTGTTGTGCTATGCTGCCCTCCGTTTATCTAGGTAGAGGAGTATTCTGTACTATTTCCAGTTGGGCGCTGTTTTCATATAGGTCAACTAATATGCTTTCAACAAACAGTTATCTAAAAAAAATAGTGACTCTGTAAAGCATTGTGGAACATAGCCTACTGGTCTCATCTGTCTTGGGATGTGGATTGGACTCCTGTTGGGAACTCTTTGGTGCTCTACTGATTTGTACAGCAGACGAGATATTTAGGATACGGACTAGCTTTATAATATATGCGCTATAATGTGTTGTTTGGTGCGGGCAATGCATAGCATAATGTCTTATCTGTTTATGCAGAGAAGCGGAGATGCGGGAAGTGAGCGAGAAAACAAATTCTAGGGTCGCCTGGTTCAGCATCTTGTCGCTGGGCGTGTGTGTTGTGGTCTCCGTTCTGCAGTTATGGCATCTGCAAGGGTTCTTCCATAAGAAGAAGCTCATCTGAATTCACCTATTTGACCATGTACACATGTGTTAACTACCTTAGCAGAAGGACAGTTTTGTCATATTTATTTCGAAAGACTCATGTGATGGACAAAACAAGTCGCTTGATACCCGATACATGATCTCCTCAAAGCAATTAGCAAGCAACTATTACTATGTGCAAAAGAAACTTTTTCAGAGCTGCTACTCCTGGCATTATTAGGCCTATGTGTAAAATATATGCTGTGAAAGTTTCATCCTTCTCTCTGTCATCTGAAGTTTATTGCTGTGAGATAAATTAAATGTTTAATTTGACAAAAATATGTGTCTTTTCTTGTCCAGAAACCTGAGTTTGGGCCTTTGCTGGGCTTGCGCAGAACTGGCCGTGGCATGTCAGACACTGTGGCTTCACCATGGACGAATTCAGCGCTGGTCAAACTAGCAGTCCGAGCACTCAGCAGCCACTCGCCAGTCTCCGCAGCAACCATGCGTCGTCTCGACCACTTCCTCCTCGTCGCCGTTCTGCTCGCCGCGGTGCCGCACCCTGCCCACCCCCTCACCGAGCTCGAGTCCTCCCAAATCCGGCGCTTCCAGGACTACCTCCGCATCTGCACCGCCCACCCCACCCCGGACTACGGCGCCGCCGCCGCCTTCCTCCTCCCCTACGCCGCGTCCCTAGGCCTCGGCACCACCACGCTCCACTTCAGCGCCTGCAAGTCAAAGCCCCTCCTCCTCCTCACCTGGCCAGGCACCGACCCCTCCCTCCCTTCCATCCTCCTCAACTCCCACATCGACTCCGTCCCCGCGGAGCCCGAGTACTGGATCCACCCTCCCTACGCCGCCCACCATGACCCCGCCACCGGCCGCGTCTACGCCCGCGGCGCGCAGGACGACAAGTGCCTCCCCATCCAGTACCTCGAGGCCATCCGCGGCCTCCAGGCCGCCGGCTTCGCCCCGACACGCACCGTCCACATCTCGCTCGTCCCCGACGAGGAGATCGGCGGCGAGGACGGCCATGAGAAGTTCGTGCAGTTGGAGGACTTCCGCGCCCTCAATGTCGGGTTCATGCTCGACGAGGGGCAGGCGTCGCTGACGGACGAGTATAGGGTTTTCTATGCGGACAGGCTGGTGTGGAAGCTGATCGTCAAGGCTACCGGGGCTCCAGGGCATGGGTCCAAGATGTTCGACGGTGCTGCTGTGGAGAATTTGGTGGACATCATCGAGACTGTGGCTGGCTTCAGGGAGGCGCAGTTCGGGAAGGTGAAGGCTGGGAAGAGCGGTCCCGGAGAAGTGGTGTCTGTGAATCCTGTCTACATGAATGCTGGCACACCCAGCCCCACGGTATGGATACTGCTACTACTTCTTACCAATTTTGTTCAGTGCAGGCTAATGCAATATAATTTGAGATGGTCTGACAACATCATTTATAGTAGCATCTAAATAATCAGAACAAATTATAGCAGCTGTTTCAGTGAGTGCATGCCGAAGAAATATTTTTATTGTCTCATTCTAAATTTTACATCACTTATTGACACAAATTACATATTTAGGCTGTTTGGGGTTACTGTTTCTTTTATTGGTATTCTTGATTGATATACAGAGAACATCCTATCAGCATTCGATGCTACAGAGGAAATATAATTAAATGAACAATCGAAAACATGCAAACATATATGATTTCGGACTTGAGAATTATCTGATTTTTTCATCCACTTGTAGCACATTGGCATACAAGCAGTGATGCATATATTCTATATGAAGTAATGAATCTAATTAATCTGTTCAAGAGACTAGTAGAAGTGTGCAATGAAAACCGTCAAATCATGCACTCAATCAGTCAGACATGATTGTGAAACAAAATATGTCTTGGAAAAATAGTGCTTGGATGCTAATGTTAAATTCCCATGTGTATACGATGAGGATGACTCTAAGGGGAAGCCTAGGCGGCATGACTTCAAGGGAGGGATGTCACACCCGCCCCTTTGCCGGTACGATTGCTGACGTGAGGCCCGATCGATCGACCGAATTCAGGAGCAGAGAGAACAGCAGAGAGGGAGAGATAGCAAGTAGAGTTGTTTTTTTTCCTTTCTTCAGACTTGTTCGATGCCTTTGCATCGCAGCCACAACTTCCTTCTTATCATCACCCAAACGGCAGGCCCGCTGTAGCCAGCCCACGATCCATGTCCGCTGAGCCCAGAGTACCACAATGCACGGGCATGACATTACTGCCCCCAAGAAACATTGCTTGCCCCCAAGCAATGGATCATTCAGGTTGCCGTTGGGCTCCAACTATGAACCTGGTGGTAACCATATAAACCCTTGATGACTTC
Organism: Avena insularis; assembly: GCA_023614405.1. Classification (NCBI taxonomy): domain Eukaryota; kingdom Viridiplantae; phylum Streptophyta; class Magnoliopsida; order Poales; family Poaceae; genus Avena; species Avena insularis. The sequence continues at coordinate 545,763,649 of CM042692.1, forward strand.
CCAATCTTCTTCCAGCTTTTATCAATGAATTGCTTGGAGGAGTGATAGGAGTACAAATCTTTAAGTGTGTATTTCCACAAGTTCTTGCTTAGTACATAATATTCATCCTGCCATGGAAGAGCCTCCAAAATGCCTGGATTCCATTGTTTGTACTGAAGTTTGTTTGCAAAAGTGGCCACTGAACAGTAATCCTGAATTCCAGACCAAGTGCCCATTTTGATGCTATATTCAGCAACCTCTGATGCAATTCCTTTGAAAGCATATCTTCTTACCACTGCTCTAGCCGTATCTCCTTGGTGCCTAGAACAAAAATTACTCCATCGACTGAATGAGCTGGGGTGCCACGGTTGAAATGAGTACTGAAGCAACACAAAAATTACAGCTAATAGAAGCATGGAACTGAAATGAGTACTGAAGCAATACATATTGCTGAAGGAATCATCTCAGCGTCATAGTAACTGCTGATGTTTTCAGAGGGTTGTGCAGTACTAGCAAAGAAGTAGTGCTGCCAGCTGGGGTGCCACGGTTGAGTAGATGGTAGGATAATTTTCAATTCGCACTCAAGGCGTTGCACATTCCCATCGATGGCCTGCTAAAAAATCCATGAATGATCTGACACGGTCGATAGCAAGCCTGCTTTGCCTGAAGTATTCCACTGAAGCTCAGAGTATTTGTACATTGGACAGTCCAAGCTTGTTTTCCTTCCATGGTAGATAGTAGGAAGCACATCGGAGCATCTTGCATATATTTTGTTGACAAGCAAACTAAGCTCAGATGCGTATTATAAAGAGAATCATCTTTCACTTCAAACATTCCAGGGTAAATTAAATATACTTGTGCAGTTGATATGCCAGGATCCCACAGCCTGGAAATACCACGAAGTTGTTGCACGATGTCCCGGTGTAAATCATGTTGATGCTCACAGTTCCCTGGACTAAAGCCCCTTAACCTCCACGCTGGAATTTTACCCAACACATGATCCATACTATTGGTTGTTCCGCCACTTCCCTCAAACGCTTCAGCAACAGTATGCATGCAAAGCTCCAGAAAAGATGACATGCCACCCACATGAGTGAGCACCTCGTCTGACTTCCATACATCATTAAGAATTATTGCATCACACACCTTATCTGCTGCATCCATAACATGTTCCAAAAATAGAATTGAGCTTCCAATATCAGTGAAGATCTTCTGTGAGTCATCCTTGGCCAATGGTTCTGCCAAATCTTGTATGTGCCCCAAACTCACATTAGACCCCAAGAATTGCTGCATATATGCGCCTTCATGTTGAGCCTCATCTGGCAGCTCCTCATTGCACATTACATCCTTGAATTTTGATGCCATTAATGTTCCATCTGTAGGCTCCACAGCTAGCTCCAGGAATAGCGATAAGCCTCCAAGAGTAGTGAATACATCATCTTCAGGCTTCATTCGATGCAGTTCATAGAACACCATCTCTGCAGTTTCTACACAAGGCTCTAGGAACAATGATACACCTCCAATATGGGTTAGAACCTCTTCATAACTAGCGGCAATGGGCTTTGGCATCTGAGTTACACCCCCCACGCTTGCCTCACACCTCCCCAGTTGCTGCTCGACTGTATCGTGTGTCTTGGAATCCCCAGCAGCAAAGTGTGCTTCCACGGAGGTCATGAACTGGGACCAATCACCAACAGGTTGACGCAACCTGTGTGCATGATACCAATCGGCAGCGATACCTTCCATGTGCAGTGTGGCAGAAGTGACCCACATGGATTCATGTATATTGAATGTCTTGAAGAATTCAAGGCACTTATCTCGCCAAAGCCGTGGGTTGTCGCCGTTAAAGCGAGGGAAGGAGATCTGTGGAAGTAGTGGACCCCGAACTGCGGGCTGCACCTCCACTTGACAAAGAGGACCGTGAGTCACCTTGGCATCAACGTTGCAAGTTGGTGCACCATGAACATCTGGACGCCATGTGCGGACATGCGTCAAATAGCCTGCGGGCGTGTTCATGTCGGCCCTGCCCACACCTTGCTGCGTGCAGTTCCCAACACCAGACGAAATCGTAGCAGAGAGGTGTGTAGTGTTACTGGCTGGGAACACGAGTTCAGCATGGCCGCTGTCGACGTAGTGGCTAGGACCTTTTGTCAAACACCTGGTGGGCATGGCGGAGGCGATGACAGCGTCCGCGTGCGGAGCATCAGCAACCGCGACCAGGTGTGTGGAGGTGAGAGAGGGATAAGAAGACTTGGTCTCCGGCTGTTCCTCTAGTCGATCCGGCGTGAACAGCGACGTGGTCGTGGTAGCAAACAGAGACGTGGTAGCCGTCTTCTGTTCCTGCTCCTTGATGCCCAAACGCCGCACACAAGAAGCCAGCAACGTGCGTGACTCATTGAGGCTAGCCGTGATTGATGTTAGCCTCGCCTCCATTGTTGCTTCCATCTCACCCATCGTCTCCACAACCACAAGCGAAAACCAAATCGAATCAGCGGAAGAATTGGGGATTTTTTTTGGAGGGGAATTTGTGGAAGGAACCTTGCTCTGGATACCAAATTGTCACACCTGCCCCTTTGTCGGTATGATTGCCGACGTGAGGCCCGATCGATCAACCGAATTCAGGAGCAGAGAGAACAGCAGAGAGGGAGAGATAGCAAGTAGAGTTGGTTCTGTTCCTTTCTTCAGACTTGTTCGATGCCTTTGCGTCGCAGCCACAACTTCCTTCTTATCATCACCCAAACAGGAGGCCCACTGTAGCCAGCCCACGACCCATGTCCGCTGAGCCCAGAGTACCGCAATGCACTGGCATGACAAGGGAGGAGGTCAGGGGGGGTATTACAAAGATAGTAATGAGACAAGATTAACAGAGAGTATATTAATTCTCTTCACCGATCAGGTGTGATTCTGCTCACGAAATGTTTGTGAGGTGATGTTGCATGCACATGAACTGCGGGCAATGGGTGTAGCACTGAACAGGTGTACTTTCGCTCAGATTTTATGGCTAGGAGCATCCAACTACTTGCATAGACCACACCCTATTCCAAATTGCTAAATTAACTGGTCACCCTTGGCCAAGCTGCAAGGTTAAGACCACTTATTTTTATACTTCCAATCCTTCTTTCAAGTATGCTTGCCTAAATCAGACATAGAAATAATCACAATGGATTATATTGTTTGGAGTATCAAACTGTTACATAGACCACATCCTATTCAATATGGAGATTGTGATAATAATCCCAGAAGGAACAAAGGTTTCAAAATGAGAAGGCAAAAGTAGATGTAACTCTTTTGTGGACAGTCTATGTTTTGATGATATTCAAATGTAGTACTGTATGAGAACATGCCTTATGTGCATTCCCAACTTAAGATGGCTGAGTTACAGTTTCAAATCTGCAATGAGAAGTGTGCAGCACCCTAAGCATGTAAAGAGCAGCTAGCGAAAGTTGATTATGAAATTACATGGAACTTTACTGGTGTTGCCATGTATTTCAGATAATTGGCTGCTGCAGTCTCTTCTCCTTGCGATGTTGCAAGCTTATCTTTGGAGAGTTGAAGCTGTATTTCATCCATTTATCTGCCGTGGATGCTCGTACAGCCTATTTTTTCTAGCACACTCAAATATCATCATCAGATAGACTGCGCAAGAAAGAGTTTGTTGTGCCTTTGCCTTTTTTTAGCTGCCTTTGTTCTTTAGGGTGAGTTTCGTCTTCAGTGTCCACACTGATTGTATCGTTCAGAAGATCTCTCCTTACATACACTAGTACGAAGCACTTATTTTTTCTGTCTTGTATGTTTCATGAGTTTTATCCATCAACTGGTTGTCGGACTAGATGCTATCGCACACATTTGGAGGCTGCTCCACTTGCCATTGAAAAGCGCGATCTTACAGTTCATTGTACCCCGATCATCCTTGCAACTGGATGGCCATGGCTTTATTCCTTCGATGAACGAGATTATTATCGTTGGACATTTCTGTTACTTGTCTGCAATAAACTTCCGTTTGTTTGAAACTTTTGTTGATAGGATCAACTGAGTTATATAACTGCGCAGTTATCTGCACAATGCAACTACACCAGGAACAACTATACTTAAAGTTACTAACAATATAGAAAGCGAGTTGTTCCCTTTGCAAGTGTATGCATTCACTTTCTTGTCGTTTGCATTTTCTCTGTTGCTGTTAGTGAAGTAGAATGAATATAGTTCACACTACTGCCAAAGCTTTGAAAATCACGCTCACAATGAAATGGAGTTCAAGAAATACTTGAAGCCAAAAGTAGAATCAATTTCATTGTGCAAGTCGGGTTCTTCATAAACTATTAGAATTATTAGTGTATATATGAAGGTAGTACTCTTTATGAGCTTATCTAGTGCGATTATTTCTCATCATGCATGTAGGCAATAGAATAAACTTATGAGTTTGATCTAGCCCAGAAATACTGGAAAGATGCAGTGAAGTGGTCTTTCTTGCGCTTGGGTCCATGGTGATCCGTTAGTCCGGAAGAGGAATCTATGCATGTGGTAGTTGCTCCTAGCCATCAGATCTGAGAAAAAGTTCATTTTTTCTTTGAGGTGCTGAAAAAGTTCAGTTCCTCAATTGTCTACCTGTTGTTCTGTAGCTCAGGAAGGAGCAGCTCACCAACCATTTTTGAAGCAAAAGTGCACTCGGTAAAAGGTCAAACTGCCAGTATTGAGCTCACAGCATGCATCATGCAGTAGGAGCCGAAAGAAATAGTATTTTAAGCACTCTGTGAACAGTTAGACAAGAGAATAGCAGTTAAGTTTGCTATCACCGATGAGACACTGAACCAAATGGCACACTTCTCTTCTCACCCTTTGCAAGTACCCAATAAACATGAGTTTTCCCCCACTTAAAGCACTCATCTGAACACCTGCATTGGCAGCATTGGTGCCTTGGCAATTTTATCCAGACACCACACTTCCGTCCTAAGTAGTTCTCAGTATGTGTTGTCTACATTGAGATAGTAATGGAGTTCTAGTATAAAATATAAACAATGGCATACGCCAAAAATGAGCATTGTTATACAATCTATTCTTTTCCATGTGACTTCTGTATGGTCTCTTAAGGACTAGTTGATGCAGGGGTTTGTGATGAATATGCAACCTTCCGAAGCAGAGGTGGGGTTTGATCTCCGCCTTCCTCCAACCGAAGATATTGAACAGATCATAAGAAGAATCAAAGAAGAATGGGCACCAGCTCATAAAAACTTGACTTACCAGGTGAGCTTATTTGAACTGCTATGATAATGGAAAGGAAATCAAACTCTGCACTGCAATCATCTTGTATTAGTACTCGATTTCCCTAATTCCTCCGTGTTTGTATTGTATTGTATTGTCAGCTGATGATGAAAGGACCAGTGAGGGATGTGGCAGGACGTCCGTTGGTCACACTAACGAACGAGTCAAACCCGTGGTGGTCTGTGTTCGAGCATGCCATTGTCTCTTCAGGTGGAAAACTAGCCAAGCCCGAGATCTTGTCTTCAACCACGGACGCCCGATTCGTGAGGCAGATGGGTGTTCCAGCCCTTGGGTTTTCCCCAATGATAAACACTCCAATATTACTTCACGATCATAACGAGGTAATTGGTCTATGCGTGTTACCATGGTAGTACTTTTTTCTTTACACAAATTGGTGGCCGAGCTCAGTGCAATCTTGAAATTGCAGTATCTGGAGGATAAAGTGTTCCTGAGGGGCATCGAAGTTTATCAGCATCTCATAAGAGCTCTAAGCTCCTTCAAAGGCTGATTCCATGTAGGCACATGAAGTGTACTACTACGTACCCGTTGTTGTATTCCCGTACGTGTCGATTGACTGTATAGTTAAGAGAACCGAAATGCCCAAAACTGTCATGTTCCAGCATACTGCAGAGGAATTGGATCGGGGTCCAACCACGTCAGAATAAATAAAACTGTACTAATAACGGAAATGTGGTAAAGACCGATGATTATCTCAGCAGGGTAATTTGTATATATATAATGTACTACATACAGAGTTACGGGATGTAAACAAGATGATGTAATTTCCACAGTTGAATTGATACTATACAGTATATTGGCTCTCGGGGTCTACTGGTTTCATGCTTGCTGTCGAAACCAGAGTTTTGTTTTTGTTTTTTGAAACTATCAAACACCTTGTACGCAGAACATACGCAGGGAGGCGAGAATGGCTTGGATGGTGGTGAAATGCAGTAGTAGGTGTGTGTTCCAGGCTGCAACGCGTATATCTATGGTAGCGAGTTGCGCAACTGGACTGGACGGCGGGTAGCTCCGATCCGAGCCGTGGACTGTCAGTTGGCTCTGATGAGCTGAAATTGTGTACGCTGAGCAAAGAACCATCACTCGTTCTGATTAGCTGTCCAGTCCAGGACGTCACTAGCGCGTCGCTCGAAACGGGACAGGGCTCGCAGCTGGATCAAGGATTCCTTCGTGGTACAGGAGGAGACCATGTAGCAGTGACAAGAAAATGACTAATCATGGGAATAATCTGATAGAAAACTAGTAGTAAGTAATAACCTCGCCCATAGCAGGAAGTTTCTCAGCTCCTTCCCGCCCATCCACTCCATGTCCTCTCTCACCCTGCTCCTGATGCATTCCAGCTGCACGCTGACGACTGAAAGATCGATGAGCTCGTACGTACTACTCCTACAAAAGACCACCTTAATATATTCGCGCTGTCCATTCCCCCCAGCTAAGATTTGACGAATAAAAGAGAGAAAGGATCATCGCCTCACTGCTGTGGCACTGCACAGTCGCGTCGTATCAGGTCAGGGGTTTTATTTCCTGTCAGGCCGAGAGCTAGCTAGGCTGTCAAAACGCGTGAGGAGTGGCATGGGGCACGATCTGATTTATTTGCTCTCAGATGCGTGCTTTATTATCGCGATGATGAGAGCGTTTTTCTTCGCGCCCACGCACGGCTGCCTGTCAAAGCAAAGTGTCCGAAAGCGAGAGTGTCTAGGCAAAAAAGAGGAAAAGAAAACACCTCTGTGACGCCGACATGCATGTTAGATGTACGAGAAAAACTGTGTGTTTGTATGGTGATCTACCACGTGGTGTTTTTGACCCTGCAGGGCACTGACTGACATGCGTTCAGATTCATGTGTGTGCTCTGGAACCATGTACTGGAGTACGTTTCATGGTGGGGCGCATGGAGAGGCTGCCGAGATGATCACCCGTTGTTCTCAAACGGTTAGTTACCTTTGTGGGTTGGGGGTGCACAAGATTTTAATAGGCAGGTAAAAATCCTGAAGCCTATACCTATTATAAACGCGACAATAGAAGGAGGAACTAACAAACTACAATACGTAGGGGACATAAGATTTAAACGTAAAAAATCGTTCCAAAAGAAAGAGGAAAAATCATAAGCTCTGCCAGCGAAACTTCACTATACAACGAGTGTTTACACAATACCAGGATTAACAGATACAACTTATCTCAACTGACGACTTACCAGAGGTATACATAGTGCTGAAAATCTATGTCATCAACGATCCATAACGCGCGGAGGTGTTGCCCCGCACCCCCAGACTCTTTTCGCCAAGTTCTACTTGCTCTACCGGCGCTCACACTTGTGTTGGTCTCTTGTTATCTGGTGTTGTGGGACGCGTGATGACAACCGAAGAATACCGGATCCCCACGACTACGAGACTCGGAAGAATGCCTTCGACAATTTTTATGCATCCTTGTCAAGATCTTCCGAAGAGATGTACGCTCGCGGCATCACCGAACCCGGCACGCCAAGTTCTTCCTCTCGGATCCGAGGACGCCGAGACCCCGGTGCGACAAGTACTCCTTCCCGGGCGCCAAGGTCGCCGACACGGAACGACAAGACCTCCTTCCCGCACCGATGCCCGACGACGTCGCACGCCAAGTTCTTCATCCCGAACGCCAATACTGACCGTTACGCGGACCCGACAAGATCGTCGCGGCGACAAGATCGACACCGACCAGGGCGAATCCGATGCGTCGCCGACGCCGAACCAAGTCCGTCTTCCCGGAACGCCAAGCTCTCCTTCCATTGTCCGAGAACGATCACGTCGATCCGAACCCTAGATCCGATCCCCGTCGAACCCTGGACCCGAACCCCCGGAACCCAAGATCTTCCGAACCCGATGTGTGAACCCTTTTCCAAGCCCTATTTTATAAATGCTATATATAAAATCTGTTGCATATTAAATTGTTCATGTATGCATATCTGTCTGTGGTTTGGGGGCATTATGTCGATTCACCGCATAATTAAATATGGAGTCTATATACGGGATATTGTTGTCTTATTCTGGACTCCATTTAAATTTGTGTAGTGAACCGATACCATGTTTTGCCTTGTTAAGACAACATTTAATTTGCAGGGTAGATAAATAACGTGAACCGTCTAATTAATTGTCAGGGCCCCGGTTCCGCTTAATATTGTCTAATTGCATCGCACCTGCATCATATCATAAAGCATGCTGGATCTTCCGCCGTCGTATTAAATATTGCATCCGGTGTTTCTTCTAGTGTTTGCTTCTTCGCGGATTAGGCCGATGAGTTGATGCGAGTATCGACAAGTTCTCCGGATATGAGTCTTCGGCTATGTTTCCCAGGCGAGCATTCTCCCCCTTCTACATATTTTGTATTTATAGTCTTTATTTCCTCCAGTTGATCTATTGCTATCCGTGTCGCGATGTTTGGTAGATAGCTGGCCTTGCGAGTCGTAGTTGCTTGCTCAGGTGCGATCTCGTGTTGTCGAGTACCACAGTTGTTGAAATGCTGGCAGATGTTAATGGTGGAGATGCTTATTGGTGGAGATGATCATGACTTTAAAATACAACTACTAAAATGCTAGATATAACTAATGCAGAGGCATCGGTGGGCAATAGATGTTATTTGGTTCTTCCACGCTCACTTGTGTCCCGTAGGACCCCGAGTACTTGATACCTGTTCCTTGATTTTTCGCACTATCCACATCCGGGAGGCCTTATGGACCCCCCTGAGCCAGAGCTTGATTCATTTCTATTTCTTGGGGCCATAAAGTAGTTTGAGGATTTATTACTATCCTGTACTTATGCCATGCTTTCCTGCTTTATTTAAGATTGTGTGTGGAGCACCTGTACTATTTTGGATCGCGCCACGTTTTCGCGGTATCGACAAGCCCAGTCACATTTTCGGGTTCCCAGTCGTTTACAGCCGTCGTCGCAAACCCTGGGTCCGTTCCGGAGCCGGTCAACTTCATTGCGGGTAGCTTAGTGGGGTGGCCCCCTGAAATATTTCTGAATCCTGTGATCGCTTTGTCGTGAATGCCTCGTTGGGTTTTGAGTTGGTTTTTCCGGGGTTGATCGAGTGTGTGTTGCTATTTGTGCACCCCTGCAGGGTAAAACTTTCTGAAAGTCGTGTCCGCGATTATGGACGACTTGGAGCACAGTATCTCGATCATAGACAAGCATAACTAAAGTAGTGCTATAAACTTGACTTAATATGTGACTAGTAATCAGCTCAAGTATAACGAAATGGATATTAAAAATGCCAACAGCTGGTGGATCTTGTCGTATCGTGTTCTGATATACCTGCCTAGTAAGTATTGCAATTCCAATGGAATGTGATAAAAGTGTCAACAACTGTTAGGTTTTGGGATTCCTCAAGACAATTATATCTGACTAATAAATGTTCTAACTACCACGGAATAGTTAATTAAAACTGCCCACTACTTATGCTTCAGGATGACTCATGCTATCTATATCTGATTAGTAAGTGCTGCAACTATAACGGAATGAGTAAAATTGCCAACCGTGTGAGTTCCTTGGTCCGACTTCCTCGTTTGATCTCGAGGAAAAAATATCAGGATAGGTATGATTGGTGTTAGTATCAGGTTGGATCCGATTAGGTCTTTCTTATCTCTCTCTAATAGCCACCAGTTTTACTGAGTCTCTATAGGTTGTTTAGTGCCGCTGCGCTGCTGTTTCAGCCCACCATACCTATGTAGGCGAGAGCCATCGAATTCTAGCATCGCCGTGTACTGGCCTCAGTACTGACGCTCCTCTTTTTCCTTCGCCCTTTGTCGGCACCCCTTTTGGTTTTTAGCAGGTTTGAGATCGACATCGTTAGCAGGGTTACCCTTCCGACTTGGCCTGGGCAAGGTTATGGACGCTATTGGTTATTCTTCAGGGCTCTTAGCCCCATTTACATCTTGTCCGTACTCGGACGCCGTAACGTTTTCAAGGTGATTTGGATCTTTGTATTGTATCTCTGTACTCTTGACTCGTTGAGTCGCTGTTGTATATATATATATATATTTGTTCTGTGGGTCCCATCGAAAACTGTTGTGTAATGGTATTACTTCGTTTTCCACCCGCACGAAAGTGTCTGGTGGATGTCCTTGAATCGTTTCTATGCGGGTTTGGCGGAAAAAACTAAAACTTGCATAAGACCGATTTAAAGGTATTACAGAGGGCTATTATGGGTTAATTTCAAACTCCGCTCCCAATTGTCCCAAAGCAAAGTGTCCCAAAGCGAGAGTGTCTCGCAAAAAGGAAAACAAAAAACTCTGTGACACCGGCGTGCATGTTAGATGTACGAGAAAAACTGTGCGTGTCTGTGTGCATGTATGGTGATCTACCACATGGCGTTTTGACCCCTGCAGGGGCAATGACTGACATGCCGTTCAGATTCGTGTGCTCTGGAAGCATGTAGTAGTACGTTTCATGGTGGGGTGGGGGTACACGGAGATGCTGCCTACAGATGTACACTCATGATTTCTGAAAAATATACTTGAGAACCAAATATATCTACTTCCTCCGATCCAAATTAAGATTTAGATTTGCCTACATTCGAATGTATCTAGCACTAAAACATGTCTAGATACATCCGAATCTAGATAAATCGAAGTCAATTAATTTGGGCCGGAGGGAGTAGAACAATATATATATATATATATATATATATACATGGAATGAACAGAAATCCTAAGTCAAACAATGATCTTAGGAGAATATGTACACCCATTCTTTGGATGTTGGCTCCCCCACTGGTTGAACCACAACCAAGAGGCCGGCCATGATTAACTCCGGTGGTGACTACTTCTATTGTATCAAACCATTATATAAGGCACCTCTTTTTCTATGACGCTTTCAGATGTTAAAAAAAATCCATGCGTGTTCTTCACGAAGTGAGAGCTTAAGATGACTACTTTCGGTAAGCTTGGCTTTACTTCTTAACAAAAATACACTATGGTTGTGAGGATGCTTGCGTATGGAGTTGACGATGACCTAGTTAATGAGCATATGCGTATGAGCGAGTCCACTTGACTTGAGTCAATGTATAGGTTCTGCAAAGTAGTGGTTAAGGTGTTTACTGGAGAATACTTGACAGAACCAAATGTTGTCGACAATGCCCGCTCTTGTCAATTAATGAGTCAAGAGGATTTCCTAATATGCTAGGAAGCATGAATTGCATGCACTGGGAATAGAAGAACTGTCCATTTGCTTGGCGAGAGAAATAACAAAGGCCATGTAGAAGGATGCACGGTAATACTTAAAATAGTTGCATCATAAGATCTTTGAATTTGGCACTTCTTTAGCATGGAAGGATCTCATAATGATATCAACGTGCTTCAACACTCTTCGGTGTTCTCTAGGCTTGCAGATGTCCATTCTCCAAGGGTTAACTATGAGATCAGTGGCTACCCTTATGACAAAGGGTGTTTCTCACTGATATTATCTATCTTGAGCGGTCCACATTTGTGAAGAGAATCTGCAAACCTCACGACGAGAAAGAGAATAGGTTTTCTAAAAAGCAAGATGCTGCTAGGAAGGATGTGGAGCGAGCATTTGATGTTCTCCAATCCTGTTGGGCTATTGTTGGCACCCTGGTAGGAAATGGAGCAGGGAGCAAATGTGAGAGGTCATGACTGCTTGCGTAATCATGCACGACATGATCGTTGAGGAGGAGCACGATGGCAACGTATATGACCAAGGGAGGAAATTTCAGGTTGAATTGTGAAGGAGATATGCCCTAGAGGCAAATAATAAATAGGTTTATTATCATATCTTGAATTGGTTCATAATAGTTTCATACTGTGTTATAACTGTATCAAGAGGAAACATAGATACATGTGTGGTATGTAACAAACCAAGTCCCTAGTAGCCTCTATTCACCTAGTTCATTGGGCAAACGATGCTTAAGATTTCCTGATCATGGAGCATTTTTGCCTATTGACAATGGAATCATATCATTAGAGAATGATATGATGGACATTACCCATATAAGTATTGCAATATGGTCAAGTCACATGGTTTACCGTTGCAATTGTTAGAAACTAGGTGACCTTCTTCTTAGACCGTGAGATCATATTAATCACTGTCTCCCGTGACTGTTTTGATCACATCAACCGTCATGATCGTAACTGGGTGACCATAAAGGTGTGTATTGGGTATCCTAAAGGAACAAGTTGAGGCCTATGCATCAAGTTCGAGATTTGTTCACCGGCGTGAAGGGAAGCTACACTGGGCCCACTCGGTGAGATTGTATCCAAAAGGTTCCAACCATTGACTAGGTCATGGGCTACAATATCACGATAACGAGTTAAGTAGACTTGTCGATAACGATATTGGTATGTTGATAATAAAGATCGAATCTCGGACAAGTCATGTATCGAAGAAACAAAAGGATAGGGACATAGAGTTTATGGTTCAAACGACAGAGTTTCCCCTATACTTTTGTACCATCCTGAGACTTTGGGGAGAGGAGTCCTTCCCTTTCCCCTATATAAGAAGGTCTATATTGGTGAGAAAAGAACAACAAAATAAAAAAGGGAATTTTCTTAGGGAATTTCTCCTCTCTCTGTTGTATCTCGCGAGTGTGGTTCCAAGAAGAACTACGCACAAAAGAGACAACACCATGGGCATCATGTCATGCTGCTGGATCCTAGTTCCAGAGGGTCTACTTCCCCATCCCGGCTGGATCAAGGAAAATGGGAGTCGTCGTCAGACACCGTATGTGTGCGATACCTCGGGGCTGCTGCCACTTGTGGCACGGAATCTGTCGTGCAAGTACCAGGAGGTGATGAGCGAGGAGCTACGCGACCTTGAGGCCGGCTGAGTAGGACTACTTCATCCACGTTCCCCGCGGGATGTTAACCGCATTCGGTCTACAAGGGTGTGTAACCGAAACTCCATCCCTATTACTGCTTAACACATAGATATATCTTGGCATGGGTGTTGCGATAGCTAGATTTTTTGTTTTCTCCTATGAACCCCTTCAAATTGGTTGCGACCCAGCCCTGACCTCCGAATGACTTTGTAGATTTTCTGATAGTGCATCATGAAATCCAAGATCGTGTAACTCACAACCAACTCCAAAAAGATTACGTCTCTTGACTAACCCTCATCCTGACCTAACCCTCCTTCCCCAGCGGTGCCGCGTCACTCGGGGGATCCACCGCCACCGCCCCACTTGACCTCCCCGATCTCTCCCTACCTCTCCACACCGCCGGAGGGGTCGCCGAGGAAAGCCCTCATGGCCAGGTGGCAGTGGCGCGTCTGCTGGGCACAAACTCGAGATTTGACAGCGGCGCTCGATCTTATCCGGAGGGCGTGGCGGCTCGTGGAAGCAATGGCCAGTGCAGCCAGGCAGCGGGATGGTTGTGGCTCGGCGCGGTAGTTCTGGGCCTACGGAGCCTCAATCCTCATTGCGCTCGCGCCCGCCTCCTCCGTGTGGACAACGTCCTCCTTCTCCACCCGTACCACATGGGTGCCGGGATGGCGGCCCCGGGCATGGTGGCGGCGACCTCCTCCTGCCAGAGGTGGACGAATGGGTTAGGCCTAGTGTGGGGGATCTTGGGACCCCACACCGATCTCGTGATGACGTGTGTATGGCCATAATGCCGGTCACGCATCTATGCGGCCTCATCCACCTTTGGTTGTCCCATCCAAAGGGATCTTGCCGGTGGGTGTTGCCTTGCGGTGACTTCCCGACAATGGATCAAATTTGAGGAGGAGATGGTGAACTGGTTGCTGAAGCGGGTGAGGATGCCAACATTGTCGGCGGCGCTTGAGGGTGTCGTTTTCCTCGTTGGAGGCAAAGGTAGGGATATCTCTCGCTCCATTGTTTCCGGGGGAAACCTTAGATCTGGGGGAGGCCACCATTGACGGCGGCGCCCATATGGGGGTGTTAGACCTCGTTGGAGGCATTGTGGGGGCCTCCTGGATTGGATGATGGTGACGTATTCGTCATCACCCCTGTGGGGGCATAATATTTGGAGATATTCTGCGGCTAGATGGGCATGTGGGCGGCTTGGTGGCTTGGCGACCGTCTCCCGTGTTTCTCGCATGGGGACCAAGGTGGAGCGGCTTTGTCTTGCATGGAGATTCGACGATAAAGTCAAGACATGCCTGACCGACAGGTGCTACGCAGATCCATGCATGTTCAGTAGGTGCTACGCACGATAGATCCCCAGAGACTTCAAGCTGTGTTGGCTGGTGGTACTTGGCGGCATGGTACTGCGGGGTACCAGTGGTGACCGCGACGTGCTTTGGAGATAGTGCGCGGGGAGGTGGTTCTACTTGGCACCACGGTCATGTCGGTGGCTGGTGTAGCAAGAGTCGGCACATTTATCTACATGCTCAAAATGGTTTTGCGGAAGATAGTGGGGGCAGCAACATCCGGAGCGAAAGCATGGGCGGCGTTTCATGGATATGTTGGGCAGATCTGGGCTCCTGGATTGCATGGGGACGTTGGTTGTTTGTTAGGTCTCGTCGGGAGCTGGCAATAGTGTTACCGTTATGCTCGGTGTTTTATTTTGCCGGTATTTGTTGTATGATATTTGTAATGGTTGTTGCTAGACTTTATTGTTTTAATAATGAATAAAAGTTCCGTGCATACACTTGATGCACAGACCGGGGCTTTGCTCCCCACTTCGGAAAAAAATTCCAAAAGATTTGATTCACCATATGGAATTATGTTGGAAGCCACTATTTTATTCTCAACATTCTGTGTGTGCAAAGATGGCCAAAACATCAAAAATAGCCACGAGAGCGGACCAAACTAGGGTACCATTTGGTGCAGTGACCAACCCAAATTGAGTAGCGAGGACATCTGCCTTCGGCCTGTCCGAAGGACACCATAAATGGACCAATTTAGACATAATCTGTGTCCGAAATGGGGGACACTGTTTGAGTTGCACTTAGGTCATGCGTAATCCCAATCCAAATCGTTCGTATGTCAACTACCACAAAAAAGTCAGTTAGAAGTTATATTGGATTGTAGAAATTTCAAGGGTTTTTGTACGATTTTAATCCTTAGGATCTTTTCCAATGGATTGTCTTTGGATCAAATGAATTATGCCACCCAAATTTCTGTGGATTAGATTCTTATGCCTTTGGTTCCATATGAATTTGAATATTCATTTCATCCTTATTTTTAGACTCAAGTGTGTAGGATCGATGCACATTTTATGTATTTTTTATATGTTTGTGGTGGCTCACGGCGGCGATGGCCAAAGCAGCCAGGCGACGGGATGGCTGTGGATCGGTGCGATGGTTCTGGGCCCGCAGAGCCTCGATCCTCATTGTGCTCATGCCCGCCTCCTCTATGTCGACAACGCCCTCCTTCTCCGCCCGTACCACATGGGTGCCGGGATGGCGACCCCGGGCATGGCAGAAGTGATTTCCTCCTACCGGAGGTGGACGACCGGGTTGGGCCTAGTGTGGGAGATCTTGGGATCCCACACCAGTATCGGGACGACGTGTGTGTGGCCATGACACCGGTCACGCAGTGATGTGGCCTCCTCTACCTTTGGTTTTCCCATCCAAAGGGATCTTGCCGTGGGTGCTGCCTGACGGTGACTTCCCGACAACAGATCAAATTGAGGAGGAGATGGTGAACTGGCTGCTGAAGCAGGTAAGGATGTCACATCGACGGTGGCGCCCGCGGGTGTCCTTTTTCTCGTTGGAGGTGAAGGTGGGAACGTCTCTCGCTCCATTGTTTCCGGAGGAAACCTCAAATCTCGGGGAGGCAGGGGCGGAGCTCCCAGTAGGGAAAGGTAGGGAAGCCTCCCTACCTTGATTTTTGGTGAAATCCTTTAGATGCACATGTTTCTTCTGAACAATGTGAGTGGGTATACATCTAAAACGGACTCCGTATGAGAAAGTTATGCTTGTTTTAGTGAACACTACGCTAAACCGATTTTGAACCAAAAAGAGGTACTAGATCTTGTCTAGTTGGAAACCAACTCTTTCTCGCTGCAATATCTAATCTAAATCTAAAAAAACTCTACTCTAAACAATGTCTTGGCTAGGGTATTTAAGGAGGATTTGAGGGTATTTTTGACAGCTAATGGGGTATGATCAAAGGCAACTTTAAGTATGCGATGGATTACGTTCAATGGTTCTACTTTGGATTTGTATATTTTGCTGATCTAAAATTATAATTGTATTGAAGTCAATGTCTTCTGCTAAGGATGTGTGGACATGTTTGCTCAATTGGATAGATTGCAGTTTAGAGCCCCTATTGGAAGATGTTAACTTGCATGGACAATTACATCACAATCCTAAGTAAATGTGAAATGGTAAAAATGGAAGAAATCAAGAAAAGTATCAAGATAAGATGTCAATATTGTTTATCTTTACAATGTGGTCACCTTCTATGTTGATATAGACCACTACCGCCAATTTTTACCATCACTTTAATGAGATATCTTCGGAGTTGCTTCAGAAATTCTCTTGTCTTAACTCAAGAGACTCACGTCAATAAGATTGCCCATCTTAGAGAGATTTATCATGGATCTTATTATGAGCATGAACATATACAAGTTAAGCTTGAGATATACATCATTCTAACACAGAGAATTATTTAATACTTCAGAGACCGTCTTGGTATTTAAAAGGCATATCATGTTTCAGTTGGTTTATCGCCTCATTAAGCTAATTTGTTTTAATAGTGACGATGACAACTATTGAAAGAGTTTTCTTGGAAAAAAAATATGATCAAGACCGAGTTGGAAAATGAGATGTCGGCGATGGCTTCTTGATGACTTGATGACATGCTACATTGATTAAGTATATTAAAAATTCATGATCGAAAAAAAGTAGAGAAGATTTTAAAAAGAGGTAGAGCTTTGCCATTTCGTAGGACCTCCATTAAAACTTCATCATCGGTATGTTTTTAGGTTGTAAATTTATCCAAATATGTTTTTGCTTCTGTCGTAGTACTAAGTGATTGTGTTAGAATTGTATATATGTATAGCATTAATGTCTCGCACTATTTTGTCTTCGGCTTTTAAGTTCACCCTACATCAGATTCTTTTTGTCCTTCGCCACTGGGGGAGTCCACCATTGACGGCGGCGGCCGTGGGCATGGTAGCCCTCGTTGGAGGCATTGTGGGGGCCTCCTGGATCGGATGATGGCGACGTCTTCGTCGTCACCCCTGTGGGGGCATCATCTTTAGAGACATTCTACAACTAGACGGGTATGTGGGTGGCTTGGTGGCTGGGCAAATGTCTCGCATGTTTCTCGCGTGGGGACCAAGGTGGAGCGGCTTTGTCTTGCATGGAGCTTCAGCGGCAAAGTCAAGACATGCCTGACAGACAGGTACTACGCCGATTCATGCATGTTCAGTATGTGCTACACATGATAGATCCTCCAGAGACTTCATACTGTGTTGGCTGGTGGTACTTGGTGGTATGGTGTTGCGGGGTACCGGTGGCGACCGTGATGTGCTTTGGAGATAGTGCGCAGGAACGTGGTGCTACTTGGCACCACGATGGTGTCGGTGGCTGGTGTGGCAAGAGTCGGCGCATTTATCTACATGCTCAAGATGTTTTTGCGGAAGATAGTGGAGGCAGCGACATCCGGAGAGAGTGCGTGGATTCCGTTTCGTGGATATGCTGGGTGGATCTGGGCTTCTGGATTGCATAGAGCAGTTGGTGTTGGAGAGCCTAGCGATAGTGTTATCGTTATGCTCGGTGTTTTATTTTGCCGGTGCTTGTTGTATGATCTTTGTAATGGTTACTGCCATACTTTGTTGTTTTAATAATGAATAAAAGGTGCATGCATCCGAGACCGAGACTTTGCTCCCCACTTCGGAAAAAAACTCCAAAAGATTTTATTCACCATGTGGAATCATGTTGGAAGCCACTATTTTATTCTCAACATTTTGTGTGTGCAAAGATGGAAAAAACATCAAAAATAGCCACGAAAGCTGACCAAACTAGGGTGCCGTTGGGTGCAGCGACCACCCCAAATGGACATAGCGAGGACAGGTGCCTCCGTCCTGTCCAAAGGACATAATAAACTGACCGATTTAGACATAATCTGTGTGCGAAACGGGGCACACCGTTGGAGTTGCCCTTAGGTCATGCGTAATCCCAATCCAAATCTCTTGTACGTCGGCTACCACAAAAAACGTGAGTTAGAAGTTATATGTTGGATTGTACAAATTTCAAGGGCTTTTTCGTACGATTTTTAATCCTTAGGATCTTTTTCAATGGACTGTGTTTGGATCAAGAGAATTATGCCACCCAAATTTCTGTGGACTAGATTCCTATGCCTTTGGTTCCATATGAATTTGAATATTCATTTCATCCTTATTTTTAGACTCGAGTGTGTAGGATCGATGCACCTTTTCTGTATTTTTTATACGTTTCATCTAAACAATCATTTCTGTAGTTTTTCTACTATGTTTTACAGACAAATCTGTAAAAATTTATTTCTCTGTGTTTTTTTTTCAAACATGCGATCCAAGGAAGACCTTCCGGCGGTTTCTCTCATAAAAAAACGGTCACGCACATCAGTCGATCGACATCATCTTGTGATGAAGTGCACCAAGGTAGCTACGCATGGCACAGTCACGATCGACCGATCGACTCACGCGGTTTGAGGACGCGAGCAACTTGCAGCAGCAGCAGCGCCATCCGTGCTGGCTGGCTCCAGCTAGCCTGGCTCTGCTGCTCCGCGCGTCGTCACCAACGACGCGACTTGGTACGGGCTGGTTGGTTGTTGCATGTCCGTACGCCGCCGCCCTCCTCCCCCAACCAAAACTCCTGTCGCCGTCTGAATCGCGTCCGCCCGTCCCCACCCACACCCACACACAGCCCCCAGATCCGCGAAGCTGCCGCGCCAGATAAACAATGGCGAAACGGGAGAGCATGTTACCCTGCCGTTGCCGTGCGCGTGAATTCCCACTGCTGGACATCGGTCTCATTTCCGCAGTGGCGATCTCTAATCATGGGCGGTCAACCCGTCGGCAGGCGTGGTCGGTTAATCTCACAGCTGGAACCAACCAAATGGCCACGGTTATTAGTTTAGTCGCGAGATCGAGCGAGTAGATCAGCCTCCTCAGGTGCAGGGATCGAGCGGTTAGTTTCCATAGTGGCACGATCGAGACATCGATCTAGTCTAGTAGTAGTTCCTTAATGTCAATGCCCATGGTGTTTAACTTGTTCTCGTAGGAGTGGTACGTCCACACTACACAATCAGGCTCTGAATTTTACTCTGATGAAGGTTGAAGCCACATGCCGGTTATTGACAAAACATGTCACATGTGAGAAGGCCACGGAAGTCCACCCATCACCAGTGGCCTTCCAAAAAGCCGTTTACCATGTTCGGGAGAACGTGATTGACATTAGCCTAGCCGTCAGGAAGGAAGTAGTAATACTACTACTTATTACAAGTTATAGAAGCCAGCAACTGTTCCCAGTGACAGACTGACAGGCAGGTAGTAGGCGCGTGTTGAGACTTGACGCACTTTGAACTGGGTTTAGCCAGACAGCCAGGCAGGCAAGCGCCACAGCTGTACGTACGTACGAGTCGTGCCCGAGCAAGCCACACTCAAATCGAGCCACTAGTAGTATTTTTTATGCTAACACAGTAGTACTACACTCCAGGGAAGCTAGCTAATTCAGGGATACTACCTCGCACACAGGATGCTTCCTCTCCTTTCGTCTCCATACAATATTGTTATTCCCCCCTGCATTATTGGCAAATGTACGACCGAAGAGATGTTGCATCCAGGGAATCGACGTGATGTGAACCCAATAGTTAATTACTTATTCAACTACTAAATTATTCTTAAACTACCAATGTGACATAAACTAGCCAGTGAAACAACATGGTTTTGAGTTGTGGCCTGTGTCCTATAAATGGCCCGTCAAAGTGTCAAGCACACCACCGAGCACTACTACGGCACACACACACAGATCGATCGACCAGACCAACGAGCCTTGCGCTAGCACAAACCATCGCCGTCTCGTCGTCTAAGCAAGGAAGCCAAGAAGCTAGCAGCTAGCCATGGTGAAGACAGCGGCGAGCAGTGGCGGCGCGGCGGCCAGGCAGCAGCAGCAGCAGCTCGCGGGCCACGGCAATGGCGGCAAGACGAGGACGTACAAGGGCGTGCGGATGCGGAGCTGGGGCGCCTGGGTGTCGGAGATCCGCGCGCCGGGGCAGAAGACCAGGATATGGCTCGGCTCCCACTCCACCGCCGAGGCCGCCGCGCGCGCATACGACGCCGCGCTGCTCTGCCTCAAGGGCGCCGCCGCCGCCGCCGAGCTCAACTTCCCCGTGCGATTCCCCTTCGACCTCCCGCCCGCCGCCATGTCGCCCAAGTCCATCCAGCGCGTCGCAGCAGCAGCCGCCGCCAATGCCAGTGCGAGCACCGCTACCTGCTTCGACTTCACCACCCGTGCCGGCAGCGCCAGCCCCAGCAGCGCTAGCGATGATGGCATCGCCACGGACTGCAGCTCCAGCAATGCCTCCGCCGTGAGCTCCCCGGAGACCACGGCCAACAGCGACACCGCCGAAAACGACATCGGAGGAGGAGACCTCGTGGATTACTATGGCGCGCTCGCGGATATCGAGGCCTTCTTCCAGTCGCCCAAGTGCATGGAGTACGCCATGATGGATCCGTGCAGCTCCTTCTTCGCGCCCGCGCCCATGGAGATGGAGATGGAGGACGGTTGCGGATGGGAGGAGGAAGCCCACATTCCGCTCTGGAGCTTCTCCTCTTTCAACTGAACTCTGAAGCGCAGTCAGGAGTCGGACAGGACCAAGTACTGAAGCAACTGACCAATCGTTAATCAAGCGGAAGACCACAACTGGTCACGCATGGTGACTTAATATCATACTACTCATCATACATATATACGGTAATTTATTTGATTCAGTGTATACGGTGATAATAAGCTACTTGAGCATTGTGAGGGGGAGCTCTCATGCATGGAGCTACATGTTTTAAGGCAGCTTCCATGGAGTTAACCTCCTTGCAATTGCTTGTTACATTCATGTGTAAAAGCTACTGGATTCTATGTCAGATCTGGCCTATTGCCTTCGAATGACCAGGGAATTTAGTTTAACTTCCATGCTTTGAGTTTGTTCCCAGTAGTCTTCAAAAAAATTCATACAACGACGAAGTTCAAAATTGGAAGATATGGGAAACAAAAAACAAGGTTCAACATCCAACTGCAATAAAAGAAAAAGATAAAAGGAGTTCAAAGCACCATCTACTAGGAACACCGAGTTTAACGAAGTCCGCTAGACCTCCTCCTCCAGGGTTGGGGCCTCGTCGCGACGGCAGGTGAACTCGCTTTTGTTGCTAGTGCTCCGTGGCATCTGGATGGAGCGGAACGCCCGGGTGTTCGACCATCGCGTGAGCGACGCTACGACCAAATAATGGCAATCCCTACTATCCTAAGGAGAATTCTATACTTGTTACATGTAGCCTCAAAAATATTGACGACACTACGAGGTGGATACAAGTTTGAAACTATTAGGATGACTGATCATATGAAACGGGCAAAGTGCACTGGAAGAACATATGCTTCATTCTCTCGTCATGGTGACAAAACACACATTTTGTATTTCCATTGCTAATTCCGCCTAACAAGATTGTCTTTAATAAGGATTACCCCCGATAAGATACCACACAAATATTTTGATCTTTAGAGGTATTTTCATCTTCTATATTTTTCTATTGTTCTCAACTGGTAAGTTTGGCTGCACTAGTGCATTGTACATAGAAACCAATGAGATTTAGCCATCCTCATATAGATTCCAAAGGAAATTTTCTGTCCCGGGTGTTAAATGGATTAAAGCCAAGTGCTAAAGTAAGGCATTCCAATAAGCAAGTCTGGGAACAAATAAATCCCTACTAAACGTCACATTTGGTGAAGAAGACTCCATCACGGTGGCGACAGTATCCCCTTATGACGAACAATATCGTACAAAGCAAGATACGGTTTCCCCAGTGTAACATTGGAATGGGGTAGTGCCCTTGACATCACAAGCAATTAGTAAATATAGAAATTAGTTCAACAAACTACGAAAGAATAAGGATAATTCAAAAATAAATAGGGCCAATGATCCAATGGCTAATCAACGGATCTTTCACCCGCTAATTTATGCTATGTTTGTGTAACATCCCAACATTTAGGAACTAATGAAAGGTAGAAATAGGAATATGTGCATTGCATGCATTCATCTGTAAAAGTGGGGTCAATTTTTCGCAAACCAAAACCCTCGAGGGATCAGAGTTCCCTTAACTATATTGAGTTAGGGTTTAGCTTATTATAGTGATTGTTATGAATTTTGACATGATCTCTAGAAATTTAAGTGATTTGGGGGCAATTATTCAAATTCATATTTAAATTTGAAATTACTTTTGGAAAGATTTAAACTAAAAGCAATTAGGAGTTTATTGTTTTTAAAAGGAGAATTAAAAATTTAGTGTGAATAATTAAGTATTATATTAGAGAATAAAGATACAAGTAAGAGAAACTGAAAACATTATAAGTAAACGGCCATATACAAAATAAGTATAAATTCATATTCTTTTCTTTATTCCATAATTAAAATATATGAAAGACCTGAATAAGTAAGAATTTTATACAAATAAAACAATTACATGAAATAAGATAAGTAAACTTTATTGAATAATAAATAGATATTACATTGTTCTTACTAAAGAAAAAAAATAAAAAGATTAAAAAATGATAAAAGGAAAACCTAACTAAGTCCTAATCTAAACTTCTTGTTCTTCTTTATATGATTTTGTACCTGTAAAAAATTAATAAAACAAAATACAAGAAAAGATTAGTGTTAGTAATAATGCTCTCAGGTATGAACAGTGAAGTGCACTATTTAATTGCATCATTGAGCAATTTCAAATGATAAGGGGCAAATTTCACCAAAGTATAGTATTTGTTCTTTCAAAAGCTTCAGTACAACATCATTAGCCATTGGGGCAAGTTTCACCGGGAAAGTAAAAGTAAAAGGGGTGAATCCCAGATATTTGCTCTTGAGCTGATCCATAGACCAAGAAAGCACACCTACAGCTTACACATCCATACAGAACTACAGTCATGTCGACACCAGAGAGCAACCCAAGAAAGAATAAAAGGCACAACTGTATCAGTAGAGGGAGCTTCTCCCTATCACCCAAAGATTCACCACATCAAGAACCACAAGAACACCACCAAAAACTTTGTGTAATTCCACCATATCACCTTAGAACAAACCATAGCAAATCACTAGATCACCCAACAAGATGGTTACATAGTGGAGGGGGTGGATTAGGTGTAGAGCAAGGGCAAGTTGGAGCAAGGAGGAGTGGTAGATCAAGGAGGAAGTACAAACTGTCACAGGAAGGTGCTGGACAAGCCTGTATCAACCACCAGAATAACACAGGAAACACCAACATCAGCCACCACAACAGGTTGAGCAACCTCACAAACAAACCATGCTCTATATTTGTTCTTATCCATTATATGAGCAAGATCTATTGGATAATTGAATCCTCAGAGATACACCCAAATGGGGTGTATACTCATCATTGAATATCTCAAAAGCGTCAAGTAGTATCTTTTCAATCTATAGAAAAGGCCTAAGACTATGCATCCTTGACCTAAACTGGTATTCACTAGTTTTAATACTAGATGAAAGCAGATCCATTGGCGAATTGCTACTAGGAACATTCCAATGAATGGTAACACCTCGGTAGAAGCTCAAATTTATAAACTTTTCCCAAATAAGAAATATCAGTTACAAGTTTCCATAAGAGAGATAATCAAATCAACTTCCTAAAAACAGTAGGAATCATTTGTATAAACTATCTATCATGAGATAGTTACATCAAGGTAATCTGATCACAAGAATGTAATCATTGTCTTAAACTTTAGATCAGAGAGCATCAAGCCAATATCATCTTCCGAACCAAAAGGCTAGGAATCTTGTGTATACCATTCATCAGTACTTAAGAAGCCAATAAACAACAAGGCCACAGCCTATACCAAGATTTTATCCAGGAAAGTATCACCATAGCATAGCAGCAATCATAGGCTAGTCACAGTTTGAGAGCTAACAGACCAACCACAGTAAGTATCATCAACAGTAGCATATGAACACAATACCAAATTCACATATTTGATCACCACCAGAACTATGGTGATCCAACATACCACTGCATGATGTAGTACACTATAGTCATTAACATAACACCAATGAAACACTGTTCCACTAGTATTGCATCCCTCAAAGTGATACAACAGAAACATAGCAGATCCAAGACATGACTATAGGTTACAACTTGACTCTTTACAAAAGTTCCAGAGAACACTCTAGTTTATAGAGAGAGTAAGAAACTTCTCATAAAGAAGAACTAGAAATAACAACTCATAAATATCAAACTAATAACACGAGTATATAACTGTCTGGCTTGCAAATGCTTCTATTGCATTGCTCTATAGAAGTAGGTTCTATGGTTAGATATTCTACTCCTATCAAACCAGCAATTTTGTATTCACTTCAGTTGATGAACGTGCTTTCTCCATTGACTTCATTGAAGATCTTGAGTTTTTTATGATGATTCCTTTGAGCATCAGTTTGTGTTGACATCATCCTCATCGGCATTAGAATCTAGCAAGGGTTAAGAAGATAGGGTTGAGTATGAGCGTACTCAGTAAGTTCACTAAAAAGGAGTGTTTGATGCACTAATTATAGCCACAAACCAAGGGTCATAGGCTATGCAGGTTTTCATAAACATTTCATCAAAGATTGCTTTTATTATGAAAAACTATGTCTGTCAGTCTTCACAGGTTGATTAGAACTTCGTGGAGTTCCTTTCCTGCAGCGTTCGCAGCTCCTTCCCAGAACAGGGAGTAACATGTCACACTTTTGACGCTCTACAGAGGTGCATTACTTTACCCATGAGAGACCTTAGCCTTGTTGCACATTCAAGTTGCATTCTCGTCCACACTTCCTTGGTGTGGGGCCTAGTCTAAGATCCAAGATGATCACTGCCCTTCTCCATGACCCACATGACAACACGACCCTTCAAGCCATCACATCTTTGTTATGCCCCCTTTCGGGCAAGCTACAACTCCGATAGGCCCCTGAAGACTCTGTGAGTCGGTTGCGCCCCTGGCAAGACCCATTTAGTAATGGCCCACCGTACCTCCGACATCCCCATATAGATAATCTAGACACCTTACCCATGGGGCCTAAGGGTGCCCACCCATGTTGTTGGATCTACACAAGGAATCTTAGCATCGCATAAAGGTCATCCGCTCATACATGAAAGGAAGTAGATCCAGCTGACTTCCCAGAGCCCATATAGATCTCATGGTTAATGCGTAATCGACGGCGCAAGAATCACTAGCAATATTGGTTATTAAATCCTAGATGATACATTTCCAAGCAATGGCGGTTCCATTGCCGGTCATAATAGATTAGTTGATCACCCTGGATTAGTAACCAATATTTCAATGTTGATCACCCTCGATTATTGGTTTAATGCTGATTTAGAACCTTTACTGATTAGTTTGTTGTTAAAAATGAGATGATTCCTAGTTGGATAAACTAGGAAAATGATTTAAGAGATTTCATTTGATTACTGATAGAGGAAACTTAAACATATTGACTTAATATTCATGTTGCCAAATAATTAAGGGGCTTCTGTTGCTAAAAAATTCTACTATGGTGCATCAATTGAGTGTGCATAGTAGTCAGGTATATCAACATAATCTGCTACTTGATTACTAACTAAGGATGTCACTTTGGCTTCCGATGATGCTCTAGTGTGAGGCTTCTATTCTGAAATAGGAATAATAGGTACTACTGATGCCTAAAAGTTCTGTGATGAGACCAGCATAGTGGTGGCTCCGATTTTTGCCATCTTCTATTGCGTTTAAACATTGTTTTTGGTCAAGCAATTGCCAATGAAACTCTCAATCCTTGCCACTAATGACTAATAATTGCAAAGATATGCAAATTCTCTCTTTGATTTATGTTGTGCAGGAAATCATGGCTTTCAACGCGAAATAAGGAGTCATAATGAAGGATTTTGAGGAAGTACACATGTCCAAGTAATTGGGAAGCTATGTCAGGGCGTTAGAATTCTTAACGACCACTGGTACGGGCGCGGTCTGCCCGTACCACCCGCCCATTCCAGGTGGCGACGGCTTCGTCTCATCAAACCCTACAATTTTCATGAAGACGCCTATATATTTCGAGGCTCCAGCCGCTAGCTAGAGAGCCGCCATTCTCAGATTACATCACAACACCACCGAAGCAGATCCACACCATTGTTAATCCATTGTTCATCACTTCCACCATCCATCCATCCACTATCCATAGCTATTGCTTTGTACTTTAGATCTCCTTGTGATTTGGCGACCATTGTAAGAATATTTGATTTCAATCTAAATATTTCTATGATGTTTTCTATTTCTGATCTATTTGTTATGAGTGAGTAGTCCTCACGGGATGCGGGTTGGGGAGAAACCTCGCAGCGATTATGTGCATCTAGATCATGGGAGTATTGTATTTTGTTTGCAATTGTGATTTGTATCTTTTGTTTCTTCGTCTCTTGTCTCGATTTGTGGACTTGTAGGTACCCAAGATCCCATAGCTTGATAAAGGCTTGAGGTGGGATACTTGGCTAGCGACGATCTCATAGGAACCTCAGTGTCAAAAAGGATAGTACGGTCTTTGCTTAGCTCCCCATTCGGGATCAATAACAACATCACCACTTAAAGCTTTGATCTGTGTTTTACACTTAATAATCGTTTGTAACCCATGGCTTTGGTGTGCACTCGGTTGGATTAAAAGTCTATTGATATGCCTGCTGCATCACGGGGGCTCTAGAATGTTAGGATGTGTTGCCCACAAGAGATTATCTCCATTCAAACATTATACATGACTATGCTTATTATTATCTTTTATACCATTTGATGTGCAGCTGCAGGTGGATCTTCAACCCTGGCCTATTTCCATCCATTGATTCAAACCAATTATAAAGTAAACTAGATTGCTCTGGTCAACTAAGGTAAAACGAACAAACAAAGTCTTGTAGACGTGTCTTTTTTATTACCTTTTAGCAGTGCTTTCCGAGGTTCGATTAAACCTAGGTCTTCTAGGGAAAAAGCTATTATACTACATCCATGAATCCGGATCGAAAGTATCACATAGCATCCCTATGCCTATCTGAGAACAATCATCATGACTACCTCATTGTGACATGCCTAGAACATCTAGGAAACCATCTAAGTTTGTAATCACCTGTGACTACCTACCTCGTATGCTTGGTGATGTGGTATAGTGATCTGTTATGTATCTTTCCTGGTTTGATATGCCCCAGGCTAGTGATGCAGAAGCTAAGGCCTCAAATTCTCAAGAATATAAGAACAGAGATTTGGGTACATCTACATGTCCTATGATGATTCAGTATTCCATTTGAGTTAAGATTTGAGGACAAATCTATTGCTGCCTTATTATGCAAATAAACCGGTGATAACAAACACTACTCAAGATCTAGTGGTCAACCTGTTATGTAGAGTAGACATATGAGCTTGGTGCTTGTACATATGATCCAGTGCTGATCCTACCCTGCTGCTTGGACTGGTGCTTATCATTTTCCTCCTTAGATGAGGTTGCTAGCTTTCCCCTACCAGCTCTAGATCCTGGCCTGGCCTTCTCCTCCTTGTGCTAGTTGGTTCCGAGCCTGACTTGGTCTTCGTTCCCTATTGCTTGTGCTTCACTTTAACTTATGTTCAGCTTCTCTTGGCTGCTCCCTGATCTTCTTCCCCTGACTCCTGGATGGCTTGTTTTCTAAGTAACCTGGTGGTGGTGATAATTTGGTGGGAGGATCTAGTGTTTGTGTGAATGGATCTGATGTTGAACTACTGAAAACCGGTGATATCTTGTGGTGTTCTAGAGGTAGAGAGATATGGATGTGGATAAATTGATGTTGGACAAGCTAGCTATGGCTGGCTTGCCTCATATCACATCATCCTGCTTCTACTCTAGTGTTTAGAGCACACCACATGCACTTGTGTGTGGACTGCTCGCCGTGTCTAGTGGATCAGATCAAGTAAAAACTTGATATTTTCTAGGGTTTTACCTTTTCTCCTTTTCATCCGACTTTTGTGGAACTTGCCCCTAAGCCTATGATGGTGATCTGAGGCCATTTTATATAAAAAGAATAGATCCTCCACTTAGTCCTTTTGAAACACTCAATGATGAGCTTAAGCATATCATTTGTATGCTAAATCTAAGAGTATTCTAACACACTAACCCATTTTTCCTTTATTTTAGTTTGCTGTGATTTTCCTTATTGTCTTGTGTTGTAGGAATCAATAGCAAGAAGAATTGGAGATATTGACGATGAAGAAATGCAGATAGGAAATAATTTAGGTTTTCTTTTTATTCTTTTGTAACTTTTAGTTTACTTTGGATAATGTAAATAATAGTGTAATATTTTTTAATATAAAAAAGTTAAATTTCTTTCTTTTTACCATTTGAATCTTGTAAACATTTATGTCTTGTTTCTAAATAAGAATTCAATTCTTATTTATTATTGTAATTCTTTGTCCATTTGTAATTTGTCTTTATTATTTTAGACTTGGAAATTCTTACTGTCATATTTATGTGATAAAGAATTCCTTTATTCTTTTAGTTAGTTATTTTAATTACTTATATTATCATTTATCTATTGTCATATCATATTACTTGATTCAAGTATTTCCATTCCATTTCTCCTAAGTATTTAAATATTCCATAATTCAATTTATGAATTTTATAACTTCATTTGAATTCAAATTTGAAAGTCAAATACATGTATGAATAAATTTCCCACTAAAAACAAAGAATTCTACAAAGGTCATGTTGAAATCCATAACACTTGCGCTGACGTTTCCATTAGAACAAGAGAGATCTCGATCCCTCTATAGCTATTTTACTTTTGTGCAAAAATTTCCTGGATTTTGTTATGCATGAATACAGTGCACACCTGTGCCCTCACTATTTCTAGGTGCTAACCCTAGGATGTTACAAGAACCAAGCTCAATAGAATCCATCACTAGCCATGAACACATCATATACTAGCCAATAGCTACTAGGTTGGTAGTGGAGAGGGTAGAATCCTAAATAGGGCACAAACCCTAACTAGGGTTTGCGGAAGCAGTGAGGAATCCACAGAGGGAGACATAGAGAAGTGAGGAAGAGAAAAGACTTACCCGTAGTCCTCGCTTAGAGATAGAAGAGGAAGTAGAGGGTCGGCCACTGACAAGGCCAAGGCGGCACGAGGAGCACCGAGGGAGCTGCATCCCGCGCCATGCCACGGTCTCGGCGGCCACATGAGAAGGGAGGCAGTAGGCAAGCACCACCGCGTCACCAATGCTCCAGGGCGGCGCCACATGATCACGAGAGTACACCACCGTGACGAAGGGGGCAAAACCCTAACCAAAAGTGAGGTAGCAGAGAAAGCGAGGCAAGGCGTGCACAATGAATCGAGCTGGGCCAGTTGATGCAGCATTGTCAACTGAGTCATTTCGCACCACGACGGCAGCCTAGTGGGCTCGGGCCGGTCGAAATCGAGCGGCGACTGCGACGATGATACCAGGTCACCACAGAGGAGAAGGGAGAGATCGAGCGAGCAAGGGAGGAGAGTAACTAGGCCGGTGGACCGGTCCAATGAGCGTGATGTGGGTTTGACCCGAACCCACTGGGCCGAGTCGGACCGGGCCAGCCCAACGGGCTAGGCCCAGGTTTTAAAATGAAAAGTAAACCTTAATACATTACTAAAATACCAAAAATACCCTCGAAGGTATTTAAGCTCTAGAAAAATTAATAAAATTCTAAAAGTACAAATAATATACCTAAATGTTCAAAAAACATAAGTTATCCAATAAAAATACTAAGTTGTATTTTAGCTTAATAAAACTTAAATTAATTATTCTAATGAAATAAATCCTTTAAGGAATTTTCTAAAAATAAGGATAATATTTAAAAATAAGCAAATATCATTTTTAAGATTCAAAATAAATACTTTATGTAAGAAAAATACTAGTTTGTATTTCAAATCAATAGAAATTAAAATGTATATTTTAAACACTTATTCCTTTATGGAATTTTAATAAAATATGTGAAAGGTATAAAAATGAATAAAAATTACTTTTAAGATCTTAACTTAATATATGTTCCTATAAAAATATTAAAAATAATATTTCCAAAGGTTTTACGATTTATAAAATATTAACTTTTAATTTATTGTTTAAATAAAAAGACTTTAACCTTTAATAATGTGGGTAAAACATGCAACTAAGGGCAATCGTAAAATAAAATGGTGCATGACATTACTATGCATATTCATTATTGTTCCTTTAAATATTGTCCTTATAGGGAAATAATGGTGTTTTGTAGAAACATGAGCTCAAGGTCGAGTGGAACATCCGACTTCACTACCTTGTAGTCACAAGGCAAGTTTATCACTTGCTCATGTCCTTTGGTGTGCTTTCCAAAAGTATTTGCAACTTGTGTGTTATCATCTATGTTCTAAAAAGGAGATAGAAAAGAATATTTTCTCAAGAATATGAAATGCCATTATCATCCTAAATGATGGTAAATATTAAGATTAGCAATGGAATCTAGGATTCCAGTTGTAGTACTAGATAAAAATTAATAACCCATGACATCAGTGATTCTAGCATTGTATAATACGCGTTAACCATGAGATCTGGAATGAGACGAAGAAATCTGCTGGATCTTCTTCCTTTCGCATGTCAATAGATGCGCAAGCCATAGCTGTTATCCTTGTAGCGTGGTTAGTTCGTAGAGGATATGTAGCATATGGTTGGGATCCCTCAATATCCCATGGTAGTTCTGGCATCTATAATGGTCTATACGCTCCATTACCGTAATTCAATAGGTGGGCATGGCGTACACCAAGGGGGCATGCGGGGTCGCGGAGAAGGACAATGATGGGCTTGGATCAATCTTTGGGCCCCACATCAAGGAATTGTGGATGAGAAAGTACGCCCGTTTGGGCAACAAGGATTTGATCTTTTGTGGGTAAAGTAACGCACCTCTAGAGAGTGTAGAAATTGTGACATGTTACTCCCTGTTTCGGGAAGGAGCTATGAACGCTGTAGGAAAGGAACTCCATGAAGTTCTAGTCAACCTATGAAGGCTGATGGGCATAGTTTTTTATATTAAAATCAACCTTTGAAGAAATGTTTACAAAAATTGCATAGTGCCGAAAACTTATAGTCTGAGGTGGTAGTTAGTGCATCATACTTACCACCTTGCATATAATGAACTTGCTGGGTAACACTGTTACTCACTTTTTCCTTTGATCCCCTGCTTATAGTCTGTGGGAGGCAGCGTTCTGGGTGGTGGCTCATGGATGCTCATCTCGGAGGTGCCATGGCAGCTAGACGAGTTGCTATCCCCGAGAGGCGGCGACGCTGGCCCTTAATTGGGTCCGGTCTACATCGGATCATGTGAGGAAGGCAGAGGTTTGGATCGTCTTCTATGCTGCAAACTGGATGGTGTCGTGGGGGCTTCTAGCTCGGGCTGACTAAAGGTGGAGGACCCTGATGTTCTTCGAGTACCAGATCGTTGATCTGCTTCATGCCGACCTCCTCGATCAGGACACCGATGAGTTCCGGTCGTTCTTTCGGAGATCTCCGCTACTTAGCGCATATCGCTACTATATATCCAGATCGAAATATATATGGTCACGCACGCCCTTATCTTCGGCCAGCGATGCTTCATGAGGGCATGGCGGGAAGTTTCACGGGTTTTGTCGGTGCCATGGGATAGGTCTAAATATAGATTTCCTTGGTGTTAATAGCAGTCAAGAAATTCATGGTGGTTGTGATTGGAGGCTTGGAATGGTAGAGAGGATTTTTGGTTGCAATGAAGACTTGTGGCATATGTTTATTCATGTGTGTTAGGTGGTGATGACTTGTAGCAGTGGCCTTGGCAAGATGGGACGACAACATAGGTGAGCAACAATCGAGTATGGAGCCTCGATTTTTAAGGTGAAAGCCCAAGGTCTAGCCACTACTAGAAAAACATTTATAGCTAATTCACATACCCGTGGCACACATGCTAGGTAGTGCTCCACGGGTAAATAGTCGTGACGCACCTGTCAGTAGTGCCTCACAGGTATGTCACATACCAGTGGTGCATCAGCCAATGGTGCGCTACCACTACGTGTGGGCTAGGGCAGCAGAGGTCCCAGGCTCCCAGCCCACTTACCCGTGGCGCATTGGCCTTAGCCTTGCTAAAGGTATTGTTTTGAGAACTCGGTTTTTTTTCCAGAGTGAAAACTCAAGATCTCTGATCAAATAATGACAACGCCTGTGCATTGTTTCTTTTTTGGAGTCGTCGCTTTTGGAGAACCTCTCTTATGGTCTGGGTGTTGTCTTTGGTGGTGGTTATAGTGTTACTATTGCGAGTGTTTTATCACTATGACCGGGTCTTTGCTTTATTTTATTTCTTTTTTATTTTGTTTTTAGCCGTGTGTATCCTTGATGTTTTTTGATATCTTGGTGTAGAGGCTAGTTGTAATTGTTATTTTCACGATATTAATATATTCTTTTTATAAAAAAAACTACTAGCTGAAACCGATATGTTGGTCAATATATATGGGCAATATTCAGAACCATGAGATGAACGGTGTTGGCACCTGGGACCAATGCATCCTCATCAACAGAGTCTAGACACTTTTATGATCCCACAGAATATTTTAAATATATAGCCAACCCATTCATTTGAATGTAAGCACCGATGGTGCATGTTCAGGAAATTACATTTCAGAAGCGTTAGTCTTGCACATAAATTTTGTCTGATCAAGCCGCACATGAAACTTTGGGCTTCTATTCTGAAGAAACGAATCTGGGCTTCTCCATATGTATATCTCAACTGAAGCACACTCCAATTAATCTGCATTCTCAAACGAAAAAGGAGACGAAGAAGAAGCAAGCAGCGACGAGAACAAGCGACTGCATGATCGTGGGGCCGGATAGCCCGGAACTAGCATTGCCACCGCCGTCATCCGCGCCGTCAGTCTCCCTCATCTCGCGCCTCCCATGCCCCTGCTCCCGTCCGCCCACGTCCGGTTCCCCCAGCATTAAGAGCCAAGCCAGTGGCCCCCAGCCGGCCATCAGCTGCCCCGGCGGCGCCCTCTCCCCGGCCCCGTCACCGCCGCCAGCGCCATCAGGAGATTCGCCGCCCGGCAGCGGCAGCTCCTGGCAGCAGACCGGGCAGGAGTTGTGGAGCCGGAGCCACGGCACGATGCAGTCGGAGTGGTAGGCGTGCTTGCACGGCAGCTCGCGCGCGGTCTCCCCGAGCTCGAACTCCTCTTTGCACACGGGGCACTGCGAGCCGTCGGCCATGTGGGCCGGCGAGACGCGCACCATCGGGAGCGAGTCGATGGCCGACGCCGGCGCGGGCGCCGGTCCCGGGCGGTCGTCCTGCGTGAGCCCCTCGATGAGCGCGTTCAGGTTGGGGCCGGTGAAGAGCTCCGCTGGGTTGAAGCCGATGGCCGGTGGACCGGCATCGTCTATGTCGGGCCCGTCCAGGCCGCCGCGCGTTCCCGGGGCCGGAGGCGGGGACGGGACCCGGCGTCGGCGTGGGCGCGGCGTGTCGTCGTCATCCTCGCCTCTGTATATGACCCAGTGGCGAGGTGGGCCGTCGTACGGGGGCGATGGTGGCGGCGGCTGGAAGTAGGGGAGCAGCGGCGGCTGCTGGAAGAGCTGCTCGATCGGCGAGTGCACCGGCAACGGCAGCTCGATCTCGTGGAGGAAGCGGCCGAGGCAGCGCGGGCAGAATACGTCGGAGGTGGGGGACGACACGGTGCGCAGCGCGCGGCGGCACACGTAGCACCAGTACAGGCGCCACCTCCGCCGCTGCCGCGGACGGGCGCCGGTCGCGCCAGCAGGGGCTGACATGGCAGGCGCACGGCCCGGCGGTGGGAGAATTCGATCGGTAGTTCTCCAAGCCGTGTGGCTGCCGATCGAGGCGGCGAGCGATCACGACTTCACGAGGATTGTGGTATGCTTCAGATGGGGAGGGAGACATGTATTCACGGTGCGACTTGGCGGGAAGGAATGGCGTTCGCGGGGCGATGAATGCAGAATACGATTCTGGCTTCTCAGCAGTGATGCACGTTTTCCTTCCCTTCGTAACTTCGTTCCCAAGGCTTACTACAAGTTGCGGGCTGCCAGCAACCGGCGGCACGGAAGCTTAATGAAAGCTTGCTGCGTGTCAGCGGTCAGCTTATCATCCGGATTATCTCTACAACACACAAAGTGATAGGGTGTGATTTTCCCCGGAATTTCGGTTGATTCAGGGATTAAATTTGATGGAATCAATGTACTGTCCTCTTCATTCCCCTAAACCCCGCGCGAGGCGGTCGCCTTTGATGGAATCAACGTGCTGTCCTCTTCCTCCCCTCTAAACCCCCGCGCGAGGCAGCCACCTCTGCCGCCCCTCCTTCCGCTCAGCGGCGGGTCCAGGATTTTGAGCGTGTGTATTCAAAATTTCAAAGGGTCTAAATTTTTTTTTTTTGACATTCAAAAGCCTTGTTCTTGGCATGCCTAATCGATTATAGGAACATCGTATTGTTCTATCTATATAATATATAGAATTTTGACCATATAACCGATTCATGAGAAGAGATCATAAATTGAAATTATACAACATATTAAAGTACCGATTGTTCAGCATATGGAA
The DNA here is from genome assembly GCA_023614405.1 of Avena insularis. Lineage (NCBI taxonomy): Eukaryota > Viridiplantae > Streptophyta > Magnoliopsida > Poales > Poaceae > Avena > Avena insularis. Next base: position 545,798,620 of record CM042692.1, read on the forward strand.
GAGGCAACATCTAAAATATCTCAATGGCAGAAAATAGCAAAATGACAAGAGAACTTACAAACTAGAGGACAACTTTCACATGCTTCAAGGCTTGAAAACTAGTAATGATGTCCTCATCCTTGACTTCCAAAAATACATCTTCAGATCAACAAACTGACCACTCTTTCTCTTCATATTTCAGACCAAATGCAACTACCTATGCAATCTGAAGACAAAAAAAAAGAAAAAACTAGATCTTCTGAATTTCTAGCAAATTTACCTGAACTTCTTCTGAATTTGTACAATAACTAAGTCCTCAACGGTAGGAACGCACGCACACGCACGGCGACCATAAATTCAAGAGTAGCGATCGATAACAGTCACACGAACGGCAAACTGAATATCAAGCCTAGACACAGATGTCAAGGAGAAGAGAAGCTGCAGGGAGTCAGGGGCGAGGACAGTCGACGAGATTCATAGAAGCACAGCCTAGCCGCGCCGCGGCGGCGGCCTACGGACGAGGAGTCTAGGACGAGTGCAGACAGTTGCGTCGGCGCCAGAATTCTGCCGTCGGTGTCGCCGCCGCTCGTGTTGCCTGATTCAGTTTAGAACGGCCGATCGGTATTCCGGAGCGCCGAAGACGAACAGATAGTATCTGTTGTGTGTTACCAGCGGCCTATGTTTTTTTTTGAGAGAGAGAAACCAGCGGCCTATGTGTTACGCAACTTACGATAGGAACGTGCGAGCAGAGGCTGACCGATAAAGCAACTGGGCCTGCTAGCTAGTTGGGCCACGAGTAGGGACTAGGAAGGTGGGATGTGAGCTTGTTACGCTGTCCACTTTCTGTTTCTCTATTTTCTTCCACATAGGAAGGTAGTTTTTGGTCAATTTTTTTGGGTATATGCACTTGAATACCTTTGAATTGAACTGGACCTACCCCTGCTTCCGCTCCCTCTCGCCGCCATCAGCACGGCCGACGACAGCGATAGCAGTCGGGACTCTATTGGCGCGCTAGGGTTTTGGCCCGGGAGAAACTTTTGGCGGCGGTGAACCTCGGTTGGCTCGAGTCCGGCGCAATCCGGGGATGAGGCTGTAGCGGTGCCTCCCTTTGGCAGAGGGGCGGAGTGACCGGTGCGCCCTCCTGACTCAGATCTGAGCCCCTTGGACTCCATATGGGCCTAGACGGGCTGGCCCCTGCCGTGCTCAGTGATGTTCCCGCGGGAAGGAGGATGAGACTGCTTGGACCGGGGATAGCTATTGTTGGGTCCGCAGCATAGAAAACAAAATTTTTCCTACGGTGTGAACTACACGCCAAGATCTATCTACTAGGTACAAAGCAAACGGGTGGACATACATCCATAGAAAACTTACCCTCGAAGACAACGAGCTTTGTTAACGAGTAGGAACTCGTGGTTGATGTAGTCGTACACTTGCCGATCTCAAGATCGTGAGGAAGTCCGAGCGCCGCAACTCAGCAGCGCATCCACACTCGCACACACGTTCAAGCCACCGGACAACCTCCACCTCCTCGCTCCAGCGATCCAGCGGAAGCAGCAACTCCTTCCAGACGAAATGCCACCGGGAACATGTATCTCGCTAATCCGAGACCATGGGGGAATAATTCTAGAGGGGGAGAGAGATCCTTCATAAGGAGGTGTTAGGATGAAGGAGGGAATGGGTGGCCTTTTATAGGAGGAGGGGGGTGCCCCCTCCCTCCATGGCCGGCGCATGGGGGGTGACCCCTCACCTCCCCCATTCATGTGGTGGTAACTCCTCACATTAAAATGCCTCTTCACATTCCCTTTTAAAGTCTCCACTTTAAATGCATTAAGTTTCTCCAAATTTAGTGCTCTCTCATTTAATAAAACTCTTTTATTAAATTTATTCAGAATTTTGTTAATTACTTTAATTAACAAACATTCACATATAGCCCCTTGCAATATTTCAATATCACATGCAGAACCACCTTCTGCAATTTCAGCCGAAACAATTTCCGGTTTCTATTGAAACAATTCCTGCGCTTTGCAATTCTTTCGTCTGAAACATATTGCTCCAAAATGGTGTCCGGTAACTCTTAAGTGTGTCACCCTACGGTTCGCGAATAATGCGTACATGATCGAGACCCTTCTCCGATCAATAATCAGCAGGACCGGAGATCCGTGACGACTCCTACACATTCAACGATGACTTCGTGATCGTGAGAACCTTTAACGCTTGTAACTAAATCCTTTGTCTCGATATATTACATGTCCGAGATTCGATCATCGGTATCTCCATACCTAGTTTGATCTCGCATCGACATGCACTTTTTCTCGCTCGTGATATAACATTCTAGTGATCACATCACTTGCTTGCAAGCTATCCTAATGTGATATCACCAAGAGGGCCCAGAGTATATCTATCCGTCATCTGGATTGAAAAATTCTACTCTTGATCCATGAGCCTCAACATAACACCTTCGTAGCATTGAACCCATCTTTATAGTCACCCTGTTACGGTGTGACGTTTGATGTTATCAAGATACTCTTCCGGTGTTAGCAATTAACATGATCTCATGGTCTAAGGATAAAGATTACTTCGTATGATGTTATAGCAATATAAACACAATGACTTGATCGTAATGCTATACTTCGGATGAATGTTCATCACATCATTCCACCAATGGTGTGACCTTGTTATTAACAACATCCAATGTCCATGATCAGGAAACCTTGATCATCCTGTTAATCAACAAGCTAGTCTATAAGAGAGGCATGACTAGGAACCCTTTTTGTTTATTAAACACACATGTATTGATGTTTCCTATCAATACAATTATAGCATGTAAAATAAACATCTATCATATACAAGCAATACATAATAACAACTTTATTATTGCCTCTCAGGGCATATTTCCTTCAGTCTCCCACTTGCACTAGAGATAATAATCTAGTTCACATAGTGATAAATCTAACACCCATAGAGTTCTGGTGTTGATCATGTTTTGCCCTAGGGAGTACTTTAGTCAACAGATCTACTATATTCAGGTCCGTGTGCACTTTACAAATCTTTATATCTCCATCCTTGACATGCTCGCGGATGGAGTGAAACCGGCGCTTAATATGCTTGGAATTCTTAGAGACCTTGGTTCCTTTATGTTGGCTATGGCTCCATTGTTGTCACAATAGATCACCATCGGGTCCCACGACCGGAACCACACCCAGCTGTTATGAACTCTTTCATCCAAATCGCTTCGCTACCGCTTCAAAGCAAGAACATATTCCGCCTCCGTTGTTGATCCAGCCACCACAGGTTGTTTAGAGCTCCTCCAACTAACTGCTGCTCCGTTTAAGAGAAATACGTATCCGGATTGAGACTTAGAGTCATCCGGATCAGTGTCAAAGCTAGCATCGACATAACACTTAGCGACTAGCTCTTCTTCACCTCCGTATATAAGAAACATATCCTTAGTTCTTCTCAAGTACTTAAGGATATTCTTGACCGCTATCCAAAGGTTCCAAACCTGGATCAGATTGGTACCTACTAGTCAAACTAATAGCATGTGCCACATCCGGTCTTGTACATAGCATGGCATACATTATAGAGCCTATGGCTGAGGCATAGGGATCTTATCCATTATCTCTTTCTTCCGCCAGAGCCGGACTTTGAGTCTTACTCAATGTCTTGCCTTGCAACATAGGTAAGAACCCCTTCTTCCGTCCCATATTAAACTTCTTTAATATCTTATCAAGGTATGTACTCTGCGATAGCCCAATTAGGCGTCTTGATCTATCTCTATAGATTTTAATGCCTAATATATATGAAGCTTCACCAAGGTCCTTCATCGAAAATTTGCTGTTTAGATAACTTTTAACACTGTTTAAAAGATCTAAATCATTTCCAATCAATAATATGTCATCCACATATAATATCAGAAATGCCACATTGCTCCCACTCACTTTCTTGTAAATACAAGCCTCTCCATAAGTTTGGACAAATCCAAACTCTTTGATCACCTCATCAAAGCGGAGATTCCAACTTCGTGATGCTTGCTTCAGTCCATAGATGGATCGCTGAAGTTTGCACACCTTATTAGCATCCTTAGGATCGACAAAACCCTTAGGTTGTATCATATACAACTCTTCTTCAATATTACCATTGAGGAACGCAGTTTTGACATCTATCTACCATATTTCATAATCGAAATATCCAACAATTGCTAACATAATCCTAACCGACTTAAGCATCGCTACGGGAGAGAATGTCTCATCGTAGTCAACTCCTTGAATTTGTTGAAACCCCTTTGCGACAAGTCGAGCCTTATAGATGGTCACATTACCATCAACATCAGTTTTCCTTTTGAAAATCCATTTATTCTCAACGGCCTTTCGATCGTGAGGTAAGTCCACCAAGTTCCAAACTTGGTTCTCGTACATGGATTCCATCTCAGATTTCATGGCTTCTAGCCATTTGTTGGAATCCGGGCTCATCATCGCTTCTTCATATGTCGCAGGGTCATCCATTTCATCAATCATGAAATTCATAACAGGATTGCCGTACAGTTCAGGAGCTGCACGTGTCCTGCTTGACCTGTGAGGTTCGGTAGTGTCCTCTTTCAGAGTTTCATGATCAATATCATTAGCTCTCTCTTCATTAGGTGAAGTCAACTCCGAAACAACTTCTAGAGCTGCGCTACTCGCCATTTCATGAAGAGAAGGTTCAATAACCTCTTCGAGTTCTACCTTCCGACTACTCACACCTTTCGTGAGAAACTTCTTCTCAAGAAAGGATCCATTCTTGGCAACAAAAACCTTGCCCTCGGATCTATGATAGAAGGTATACCCAATCGTTTCCTTAGGATATCCTATGAAGACGCATTTTTCCGCTTTGGGTTCGAGTTTATCCGGTTGAAGTTTCTTCACATAAACATCGCATCCCCAAACCTTAAGAAATGACAGCTTAGGTTTGTTTCCAAACCATAATTAATATGGTGTCGTTTCAACGGATTTAGATGGTGCCCGATTTAAAGTGAATGCAGCTGTTTCCAGTGCATAACCCTAAAATGACAAGGCAAGTCGATCGAGACATCATAGATCGAACCATATCCAATAAAGTACGATTACGATGTTCTGACACACCATTACGTTGTGGTGTTCCGGCAGGCGTGAGTTGTGAAACTATTCCACAGTCTTCCATATGTGTGCTAAACTCGTAACTAAGATACTCTCCTCCACGGTCGGGCCGCAGAAATTTGATCTTTCTGTTACGATGATTTTTCACTTCATTCTGAAATTCTTTGAACTTTTCAAAAGTTTCAGACTTGTGTTTCATCAAATAGATATACCCATATCTACTCAAATCATCCGTGAAAGTAACAAAATAACGATATCCACCTCGCGCCGACACACTCATTGGTCCACACACATCAGTATGTATGATTTCCAATAGATCTATCGCCCGTTTCATTGAACCGGAAAACGACGTTCTAGTCATCTTGCCCATAAGGCATGGCTCACATGTATCAAATGATTCAAAATCAAGTGATTCCAAAAGTCCATCAGATGGAGTTTCTTCATGCGTTTAACGCCAATATGACCTAGACGGCAGTGCCACATATATGTAGATATATCATTATCAAGTTTAATCCTTTTAGCATCAACAATATGTACTGCTATCGAGATCCAACAGAAATAAACCATTCAACATAGGTGCATGACCATAAAAGATATTATTCATATAAATCGAACAACCATTGTTTTCAGACTTAAATGAATAACCACTTTGCATCAAACACGATCCAGATACAATGTTCATGCTCAGTGCAGGCACCAAATAACAATTATTTAGGTTTATAACTAATCCCGATGGCATATGGAGAGACAGCGTTCCGATGACGATCACATCAACTCTTGATCCATTGCCGACCCGCATCGAGACCTCATCCCTTGCTAGTTGTCGCTTGTTCCGCAGCCCCTAAACCGAGTTACATATGTTAGCAACCGATCCCGTATCAAATACCCAGGTGCTACTGCGAGTACTAGTCAAGTACACATCAATAACATGTATATCACATATACCTTTGTTTGCCTTGCCGGACTTCTTGTCTGCCAAATACTTGGGGCGCTTATGCCCAATGGCCAGTCCCTTGCAATAGTAGCCCTCGGTGTCGACTTAGGGCCATCTGGGTTTTTTCAGCGTGGCAACAGACTTGCCACCCTTCTTTCCCTTGTGCTTGCCTTTCTTGTCCTTCTTGAAACCGGTGGTCCTATTGATCAACACTTGATGTTCTTTCCTAATCTCCACTTCTGCAGTCTTAAGCATTGATAGAAGCTCGGGAAGAGACTTCTTCATGCCCTGCATATTATAGTTCATCACGAAGCTCTTGTATCTAGGTGGCAGAGATTGGAGAACACGATGTATGCCTAAGTCAATGGGAATCGTTATTCCCAAGGACACAAGCTTATCGGTGTACCCAGACATTTTGAGTACGTGCTCACTAACGGAGCTGTTTTCCTCCATCATGCAGCTAAATAACTTTTCTGTAGCATTATAACTCTCTACGGCAGCATGGGTATCGAAAATCATTTTCAATTCTCCCATGGTATCAAAGGCATTGCCATTTTCAAAACGCTTTCGAAGTTCTGGCTCTAGCCCATACAGCATGCCGCAATGAACTAAGTTGTGGTCCTCCTGACGAGTTATATAGACGTTCTTTTGGGGGGTCTAGCGGCGCATCTAGCACATATTGCTTTTGTGCAGCAGTGAGGAGAATCCTCAAATTCATAGCCCAGTTGGTGAAGTTGCTACCATTCGCAGCAAGTTTCTCTTTCTCCATGAACACATTGAAATTAAAAGCAGGTGGTGCCATCTACAACAAAATTTGTAAAGTATATTTAGACTAAGTTTATGATAGATTGAGTTCGACTAATCCAAATTACTAATGAACTCCCACTCAAAAATGGCATCCCTCGTGTCCTTTTGGTGATTACATGAACCAAATCCACTACACCAAGTCCGATCATCACGTGAGTCGGTGTAGCTTCAAAGGCGAGCATCTATATGGGCATCATATTAACTATATGACTCATGCTTAACCTTTCGGTCCGTGTTCGAGGCCATGTTCATACATGCTAGGCTCATCAAGTAAGAATCTTAGTATTTGCAGTGTAAAACTGTCTTACACCCAGTATGAAAGCGTAGAGTTGAAAACACCCGATCATCACGTGATGCCTCAAAACACGATCCACAAACGGCATACTTAAGGAAGAACACATTTTATCTTGATATCTAAATGAGGGATCATCTTATAATGCTACCAAACGTGCCAAACTAGCAGTATAAGATGCTAACATCTAATGTGTGAAGTGAGGTGATATGGTCCATGCATTTGATCTATATCATTTGCATCGTGGTATGATCTCTATCATTACTTTGTGTGTAAGGCCAAGGTCTATGGAACTTACACGTTAAGTGAGTTGTAAGAGTATCTATCATACATCTACTTACAACAATACCATATCAAAACACTAGCCCAGCAACGATCTAAACTAGACGCCTCTAATTTATCAATTGCAAGTTTTATGTGGCTTAGGGCTTTCGGAGATAGAACCTGTCTAACCTACGAACATGAACCACAACGAGGATAACCAAGTTATTAGCAACTCGTTGTAAATCAGATATTGACTATAGTAGGAGAGACAGACACCGCCAGCCACTTATGCAAAACAAGTTGCATGTCAGTCGTGGAACCGGTCTCATGTACGATGACATGTAAGGTTGGTCCGGCCGCTTCATCCCACTATGCCACCAATATCCAAAGTACATAGAAGATGCAATAACATGATCATCATCGCCCACATATAAACATATGTGTACTACCCGTGCAAAGCACCTACGCATAGATCAGGCTCTGATACCACTGTTGGGTCCGCAACATAGAAAACAAAAAATTTCCTACGGTGTGAACTACACGCCAAGGTCTATCTACTAGGTACAAAGCAAACGGGTGGACATACATCCATAGAGAACTTACCCTCAAAGACAATGAGCTTTGTTAACGAGTAGGAACTCGTGGTTGATGTAGTACACTTGTCGATCTCAAGATCGTGAGGAAGTCCGGCGCCGCAACTCAGCGAAGATCCGCATCAAGACACACGCTCAAGCCACCGGACAACCTCCACCTCCTTGCTTCAGCGATCCAGGAAGCAAAGAACTCCTTCCGCATTTAAATGCCACTGGAACATGTATCTCGCTAATCCGAGACCATGGGGAATAATTCTAGAGGGGGAGAGAGATCCTTCACAAGGAGGTGTTAGGATGAAGGAGGAATGGGTGGCCTTTTATATAGGAGGGGGTGCCCCTCTCCATGGTCGGCGCATGGGGTGACCCTCACCTCCCCATTCATGTGGTGGTAACTCCTCCACATTAAAATGCCTCTTCACATTCCCTTTTAAAGTCTCCACTTTAAATGCATTAAGTTTCTCCAAATTTAATGCTCTCTCATTTAATAAAACTCTTTTACTAAATTTATTCAGAATTTTGTTAATTACTTTAATTAACAAACATTCACATATAGCCCCTTGCAATATTTCAATATCACATGCAGAACCACCTTCTGCAATTTCACCCGAAACAATTTCCGGTTTCTATTGAAACAATTCTGCTTTGCAATTCTTTCGTATGAAACATATGTGCTCCAAAATGGTGTCCGGTAACTCTTAAGTGTGCCACCCTACGGTTCGCGAATAATGCAGACATGATCGAGACCCTTCTCCGATCAATAATCAGCAGCGGGACCTGGAGATCCGTACTGACTCCTACACATTCAATGATGACTCATGTGATCGTGAGAACCTTTAATGCTTGTAACTAAATCCCTTTGTCTCTCGATATATTACATGTCCGAGATTCGATCATCGGTATCTCCATACCTAGTTTGATCTCGTTACCGACATGCACTCTTTTCTCGTTCCCGTGATATAACATTCTAGTGATCACATCACTTGCTTGCAAGCTATCCTAATGTGATATCACCGAGAGGGCCTAGAGTATATCTATCCGTCATCTCGATTGACAAATTCCACTCTTGATCCATGAGCCTCAACATAACACCTTCATAGCACTGAACCCATCTTTATAGTCACCATGTTACAGTGTGACGTTTGATGTTATCAAGATACTCTTCCGGTGTTAGAAATTAACATGATCTCATGGTCTAAGGATAAAGATTACTTCGTATGATGTTATAGCAATATAAACACAATGACTTGATCGTAATGCTATACTTCGGATGAATGTTCATCACATCATTCCACCAATGGTGTGACCTTGTTATTAACATCCAATCTCCATGATTAGGAAACCTTGATCATCCTGTTAATCAACAAGCTAGTATATAAGAGAGGCATGACTAGGAACCCTTTTTGTTTATTAAACACACATGTATTGATGTTTCCTATCAATAAAATTATAGCATGTAAAATAAACATCTACCATATACAAGGAATACATAATAACAACTTTATTATTGCCTCTCAGGGCATATTTCCTTCAGCTATGGCGGCACGCCTGCTGCAGCACGACGATGGTGGATTTATAGGCCCACTCTAGGTCCGGTCGAGCCTATTTGGGCATGGTGTGCCGCTGTTGTTGCGTCCGGTCAGCTACCGCCCAAGAGGCGACGAAGGTCGGTCCCTCCCGTGAGGCTATCGTGTTGCCCTTTGTCCTTTGCGGTCCCTCTTTCTTCGTCCTGCAGGCCTCAAAGCATTGGACATAGTGAGATGACGATGATGGCGGCAAGACCGTGCTGGTGGACGACTAGTTGGGTGGAGCGCTAAGGGGTGGTGGTTTTGGAGGGTCCGGAGAAATACTTGTCAGCTCATCCGACACAGACGGGTGATACCTGTGGGTACCGCCATCCTTCATGAAGGGCATCAGGTGCACCCCTTCCCTACTCCCCTCCGTGTATCAGGAGAAACCCTAGGACAAGTCTGGGCAACAACGTCGTCGACATTGCATTCCTTCTCGAATGTGTTGCTTGATACACGTCGCTTCCAAGTGCTAGGTGTGTGTTGATGGGTTCGTAGCATGGAAAAAAACAAATCCTACGCGTGAACTGAAGGGTTCGTAGCATGGAAAACAAAAAATTTCTGCCGCAAGAACGAACAAAACCCAGATCTAATCTAGACAAAAGCCAGGATCTAATCTATTAGACATGAGCAACGAGATAGATCAGTACTAACCCTCGTAGAACCGAAAGCGTTACAAGATTAGATCTCGTGGATGATGTAGTCGATCACTTGCCGATCTCAAGATCGTGTGGACGATCCTTCCGGCGCCGCGTTCCGGCAGGCGCTCAGAGACGGTCACACGTATGAGTCGAAGCAGACCTTCCTCTCCCCGTTCCAGCAAGCAGCGGAGGTAGTAGATCTTCTCCACGTAATCCCAGCAGCACGACGGCGTGGTGGTGGTGGTGGAGGTGGGAATTCTGCACGGCTTCGCCTATGCCTGTGCAGAAGAAAGGTGGATGAGAGAGGCGGCTGAGATTAGTTGTTATGAGAGGAGGGGCAAGAGGGGGCGCCCCCTCCCTTCTATTTAAAGGAGGGAGGCGCACCTGGGGAGGGGGAGTCCTAGTAGGACTCCCCTCCTTGGGTCGGGTTGGGGGAGGAGTCCTCCTCCCCCATGAATCCGTGTATTGCCCCACTTGGACTCCTTGATCCCTTTCTTGGTTTTCAAGTAAACGCCAAGAAATCCTCTAGAACCTTCCAGAACATTCTGAAACCTTCTAGAATCTCCATACAAACACTCCGGAACATTTCCTAACTTAGAAAATGATCCCCAATATATGAATCTTATTCTCCGGACCATTCCGGATCTCCTCGTGATGTCCCGGATCTATTCCGAGACTCCGAACATCATTCGGTCTCCAACGCAAATTCCATATCTACTTAAAACAACTTTGAACCTTAAGTGTGTCACCCTACGGTTCGTGAATATGCAGACATGATGAAGACACCTCTCCGATCAATAACCATCACGGATCCGAGATCCATAACTCCACATACTCAACGATTACTTCGTGATCGATTGAACCATTTAACATACGAAACCAATTCCCTTTGTCACGCGATATTCTACTTATCCGACGTTTGATCGTCAGTATCTTCATACCTAGTTTTTCCTCGTTACTGATAAGTACTCTTTACTCGTTCCATGTTATGTCATCCCTTATGACCCAGTCACATGCTTGCAAGCTATCTAGATGACATTCCACCGAGAGGGCCCAGAGTATATCTAACCGTCATATGGATGGACAAATCCCAATCTTGCTCTATGCTCTTCAACACATACTTTCAGAATACCCAATGACACCTTTATAACCGCCCAGTTACGAAGTGGCGTTTGATGTCATCAAAGTACCCATCCGGTGATGGTGATTAACATAACCTCATGGTCGAAGGATTAGGTTACTATGTATTTCAAAGCTTATAGCAATACGAACTTAATGACTCGATCTTATGCTACGCTTACTATGGGTGTGTTTCCATCACATCATTCTCCTAATGATATAACCTTGTTATTGATCACATCCAATGTCTATGATCAGGAAACCATGATCATCAATCAATCAACAAGCTAGTTCAACAAGAGGCTTACTAGGGACTCTTTTATGTTTACAAAACACACAAGTATTAGTGTTTCCTAATAATACAATTATAGCATGGGATGTAAACATTCATCATAAACACAAAGATATAATAATAACCACTTTTATTATTGCCTCTTGGGCATATCTCCAACAGTCTCCCACTTGCACTAGAGTCAATAATCTAGATTACATGGTAATAAACCTAACACCCATGGCGTTCTGGTGTTGGTCATGCTTTGCTCTAGGGAGAGGTTTAGTCAACGGATCTGCTACATTCAGATCAGTGTGTACTTTGCAAATCTTTATGTCACCATCTTGGACATACTCGCGAATAGCATGGAACCGTAGCTTGATGTGCTTCAGCTTGCTATGTGACCTTGGCTCCTGTGCATTAGCTATGGCACCTGTGTTGTTGCAGTAGATGGCCATCGGGTCCAACGCACTGGGAACCACGCCAAGTTCAGTAATGAACTCCTTCATCCATATGGCTTCTTGTGCAGCCTCCGAAGCAGCTATGTATTCCGATTCAGTTGAAGATTTTGCCACAACGCTCTGCTTGGCACTCCTCCAGCTCACTGCAACACCATTCAAAATAAATACGTATCCAGACTATGACTTCGAGTCATCTGGATCGGTGTTCCAACTAGCATCAGTGTAACCATTTACAACAAGCTGTTCATCACCTCCATAAGAAAGAACCATATCCTTAGTCCTATTCAGGTACTTTAGGATATTCTTGACCGCTGTCCAGTGTTCCATTCCAGGATCACTTTGATATCTACTAGTCAAACTAACAGCATGTGCTATATCCGGTCTTGTACACAACATGGCATACATGATAGAACCTATGGCCGAGGCATAGGGAATTTTATTCATCTTTTCTCTATCTTCTCAGAAATGGACTTTGAGTTTTACTCAAGGTCTTACCTGACAACATGGGCACGAACCCTTTCTTGCTCTCTTTCATTCTAAACTTCTTTAGAACTTTGTCTAAGTATGTACTTTGTGAAAGCACTATTAGGCGTCTTGATCTATCTCTATAAATCTTGATGCCTAGAATATATGCCGCTCATTAAGATCCTTCATCAAAAACTATTATTCAAATAGGTTTTGACGCTATTAAGAAGTTCTATATCATTCCCAATCAATAATATGTCATCTACATATAGTACTAGGAATGCTACAGAGCTCCCACTCACTTTCTTGTAAATACAAGCTTCTCCATAAGTTTGTATAAATCCAAAGTTTTTGATTACTTTATCAAAACGTTTATTCCAACTCCGGGATGCTTGCTTCAGTCCATAAATGGAGGGCTGAAGTTTGCATACCTTGTCAGCATCTTTAGGATCGACAAAACCCTTGGGTTGTACCATATACAACTCTTCCTCAATGTCACCATTAAGGAACGCCGTTTTGACATCCATCTGCCAAATTTCATAATCGAAATATGCAGCGATTGCTAACATAATCCTCACAGACTTTAGCTTCGCTACTGGTGAGAAAGTCTCATCATAGTCAACTCCTTGAATTTGTTGGAACCCTTTCGCGACAAGTCGAGCTTTATAGACGGTAACATTACCATCAACATCTGTTTTCCTTTTGAAAATCCATTTGTTCTCGACAGCCTTACGGCCATCCGGTAAGTCCACCAAAGTCCATACTTGGTTTTAGTACATGGATCCCATTTTGGATTTCATGGCTTCTAGCCATTTGTCAGAATCTGGGCTCACCATAGCTTCTTCATACGTCGCAGGGTCATCAGTGTTGTCCACCAACATGACGTTCAAGGAAGAGTCATACCACTCAGGAGTGGTACGAACCCTCGTTGACCTGCGAGGTTCAGTAGTAACTTCGCTCAAGTTTCATGATCATCATCATTAGCTTCCTCTCCGGTTGGTGCAAAGTGATGTAAAACATCTTCCGGTGTCGCGCTACTCTCAACTCCGAAGAAGGTTCAATAACCTCGCCGAAGTTCTACTTTCCTTCCAAATACTTCTTTCGAGAGAAATTCTTCCGTAAAGGATCCATTCTTAGCAACGAAAACTTTGCCTTCTAATCTATGATAGAAGGTATACCCAATTGTTTCTTTAGGGTATCCTATGAAGACGCATTTCTCCGCTTTGGGTTCAAGCTTATCAGGCTGTAACTTCTTTACATATGCTTCGCAACCCCAAACTTTAAGGAACGACAACTTAGGTTTCTTTCCAAACCACAATTCGTACGGTGTCATTTCAACGGATTTAGATGGTGCCCTATTTAAAGTGAATGCGGCTGTCTCTAATGCATAGCCCCAAAATGATAACGGTAAATCTGTAAGAGACATCATAGACCGAACCATATCTAAGAGAGTTCGATTACGATGTTCGGACACACCATTATGCTGTGGTGTTCCCGGCGGTGTCAACTGTGAAAGTATTCCACATTTCTTTAAATGCATGCCAAACTCATAACTCAGATATTCACCTCCGCGGTCAGAACGCAGAAACTTAATCTTCTTGTTATGATGATTTTCCACTTCACTTTGAAATTCCTTAAACTTCTCGAAAGTTTCGGACTTATGTTTCATAAAGTAGATATACCCATATCTACTCAAGTCATCCGTGAAAGTGAGAACATAACGATATCCACCATGCGATGCTACACTCATTGGACCGCACACATCGGTATGTATTATTTCCAATAAGTCTGTAGCTCGCTCTATTATACCAGAGAATGGAGTCTTAGTCATTTTTCCCATTAGACATGCTTCGCATCTTTCAAGTGATTCAAGAAGTCCATCAGAATGGAGTTTCTTCATACGCTTCACTCCAATGTGACCAAGACGACAGTGCCACATGTATGTAGAATTATCATTCAATTTTATTCGTTTAGCATCTATGTTGTGAACATGTGTGTCACTACTATCGAGATTCAATAAGAATAAACCATTCATCTCAGGTGCATAACCATAAAAGATATTACTCATATAAATCAAACAACCTTTATTCTCAGACTTAAAAGAGTAACCTCAAGAATAAACAAGATCCAGATATAATGTTCATGCTTAACGCAGCACCAAATAACAATTATTTAAATTTAAAACTAATCCCGATGGTAGATGTAGAGGGAGCGTCACGGAGATTACATCAACCTTGGAGCCATTTCCAACGCATCGTCACCTCGTCGCCTCTCGCTTTATTCCAGCTCCTGCTTCGAGTTACAAATATGAGCAACCGAACCAGATCAAATACCCAAATACTACTATGATTACTAGTAAGATACACATCTATAACATGTATATCGAATATACCTTTCTTCTTGATGTTGTTCTTCAGATCCGCCAGTATTTGGGGCGATTATGCTTCCAAAGGACCAGACCCTTGCAAGAGAAGCACTGGGTTTGTGTTTAGGACCAGCCTTGGGCTTCTTAGCAAAAGGCAGCTTTCTTGGCCCTTCTTGAAGTTGCCCTTGTTCTTAGGCTTGCCCTGCTTGAAATTGGTGGTCTTATTGACCATCAACACTTGGTGCTCCTTCATGATCTCCACTTCAGCAGTTTTCAGCATGGACGATATAGTTCGTGCAACGCCTTGTTCATGCAAAGGCATATTGTAGTTCATCACAAAGTTCTTGTAACTTGGTGGCATTGATTGGAGGACACGATGAATCCCCAATTCATTAGGAATCGGTATCCCCAACTCTCGGAGTTTGTTTGCGTGCCCAGACATGGTGAGCACGTGCTCGCTAACGGAGCTACCCTCTTCCATCTTGTAGGTAAAGAACTTCTCGGAAGCTTCATAGCTTTCCATGGCCGCCATGAGTCTCAAAATGAGTTTGAGCTCCTTAATGATCTCAAATGGGTCATGGTGCTCAAAACGCTTTTGAAGTCTGATTCTAAACCGCATGTGATGGCACACTAAACTGTGGAGTAGTGATGTTTCCGAGTGGCATAAACATTCTTTACGTCATCGGTGGCATCTTCTGCAGGTGGGTCACCTAGCGGTGCTTCGAGCACATAGGTCAACTGACCAGCCCTGAGGACGATCTTCAGTCCACGAAACCAGTCCGTGAAATTGCTTCCATTGTTCTTAAGCTTTTCTTTCTCTAGGAACACATTGAAATTGATGGAAACGTTCGCCATAATCTACAACAAATTTGCAAGTAGTTTAGACTAAGTTTATGATAAATAGTGTTCAAATTTAATTCTTAAATTAACTAGGTGAACTCCCACTCAAAACAACATCCCTCGAGTTGTTTTAGTGATTACACGAACCAAATCCACTACACCAAGTCCGATCATCACGTGAGATGATGTAGCTTCATCGGCGAACAATCTTCATGTTCATCATATCAATCATATGACTCATGCTCTACCTTTCGGTATTCCGTGTTCCGAGACCATGTCTGTACATGCTAGGCTCATCAAGATTAACCTTAGTTTCCGCATGTGCAAATCTGGCTTGCACCCGTTTTATGCACACATAGAGTCTATCACACCCGATCATCACGAGATGCTTCGAAACGACGAGTCTTAGCAACTGTGCCAACTAAGGACAAACACTTTATTACTTGATATTTAGTGAGAGGGATCATCTTATAATGCTACCGTCGCGATCTAAGCAATACAAGATGCATAAAGGATTAACATCACAGGCAATTCATAATTAGTGTGATATGATATGGCCCTTTCTTCTTATGCCTTTGATCTCCATCTCCAAAGCACGGACATGATCTCCATCATCACCAGCATTGCGTCAAGGTCCGCGGCATCGCTTCTTGGTTGTCCATCATCACTAGCAACTATTACAACTACTTGGAACAAAGCTTATTACAATATGAATAGACACGCAGGTCTTAACAGAATTAAAGACAACCATTAGGCTCCTGCCGGTTGCCATATTACAACAAGGATCATTGCATACATCAAATACAATCACAATCACATGTAGGCCATATCACATCACAAAACCCCTGCAAAAACAAGTTAGACGCCTCTAATTTTCTTTGCAAGTTTTACGTGGCTTGGGGCTTTCGACTAAGAACACATCTTACCTACGAAGCTGAACCACAACGTTGATACAAGTGCTATCAAGTGCAAAGTGTAGATTTGATCTATACTATGATGGGAGAGACAGACACCCGCAAAGCCACTTGTGCAAAGCAAGTTGCACCTCAAGCGTGGAGCAAGTCTCATGTACGATGACATGTAATGTTAGCCTGAGCCGCTTCATCCCACCATACCGCAAGATGCAAAGTACACACATAGCAAAAGACGGCACGAGCACCAATGTCCACAACCTCATTGTGTTCTACTCGTGCAACAGATCTACGCATAGACAAGGCTCTGATACCACTGAAGGGTTCGTAGCATGGAAAACAAAAAATTTCTGCCGCAAGAACGAACAAAACCCAGATCTAATCTAGACAAAAGCCAGGATCTAATCTATTAGACATGAGCAACGAGATAGATCGGTACTAACCCTCGTAGAACCGAAAGCGTTACGAGATTAGATCTCGTGGATGATGTAGTCGATCACTTGCCGATCTCAAGATCGTGTGGATTGATCCTTCCGGCGCAAGATTTCGGCGCTTCACAGATGGTCACACGCAGAGTCGAAGGCACCTTCCTCTCCTGCTCCAAAGAAAGCAATGGAGGTAGTAGATCTTCTCCACGTAATCCCAGCAAGACGACGGCGTGGTGGTGGTGGTGGAGGTGAGAATTCTGCAGGCTTCGCCTATGCCTCAAGTAAGAAAGGTGGAGGAGAGAGGCGCTGAGATTAGTTGTTATGAGAGGAGGAGGGGCAAGAGGGGGCGCCCTCCTTCTATTTAAAGGAGGGAGGCGCTGGAGGGGAGTCCTAGTAGGACTCCCTCCTCCTGGGTCAAGGGGTTGGGGGAGGAGTCCTCCTCCCATGAACTGCATTGCCCCACTTGGACTCCTTGATCCCTTTCTTGGTTTTCAAGTAACGCCAAGAAATCCTCTAGAACCTTCCAACATTCAAACCTTCTAGAATCTCCATACAAACACTCCGGAACATTTCCTAACTTAGAAAATGATCCCCAATATATGAATCTTATTCTCCGGACCATTCCGGATCTCCTCGTGATGTCCCGGATCTATTCCGAGACTCCGAACATCATTCGGTCTCCAACGCAAATTCCATATCTACTTAAAACAACTTCGAACCTTAAGTGTGTCACCCTACGGTTCGTGAATATGCAGACATGATGAAGACACCTCTCCGATCAATAACCATCAGCGGGATCTGGAGATCCATAACGGCTCCCACATACTCAATGATTACTTCATGGTCGATTGAACCATTTAACATACGAAACCAATTCCCTTTGTCACGCGATATTCTACTTATCCGAGGTTTGATCGTCAGTATCTTCATACCTAGTTTTTCCTCGTTACTGATAAGTACTCTTTACTCGTTCCATGTTATGTCATCCCTTATGACCCAGTCACATGCTTGCAAGCTATCTAGATGACATTCCACCGAGAGGGCCCAGAGTATATCTAACCGTCATATGGATGGACAAATCCCAATCTTGCTCTATGCGCTTCAACACATACTTTCAGAATACCCAATGACACCTTTATAACCGCCCAGTTACGAAGTGGCGTTTGATGTCATCAAAGTACCCATTCGGTGATGGTGATTAACATAACCTCATGGTCGAAGGATTAGGTTACTATGTATTTCAAAGCTTACAGCAATACGAACTTAATGACTTGATCTTATGCTACGCTTACTATGGGTGTGTGTCCATCACATCATTCTCCTAATGATATAACCTTGTTATTGATCACATCCAATGTCTATGATCAGGAAACCATGATCATCAATCAATCAACAAGCTAGTTCAACAAGAGGCTTACTAGGGACTCTTTTATGTTTACAAAACACACAAGTATTAGTGTTTCCTAATAATACAATTATAGCATGGGATGTAAACATTCATCATAAACACAAAGATATAATAATAACCACTTTTATTATTGCCTCTTGGGCATATCTCCAACATGAACCACTAAGTAGCCAACATCATCTACAAGATGGTAGTAACGAGTAACTCACCCTCGAAGGCCGTAAGCGGGATTTTGTTCCCACTCAAACATTTCAGTGAAGATGAAGGTGTACACACGATGATATCAAGATCGGGTACTCAAGGAGCCACAATTGGCGCCACCTCCATACTCGGTCACACGTGCGGCTCGTTGACGTCCTCCACGCCCTCGGTCCAGCGGGGCAGCGGAAGAAGGGATCCGCCAAACTCCTACTCCACTTCTCTAAATGTAGACTTTGAACTATTTTGCGGTAGAGCTTTGCTAAGCAATGGCAATGGTGGAGCAACAAGGGAGGGAGAAGAAGAAGGCTCAAGTGTCTAAAGAAAGAGATGAGGAGTTGCCACCTTTTATAGGAGAGGAGGGGCAGCCCCTAGGGCGTGTGTCGGCCCCTATAGGTGCCATCTCTTCGTCTTCATGGTGGTAACTCCCTCTATTATTTTTCTTTTTAATTGCATGAAATTCATAACAATTAAACCACACTTATGGAATTAATGATTTTTTTATTTATTTAATATTTGTTAATTCATTCAATTAACAAAAATTGACAATTACCTCTTGTGTTATTTCGATATTCCAAAACAGTTTCGGTGCTTTTTCGAAACAACCCCTTTGTTGTCCAATAACTTACTCGGAGTTCCAAATCCACTCAAAACACATCAGTGAATCTTAAGTGTGTCACCCTACGGTTCATGAATAACATGGACATCATCGAGACTCCTCTCCGATCAGTAACCGTCAGCAGGATCTGAAAATCCATGAAGACTCCCACTTACTCAATGATGAATCTAGTGATCGTGTGAACCATTAACGTTGTAGTAAATTCTTTTTGTCTCGCGATATATTACTTGTCTGAGATCCGATCATTTAGTATCATTCATATCTAGTTCGATCTCGTTCCCGACAAGCACTCTTTACTCGTTTCATGATATGACATTCCCGTGACCTACACATGCTTGCAAGCGGTGTCAATGCAATATCATCGAGAGGGCCCAACGTATATATTTCCGTCATCAGGTTGGACAAATCGCACTCTTGATCCATGAGCCTCAATTGATACTTTCAGACTACCCAAATCAACCTTTATAATCACCATGTTATGCAGTGACGTTTGATATCATCAAAGTACCCTTCCAGCATCAGTGATTGACATGATATCATGATATAAGGATTAGGACTACTTCGTATGAGTTTGATATAGCAATGAAACTTGATGACTTGATCGTATTGGTTTCCCATAGCAAAACAACAAGACAAACAGATAATGAGCATCTCAGCAATTCTTTTTATTTACTATGGCATAGATTTTTATTGAAGATGCTTCATAGAATGCTCACTATGGGTTGCTGTAAATTTCCACCATGAATGATGCATGGCTTGGGTTAGCGGCCTAGGCGTTTCTCTAACACATATTCAAACTCCATGATCTTACAAGTTTCTAACTTATTTCACACCGATAGGCATCCATAACAAAAGAACATGATATGAACTAAATATAAATAAGTGCAATGTTGAAAATGTGCCCCATGAAAGCGTGGTTGTGCTAACGCCCAACTCATAGTTTGACGAGCACATAGCCTCATAAGATAGTCATAATGGTTCAAGTTTATTATGTGTAAGAAAATAAAATGTGCCATCAAGTTCGTGAGAGCTTTACTAACTAACTTTCTCATAGCAAACAAAATCATAAGTATT